>CM063511.1:52072223-52074723 GCA_032207245.1 Pardosa pseudoannulata | reverse complement strand
GACAGAAAACTTTGTATTTTATTGCGAAAGTCCTTTATTTCAAAGAAATAACACTTCATTATATTATTTTTGTTTTACATAATTAAATCTAAACACACAATGTAATATCAGCAAAAAAAGAATTTTATTGATTATGTATTGAAATATATATATATTTCAATATATATATATATATTTTATATATATATATATATAAATACATACATATATATATATATTAACATATATATATATATATATAAATATATATACATATATATATGTATATATATGTATATATATGTATTAAATTTGTATGTAAATGTTAATATATATTTATATATATATAGAATATATTATATATATATATATATATATATATATTATATATATATATATATATATGTATATATATATGTATATATATATATATATATAATAATATATGTATATATATAAAAAAAATAATTATATATTGAATATATATATATATATATATATATATATATATATATATATATATATATATATATATATATATATAAATTTATATGGATATATATATGGATATATATATATATATAATATATATATATATATATATATGTATATATATATATATATATATATATATATATATATGTATATATATATATATATATATATATATATATATATATATATATATATATTTATATATATATGTATGTATATATATTATATGTATATGTATATAAAAAAAAAATATATGAAATGGTATATAGAGGGATTTATTTATATATGGAAAAAAAAATATATATATATTTTATATATATATATATATATATATTTTTTTTATATATGGATATATATATATGGTATATATATATATATATATATATATATATATATATATATATATATATATATATATATATATATATATATATATATATATATATATATATATATATATATATATATATATATATGTTTTTAGTTAGTTAATAGATTTTTATATCGGCGATAATATTTTTGTCTATATGATAATAAACGACACTATAAAATACTTATATGTAAGTATATATAATGATGTAAACTTTTATTTCAGCAAAAAGTATCATTAAATATCTTCGCTGAAAAATTGAAATACACATGAAAGGGATGATTAGAAACAAATCTCTAATTTTTTATTTTTTTTTTTACTTATGATATACCTTTAATCTGAATTAGCAGGAATAATTATAAATAATGTTGTTATGCTGAAATGCAATATGAAATTTATTGTATCTATTTCGAGTTAAAAGAATAGAATCATGTGCTTTTAAAGCTAAGTAAGAAAAAAAAATGATTCTGAAAAATGATCTAATGTTTGTATATTGCATAAAATGACGTAAATGTAAATGACTATCGAAAACCATTTCTGCTAATACCTAAAATACTGGGGAAATTTACTGGGTAACATTAAAGGCCAACGTGTAATAAAATGTTAAACTGCATTTCTTTATTTTCAATTACGTGTGCAATAAATTTCCAGGATATTTATGACATTTTAAAATAAATGGAAATTTATAGAACAAATAAAAATTTTATAAGAATATATTTTAATCAAGAAACATTTTAAAATGAAACTCTATTAAAACTTTAACTTTAGACTTGTAAGGATAAACATAAAATTTACAGATTTAAATGTGCATGTACAATAGATTACACTTATAAAAATACTTTGGAACATCTGAAGAGTGAATAGCACATTTTACTTTTATTGAGGTGAAAATCATGTGTTAAAAGAATATATATTAATTTTATATTTCGACAGCTGTTGCATTTCGGTTTTTATTCTGAAGCGTATAGTGTATTTTCCTTTTGGAGAATTCTTTTTATAACGGACTTTAAAGCAGAAAAGTAAACACACACACAAACACTCACACACACACACACACACACACACACACACACACATATATATATATATATATATATATATATATATATATATATATATATATATACATACGATATATGGATATATATCTGATAAGGTTAAAAATTTTTGTAAAAAACTAAGTAATTTGTCTTATTTACTATCTATAAATTATTCCCAATAAATTAAGTTCAATTTTGTACTTTACATGTATTACAAAAAATAAAAATAATTATTATTATGTAGATTGTAGCACTGATCCTCCTTATCTATAAAATGAACTGCAAAAATAATTTTTATGTGTTAATTTAATTATCTTTTGGCTCTGTGTTTTTAAATTTTTTTAAATTTTTTAAATAGTCTAATCTCTTTTTATTAAACAATATTCTAATATTTAATTACTTATCTATGATTTTTAAAGAAGTTAAATATTTTTTTGAACGGAAACATCTCTATGAGCCGGTCAGTCGGCTTTTTATTATGGAATAGTTGCAAATATGCACTGCCTAAATGTTTCCTTATTTAGTTAATTGTGCAGTTTCTTATTTTAATTAAAGAATAATTTACTTTTATATACCTGTATTTATAATTTTGGTACCGATGAGGGAGATTGTGGTC
>CM063511.1:52064723-52067223 GCA_032207245.1 Pardosa pseudoannulata | reverse complement strand
CTTTAGAAACTAAAACATTTCTGGAAGACAATTAAATAAAATAATAATTCAATAGAGCACTAAATTAAGTCTCGAAGGCTTTAGTTTTAAAAAGTATGATATCTTAAAATATTATAAAACATGAACAAAAAGCTTATATTTGTTTTCTACACAATAGTATATCTGTGCAACGACTAGCATGAGTCTCTGAAATGAAATTATTTATTTTTTATTGTTATATTTAGTATATTAGGAAGTTTCTTATATGTACTCTATTTTTTAATTTTAATATTTTTATTCAATTTCAGTACTGTACTTATATATTTTAATCATCGATGGAAAACTAATTAAAAAATTACTAATTTTCCAAGTAGTTTGTTACTTCTATTAAGTATTGTTTTTTTAGCACTCTGCAGTGCAAAGTTAGTATTTTTGCATATAATACCATGAGGGCGTCCGAATCTGAGGTGTTTAGTATATATCACGTGGGGTTCGCGCTGGCAAACTACAATTAAGTTGTGTAGTGTTCTTACTCAAGGTTAACCTATCTAAAAAGAAATTAATTTTGTGCTCTCCTCGTTGTCAGAGGTTACAAAAGTTAAACGTCAAGAAATGAATCTATCATCATCAGCAGCACACATATGTGCCCGTGTATAATAGCTGGACTTAACTATTACACTCTAATTTATTTTCTACAACCGCAAAAACTAGTTTTAATCTCCATAATATACCACCCGTAGTGAGGTGATTTAGATCATTCTTATTAATATTATTAATATAAATATAACGGGTAGTGAAATTCTTGGGATCTAAATCTGTCGTTATCACATCTTTTGGAAAGGAGAGAAGAGTTATAAAATTAATTAATTGTATTCGTCGTGTGCGGGATTCTCGGGTAGGGTTCTGATCCTAGTCCCAGTTCAGAATCATGTCTCCGTCCATGACACTAAATAAGAATGTACCTTTGTGGAATTATTTATGAGTCACTAAGTTACAGTGCCCACTTTGAAGGGATAAGGTTTTCTTCATGTTTGCGTTTAACCCTTTATCTACAGCATTATAAACTGCTGAAAATTTCTTCATGTATATATATATATATATATATTTAGCTGCCATATTGATAATTAAATAAGATACAAGAAAAAAATCTCCCCGTTGGAAAATTTAATTTGTTAGAACTAGTTAATTAAAGTGGTACTTAAAAGTACCATCAGCCGAAAAAGAGTTAAAGTGGTTGGTACTTATAAGTACCGTCAGTAGATAAAGGGTTAAAGGCCGGGAAAGAGAATCCAATGAATATGTACAGCTCTGCTGATTGGAGCAAGAAAAATAAGAAAGGACAGAAATGAAAATAATATAAAAATATAAGAATATAGTTGGAGAGCGGAGTTGTAAAGCAGAGTTCGGGGACAAAGCGGCCGCCTCATAGAATATCCCAATCATTTAGGAGGCCCCAGAACACTGGTGGGTCTGAAGTCAGCATTGTCACCCCACCAATCGAGACTACTCTTAAAGAGGTCTACATCCTTCTGAAAAGCTCCGGACCAGCGTACCGCCCTTGCATAGCCCTGAAGATACACATCCCTTTGCAGATCCACAAAGGTACTTGTGATAAAATTTGAATTTGTAATTAGATTCTTTTTTACATAATGTATTTAGAATCTTTTTTACGTTCTTTTTTACGTAAATGTTTAGTATATGATTAATGTTGAATTTTGGATAAGGTGGCACGTAATAGAAAGTTTGGAAAGACCATTAATTTTAAATTTGAATTAACTTTCTCTACATAGACATATAGTATAACAATAAATTTTCTTATTTTTATTTAAAACTATCAACTTCGTTAAGTACTTGTTTAAGTGTGTAATATTTGTTTTAGCAACATTTAATTAGCTTATTAGTTTTTAAAAAATAGTCTGTAGTCTCTCGAAACCTGTTTTTAAACTTAAAATTTAAATAATCCACACAACGCAGTACAAATTAATTTAAATAAATTTAGTCATAGACTAAACAAATATTAAACATTATATTTGATCACAGGTAAATAGCTAAATTTAATGAAAGCTACACGACATCACATTGACCTAAAATCTGTTAAAGAATAGATTAAATATTAATTATACATGGCTGAATACATTAAAGATTTATTTCTTTCATCTTGATTCCACGATACTGATGCTTGAAAATAAATCTAACAAAGTGCAGTACTATAATAAAAATGATGTTAATTAATTTATAATAAAAGAGTTTCATGAATAAAATTTAAAGATATCTATCTCCTCACAACTTCGAATTATGAGACTCCTGAATTGAACTTTTATTCTTCAAAGCTTTCAAAACTAATTTTATACGATATCTTGACTGATTTATAAGACTTGTTAGAGAACAGACTCCTAAAGTGTGGAAAATGTGTTAATCTACAGAGGCATCGAAATTTAGTTCTTTTAATAGGTTCCAATAAATGTCACAATAAATCAAGAATATATGCCTATTAATCCGTACGTTTCAACGGAACTGAATT
>CM063511.1:52054723-52059723 GCA_032207245.1 Pardosa pseudoannulata | reverse complement strand
AATAAAAGGTCCACAATAGACATCACTAGGATCTTCGACCATGAGCCTCACATGCACATTTATACTTTAACAAAATGTTGAAATTAATCCCGCTGTATTCGTTTCACAGTACTATATTATGTTTCTCTAATACCTTTGATTCAACTGTTAAAATCCATTCGTATACGTTTTGTCATGTCTTTTAAAATTTACCGATACAAACATTATATTCTTTGATCTGTTGCATTTTCACATTGCACCTGCATTATGGTTTGGATTAGAGTGCTACGGTACACGAGATTTAACGAGATCCTGGCATATGGTTAAACAAATAAAAAGTAATACATTAACTTGTTTATACCTGAATCAGTAGGATTAATGTTTTTATAAAATACATGTTCTTTAGGGTAACAATATGGAAAGAAGCATAATATAGTATAATATAGTAGTAATATAGTAATTAGCATAATAATATAGTAAATTGATTACTGTAGAATTTGTCATGTCAATTAAAATTTATCGTATGCAAACAATATATTGTTTGGTCTGTTGCATTACAACATTGCAGCTGAATAATAATTTGAATTAAATAAATAAAAAGTAATATAATAATTTGTATATCACCTGAATCAGCACTATCATGTTTTTAAAAAATACATGTCCTTTAGGGTTATAAAAATAATGTTAATTTTATTAATGTAGAAATTGTCATGTCTATTAATATTTACCATATACAAACATTGTATTCTTTGATATGTTGCATTATAACATTGCATCTGAATAATAGTTTGTATTAGATCTCTACGGTACACGAGATTTAATAAGATCCTGACATATGGTTAAATAAATATAAAGTATTAGAATAATTTGTATATTACTTGAATCAGCACAGTAATATTTTTATAAAATACACGTGATTTAGGGTCAAACTAATATAGTAAATTGATTAATCTAGACTTTGTCATGTCTACTAAAATTTACCACATAAAAACATTATATTCTTTGATCTGTTGTATTATAACATTGTACCTGAATAATAGTTTGAATTAGAGCGGTATAGTACACGAGATTTAATGAGATCCTGACATATGTTTAAATAAATAAAAAATAATAGAATAGTTTTTATATCATCTGAATCAACACTATTAATGTTTTTATAAAATCCATTTGATTTAGGGTCGTAATAATAAAGTAAATTGATTAATGTAGAATTTGTAATGTCTATTAAAATTTACCGTATACAAACATTATATTCTTTGATGTGTTGAGTTATAACATTGCACCTGAATAATAGTTTGATTTAGAGAGCTACGGTACACGAGATTTAATGAGATCTTGACATATGGTTAAATAAATAAAAAGTCATTAAATAATTTGTATATCACCTGAATCAGAACTATTAATGTTTTTATAAAATACATTTGATTTAGTGTCATAATAATATAGTAAAATAAGTAACGTAGAATTTGTCACGTGTATTAAAATTTACTGCATACAGACATTATATTCTTTGATCTGTTGCATTATAACATTGCATAGTTTGGATTTTTAATAGTTTGGATTAGAGCGCTACGGTACACGAGATTTAATGAGATCCTGATGTATCTTTAAACAAATAAAAAAATAATACAATAATTTATATATCAGCTGAATCAGAACTATTAATTTTTTATAAAATACATTTGCTTTAAGGTCATAATAATATAGTAAATTGATTAATGTAGAATTTATCATATTTATTAAAATTTGCCGAATACAGACATTATATTCTTTATTGTGTTGCATTATAACATTGCACCTAAATAATAGTTTGATTTAGAGTGCTACAGTACACGATATTGAATGAAATTCTGACATATTTTGAAATAAATAAAAAGTAATTGAATAATTAGTATATCCCCTGATTCAGAACTATTAAGGTTTTTATAAAATACATTTGATTTAGGGTCATAAGAATAAATTGATTCATGTAGAATTTGTCACATCTATTAAAATTTACCACATACAGACATTATATTCTTTGATCTGTTGCATTATAACATTGCATCTGAATAATAGCTTGAATTAGAGCACTACGGCTCATGATATTTAATGTGATCTTGACATATGGATAAATAAATAAAAAGTAATTGAATAATTTTTATATCACCTGAATCAGCACTATTAATGTTTTTATAAATTGCATGTGCTTTAGGTTAATAATAATACAGTAAATTGATTAATAGAATTTGCCTTTCTTAAACTACAAAACAAGGAATATCCTAGAATAAAAAAAAAAAACCTAATTAGGCAGAATTCGATTTTTTCAACAACAATCAAAAGAACTATAGCTCGAGGATTAGGGAGTACACATCATGGAAAAAACCTTTAATAGAAATCATTGATCTATCCTAGACTTTTCAATCAATTATGTTGTAAAAATTGGTTCTCCCAAGTAAAATCATTTTAAAACTGCTAAACATTGCATTTCATATTATTATTTGCCTTAAAAATGTTACCTGACTTTTATACCAATAGTTACATTACAAAAACACATATTTTAGCAATTTAATTAATGTAAATATATCAGAGATCACATTTTATTGATTGGGTCTTTACGTAACATATTGAAATCTTCATGGATTTTGAATTAAGAATATTTTTAGAAAAAGATGAAACTTTGTGAAAATGCATAAAACTTTTTTTTACTTCCCTTAAAAATAACTTAATTCATATAAATATATCAGAGATCACATTTTATTGATTGTGTCTTTACGTAACATATTGAAATGTTCATAAATTTTGAATTAATAATATTGTTAGAAAAAGATGAAACTTTGTGAAAATACATAAAAAATTTTATTTTTTCCCTTAAAAATATTACCTAATTTTTATACCAATAGTTACATTACAAAAACACATATTTTAGCAATTTAATTAATGTAAATATATCAGAGATCACATTTTATTGATTGGGTCTTTACGTAACATATTGAAATCTTCATGGATTTTGAATTAAGAATATTTTTAGAAAAAGATGAAACTTTGTGAAAATGCATAAAACTTTTAATCATTTTCCTTAAAAAATATTACCTAACTTTTGCACCATTAGTTACATTACAAAAACATATATTTTAGCAATTCATATCATATATATATATATATATATATATATATATATATATATATATATATATATATATATATATAAATATATATATATATATATAAAATATATATATATATATATATATATATATATATATATATATATATATGTATCAGAGATCACATTTTATTGATTCCGTCTTTACATAACATATTTAAATCTTCTTGAATTTTGGACTAAGAATATTTTTTAGAAAAAGGTAAAACTTTGTGAAAATACATAAAACTTTTTTGCACGAAAACTTTTAACAATTTTTTTTCTCACTACAGTTTAAATCTGTAAATTGACTTTAGAATCACATAATAGACAGAAGAAAAAAATTAAAAATACGAATCATACTAAGGTAAATGTATTTAAAATAAAAAAGAAATAAAAATTCTTTAAGAATAAAAAAAAGTATTCTTTTATGATTTACTAGAGTAGAATTTATTCTAAAGAATTTTTAATGCATTTTTGATGGGCTTCTTTTTTTTTCTAAATTTACCTTAAATAAACTTCTTTAAGGCTTAAATACTATCAAATAAACCAATGTCAATGCAAGACAAAGAAAAAATTAATGAAGTCTTAAAATAAAATCTTAAACTTAAAAAATTATAGATCTAAGTTATGAGATGCGGAAGTTATATTTATCGAACGCTTTTGTACTTTCAAAAATATTATCATAAAATAATCTTTTCAAAGAGATCGCAACTTCTTTATTTATATATAACTAAAAAATGCTTATTAACTCTAAGATATTTCGTAATAAATGGAACTTTTTCTAAATGGCATTTTTTATTCCTGATTTATGATTGAAATTAGATAATGATAACTAACTATAATGCATATCTCTTATGCTAATAACTATCACATTCAAAGTGTTTTTTTCATTTTTTTAATAAATAATATTATTAATTTTCTGTTGAGATTAAAGTAAAGACCTCATATTTTTCGAAAATAATTTTTCTTCTTTTAAAGACTCGATAAAACTCAGTGTTTATGAAACGTTATACAGGTGGTAAAATCACGTTTAATAATTTCAAAGTAGAGTAGATATTTAAAATAACCGGGTATTATTTAAAAAGATATACAGTTGGATAGAATGTTTTATACCAATATAAATGTGAAACATTTAGAAGGGATAACCAAATATCTCAACATGGCTTAATTCAGAATATATTTTTGAATTAAAAAAAATCAACTTGATGTTTCTTGATCTTTAAGTTAGTTGTCTAATATATGAAACAAATATATTTTACAAAGATATTTTCTTTAAAAAAATGAGATTTGTAAATATATTTTAAATTTTATTTTGTCCCAGCAAAGCCATTATTCTACTTAAGTCAAGATACATTATTAATATTAAATATCGTACAGGAAACAGGTCCATACCCTCAGGTAAATAAAAAAGCGTTTATAACTACAGAAACCCTTGTAAGGTCGAGAAAACAGATTTCAACACAAGTATTTGGTTGTAAGTTTTGTAAACGTTTGACGATGGAGCTGGTATCAGTGTAAATTAATAGATTATTTTCTTGCCTGGTTAAGGATTCAACAGACATTGCTTTTACCTAAAAAAGATTATTATACTTATTCAATCTTGTAGTTTGATGATAAATAATATATAATATAATGATACTATAATAATAATTTGCTGAGGTGGTAAAGGGGTGAACTTCGAACTCTTTAAAGACGACATAATTTTTTGCTTTAAACTTATTTATACCAATTTATTTTAGAATCGGATAGTTAGTTTAGGAGATGATAATATTTACTCACTATGAATTTTGTTAACCCTAACTCATTGTGATGAGGCGATTTAGATCAGTAATATAATTGATTCATTCATACAAGAAGTAAAATGCTCGGGATCTAAATCTGACCCCATTACATC
>CM063511.1:52039723-52044723 GCA_032207245.1 Pardosa pseudoannulata | reverse complement strand
AGGATGAAATGATTGCAGAACCTCCTGGGCCGAGCGTTCTAGTTCTGCAATACATGGGAGTTTGGCAAAACAACTTATGGATTTATTTGGCTCGAACATGGAAATAAAAAGATATTAAAATGTAGGAAGGGGTGTTTGAGTTTAGGCAGGGAAAAATACAATTAAAAGGTAAAATGAAAATATGTAGCTGAGTATCCAGTTTAGATACAAAAGCTAGCGAAACACAAGGAGATAAGTCGAAATGCACAGTTAGGTTGTATAAAGTAAGTACAAATTAATTTTTTTTCATGAGAATAAGAGAGCATAAGTCTCAAGAGACGTTAAGTTGAAGAAATACACTAGAAATAGAGTGAAATAGCTGAGATTTACATGAGAGATTCTCAACGAATCAAATTTGTGGAGAGGACCAATGGTAATCTTAGTAAATGACCCACCAAGTTGTGGCCACGAGAAACGCTGTTTCAAAATTTGGAATAGGAGTAAAACGTTATGAGGGGAAGGAAGTCAATGCAGTGGGGAAAGATCCAGGGTGGACCAATAGAATTTATTGAAGGGGAGAGTGACTAGCGAATGGAATTATTCGAAGTCTTGGGCTAAGATGGCCGTTGGTCTTTTACGATTATTTTTAAGACCAACAGCCTTTTTTCACAGCATATGTCCCCGTTAGGTGGTTAACCTTTCTCAAAACCAACAGTGTTTAGTTTCAAACATGCTGAGTGCTCAATTTGTTTACCCACTGAAAAGATGAAAGGTTCAGTCAACCTTACCCAGCCTGAGTATCGAACTTTGGACTTATGTCATGGAGCACGAAGAGCTACCCGAATGCCACTGGGCTTGCGTACTTATATAAAGACTAGCATATAGCCCGTCATATGACAGGATCAGTAAAATTTTTAAATTTCCAGAATTGTAAAATACCCTATGAGGCAGATAAAAAAAATGATTTGATTTTTAGCTCAGCGTTATCTGGTACACACTCAATAATTTGTTTACCTTTATATTCCACTAAAAGTCTCCTGATACTATGAATGTAGTTCAGAATAACGTTGAATTCATTTAGTCAAACCGTGTGGATCTGTATGGAAAACAAACACACAAACGGACAAATTTCTTAATTTTCAAAGATATATAGCTTAAATATTTATTAGTCCATCAAATAGACTCCTAGACTTTTATGAAAATAATTTGTTGTTAATACCCGTGATAAAATTTTCATTGCAGCAGAAATAATCGATGTTTAAATTTAAAATTAACACATATGTACCTAATCTATTATTTAATACAAATATAAAGGAAAATTATTTACGTGATATCTAAATTCAGTGATAAAAATATGAAAATACTGCTGACGATATTTAAATAATTTAAAATAAGAAATGATTAAATGAGACGGTTAAAGGAATGACGTCATAATGCTGGAAAAAATGTTATTTTTACCTATTTATTAAGTGATAAATTGATAAATTTAATCCCCTGCTCTTAACCGGGGAAAATAGGGCTCAAAATAATGGCATTAAAAGCTCTAAAAGTGGGGAAGGGGTGGATTTCGAACGTTTTAATGATGACAGTATTTTCCGCTGTGATGTGAAGCATATTTATACCAATTTATTTTAGAATCGGATCGATAGTTTAGGAGAAGATAAACTTTGAATTTTGCTAACCCTAACTCATCAAGAAATCAATATGGATGCCTGTATCCCTTCCAGGTCCAACTGCTTCATAAATTTGAGGACAGACGCACAGATAACTTAGGCTATTATTATATAGGGGATTTTAGTAAATTTCACTTAGGAAAAACATATTAGTGCTTTCAATAGGCTAAATAATTATACATAAAAATCAGAGAGAATATTGATTTCTATGCTTGGTTATAAATCTTAAAATGCCTTAAAATCCGAGAATAGTTTAAACAAAAGTTTCTGGAATTCAATGCGGTGTATTAAATTGTTTTCCCAAATGCATTAATAAAACATATTTATTTTAAAAATTCAATTTCTCCTTCGGTATAGTTATGGATCTCATTATTGTAATGAATATACTTTAGAAACCATTTTAGATCATTCATATTCTAATAGAATATTTTTCTTCTTTCGTATTAATAACCAAAAAATTATTTAAATGTATCTATTCTTCCTAATTATAAATTTTGTATTTCAATAACTTCAATACAAAAAGATCGTTGAAATTTACATGATTTATTTTTATTGTTTCTATATAAACACAGATATGTTATATGTTTCTACAAGACTTTAAAATAAATCATTAAAATTGATTTTAGAAAAGAGGTTTTCTTAATTTAAATTTTTCTGGATAGTTTCTTTTAAATATAAAATACAAACAGATCTTATAATTCGATGTTGGGTAAAAAATAATTCTTATTAACATATTATATTTTCTCCTATATTTATATTTCAAGATATTAAGAATTCAAATATTCCAATAAATATTTTTGCAAAGCATCTATCATGAAATATTTTGATTAAAACTGATTGGTAATATTGTAACTAATAAAAAGTAAAATTTTATAATCAGTGTATTTTCATTTTAAAGAGAATCTGTGGAATCTGAGGAATTTTTAAATTATACCTTTATTAGCAGTGAGAATTTTAATAGGATCTGGAAAATTTATTTAATTTTTTTTAGGAAATAATAATTTTATTCTGCCCCGTCATTTGACTACGTCATGTGATGTGGTATCTCAGTAGATTAAAATTCTTTCTGAGTCACAAATTTAGGCAGACAAAGGATTTGCCTAGTCGTTCTGGAGCAAAAATAAGATACATATGTCCGCTAGAAAGTTTTAAATCCGAAATGTTTTTAACGATAAATAACTGTTGACAGTCTCGTCTTTATCGTTAAAAACGTTATGTTCTGAAAGTTCTCGGGAAAATTGGTAGAATTGATTTTCACGGGTCCCGGGTCCGGAGATTTTCCTGTCTAGGTGACAATTTTTGTTTGAAATGATAATCCTGCTTTTTTCTTACAAGTGGATCAATGAAACCAGGACCTATAACTTAAAGTGATATGATTATGAATACCTAAATGCATTCAGGAGAAAGAATGGGACCTAAAAACAGGATTGTACACACAGTAGTCTAGACAATCAGCGTCAGAAAGCGGTTGTAAATTATATATTTGAAAGTTATAATTTCGTATATAAAGTACACTAAAAATATTTTTAAAGTTTGATTATTGAAAGAGCCAGTTTTAGCAAATCCGGAGCAAATTTCATAATATTGGATTTCAGTAATACCATAGTGAAGGTATTTACACTGGTTTTGCAGGTTAGGAAAATCCTAATGTGCCACCACACAGTCTCAGTGATATATAAATATATAAAATATAATATATATATATATATATATATATATATATATATAATATATAATATATAATATATAATATATATACATATATATACATACATATATACATATGTATATATATGTATATATTATATTATATATATATATATATATATATATATATATATATATATATATATATATATATATATATATATATATATTATATATATATATATATATATATATATATATATATATATATATATATATATATATATATATATATTATATATATATATATATATATATATATATATATATATATGGCATCCAGAAAGGCAGGGAGTGTTTGGATTGTCGGATAGTTACCGTTTTTTGAAGACGGTAACTATCATTTTTAACTTTTTTTTTTGGAAACTCCCGCTCACGATTAATCCTTTTAATCAATTTTTACAGGTCATCTCTTCTTTACACAAGATGTGATGAGGTCATATTTAGATCCAAAGAAGCTTCGTGTTCTATTTATATTAATTCCATTAATTCAAAGGATTGAAATCGCCTCACCACAAGATCCACATCTAATACAACATTCAGGAAACATACCAAACAACTAATTTACAAAGACGTGAACTAAAACTGTTTTATATTGATAAAAATATACATTCCATTTAATTAACAATGTCCCACCCATAACGAAAATAAAGAATAGCTTGGAAAGATACATAAAAAGAATAATCACTTCATTTTTATCAAAAGATTAAATATTTTGAAATTAATCTGCATTTCTTCATTTTACAAGTATTCTCCTTAGCTTTTATTAATGTTATGTTTTGCGTGAAAATATTAATCTGTGATTCAAAATTTATTTTGGATTAATATTTTCATAGAGTCTTCTCTAGATTTTTCCTCTTTTACGTATTTATAGGGAGAAGCTTTTTATCGGGTTTTGAAATCCCATTCGACATTTTTAGGAAAGGAATGAGATTATCTCCCTTTTATATTTTTCTTTGAACCTCATGCTTTACTTCAACAATTTTACTTACCAAAATATTTCTAAGAGGTGATTCTAGTATATGTTTTACGAAAATTTATAAATTTCATAAATAAAGATGAATTGAATATCATATGGTACAATCAATGTATGGATGTAAAACACACTGATAATTTCTTAGTATTTTGAACTCATCTCTATAAAACAATAAACACAAAGAAGTAAAAGCATACATAAGAGCTCCCTACATATATATGTAATCTAAAAATTCTAAAACGGTCGGTTACATTTTTTATTGCCCCTATTCTTTTTACTTACCCGGGCTATTGGGCAAGTATAAAAACTATGAAGCTAGACAATGAATAATGTTGCAGTCAGGCACATTGAAGAGAAGCACAACTTTCAGAAAAACTAAAATCTTTATTGAGGAGCTGCTATAAGAACGTCTTTGCCGGTCAGCGGCAGACAAGAGAATGATACGAAAAAAACACTTTGCTGGAACAGAGGTGTATCCCAGAGAGAAACAGAGTTTTACCAAGGGGCAAGAAACTTAGTCAGCGAATTTAACTCTTCGATCAGGGAAAACCTGAGGCATTAGCACGCGCGACAGCTAGAAAATTGTTACAATATTTGAATGGACAGAAAATTGACATCTATTATATAAAAAGGTTTGGTAAATCTGTTGGAAGAATTTTAAGTCA
>CM063511.1:52027223-52029723 GCA_032207245.1 Pardosa pseudoannulata | reverse complement strand
TCCAATTTAAAATTTTTCATTGATTAAAATAATTAAATTTTAAAATAAATTCAGGTTTGGGTGTGGGAAACCAAATTTAATTTGAAATTAAAAATACTAAGCTAAATAAATACGTAATAAATACTGAGTTTAATGTTTTTATTTCATTTATACCATTAGAATATTAAAGCAACCTCTTTTGTTAAAGGAATGATCTATGTAAAATAAACAATAATTTTTGTAAATATCAAACATAAAAGAAAACGATGCATCACTGCCAAAAAAGTATTTAACATTTTATTTGTGTCTTCTTATGAATCCTTTTCATTTATAGGTATCTTAGTTTTCTATATATAATATCGGAAAATATGTAAGTATTTTTTAGAACGTACCCTATTATTTCTGTTGTTTGAAGTTAAGTTTATTAGAAATATTAAAGACTTCTGCATTCTAGACAATGCTTTGAGGTATTCTTAGAATAGTTTACCGCTATATGAATTACTGGTCTATCTAATTTTAAATTATTCACCAGACTCTACGCGAGAAGCATTCAGTGATTTTAATTAGAACTTACTTGCATCTTGGTCTAAAATGCCTAACAGAATTGGTTTTAATTATCGGTCTGCTGATTTCCTATGCAAATATATTTCTATATTATATATTTAGTTACTGCATGGTTTTCATACATGCCGTAGTGAAGTTTTCAATTATATACGCTTTGAATTATATAAATGCTTTTGTGTACATGCATTCAAGCATTTGTTTTCGATATTGTTTTTAAATGTAAGATTTATTTCTTAAACCTCAACGATCTGTATATCATTTATATTTTATTTATAAATATTATAAAGGTTATTTTCTTTCAATACCAAGTTGGTCTATTGGAAAATTATTAAAGAAAAGGGAGGGAAGGAAGATAGTTTTTTTATAATAAAATTTATGTTCGCATTACTTTGTGCTTAATATTTTTCAAATACAAAATGTTAATTTAACACGTAATAACATACTATATTTAAATTGTAATAAATTTAAATTCAAAATGCATTGTATCATACACACATAAAAGTGTGCATATTTACAAAATGAAAGTTTAAATTGCATACGTTTATGTTATAAGTATTAAGAAATACAATTATTTCGCTTTTACTACTAATATTAAAACCCGTAATTCATTAACAATTAAAATATTGAAAATTAGTTTTCAGAGCTGTTGTCATATCGAATATTACACATCCTTTTTTTCAGTGGCACTCTATACACTACAAAGCAAAAACTTTTAATATTGAGGAAACTAAAGATGCCGGTCATATGTCAAAAATATTCAATCATAGAAAATTTGTATTTGTTACTGTTGCCACTTCTAGCTTTTCACCCTTATTTTTATTACAATCTCCAGTTTGCATGCCAAAAATTCTTAGCATATGTTAAACGCCTCCGGATGCAATAGAAATATGCAGTATTTGAATGCTATTTATTGTTAAGCTCAATTCTACTCCAAATCAAAATACTACTGTATTAAATTTTGATGTATTATAAATGTGTTACGTTTTGTTAATATGATATCACTATCAAGCTAAAATGAGTTTAAATGTAGTGTAGGAAAAATTGTATATCAATTCATAGGGGTACCAATAAAATATGTGATGTCTACATTATATATTTATTTCTTCTAAAATTCATAACAGTAATAATTACTATCACTTTCTCAACTAGATGATACTATGAAATACAATATGTAAACGAATTTCCCAGTTCCTGACTATAGCCGGTGAAGTTCTAACTCATTCGTATGAAATCTTCATGACTTACGGACCTCTACGTTTTCCATAGTTTTCTTTAAGTGCCTCAGTTTTCTGAATGGGGTCCACATTAGATATATTTCTTCTAAAATTCTAAATAGCAATAATTACTGTCAATTTTTCAACTACATCATACTAAGAAATACAGTACGTAAACGAATTTCAAAGTTTCCGACTATAGATGTGAAGTTCTAACTCATGCGTATGAAATGTTCATGACTTACGGACCTCTACGTTTTCTATAGTATTCTTAAAGTGACTCAGTGTTCTGAATGGCGTAAACATTAGATATCTTTCTTCTAAAATTTTAAATATCAATAACTACTATGACTTTTTCAACTACAACATACCAAGAAATACAATACGTAAACGAATTTCAAAGTTTCCGACTATAGCCAATGAAGTTCTAACTCATTCGTAGGAAATGTTCATGACTTAAGGGCCTCTTCGTTTCCCATAGTTTTCTTAAAGTGCCTCAGTTTTCTGAATGGTGTCCACATTAGATATCTTTATTCTAAAATTTTTAATAGCAATAATTACTGTCAATTTTTCAACTACATCATACCCAGAAATACAATACGTAAACGAATTTCGAAGTTTCCGACTATAGACGATGAAGTTCTAACTCATACGTATGAAATGTTCATGATTTACGTACCTCATCGTTTACCATAGTTTTCTTAAAGTGCCTCAGTTTACTCAATTATTGTTGTTGTTGTCGT
>CM063511.1:52017223-52022223 GCA_032207245.1 Pardosa pseudoannulata | reverse complement strand
AATTTGAAAAGGGATATAATCATTTATAAAAATCATCAGAAATTAATGAAAACAATACAAAAATCAAATCAAAAATTTAAATCATTTAATCTTTTTAAAAAGACTTGAAAACAAATCTATTTCCAATTAAAAAGAAAACATTACTTGTTGAAGACATGCATATTGTATACAGGGTAACTTATTGTGCTTAATACCGCTGGATTTAGGTTCGATTCAAAAGTAACGCTTATATGTATTTATTTGTTGTACCCTCATAGGGTGTTCTGCTACTCTATCTCTATGGTGCTAAGATAAAACATGATAACAAATCATACGATTGTAAATATAATCACTAATAAATTAAATTAGAATAATAATTAAAATATCTAAATAAAAGAAAGTTACACACTTTGGTTCAATGATATATTTTTCTGCTTTGAACTTTTCATATTTCCAAAGAAATTCAGAAATAACTCTTCTGTTTTGTTATAAATATAACTCAGTTATCTCTTTGCAATAAGGTTGATTTTTTTCAGGAAAAGTCTCATTCTAAAAATATTAAATTTAAAAATGTATTATAATCATTTATGAAAGTGAAAAGAGTACAAAAATCAAATCATAAAATTAAATCATATCTTTCTTTTTAATTCGATTAAAAAGAAAACTATTTCCAATTAAAAAGAAAACATTACTTATTGAGGACATTTATATTGTATAACAGGTAGCTTATTGTGCTTAATGCCACTGGATTTTGGTTCAATTCAAAGTAAGGCTTATATGTATTTGTCTTTTGCACCCTTATAAGGTGTGCTGCTATCCTATCTATATGGTGCTAAGATAAAACAGGGAAAAAATCATTCGATTGCATGAAAAATCAATAATAAATTTAATTTAAATAATGATAAAAATATCTAAATAAAAGAAATACACATACTTTTGTGGAATGTTCAATTTTTTGTTTGATCTTTTCATATTACGAAAGAAAATCATAAATAAATCATCTATTTTTTTATAAATATAACTCAATTTTGTGTACTCTTTGGAATAAGTTTGATTCTTCTAGAAAAAGGCTCACTCTAAAATTACTAAATTTAAAAATGGATTATAATCTATTATGAAAATGAAAAGAAAATAATGAAAACAATACAAAAATCAAATCATAAATTTAAATCATTTCTATCTTTTTAAAAAGACATAAAAACAAATCTATTTCTAATTAAAAAGAAAACATTACTTGTTGAAGACATCCATATTGTATAAAATGTAGATTATTGTACTTAATACCGCTGGATTTAGGTTCGATTTAAAAGTAAGGCTTATATGTATTTGTTTGTTGTACCCTCATAGGGTATGCTGCTACCCTATCTATATGATGCTAAGATAAAACAGGGCAACAAATCATATGATTAAATGGATAATCACTCATAATCTAAATTTGAATAATGATTAAAATATCGAAATGAGAGAAAGGCACAAACTTTCGTTCAATGATACATATTTTTGTTTTGAACTTTTCATATTTCCAAAGAAATTCATACATAAATCTTCAATTTTTCATAAGTATAACTCAATTAAGTTTTCTCTTTGCAATAAGTTTGATTTTTCAAGGAAAAGGGTCTTACTAAAATACTAAGTTTAAAAATAAATTAAAATTACTTATGGAAATGAAAAGAAAATAATGAAAAAAGTACAAAAATCAAATCATAAAATTAAATCATATCTTTCTTTTTAAAACGATTAAAAAGAAAACTATTTCTAATTAAAAAGAAAACATTACTTATTGAAGACATTCATATTGTATAACGGGTAGCTTATTGTGCTTAATACCGCTGGATTTAGGTTCAATTCAAAGTAAGGCTTACATGTATTTGTCTGTTGAACCCTCATAGGGTCTGCTGCTATCCTATCTATATGGTGCTAAGATAAAACAGGACAAAAAATCATTCGATTACATGGAAAATCCCTAATAAATTCAATTTGAATAATGATAAAAATATCTAAATAAGAGAAATGCACATACTTTTGTGGAATGTTAAATTTTATGAATTGAACTTTTCACATTAAGAAAGAAATTCATAAATAAATCTTCTATTTTTTATAAATATAATTCAGTTTTGTTTACTCTTTGCAATACCTTTGATTCTTCTAGAAAAAGGTTTAATCTAAAAATACCAAATTTAAAAAATTAATTATAATCATTTATGAAAATGAAAAGAAAATAATAATGAAAAAAATACAAAAATCAAATCATATATTTAAAAAAATTTCTATCTTTTTAAAAAGACTTAAAAACAAATTCATTTCCAATTAAAAAGAATACATTACTTGTTGAAGGCATCCATATAGTATAAAGGGTAGCTTATTGTGCTAAATACCGCTGGATTTAAGTTCGATTCAAAAGTAAGGCTTATATTTATTTATTTCTTGTATACTCATAGGGTGTGCTGCTACCATATCTATAGGGTGCTAAGGTAAAACAGGGCAAAATATCATACGATTGTAAAAATAATCACTAATAAATTAAATTAGAATAATGATTGAAATATCTAAATAAAAGAAAGGCACACACTTTCGTTCAATGATATATTTTTGTGCTATGAACTTTTCCTATTTCCAAAGAAATTCATAAACAAATCTTCTATTTTTTTATAACTATAACTCAGTTATGTTTACTCTTTGAATAAGTTTGATTTTTCCAGAAAAAGGCTCATTCTAAAAATATTAAATTTAAAAATGGATTATAATCATTTATGAAAATGAAAAGTAATGAAAACAATAGAAAAATCAAATCATAAAATTAAATCATTCCTTTCTTTTTAAAACGATTGAAAATAAATCTATTTCCAATTAAAAAGAAAACATTACTTGTTTAAGACATCCATATTCTATAAAGGGTAGCATATTCTATAAAGGGTAGCAATAGGCTCGATTCAAAAGTAATGCTTATATGTATTAATTTGTTGTACTCTCATAGGGTGTGCTGCTACCCCATCTGCATGATGCTAAGATAAAAAATGGCAACCAATCATTCTATTGTAGGGATAATCACTAATAAACTAAATTCTAATATTGATAAAAATATCTAAATGAAAGAAAGCCACATATTTTCGTTCAATGATATATTTTTTGCTTTGGACTTTTCATATTTCTAAACACATTCATAAATAAAACTTCTACTTTTTTATAAATATAACTCAGTTATGTTTACTCATTGCAATAAGTTTGATTTTCTCCAGAAAAAGTCTCATACTAAAAATACCAAATTTAAAAAAATGGATTATAATCATTTATGAAAATGAAAAGAAAATAATAAAAAAATAAAAATAAAAAAATCAAATCCTATATTTAAATCATTTCTATCTTTTTAAAAAGACTTAAAAAATCTATTTCCAATTAAAAAGAAAACATTACTTGTTGAAGACATATATTGTATAAAGGTTAACTTATTGTGCTTAATACCACTGTATTTATGTTCGATTCAAAAGTAAGGCTTATATGTATTTATTTGTTGTACCCTCATAGGGTGTGCTGCTACCCTATCTATATGGTGCTAAGATAGAACAGGATAACAAATCATACGATTATATAGATAGTCACTAATAAATTAAATTAGAATAATGATTAAAATATCTAAATAAATGAAAGGCACACACACTTTCGTTCAATAATATATTTTTGTGCTTTGATCTTTTCCTATTTCCAAAGAAATTCAGAAATAAATTTTCTGTTTTGTTATAAATATAACTCAGTTATGTTTACTCTTTGCAATAAGGTTAATTTTTTCAGCAAAAGGATCATTCTAAAAATACTAAATTTAAAAATGGATTATAATCATTTATGAATATGGAAATGAATAAATAATGAAACCAATACAAAAATGAAATCATAAAATTAAATCATTTCTTTCTTTTTAAAACGATTAAAAGAAAACTATTTCCAATTAAAAAAGAAACATTACTTGTTGAAAATATCCATATTGTATAAAGGGTTGCTTATTGTGCTTAATACCGCTGGATTTAGGTTCGATTCAAAAGTAAGGCTTATATGTAATTGTTTATTGTGCCCTCATAGGGTGTGCTGCTACCCTATCTATATGGTGCTAAGATAAACACGGCAACAAATCATTCGATTGTATGGATAATCACCAATAAACTAAATTTTAATATTGATTAAAATATCTAATAAAACATACTTTTATTTAGATATACTTTCGTTCAATGATACACACATACTTTCGTTCGATGATATATTTTTTTGCTTTGAACTTTTCATATTTCCAAAAAAATTCATAAATAAATCTTCGAATTTCTTTATAAATATAACACAATTATGTTTACTTTTTCCAATAAGTTTCATTCTTCCTGAAAAAGGGTCCTTCTCAAAACGCTAAATTTAAAATAAATTTTAATGTTTATAAAAGTATCTAAATAAAAGAAATAGACATACTTTCGTCCAATAATATTTATTTTTGCTTTGAACTTTTCATATTTCCAAAGACATTAATAAATAAATCTTCTATTTTTTGTAAAAATAACTCAATTATGTTTTCATTTTTCAATAAGTTTGATTTTTCCAGGAAAAGGGTCCTTCTATAATACTAAATTTAAAAATGGATTATAATCATTTATGGAAACGAGATAAATAATGAAAACAATAAAAAAAATCAAATCATAAATTTAAACTATTCATTTCTTTTTAAAACGACTTAGAAACAAATCTATTTTCAATTCAACGGAATCCCTCACCAAGTATAATCCCTATTTCTATTTAATTTATGTAAAAAACAAACAATGAATAATCTTTAATACATATTTGGGTTGGCGATAAATTATGCATTTTCTAGGTTAAAACAATTTATGGAAATTGTTATTTCGGGGAAATATATAGTATGCAAATAAATCTCACAACCTTACTGGGGGTAATAAATTGTTTTGAAGACAAATGCAGTTCGAATTCTCAGATTAAATATTTCATACAGGCGAAGTATCTTTCTTTGAAACGTTTTACATTTTTTCCCTTTA
>CM063511.1:51999723-52009723 GCA_032207245.1 Pardosa pseudoannulata | reverse complement strand
CTTTATTATTATAGGTAAATGTTGCAAACACTTACTAAGGTCTATTAAAAATGTAAATTATTTAATTTCGTAAATTCTGGTTATTTTACAATATACTTAAGGCTCACCCTCATGAATTTAAAAGAGGGATATAAAAATAATAAAAAATAAAAAATTGTGTTTAATCAACATTTTCATTTTTATCGCGTAAGTATTTCTTAGTAAAGAAACTGAACTTCCCACCGAAATGCATTAATATATTTCTTCTTAAGAGTAAAAAAAAAGGGCAACAACACTCTAGTACTTTTTTCTAGGGTGCGACAAAAACATCTTTTGGTCCATAATGAAAGTAAAGCGGAATGAAGACAAGAATTTGCAATAGCGGCATTTTTACTCCTGCAGTTTAACTCTGACGAAGAAAAAATATTCGAGGAATTTCGTTGTAAAGAGTGTGAAAGTGATTACTCTGCGAGTAGTTCCCAGTAAGACTAGTAGCAGGAAATTTTTCTGCATTATATTTATATAGACAAATCTGTTAAGTCCAAGATACAAAGTTTGAAAAAATACTTTGTTTTGGACCGAATAAAAAGTCATTTATATGGAGAAGGAAGATTTTATTTAATTTTTTCATTCAGTTTTAATTGTTTTCTTTATAAATAATATTTTTGCATTAATTTTCCAGTTAAGTCTATTAGATTAAATCTATTAGAAAAAGAGCTTCTGATCCAAACAGAGGTAAATTTCATGAATATTTTGTTGTCAAACATCATAATAAAAGACTTTAATGTACTGCATTTTAACTTTGAATTTTCACTATATGCTTATATTTTACATACTAGTAAAATTTAACATCGTTTTTTACACACTAAATACAATTTAATGTTAAGTCCAGGTTACAAAGTACGAAAAAAACTACGAAAGAATAAAAAATAATTTAAAAGGAGAAGGAAGTTGAATTTCAGTTTTTTTTCATTCAATGTTTAACTGCTTTCTTTATAAATAATATTTTTGCAAACAAATTTTAAGTTAAGTCTATTAGATAATTTCTAACAGAAAAAGAACTTCTGATTCAAAGAGAATATATTTCATGATAATTTTATAGTCAAACATCTTTATAAAAATTTTAGTGCACTGTCTTTTAGCTTTGGGATTTCACTATATGCTTATAGTTTACAAATAAAATGATGAAAAATATTTCTAAAAACTTTCAATATTATAACACTTATGTGTGCATACAATTGGAAGCATAATAGAAAAAATATTCATAATTTTGATTTAAAACTAACTGCATTATTTTTATAAATTAGTAGAAATATAGATTTACTGTCATAACGACTTTTATTTTTTCAATTTATTTTAAAATATTTATACATAATTTAGAATAGAGTACATATAGTTTAGAATAAAGTATAGATATAAACAAAATATAGATTTACTGACATAACGACATCTATTTTTTTAATATTGTTTAAAATAATTATATACAATTTTAAATTGAACATTCTTTAAGAAATATTTTTAAATATATAGCTGAAGTATACTCATTTGTTTAGGTTAAGATGATGCTTGATACTTTATATGGATTAAAGTTTATTAATACATGTGAATGGTTTTACGAATGTATACTTAAACTGTAAATTATTTAATATGATAAATTCTGGTTAAATTACAATATATCTAACACTCACTCTCGTAAATTTTAAAAAGTGACAGTTATAAAATTAAAAAAAAATGTGTTTTAGGAACATTTCTCTTTTTATCGCGTATTTCTTAGTAAAGTAACTGAACTCGCTACAGAAATACATTAATATATTTCTTCTTAAGAGTAAAGAAAAAGGGCAACAACACTCTAATAGTTTTTCTAGGGTGCGACACAAAAATCTTCTGCTCCATAATGAAAGTAAAGAGGACTGAAGACAAGAATTTGTAATAGCGGCAGATTTAACCCTGCAGCTTCTGACGAAGAAAAAATATTCCAGGAATTTTGTAGTAAAGAGTGTGAAAGTGATTACTCTGCGAGTAGTTCCCAGTAAGACTAGTAGCAGGAAATTTTTCTGCATTATATTTATATAGACAAAACTGTTAAGTCCAAGATATAAAGTACGAAAAAAAATACTCTGTATGGACCGAATAAAAAGTCATTTAAAAGGAGAAGGAAGTTTGAATTTCAGTTTTTTACTTTCAGTTTTTAACTGTTTCCTTTATAAATAATATTTTTGCATACAATTATCATGTTAAGTCTATGAAATTAAAACTATTAGAAAAAGAGCTTCCGATCCAAACAGAAGGAAATTTTATGAATATTTTGTTGTGAAATATCAATATAAAAGTTTTTAATGCACTGCATTTTAACTTTAGGTTTTCACTATATGCTTATATTTTACATAGGAGCCAAATTTGACATCCATTTTTACATATTAAATACAATTTACTGTTACGTCGAAGATACAAAAGAACTTTATTTTGTACCGAATAAAAAGGAATCCAAAAGGAGAAGGAAGTTTGAATTTCAATTTTAATACCTTCAATTTTTAACGGCTTCCTTTACAACTAATATCGTTCCATACAATTTTCAAGTTAAGTCTATTAAAATAAAACTACTAGGAAAAGAGCTTCTCATCCAAACAGAAGAAAATATCATGAATATCTTGTTGTCAAGCCTCATTATAAAAGTTTTTAATGCACTGCATTTTAGGTGTGAGTTTTTATTATATGCTTATAGTTTACAAATAAAATCATGAAAAATATTTCTAAAAACTTTCAATATTATAACAGGTATGTGTTCATACACTTGAAAGCATATTAGAAAAATATTCATAATTTTGAGTTAAAACTAACAGCATTATTTTTATAATTAAGTAAAAATATAGATTTACTGTCATAACAACATTTATTTTTTCAATATAGTTTGAAATATTTATATACAATTTAGAATAATTTATAGATACAAAACATAATATAGATTTACTGTCATCACAACATTTATTTTTCCGATATAGTTTAAAATATTTATACATAATTTTATATTGTACATTCTTGAAGAAATATTTTTAAATATATTGCTAAAGTAGCCTGATTTGTTTAAGTAAAGCTGACGTTTGATATTTTATATGGATTAACTTTATTATTATAGGTAAATGTTGCAAACATTTACTAAGGTCTATTAAAAATATAAATTATTTAATTTCGTAAATTGTGGTTATTTTACAATATACTTAAGGCCCACTCTCATGAATTTAAAGGAGGGACATAAAAATAATAAAAAATATAAAAAATTGTGTTTTATCAACATTTTCATTTTTATCGCGTAAGTATTTCTTAGTAAAGAAACTTGCCTTAGAAATGCATTAATATATTTCTTCTTAAGAGTAAAAAAAGGGCAAAAACACTCTAATACTTTTTTCTAGGGTGCGACACAAAACTCTTCTGCTCCATAATGAAAGTAAAGCGGAATGAAGACAAGAATTTGCAATAGAGGCATTTTTACCCCTGCAGCTTAACTCTGACAAAGAAAAAATATTCGAGGAATTTCGTTGTAAAGAGTGTGAAAGTGATTACTCTGCGAGTAGTTTCCAGTAAGACTAGTAGCAGGAAATTTTTCTGCATTATATTTATATAGACAAAACTGTTAAGTTGAAGATACAAAGTACGAAAAAAACTTTGTTTTGGACCGAAGAAAAAATCATTTAAAAGGAGAAGTATAAATTTCAGTTTCTTTACATTCAGTTTTTCCGCTTTTCACTGTTTCCTTTACAATTAATATATTGCCATACAGTTTCCAAGTTAAGTCTATTAGATTAAATCTTTTAGAAAAAAAGTTTCTGATCCAAACAGAAGAAAATTTCATGATTTTTTTTTGTTGTCAAACATTTTTTTAAATGATTTTAATGCACTGCATTTTTGCTTTGAGTTTTCACTATATGCTTATATTTTAAAAATAAAACTATGAAAAATATTTCTAAATCTTTCAATATTATAACACTTATGTGTGGATACACTTGAAAATATACTAGAAAAATATTCATAATTTTGAGATAAAACTAACTGCATTATTTTTATAATTAAGGAAAAATATAGTATTACTGTCAAACGATTTTTATATTTTCAATATAGTTTAAATTATTTATATACAATTTAATAAATTCTGGTTAATTTACAACATACACAAGGCTCAATCTCATGAATTTTAAAAAGTGACAGTAATAAAAATAAAAAAATTGTGTTTTTATGAACATTCACCTTTTTATCGCGTAAGTATTTCTAAGTAATAAAACTGAACTCGCGACAGAAATGCATTAATATATTTCTTCTTAAGAGTAAAAAAAAGGGCAACAACACTCTAATTCTTTTTTCTAGGGTGCGACACAAAAATCTTCGGCTCCATAATGAAAGTAAAGCAGAATGAAGACAAGAATTTGCGATAGCGGCATTTTTACCCCTGCAGCTTAACTCTGACGAAGAAAAAATATTCGAGGAATTTCGTTGTAAAGAGTGTGAAAGTGATTACTCTGCGAGTAGTTCCCAGTAAGACTAGTAGCAGGAAATTTTTCTGCATTATATTTATATAGAAAAAATGTCCAAGATACAAGTACTAAAAAAAAATCTTTGTTTTGCACCGAATAAAAAGTCATTTAAAACGAGAAGGAAGTTTGAATTTCAGTTTTTTTACCTTCAATTTTTAACTGTTTCCTTTATAAATAATATTGTGCATATAATTTTCAAGAAAAGTCTATTAGATTAGCTTGTGTACCAGTTTTTCGACACAAAAAATAGACAGTCGCCTAAGTAGAAGTAAATTAAAAACTGTCAGTACCCCGGAACCAGTTTGTCTATGTCTTTTTGATGTCTATTGCCGTCAAGACACTCTGATAATATTTATAAATCGAGTGAGTGACGGTGGGTCTTTATATGGACCAAATTAGCGGTGCCGCTAATATATTTATTATGGTTGGTCGGTTAAACTTAAAGAAGAACTTCGGCTTTATCTGGAAACGCGTCAGCTGATCCAGGCGGGTCGGTTGACCTCAAAAATGCGTCAGCCTGGTTTTGGAAGATTCCGGAAGAATCACACTAGGGGCAACCTGGACCTCTATATAAAGAGATTGGGTAAGCAAAGGAGTTTTTTTTTTGATGGAACTCGAGAAAAGTCCACTCGTCTCTCCGAATAGCCGGAGCTTGCTTTTCTTCAGAGACAGCCATCGTCTCTGCTTTCTGCTAAGAAGTCGACCTTCGACTTCAGGATCTCATTCCCGCTACCTGTAATAGTATTTTTTTTTACTTCTTGCTTTGAAGTAGGTCGCTGAGAGGGACACTTATGATCTAATGATATGCATTAACAGAAAATATCCAAAAAAAATTGAGATATTGTAAAACAGAGTTCTGTACCTGGAATAATCTGAAGTTACTAATTAGACGCTAAAAATGTCATAACAGAAAATATGATTTTTTTAAATTTTACACTTAAGTTGTTTGACAAAAATAAGGTATTAGTGAAGTACAATAAATGTTCAGTTAGGAAATTTTCATTTGATAATGAAACACATGCTCAGATTGATATTTTTAGAATAAAAAACATTTCTTATTATTCCATTTGGCAATCATCTGGTTAAAAGATCAATTAGAACTGACGAATCAAATCACAATTAAAGAATAATTAGAAGTCCCAATGAAAGAATAATTAGAAGTCACAATAAAAGAATAATTAGAAGTCACTAATTGGAAACTAAAAACATCACAGCATAAAATATAATTTTATAAATTTTACACTAAAGTTGCACAACAAAAATAAGGTATTAGTGTAGTACAACGAATATCCAGTTAGGAAACTTTTATTTGATAATGAAACATATACTTAGCTTGATATTTTTAGAAGAAAAAAACCTTTCTTATTATTCCATTCGGCAATTATCCGGTAAAAAGATCAATTAGATGTCACAAATTAATCACAATTAAAGAATAATTAGAAGTCACAATGAAAGAATAATTGAAGTCACAATGAAAGAATAATTAGAAGTCACAATAAAATAATAATTAGAAGTCACTGATTGGGAACTAAAAACGCCAGAACACAAAATATGATATTTAAAATTTTACACTTAAGTTGTACGACCAAAATAAAGTATTAGTGAAGTAAAATAAATGTTCAGTTAGGAAACTTTTAGTTGATAATAAAACATAAGCTTAGCTTGATATTTTTAGAAGAAAAAACCTTTCTTATTATTCCATTCGGCAATAATCCAGTTAAAAGATCAATTAGAAGTCACAAGTTAAGTCATAATGAAAGAATAGTTAGAAGTCACTAATGGAAACTAAGAACATCAGAGCAGAATATATAACTTTATAAATTTTACACTAAAGTTGCACAACAAAAATAAGGTATTAGTGAAGTACAATAAATGTTCAGTTAGGAAACTTTTATTTGATAATGAAACATATAATTAGATTGATATTTGTAGAAGAAAAAACCTTTTTTATTATTTCATTCGGCAATCATCCGGTAAAAAGATCAATTAGAAGTTACAAATTAAGTCACAATGAAATAATAATTAGAAGTCACTAATGGAAACTAAGAACATCAGAACAGAATATATAACTTTATAAATTTTATACTAAAGTTGCACAACAAAATAAGGTATTAGTGAAGTACAATAAATGTTCAGTTAGGAAACTTTTATTTGATAATGAAACATATACTTAGCTTGATATTTTTAGAAGAAAAAACCTTTCTTATTATTCCATTCGGCAACCATCCGGTTAAAAGATCAATTACAAGTCACAAATTAAGTCACAATGAAAGAATAATTAGAAGTCACTAATTGGAAACTAAAAACATCAGAGCAGAAAATATTATGTTATAAATTTTACACTAAAGTTGCACAATAAAAATAAGGTATTAGTGAAGAACAACAAATGTTCAGTTAGAAAACTTTTATTTGAAAATGAAACATATGCTTAGCTTGATATTTTTAGAAGAAAAATCATTTCGTGTTATTCCATTCGGGTATCATCCGGTTAAAAGATCAATTAGAATTCACGAATTAAATCACAATTAAAGAATAATTGGAAGTCATAAGGAAAAAATAATTCGAAGTCATAATAATGAATAATTAGAAGTCACTAATTGGGATCTAAAACCGTCAGAGCAGAAAATATGATTTTTTTAAATTTTGCACTTAAGTTCTGCGACAAAAATAAGGTATTAGTGAAGTACAATAAATACTCAGTTAAGAAACGTATTTGATATTGAAGGACATGCTTAGCTTGATATTCCTATAAGAAAAATCATTTCTTATTATTTAATTCGCAATCACCCGGTTAAAAGATCAATTAAAAGTCATAAATCAAGTCGCAATTAAAGAATAATTAGAAGTCATAAATCAAGTCACAATTAAAGAATAATTAGAAGTCACAATAAAAGAATAATTATAAGTCACTAATTGGGAACTAAAAACATCAGAGTAGAAAATATAATTTTGTAAATTTTGCACTAAAGTTGCACAACAAAAATAAGGTATTAGTGAAGTACAACAAATGTTCAATTAGGAAACTTTTATTTGATAATGAAACACATGCTGAGTTTAATATTTTTAGAAGAAAAATCATTTGATATTATTCCATTTGGTAACAATCCGGTTAAAAGATCATTAGGATCATTGAAGACTTGGGTTATTTTTTAAAAATAAACTTATAAATAAAATACATTTAATCCGCTTTCATAGATTGATTGGTTAAAAAAAGATAATGATCAAAGAGATTTCTGAAAAATTTCAATATTAAAACACTTATGTGTGGATACACTTGGAAGGTTATTAGAAAAATATTCATAATTTTGAGATAAAACTAACTGCATTATTTTTATAATTAAATAAAAATATAGATTTACTGCCATAACGGCTTTTATTTTTCAATATAATTTAAAATATTTATATACAATTTCAAACTGCACATTCTTTAAGAAATATTTTGATATAAATTTCTAAGATACTTGCTTCTTCTTAGCAATTTGCTGCGGTTTTGGGTTACAAAAATAGAATTAAAACGAACTTGATGCGTGAATCGCTTTATTGAAATATGCAAATTGCTTTAGTACACCGACTGGAAATTGCAGTGAATTTAGTTATTATAAAGTATTGATCGCGTGATATTAACGCTGAAGATTTAATTTCCTAGAATTAGAAATTTTAATAAAATGTAATACTAACCCAAATATCGTATTATGATAAAATTTTACGTTTCAGTACTCACGCTATTCATATCATAATCCTATCAATTTAACCGAAAGCGGAGTAAGAGAATGTGTTTAATTGCTAGCAAGAATGATAAAGCGGGTATTTTATTGCAGAAATTTAAAAGCGAAATTATTTTTATGGCTATTTTTATAAGTACGATCTCTCCAGCAATTTCTCTACACATAATATATATATATATATATATATATATATATATATATATATGTATATATATATATATATATATATATATATATATATATATATATATATATATATATATATATATATATATATATATATATATATATATATATATATATATATATATATATATATATATATATATATATATATATATATATATATATATATATATATATACATATATATATATATATATATATATACATATATATATATATATATACATATATATATATATATATATATATATATATATATATATATATTATATATATTATATATATATATATATATTTATATATATATATATATATATATATATATATATATATATATATATATATATATATATATATATATATATTTATATATATATATATATATATATATATATATATATATATATATATAAAATATCAACAAGTAAAATAATAAAACAACCAAACAGTGATTCCGTATATTCAAAGGAGAGGATGTTTAGTTTTACTGTCTAGCTTTGTGCCTTGTACTAGGAAGTCTTTGTGCATCACCGTAGGAATATCATGTCCACTGTGAACCAAAAGTCTGACATTCTGAGATATTTTATACACTAAACTATCGATTCCCTGTAGTTTTGTAGAATTTTTTATATTACTATTGGAAGTCATTGACTTCCCCCGGTTATCAGTGTAAGAAATTTCATTATTTCCTGATAGAAAATATGATCCCAATGGATTTTTAGTTATTGTAAAAAAAGTTGGAAATGAAAATGTTCATCTTACCAAAAACGGTTGTTGCTGAAATAACTGAATTTTCTCCCTTCTCGGCGATAGGTGTTCAGACGATGTGCCCTGGGGTGCACACCACATGCCCCGGTAAAGTGTTCGACTGTACAACGAACCCACAGTTTTTAGTTCTTAAATGGTCCACAGTTCGAGTACCCACTGAACGGATGAAAGGCTGAGTCAAGCTTGCGGAGCCAGAGGATAACTGCATTTTACCTTGTTTATTTATTTGTTATAGTTCAAATGTGAATAAGGTGAAACGGGTGAAAAGGTGAAAGTTTATTAAAATATAACTGAAAAAAATGTTAAATCGTGTGTATTTTTGCTTTCTTTACTCCTTCCAATGAATATATTTCGACCAGTTTTTATAGTTAATTTTAGAAACGACTCTTGATATCAACATTTTCCCCGTTTAAATGAATATTCTGCCAATTGTGTTTTATGCCCTTGCAAAGATAAGTTGATGTTTGTCAAATATTTTCATTTCACAAACTACAATAGTCTTTCAGTTTTGTCTTTTACTTTAAACAATTTATAGACTAAGGATAATTTTTAATGGGCTGACAATGTCGTTAGGTCTCAAAATAATCCAGCTTGACGTAGGGTAAGAGTAAAATATTGAACTTACCTCATCTACTCATCTACGCTACAGTTTTACCCGGCGCCTCCAACAAACTGTCGAGTAGATGAGTAAATGAGGTAAATGTAGTAATGGAAACGAAAGCACTAAAGATCAACTCAAGTCCTTTTATTACCCACAACTGATTGAGTCGCTACTTTTATAAACTCGTGGAACCTTCCAGATTTGGAAGGCTCGCTGAA
>CM063511.1:51989723-51997223 GCA_032207245.1 Pardosa pseudoannulata | reverse complement strand
CATTATAGAATTTGCGAAGTCGCTTATAAATATAATTCACTGACGATATGAAATGCACTGACATTAATTACTGACAAATAAGAATTCCCGCCTATTAACTTCAGGCAAAAGGAAATTGTTGAAACATCTGCATTTAATTTAATTCGTTGTCTTAGATGCTTCTACCAGTTAAATTTTTCATAACTGCGGTTTTCGTAATTTAGCTTTAAAATGAACGGTATTACGAAGTCTGAAATCGATCATAGTTTATCTCGAATTGGAGATTCGAGTTATTAATTTATCGGAGTATAAAACTGATTAAATAAAAATGACAATGGAGTTTATTCTCGAGACTTCAAATTGCTCTTTCGGTCTGAAATTTTAAAAGCACGCGCAATATATTGACAGTCGAAATAGAATGATTTTAGCTAAATGTTCACGTGCAGATAATTTATTTCAAAATCAAGATATGATATAAATACTTATGATCAAACATAGTTTATATTCAAAACAAAATTTAATAAATGATTTATTGTTTAATGCCAGAGAGTAATTTATTTCTTAACCAATTATATTGAATTTCGGATCAGTAATGTGCACTTTTCTACACTTCAATTAAAATATTCTTTTCTAACTTATCAAATATCAATCGAAATAGTCACATGCATTTTCTGTTGGCCCTTTAAAATTATCCCTTTTTCTTTATACATAATACCAATACGTAATCATGATAAAACATAACCAACCATCTTGATAATACATGATCAATCATCATGATAATACACAATATATGATAAAACGTAACCAACCATCATGATAATACATATTACATGATAATACATGATCAATCATCATGATAATACACAATATATGATAAAACATAACCAGCCAAAGTGATAATACATACTACATGATAATACACAATATATGATAAAACATATCCAACCATCGTGATAATACAAATTAAATGATAGTACATGATGAATCATCATGAAAATGCACGATATATGATAATGCATAAAAATAATCAAGATAAAACATAATCATAATCAATATATAATTATATTTCACCAATACCTCAATGTGCTGAAAAAAGCTTAAACTAATTATAAGATGTACATTCTACCATATACAATGTCAATTCTCTGATACCATTCTTAATAACAATGGTATTAGAGAAATATAATTATTTTCAATGGTGTATAATTTGATATATATTTTCAAAGTGTACTTAAACGTAGTAAAAAAAAATTAATTGTATTTAAAAAAAATGGTGAACTATATAGAAAACAGCTAGTAAAAAAATTTTTACATTTCGCATTTAAACTTTGAAACGTCTATGCTTATAATAAATATATAATCCATACTCTTAAACCTATACTCATATATCTCCAGATTTTTATATTATTTTACACGATTCCTTTAAATCTAGAACTGTGAGATGGGAAAATTTACCCCAAATCAAGTTTGTTTCCGATTTTCTGGAAAAAGTGACCAGTGGAACTGGAAAAAAAATTACTTTCCAAATTTTCCAAATTTTATTTTTGAAATTCCAAATTTTATATCAATAACAATCTATGAAGATATGATAGTTAAATTCTTCTTATTTTTTTAATAGGACATATGAGTCATTTTGACCTCATTGTAATCACAAGCGCGAATTTTACAATTCCACGTTTCGAGCTAGGTAAAAAGATTTTCTATTTTTCTTTTCAATCCCTATATGTAAGTAGAACAGTACCTCATGGTGAAATGGTGAACAGGGGAGGTGTAATCAGAGGGGTGTTAGTGATAACAGGACAGCTGAGGATTTCATTATAGTAGCAGTAGACAGAGATGGAAAAGCAAAATACACTTTGCAACATTTTCATAATTTAGAAGAGAATACCTTCAACAACCCTTTGAAGAGTTGCGTATTACGTATATTATTCGTAAACAAAAATACCAGTCATATACAAATACAAAAATACACAAAAAATACATACAATACAAAGAATCTGTGCAGGTGCTTGTTAATTTCCAAGCTTCCAAAAGGGGAAAAAATGTGTAGATATTTTTTCTGACTGTAAAATACCAATATGTTGAAGGAATACAAACTATATAAAAATTATTAGCCCGATCCATACAAGAAATACATAAGATGTTTGGTTTGTTTGCTTTGAAGCTCTACGGTCTACTGTTTTGCTCACGACGGATAATGACGCCGAGACCTACTGCTTTAAAGCCGATTCCGAAAAGCTGTGAACATTCTTTCCAGCAGTGGGTTTTAAACCCACGAGCTCCGGTATAAATGAGCAGCGCTTTACCATTTGGCCATCGTTAAAATCAGTAAGAAATCTCGGCTGGTTAAAAAAAGTGAATATTTCAATTAGTGCTGTCTATATTTTTTTCTAGCTATTTAAAATTTTCGATATTGCAATATATTATTTTGTTTCGTCCATTATAACAATTTAATATCAACAAATGATTAGTATCAACTACTTATAAATTTAGAGTACATTTTGTATAACAACACAAGTTTATATCAGTCAGACAATATATTGTTCCGTGCATTATATAAACTTAATATGTAAAAATAAATAAATATTCATTCCTTAAAAATGTAGAACACATTTTGTATAACAATACAGGTTTATATCAGTCAGATAGTATTTTGTTTCATACATTATAATAATTTATTATCTAAAGATGAATAAATGTTTTTCCTTATAAATATAGAGTATATTTTGTATAACAACACAAGTTTATATCAGACGGATAATATTTTGTTTCATGCATTATAACAATCCAATGTCTAAAATTGAATAAATATTACTTCCTTATAAATGTAGTGTACATTTTGTATAACAACACAAATTTATATCAGACGGATAATATTTTGTTTCTTGTATTATAACAATTTTATCTAAACAGGAATAAAATTTCAATTCCTTATAAATATCTAATGCATTTTGTATAACAACACAAGTTTATATCAGTCAGACAATATATTGTTTTGTGCTTTATAACAATTTAATGCCTAAAAATGTATAAATACCAATTCCTTATAATTGTAGAGCATATTTTGTGAAACAACATAAATGTGTATCAGTCAGGTAATATTTTGTTTCATGCATTACAACAATTTAATCTGAAATAAAATGAATAAATATCATTTCCTTATTTAATGCAGAGTACATTTTGTATAACAATAAAAGTTTACATCAATCGGATAATATTTTGTTTTATGGATTACAACAATTTAATGTCTAAAAACGAATAAATATTAATTCCTTAAAAATGTAGACTAAATTGTGTATAACAACTCAAGCTTAAATCAATCGGATAATATTTTGTTTTATGGATTATAACAATTTAATGTCTGAAAATGATTAAATATTAATTCATTATAAATGTAGAGCACATATTGGATAATAACACATATTTATATCAGTCGGATAATAGTTTGTTTCGTGCGTTATAACAATTTAAGGCCTAAAAATAAATAAATATGAATGTTTTATAAATTTTAGAGCACATTTTGTACAACAGAAGTTTATATTAGTATGATAATATTCTGTTTCTTGCATTACAGCAATTATATCTCTAAAAATGGATAAATATAATTTTCTTATTAATGTAGCGTATATTTTGTACAACAACACAAGTTTATGTCAATCTGATAATATTTGGCTCACTTTAATGTGTAAAAATGAATAAATATCAATTTCTTATAAATATAGAGTGCATTTTGTACAACCACATACGTTTACATCAGCCAGATAATATTTACTTTTGTACCTTATAATAATTCAATGTCTAAAAATGAAAAAAAATATTAATTTCTTATAAATGTAGACCACATTTTGTAAAACACCACAAGTATGTATCAGTCGGAAAATATTTTGTTTCGTGAATTACAATAATTTAATCTGTAAAAATGAATAAATATTATTTATTATTAATGTCGAGTACATTTTGTATTACAATACATGTTTGCATCAGTCGGATAATATTTTGTTTCATACATTACAATAATTTAATGTCTAAAGATAAACAATTATCATTTCCTTATAAATATAGAGTACATTTTGTATAACAACATATGTTTATATCAGTCGAGGTTAATTTGATCGCTGTTTTGGGTAAACTGAAACTGTCGCAGTGTTATACTATAAATTTACTCCAAAAAGAATATTTCACGAAAGAATGATTTAAAATATTATGAACAGTACATGAAAACAATCAAGGTAAATTTACCTCAGATGTTTGTGTATGGTTGAATAAAGTCCATATGTATGCAAAGTTGAACAAACAAATCTAAATACTTTTTATTTCTTTAAGGTTAAATCTCGAAACAAAATACTGCGTATACCCAAAGCAACAATACGGTGTAATGATATATACTGCTCTCACATTCTCTCCAAAAATTTCCCCGAACAAAACATTTATTTTCTAATAAATCATGAAAAATTGTGTTTTCCTGGAAGACATCCAAATTGAGAGGGTTTCCCCCTTATATATTTTTTTAAAAACTAACTGCATTTTTGACGGCTTCATTCTATCCTCCAGAGCTTTGCTGAATATATTACTTGCATCCCATTAACCCTAGGTAATTTAACGTCATTTGATAGAATAACTAGAAGTAAATTTTGAAATTTTTTTCACTTCATCATTTTGCTTCTCTCTCTCTTGAATCATGATATGCGTATACAAGTTGGATCATTTACTTTTATCAAATACCCGAGTTCAATTTATCACCTTTGGTTGTAAGTTTAAAGAGGTCAAAGAATATTTAAGGAGAAGGCAGTATCATTTTTCTTCGTGAACGTTGAATCAAAACACAGGACTTTAAAAGATAAAATGACATTCCACACAAAATAAAAATTGAATTTTACTTCAAAGATTGAAGTTTATTTTAAAAGTTTCAACTTAAAGGTCTTATAAAAGATGGTGCAAATATGTTGCTTGTAAGACAATCTTGAGTGTCAATAATTAATGAATATTTTAAAATACGTAAATGTTTTTACTTTCTAACATATGGGAAAATTTACTGCAGGTGAAAACTTCTTTATACTAAGTTTGAAGATTTTTTTTAACTGTAATTCTTAATACAATTATGAAAATTTGTTGCAAATTAGAATAATCCTGAAGTGCAGCAAGATGAAAAGCAACTGGGCAAAACTTATATACATGTCTTGAATTTACATATGTATATATGTATGTATGTATATATATATATATATATATATATATATATATATATATATATATATATATATATATATGTATGTATGTATATATATATATATATATATATATATATATATATATATATATGTTAGGATTTAAAATGTAGATTAATTTTAAGAGATTTTAATTAGAGATTCTTTTACTGAGAGTGACGCGGCGTGAGGAGTTAGCCACATAAATATATATATATATATATATATATATATATATATATATATATTATATATATATATATATATATATATATACATATATATATATATATATATATATATATATATATATATATATATATATATATATATATACATATATATATATATATATATATATATATATATATATATATATATATATATATATATATATATATATATATATATATATATATATATATATATATATATATATATATATACATACATATTCATCATACCATAAATTAAACATCGTTGAATGAACCATGAAGTCTTGCTTCATAGTGGCAAAGTTATTCTTTTAAACGGTTATTGATAAAATATTCATGTTTCTTGCAGAGTATGAAAGTTATTTAATTTGCTATAATAAGTATATTCAGTATAATGTTATTAAATTAAAATATTTATAATTTCATGTTTATAAATAGATTACATATATATATATATATATATATATATATATATATATATATGTATATATATATATATATATATATATATATATATATATATATATATATATATATATATATATATATATATATATATATATATATATATATATATATATACATTAAATATATAAATTTGTTCTTACGAACCATTTTACTTAGAGTATTCTATTAGATATAAGATTTATTTGTATTATTTTTTAAAGTTATATATAAAATTATCCAAACTAATAAAGTATGGTTACATTGCACCAATCATATCTGAGGAGACATCTTTGTGTGTATTTCTTACGCCTTTAACAAGATTTATAAGGCTACAAATTCGTATTTGGAAGCTAAAATATATTTAGAAAATATTTACTAGTAGGATAAATATAATGTATTATATAATTCTCAGTCTTTTATATTATATTTAGCTTAAAATGCATTAAAACTTTCAGTGAAGAAGAGAAATATTGCAGTTTTAACTCTATTTAAAATAACCTAACTAATGTTATTTTAAGTGTATTTGAACAACAATGTTTATCGGACAAGTTAAACATTTAAACTTTTTTCCGGAACATTTTAGAACGATAAATAACATTTTAATGTTATAACACTCTAAAGAAAATGTTTATTCCAGTAGAAAATAAACAGCAGGTATAGAGTTGCAAAGAATCTTTTTAATACTTTAAAAAAGAACCGTCTTAAAAACAAACTGTCTTCTTAAAGAAGCAAAACTTCATGTTTTAATTTCAACGGGGTTTAATTTCTGGCTTGTAAACGTATGCTGAAGTTTGCTTATTTTAGATAAATGAACTAGTGTCTTGGGAATCAGTTTACTTAGTAACTTAATTAACCAAACAAGCATAAGATAAACAGAAAGAATAGAAGCAAGTGTACCTTATCACATAAAAGCCTTTTAATTAAACTGATTTTTACCTTATTGAAATTTGACGAACTAAAAATATATATAAGAAACCAAATTTACTTGTAGGCGTATTTAATTATTTTTCATAAAATAACTTTTATGTATACGAATTCTGAAATAAGTCTCTTTAGAAATTAGTAGATAAATAAACATATTTTAATTTTAAATATTTTTTAAGTTTTTATCTAACGTACATAAGGGAAGTGACTTCTACTCCGACCAGGTACATGTCCGTATGGATAAGGTGCTAATTGCCGGGATAGTAAATCCTAACCAATTTTCTTAACAAATTTTGAAAAAATAACGAATCAAGGCCTGGACACCTCACTGAAATATATTGAGCCAATCCATACAGGCTCTTTATTACAAAATAATAATGCAATATAACATAATTATACAAAATAAATCTTCCATTAACATCCTTAATCTTCCATAATCATCCAATAACTAACAATTCGTAGACAATTTAACAAAAGGATATACCGTAACGATCAAGAAAGTAACAATCGGCCACTACAAGAAACCCTAACCAATTTCCCTAACTAAATTTGAAAAATAGCCAAACCGGAGCAGGCTACCATACTGAAATATATTGAGTCAATCAAAAGATCCATCTGCTCTTTATTACAAAATTATTATATAAACAATATAATAATATAATAATACAAAATAGATTTTTACATTAACGTCAAGAGAACTAACAATTCGTAGACAATTTAACAAAGTAATA
>CM063511.1:51982223-51984723 GCA_032207245.1 Pardosa pseudoannulata | reverse complement strand
AGTTAAATTATTTTCGTTAAACTAAAAAAAGTAGTATGAAATTTATCACCCTGAAATTTTGTTTACTAGCTTAAAAGAAGAGTTTACATTTATATAAAGTTTGTAAAAACATAGATAAAAAGTATTACACACATTTTTGTATAAATTTCTTATATAAGAGTATGATACCAATACTTAGGCCCATTAGTTAATTTCATAATCGCATATTAATCACATATAAAATAAATTTAAACTAGTTTACCTTGCAGTTAAAGGTAAACTATATCAAATGGCGGCTAAATATACTATCGAAAAGCAATTAAGATTCTTAAAAATATTGAATAAGCCATTACTCTATGTGCAATGATTTCAATTTACTCTCAAATTAGATCTCAGTTCAGCAATCAATTTTTCAATTCAGACAAAGATCTTTTCCTAGTTCATGTTTCTGATATCTTCAAAATATCCAATAGTCGATTGATGTCATATTTGAAAAGTATATTGGGTATTGAAGCAATTGAAAGCATTATTTATTTAATTTAACCATAGTTTTCATCGACGTATGATGCAGGACATTGTCTTGGTTCATTAACTCTTCACTCTTTTGTTTGTGAGACCGTTCTTTTATTTAAGTTAACCCATCATGTAATACCATATAATAATGATTATTAATAGTTTTATGCTTTTTAAGGTAGACAATGAACAAAAGCATATGAGCTACCAAAAATACGAATGGAATAAATTTGCCAGCTACTTTTTGACTTTTTTGTTTGTTTAGGCATCTTTTTGACCAGCTGTTGCCGTCGTTACTAATACCACTTGGAAAAGCCTAGCATGTGAGTTAGAAGGTACTTGAATTAAGATTGAGGTATGTAATTTCAACTTTGTTCACCGCTAGGTTGAAAGAATGACTGTTAAATTGGGTCCTCAGACTATAGAAAGAGGCACCAAACAGAAGACGCTCAAGCAAGAAGTCTTCAGTTTTCAAGAATGAGAAGGGGAGAACAAAAGATTTTCACAGAAGATTTTAATTTAAGGATAATACCACCATAAATTTATTTTGAAATAGAATTATAAGTCAATTGTAAATTAAAATATTATTTCACACACGCACACACTCATATATGTAATCCAGATAATCTAAAATGGCCGGTTACATTTGATTATTGCCCATGTTCTTTTTACTTGCCGGACAACTGGGAAAGGAGAAGCCAATGCAGCTAGACAATGAATAATATATCTGTCGGGCCACATTAAAGTGAAGAGCAATTTTGAGAACAACTAAAATCTTTATTGTTTAGCTGCTAAAAAGACATCTTTGCTAGTCATATTAAAATAAAGAAACAAAAAACATTTCCTTATTAAGAAATCATATAATATTTATTAAAAATAAACTTATTATCGTTTTTAAATTATATAAAAATATATATTTGTATTATTATGAAAAAATATAATTATTATATGTATATTTATATATAAAATTTTATATATATTATATATAAATAATATTATATATATATATATATATATATTATATATATATATATATATATATATATTATATATATATATATATATTTTATATATATATTTATATAAATATATTATATATATATATATTATTTTATATTATATATATATATATATATATATTATATATATATATATATATATATATATATATATATATATATATATATATATTATATATATATATATATATATATATATATATATATATATATATATATATATATTATATATATATATATATATATATATATATATATATATATATATATATAATATTATATATATATATATATATATTATATATATATATATATATATATATATATATATATATATATATATATATATATATATATATATATATATATATATATATATATATATATATATATATATATATATATATATATATATATATATATATATATATATATATATATATATATATATATATATATATATATATATATATATATATATATATATATATATATATATATATATATATATATATATATATTATATATATATATATATATATATATATTTTATATATATATATTTTGTATATTATATGTATATATATTTATTATATATATATATATATATGTATATATATTATGTATTATATATGTATATATTATATATATATATTATGTACATATATATTATATATATTATATATATATATAAATATTATATATATATATTATATATTATATATAACATATATATATATATATTATTATTATATTATTTTATTGTATATATTTGGTATTAATTTAGATTTTTAAAAAATAGTTTTTTAATATCTATTATTATCAAATTGTACTGGTTTACAAAAATAAGAAAAAATAACAAATATAAATCAACGCATAATGAAAAGTTTCATCTTTTACCCCTGTTTTGTCTACAAGCATTCTCCATTACTGAAATGTTTTCAGTGAACCCGAGAAAATTGAAAAAAGATTGAAAACTAAAAAGAAGG
>CM063511.1:51972223-51974723 GCA_032207245.1 Pardosa pseudoannulata | reverse complement strand
TCTTCAGGATGAAGAACACACAGGAAGGCCGCCATCGGCAGTAATCAGGATAATGTGTCTGCCATACGAAAAATGTTAATGGATGATAATCGCTGTACTTATCAAATTATACAGAAGGAACTTAACATTGGATCCACAGCCATACACAAAATTATTAATGAAGAATTACATATGAAAATAGTAGTTTGCCGTTGGGTTCCCCATAATCTAACTGAGCACCAAAAAGGAGAACGTGTCAGAATCAGTAAAGGAACTCTTAAATTGTTAAATGATGGTGGTTACAGCATCATTTCTAAAATTGTAACGGGTAATGAAACGTACATACCATTTTTTGACGTTCCAACACGTCAAAAAATTAGAGCATGGGTAGATGATCACAAGCGGACAATGGTGAAAAGACAATGCGCACTGAAAAGATTGATGTATACCGTTTCCTTCAGACGTACGGGATTGGTCAAAGCCATCAATTTGGAAGGATGGAAGACAATATCAGCAAACTGGTATACCACTAAATGTCTTCCATAGATTCTACAAGAAATGAATGTTGGGGGACTAATTCTTCACTATGAAAATGCATCTTTACATACAGCCGGATTAACAGTTGAGTTTCTTAAACAAAACAAATTCAAGTGATAGAACTTTCGCCATATTTAGAAAAGAGATTGATGTGGCTATAAATGCATTTTTTTAATCTATTCCAAGAAAGAAATGGATTGAATGAATGGAATGGATGAATTTAATCTGTGGAAAATTCTTCTATAAAAGTGCATTGATGCTGGAGAAGACTACTTTGAACACACCTAAAATTTTGTAAGTGTAACTTTAAAAACCTAGTTGTATCTCAAAAATTTCAGAGTGACCTCGAGAATATATACGCCTAATAAAACTCATTAATAATTTACCAAAATAGATACTATTGCTCTTTTAATATTTCTTGTTGAATTATAAATATGTACTGCCAATAAAAACCATTGGTACATTTGCTCATTTAAAACCAATGTTTTCTGAATGTGATCTTATTACATCCTAAAATGCTGTACAGATTCCAAAAAAATATAGCTCTCTAATTTTTTCTTCCTTCTTTTACCCCTTATTTTCCAAATTACTAATACCGGAAAAGTATTTTTTTCTTTGAAGATTGTTTATTCATTTTTGTAGGTGAATAATAGAAAATCCTCTTTCAATTTGTTATAATTACTTTTAACAAAAGTCAAAAGCTAAAGGACTCTTAGTAAGGTATAGCATAGGAGATTAAAAATTATTAAATGCAGTGCTTGGAGATTTTTACCTACTTTTTAAAAAGCGATATTCATAATAACAATGATTTTTTCCCTTTCAGCTGTTAATGAATTCATGCGAATCCAATTATGTATTGAATTGTTTAGAATTGTTTGAACGAAAAAAACTTTAAACACTTAAAAATAGTGAGCTTAATTAAAATGAGACTTTTTTGAAAAGATTTTGCTATACAAATAAATAAATGAATAAACACAGAACAAACAAGGTCCATTCTATTTTTGTTTATGCATATTTCTAGATATTAATTAAAACATGTTTATATTTTAAAAAAATATGAGTATACATTTAATACATAATGCTACGTATCCTCTGTGGATACAATATTTTAATTAAAAATAAATTAAACATTAGATCAATATATTTATTTTTATCCTTAGTAGGTCTTTAAATGCTATCACTGCAAAGTTTTGGAGTAACGAAAATAAGATTTACATCTAATTTAAAAAATTAAAAATTCATTTTCTTTATGAATTATACATACATACATACATACATACATACATATATATATATATATATATATATATATATATATATATATATATATATATATATATATATATATATATATATATATATATATATATATATATATATATATATATATATATATACATATATATATATATATATATTTATATATATATATATATATATATATATATATATATATATATATAATATATATATATATATATATATATATATATATATATATATATATATATATATATATATATATATATATATATATATATATATATATATATATATATATATATATATATATATAGATATAGATATATATATATATATAATTTTAATAAAACTCATTAATAATTTACCAAAATAGATACTATTGCTCTTTTAATATTTCTTGTTGAATTATAAATATGTACTGCCAATAAAATTCATTAATAATTTACCAAAATAAATGCAATTCTCATTTAATAGTTCTTGTTAAATTATAAATATATACTTGTTATAAAACTCATTAATAATTTACCAAAATAGATACTATTGCTCTTTTAATATTTCTTGTTGAATTATAAATATGTACTGTTAATAATACTGATTAATAATTTACCAAATTAGGTACTATAGCACTTTTAATATTTCTTGTTGAATTATAAATATCTACTGCTAATAAAACACATTAATATTTCACGAAAGTATGTACTATTGCTCTTTTAATATTTCT
>CM063511.1:51954723-51967223 GCA_032207245.1 Pardosa pseudoannulata | reverse complement strand
CTGTCAAGTATATCTATATATGTACGTAAGAATATATATATATATATATATATATATATATATATATATATATATATATATATATATATATATATATATATATATATATATATATATATATATAGATAGATAGATATAGATATAGATATAGATATAGATATAGATATAGATATACACTCATGTCCATAAATTAAGGATAATCCAGAATCACACAGAAATTGAGCTCTAAAATAAAAATTTCACCTGTAGAATTATCACACACATCTTGAAGAAGAATATGCAAATTGCAGGAAACCACCAGATGGCGCGGATATTACGTCACAATGACGAGAGTGTATGAAAGTGTTATATAAGGAATGGTAGTAAAGAAGTAAAATTGTTCACAAGCGCTTTAAAAGTCTTTCAGTGCAATAACCGCATAGTTATGGCACAAAGGAAGCATTTGGATGATTTTTTAGGTGGTAGAATTATCGGACGACTGGAGTGTGGACGTACCCAGCTGGAAGTATCCGAGGAACTTGGAATCGCCCAGAGTGTCATCTCCAGGCTTTGGCAACGATTCAAACAGGATGGTAATGTGAGTAGATGTTACAGCACAGGTCGCCCCCGAGTTACTACGCCGAATGAGGACCGGTATTTGGCAGTTACTGCCAAAAGAAACAGACGGAGCACAGCATCAGACCTGTCTCGTCAGCTCTCTTCAGCTACCGGTACGACAGTTTCAAGGCAGACCGTGTACTGACGCTTAGGGAACATTGGTCTATATGCTCGTAGGCCTGTCAGGTGTGTTCCCCTTACCGCAACTCACTGTCGCCTGCGATTATGCTGGGCTAGAGAGCATGCATTGTGGACACCGCAACAGTGGTCTTGTGTGATGTTTTCCGACGAGTCCAGGTTCAGTTTACATTCTGATTCTCGTCGGACTTTCATATGGAGAGCGCTAGGTACCCGTTACCACCAAGAGAACACCATTGAACGATACCGTTACGGTGGTGCAGGATGGCTCGTTTGGAGAGGAATTATTCTTGGTTCCAGAACTGACCTGCATGTTCAGAGTGTAACGATGACAGGCCACATCTATCGGGATGTCATTCTGGAACAACATGTATGTTTGTTCCGGGGCGCCATGGGTCCTGAATTTCTGTATATGGATGACAACGCCGGACCTCACCGTGCAAACATTGTAGACGAATGCCTTCAATCGGAGGATATCACCCGTATGGATTGGCCAGCATACTCACCGGACTTGAATCCAATAGAGCATGTGTGGGACATGCTTGGCCGACGAATTGCAGCCCGTGAACCCCCTCCCAACTGTCTATCGGAACTGCGGAGGGCATTGCTTGATGAGTGGTGTAATTTTCCCCAAGATCAGATTGATAATCTGATACTCAGCATGCGTAGGCGTTGTAACGCTTGTATTGCATTGTCCGGGAGACATACTCCGTATTAACCGTCATACTAACCATGTTATACTGTTTTCTATAAATAGGTTCTTTTTTGAAATTTGCTCCAGGGAGTAAAAATCGCAATTTTTATTAATTATGTCAAACATATATATATATATATATATATATATATATATATATATATATATATATATATATATATATATATATATATATATGTTTGACATAATTAATAAAAATTGCGAGATCCAGAAAATAAAAATCGCAATTTTTATTAATTATGGCAAACATATAGCATCTGTTTTGCTCTTTACCTTTTGTTTAATAAATAGACTTTACAAATAAGTCAAATTTGTTTTGCTTTTGTCTCTTTCATTGCCTGAACTTCATTATCCTTAATTTATGGAAATGAGTGTATATAAATACAATTGCTGAATGTAAGTAATATATTTTCATTTGTGTTTCTCTAAGTGCCTTAAAAGGACTATCCTAACCTCTTAAAACATACGTTTTCGGTTGCAAACAGTATTGTTACAACCACGTATGAAAACGTCGATATTTTTTGTTGTTGTGGGTCATTTGGATAGAAGTTTCAAATATTAAAACTTTCCATTTTATAGAGGTTAAACTGCAATCAAATGGTAAATGAAATTGAAAAATACAATATGCTTTGTATAATTATCCCAAACAACAAAATTTAATATTTAATGGCTATTATTTCTAGATTTATTCAAGATACATAAATATTTACTTGCGGACTTCAAAATGAAACAAATCTGAATACGTTTATAATCAATCGAAAGAAAGATTTAAAGTTTCACAATTACACATTGACACACATATACATATATGCACACATGTATACATACATACATGTAGTTATGAACATATACATACATATAGGGGATAATAGGGAAGTATGATAAAGCGTAATTATATTTAATATAAACATTGTTTTAATTTTTGACTCGTTCATAAAATGATGAAAACCGTTGTCCCATGCTTTTGCTATGAAACCTTTTACGTACAGAATTCTCTGAGTTTATATGATTAGCAGACTACCTCGAAACACCTAAATTAAATAACTAATTTATTTTGAAGTTAAGGTTTTAATCCCATTTAATGATACTAACATAATTGTTTTGGGTTTGACTGAAGAACAGGGTGACACCTCCGACTTAATGATAAATCTCTGAACATGGTAGCCTAACATTTTCTCCTGATTTCGCAGTGTCCAAGCAATATGTATCTATATTTTACACATTGTTTTTGCTATATTTGTATCCAGCTCTCCCTGTGGAATTAATTTCTTAAATTTTAAATTCTCGTAATACTTGAAAAAAATAGATATAATGAGCCATTAATAGTTCTCTAAGATTATTTTATTAATTTGGAGCTGTTTACTTTTTAAACTGTTGAGTTGTTAATTATCCATAAATATAAATGGCCAGTTTCTAAGTGGTTTTGGTTAATTAAGAAAACGTATATAATTCTATTACAATGGCACTCTCTACATCCATTAAATCGCTCCAAAAGAAAGGGATACAGTGTTCGGATGGAATACCTTTGTGTTTTCTTAAACATCGCGAATAATTTTGCCAAATTTGCCAAGGAGCTCCCAATTCATCAGTACTACCTTGTTTTAGATCTAGCATACATTTTATGATATAATGTTTATTACTTAACACTTTAATGAAATTTAATGTAGTATGGGTGTATTAATAATTTGTTTTATTAAAAACGCTGCATAAAGTGATAGTTGGGACAGTATAGCACAGTGAGTGATGGGACATGCTCCATGATCCCCTTAACTCTTACTGTGCATTCATCCATACTTTACGAATGAGAATCTAAGGTCTCCCCCGTAACTGGCTATTCTATCAGTTTTAAAATATTCATTCTTGAAAAGTTGCCCTCACCGCAAACGGTTGGTGGTATATTCAAACCCAGGTATATTTTTCGCTTAATGTGAAGTTATTAAAGTATAATTTCATATAAAATGTTATCATTAATCAATACAACTTATATAAATGAGTGAAATATAAATTTTATCAATTTTTATAATATTGTTTATTTTAAATTATTAATTAAACATTAAAAAACATGTCCAAACCATCCTTCATGTAAGGGACATTTCATTGTTATTGTATGTTTTTAACTGCAATTTTATAATGACCATCAATTGTACATTTTTTAAACATGTTAAAGAGTTTAAAAGTTTTCACTGAAGCGTACAGTGTTGTATCGGTACAAAATAATTTGTTACAAATATTTTGTTAAAACTTTCACATCCATTCCTGCTATTCCGTATGTCTGCATATATAAATATAGATAAATGCGGGCTATGGTGTTTGTGTAGGAAAACGAAGCTAAGAAAAATATGCTTTTATATAACAACACTCTTTCAGAATTAGAAAATATTAAGGAGTAAACATATTTGTTTATTCTAAAACCCTGCATTTGACAGTTAATTTCTCAGTAGCTAAAAGCCGAGATTGTTTCTGCCTCAAATATTTAACATCGGCTCTATTACTGCATTTTTTATTTTTATTTTTGGTTCTTGACTTAGTTACTAATCTCGGTCTAGGTTTCTCTAGGGAATAGGGCTGTACATAAGACGTTGCTGCGATATTTTTAAAGCCTGTTATTTAACTTAGCAAGTGAAAAAAGATTTGGTACCGTGAATTTTATCCTAAGAAAGTTTTTGAAGCATTAACGTTTCTAAGTACGGTTATCTTTTAAAAAGATAAAAGGGGGTAAGATTATAATACTGTTAAAATTAAGGACAGATTCTTACATAAGTATTCTGCACATAAAATGCCTCCACTAAATATACTAAACATGATTTTAATGTTAAATGAAATTCTATTCTTCGTGAAGGATTAGAAAAACCAAATTTTGTAAATAAGTTTATTTTTAAACCCGACATCTCAATTAATTTTATTGTAGAATAACACGTTTATACTTTTTTATATTTCATTCTATTTTAGTAATTTTGAAGTCTAATTTCTTTTGCTTTCTACCTATTGATCCTGTACATTATAAGGATTTTTTTTATAATTAAAATATTTATTCTAATTAGCCAACGTTTCATGAAAATAACATAAGTAACTACTGACTACTACTAATAAAAAAAATTAAACTAATGAAAAAATTAAACGGATATCGAGAATTAACAGTATGTTTTCTTTTGTATTAAGTGACACTCATATTTAGTCATTTCTTCTATAAGTAATTTCGTTTATAATCCTTGGATTCATTAAAGTCCATAGATTTAAAGTATAGTCATAATTGTACAATCCTTTGAGGTGATAAGGATTTTCTTTTGATTTTCTTTTGCTTTCTACCCATTGATCCTGTATATTATAAGTATTTCTTTTGTAATTATTTATTCTAATTTGCCAAAGTTTCATAAATAAAATATATATGTAACTACTGACTACTAATAACCAGAAAAATTAAACTAATTAGAATATTAAACGGATATCGAGAATTAACACTATGTTTTTCTTTGTTTTAAATGACACTCATATTTAGTCATTAATGCCTTAAGTGGATTCGTTTAAAATCATTGTTTTCAGGTAAGTAGATTGATTTAAAGTATAGCCATCATAGTACGATACATTGAGGTGACAATTGCTTTTGGTTTACTTGTGCTTTCTGCCAATCGATCCTATATTATAATTAATTAATAATATAAAATATAAATGACTGACATACAAAATTTCGTTATTTTTCGTAATACTTTTTAAATTAAATATTTTAACCTTCAAAACATATCCCAACGTTCCTTCCTGTAAAGGAAGGACGGGACATTTTATTGTTATTTTACTGTTTTTTTACTTATATTTTTATAACGACCTTCAATTGTACATTTTTTAAACATGTTAAAGTGTTTAAATTTTTTTTCGCTAAAATGTATAATGTTATATCAGTAGAAAATAATTTAAGATATATTTTGTTAAAACTGTCACATTTATTCCTGCTATTCCCTATGTCTATATATATATATAAAGATAGATAAGTGCGGGCATGTGTGTTTGTGTATGAAAACGAAGCTAAGAGAAATATGCTTTTTCATAACAACAAATTCAGAATTAGAAAATATAAGGGATAAACATACTTGTTTATTCTAATACCCTGCATTTGACAGTTAATTTCTCAGTAACTAAAAGTCGACAGTGTTTCTGCCTCAAATATTTAACATCGGCTCTATTACTGCATAAGACTTTGCTGCGATATCTTGAAAGCCTGTTATTTAACTTAGCACGTAAAAAAAGATTTGTTACAGTGAATTTTATCCTTAGAAAGTTTTTGAAGCAATACCGTTTGTATGTACGGTTATCTTTTAGAAAGATAAAAGGGGAAAAGATTATAATACTGTTAAAATTAAGGACAGATTCTTACATAAGTATTTTACACATAAAATGCCTCCAATAAATATACTAAATATCATTTTAATGTTAAATAAAATTCTATTCCTCATGAAGAATTAGAAAAACCAAATTTTTTTGATAAGTTTATTTTTTATCTCGACATCTCAATTAATTTTATTATAGAATACCACTTTTATATACTTTTTTATATTTTATTCCTTTTATGTATTTTTAAAGTATTTTTTTTCTACTTATTGATCTTGTATATCATACGGATTTTTTTAATTGAATTATTTATTCTAATAAACCAATGTTTCATAAAAATAATATAGGTAACTACTAACTACTACTAATAAGAAAAATTTAACTAATGATAATATTAATCGGTTATAGAGAATTAACACTTTGTTATTGTTTTAAGTCACACTAATATTTAGTCATTTATTCGATAAGTGGATTCGATTAAAATCCTTCGTTTCATGGAAGTCCATTGATTTAAAATATAGCCATCATTGCACGATCCTGTGAGGTGACAAGGATTTTCTTTTTCTACCTATTGATCCTCTATACTATAAGGATTAATTTAATTAAAGTATTTATTCTAATTTGCCAATGTTTCATAAATATATATAATTGCTGGCTACTAATAATAAGAAAAATTAAACTAATGACAATATTAAATGGATATCGATAATTAACACTATGTTTTCCTTTGTTTTAAGTGACACTCATATTTAGTCATTTATGCCGTAAGTGGATTCGTTTAAAATCATTGGTTTCATGTAAGTCCAATTATTTAAAGTAAAGCCATCATTGTACGATCCTTTGAGGTTAGAAGGATTTTCTTTTGCTTTCTACCTATTGATCCTGTATATTATAAGGAATTAATAATATAACATATAAATGAGTTACATACAAACTTTCGTCATTTTTCTTAATATTATATCTTAAATTATGTATTTTAACCTTTAAAACATATCTCAACCCTCCTTCTTGTAAGGAAGGATGAAACATATTATTATTATTGTATTGATTTCTTTTAATAACATTTTTATAATACCCATTATTTGTACATTTTTAAACATGTTGAAGTGCTTAAAATTTTTTTTTCACAAAAATGTATAATATTATATCAGTAGAAAATAATTGTAAGAAATATATTGTTAAAACTGTCACATCCATCCCTGCTTTTCCCTATGTTTACATATATAGAGATAGATAAATGCTGGCTTGTGTGTTTGTGTATGAAAACGAAGGTAAGAGAAATATGCTTTTTTATAACAACAGGAGTTCAGAATTAGAAAATATTAAGGAGTAAACATATTTGTGTATTCTAATACCCTGCATTTGACAGTTAATTTCTCAGTAGCTAAAAGTCGTCTAAAGTGTTTCTGCATCAAATATTTAACATCGGCTCTATTACTGCATTTTTTATTTTTATTTTTGATTCTAGACTTAGTTGCTAATCTCGGTATAGGTTTCTCTAGGGAATCGGGCTGCTCATAATAATTTGCTGCGATATCTTTAAAGCCTGTTATTTAGCTTAGCACGTAAAAGAATTGTTACGGCGAATTTTATTCTTAGAAAGTTTTTGAAGCATTAACGTTTGTACGTACAGTTATCTTTTGGAAAGATAAAAGGGAAAAAGTTTATAATACTGTTAAAATTAAGGACAGAATCTTACATAAGAATTCTACACATAAAATTGCCTCCACTAAATATAACAAACATGATTTTAATGTTAAATGAAATTATATTCTTCGATTTCAAATATAGGTATCATTGTACGATTGTCCTTTGAGGCGACAAGAATTTTCTTTTTCTTTCTACCTATTGATCGTTTATATTATAAAGATTTTTTTTGTAATTAATTACTCTAATTTGCCGATATTTTCATAAATATAGTACATGTAACTACTGACTATTCATAATAAGAAAAATTAAACTAATGACAATATTAAACGGATATCGAGAATTAACACTAAGTTTTCCTTTGTTTGGGCTCGAACGCTGACCGATTGGTTAGGGCGCTGATCGTAAGTACCAGAGTTCGTCGGTTCGAATCCCACTATGGCATGGATGTTCGTAGCCGTTCAGAATCGGCTTTACGCAGTAGGTCCCGATCTCATTAGCCCTCTTGTGCAAAACAATAAACCGTAGCGCTCCAAAGTAAACCAAACCAATTTCCTTTGTTTGAAGTGATACTCATATTTAGTCATTTACGCCTTAAGTCGATTCGTTCAAAATCATTGGTTTCATGTAAGTCCAATGATTTAATGAATAGCTATCATTGTACGATTCTTTGAGGTGACAATGATTTTCCTATGATTTTTTTTTTGTTTTCAACCTATTAATCCTGTATATTATAAGGAATTAATAATATAATATATAAAGGAGTGACATACAAAACTTTCGTCAATTTTCATAATATTATTTTTTAAATTATGTATTTTAGCCTACAAAACATATCCTAACACTCCTTCTGGTAAAGGAATGATGAGATATTTTATTGTTATTGTATTGGTTATTTTATTTACATTTTTATAATGAGCATCAATTCTATATTTTTTAGACATAATAAAGTGTTTAAATTTTTTTCACTAAAATGTATAATATTATATCAGTAGAAAATATTTGTAAGAAATATTTTGTTAAAGCTGTCACATCCATCCCTGCTTTTCCCTGTGTCTACATATATGGAGATAGATAAATGCGGGCTTGTGTGTTTGTGTATGAAAACGAAGCTAATAGAAATATGCTTTTTTATAACAACAGGCGTTCAGAATTAGAAAATATTTAAGAGTAAACATATTTGTTTTTTCTAATACCCTGTATTTGACAGTTAATTTCTCAGTAGCTAAAAGTCGAGACTGTTTCTGCCTCAGATATTTAACATCGACTCTATTACTGCATTTTTTATTTTTATTTTTGGTTCTAGGCTTAGTTACTAATCTTGGTCTAGGTTTCTCCAGGGAATCGGGCTGCTCATAAGACTTTGCTGCGATATCTTTAAAGCCTGTTATTTAACTTAGCAAGTAAAAAATATTTGTTACGGTGAATTTTATCCTTAGAAAGTTTTTGAAGCATTAAGGCCTGTATGTACGGTTATCTTTTAGAAAGATAAAAGGGAAAGAGATTATAATATTGTTAAAATGAAGGACAGATTCTTACATAAGTATTCTACATATAAAAGTGCCTCTTCTAAATATACTAAACATGATGTTAATGTTAAATGAAATTCTATTCTTTATGAAGGATTACAAAAATCAAATTTTATTGATAAGCTTATTTTTAATCCCGACATCTCGATTAATTTTATTATAGAATACCGCGTTTATACACTTTTTCATATTTTATTCAATTTTAGTAATTTTAAAATCTAATGTTTTTGCTTTCTACCTACTGATCTTGTATATTAAAAGGATTTTTTTGTAATTATTTATTTTAATTTGCCAATGTTTCATAAATATAATATATGTAATTACGGACTACTACTAATAAGAAAAATTAAACTAATGACAATATTAAACGGATATTGAGAATTAACACTATGTTCCACCTGTGTTTTAAGTGACACTCATATATAGTCATTTATTATATAAGTGGATTCATTGAAAATCATTGGTATCATGGAAGTCCATTCAATTAAAGTATAGCTATCCTAGTATGATCCTTTGAGGTGACAAGGATTTTCTTTTGCTTTTCTTTTAATTTTCTTTTGCTTTCTTCCTATTGTCCCTGTATATTATAAGGAATTAATAATATAATGTATAAATGAGTGGCATACAGACTTTCGTAATTTTTTTAATATTATTTTTTAAATTATGTATTTTATCCTTCAAAACATATTCCAACTCTCCCTCTTGAAAGGGAAGGGTGGGACATTTTATTGTTATTATGTATTTTTTTTCTTACTTACATTTTTAAAATGACCATCAATTGTACATTTTTTAAACATGGTAAAGTGTTTAAATTTTTTCCGTTAAAATGCATAATGTTATATCAATACAAATATTTGTAAGAAATATTTTGTTAAAACTGTCACATCCATCCCTTCTTTTCCATATGTGTATATATATATAGAGATAAAGAAATGCGGGCTTGTGTGTTTGTGTATGAAAACGAAACTAAGAGAAATATGCTTTTTTATAAAAAGAATCGTTCATAATTAGAAAATATTAAGGAGCAAACATATTTGTTTATTCTAATATCCTGCATTTGACAGTTAATTTTTCAGTAGCTAAATGTCGTCAAGAGTGTTTCTGCCTCAAATATTTAACATCGGCTCTATTACTGCATTTTTTATTTTTTATTTTTGTTTCTAGACTGAGTTACTAATCTCGGTTTAGGTTTCTCTAGGGAATCGGGCTGCTCATAAGTCTTTGCTTCGATATCTTTAAAGCCTGTTATTTAACTTAGCACTTGAAAAAAAGATTTGGTACGGTAAATTTTATCCTTAGAAAGTTTTTGAAGCATTAAGGCTTGCACGTAAGGTTATCTTTTAGAAAGATAAAAGGAAAAAATATTATAATACTGTTAAAATTATAGGCAGATTCTTACATAAGTATTCTACATATAAAAGTGCCTCCACTAAATATACTAAACATGATTTTAATGTTAAATGAAATTCTATTCTTCGTTACGGATTACAAAAAACAAATTTTGTTGATAAGCTTATTTTTAATTCCAACATCTCGATTAATTTTATTACAGAATATCGCTTTTATACTTTTTTTATATTTTTTTCAATTTTAGTAACTTTAAAATCTAATTTTTTTTATTTTCTGTCTATCGATCCTGTATATAAGTTTATTTTCGTAATTTAAGTTATTATTCTAATTTGTCATTATTTCATAACTCTACAATATGTAACAACTGACTAATAATAATAGAAAAATGATATTAATGACAATATTAAATGGAAATGGAGAATTACCACTATATCTCACTTTGTTTTAACACATTGTGTGCTGGTACATTTCGCAGAGGATCCGGGAGGAGGCGTTTTGCTCTTAAATTTAGTTATTCAGTTAAATCTCGATTGAAAAATACTTAATTTTTTAACCAACTTTTCGTAATTTCTATTGAAATATATAAACAAATATATAAATAGAAATATATAAATAACAACCATAAGATTTTTGTAAACAAAAAATATATTTTTAGTGGATAAATTTATAATAGTATCGTAAATATGAAAAATTAAATAGAAATAGTAGTATATAGTTTTAATTTTTTCTCGTTCTGTGGTTCCCCATCGACTGATGTAAGAACTAGTTTTTATTTTTCCAAATTTTTCCAGAATCTATGTGGTAGACAAGAACATTTGGCTTCGTTTTCCTGTCTATACCATTATTTTTTTACTCACAAACAAAACATAAATCTTACTAGTACGTCACCCACGCTCAAGTATCAATCGTCAGAAGACGTACTAGTATGTGCCCCGCATACAATGTGCTAAGTGACACTCATATTTAGTCATTTGTTCTAAAGTTGGTTTCGTTTAAAAACCGTGGTCTCAAGTTCACCGATTTATATTCGAGTCACAGTTGTATGATAATTTGTGGGAACATTTGGGGTTTGTAGAGGTGATAACCGATTGAGCGTCGAGTTAAGCTACACCTATAAGTGGTGTCCCCGTGAGGTATTAGAAATTTTAATAAAACTAATTTTTCCCGCTAAATCTTCTTTATTATAAATAAAGATGAGTATGAACAAAAACAACGGTAATAATGCGATCATCCCAAATGGATCATGCTTGAGTGATGATGTTCTTAAAACGGTTACTTGGACTTATAAAAAGAAAATTGTGAGAAAAACCAGTAGATTTTTAGCTCCACACTCTTTCATCTTCATCGTTCTCTCTCTCAAGGGTCCAATAGATGTCTCAGAAACGTCCGTTGGACAACGTTTCCTGGGCCGTAGATGGCTGCTCCGTGGTTAGCAACCTCTCTTGTTCAATAGGGACGAAAGTGAGGGTCACTGACACCTTTTTTGTCAGATTCTATAGCTTTAATTGTAATAGTGTGACTCTTTGTTACAGCGTTTTTATAAAAACGTATTCATGTATCCGAAAAGATAAATATAAGAGAAAAAATTCCCAGTTGTATGGAGTATACTTAAAAACTTTCTAATAGTATATCTGCAGGATTACCAAAATCAATCGCCTGCGTTTAAATAGTTTACATCCTTTTCCCCTATAGTACTGTCAATGCATCCTGTTCCACAAACTTCTATAATGAGGTAATATTTTTTTCTTTTTCAATGAATACATAGTAATATTGCCCAACCAACGCTGACGACTAAATCTCAAACGCTATTTTAACTGTTATTACTGATATTGATAATTACGAAGTTTCTGTAGAAATTTTTGCAGGAATTTTGTTCGTCAAAAATTTACATTTCAGACATTCAAAGTTGTATCTAATATTTTCATATTTGAAAGAAACTTTACATGTCCATAATTATTTATATCTTATAGTGTAACAATTATTGATTAATACACAACATGACTTCTAAAATAAGATCTTGACTGCACGATCTCCAATTTTGTAGGTTAATAAGTAGGTAGATAATGAACTGCGGATGACAATTCAGTATTAACATTCTTATTGTGGAGGGTAAATTTACAATGCAATATGCTGTAGCAAAGATAGGAAAATAGTCAATTAGAAAATTCAGTGTCAACACTCTTATTGTGGAGTAAAAATTTACA
>CM063511.1:51947223-51949723 GCA_032207245.1 Pardosa pseudoannulata | reverse complement strand
AAAACCAAACATACACTTTCAAGACAGAAAAAATGAATTAATTTATCTATATATCAACCTGAAACATAAATATACACATTTACACCTGAAAAATAAATACAAGAAACTGTTTTAAAGACTTATATTGTGACTGGTTTTGATGCTCTATAAACTTTTGAAATCGACCCGTTTATTGAGTAAAATATTCTTACTGCACCAAAATCTTTCCCTGCAGAAATCTAGATACGGAAAATTTTTCCCACTGGAAGATACATATTTTTACTAAAATCGTTTGTTTGATCTGCCACGATATTTTATCGAATCCCAGATGTGCAATTTTGTGAAAGCTGTTTTTAGCATTGATGACTCAATAGTAAAAGAACATTGCATTCAACGTTTTTTATGCTAACTTTCGCACTTTCCGATTGTGTAAGGTTTTTTTCCATTAGGATGAATCTATGAAATATAGAGATTCACTTTTGAAGTTTACAGCGCTTTTTTTAAGGTGTTATTTGTAGATGAATGTAATGTTATATTCTAAATGTCGGGGAAAGATATTTATGGAATAAGGGAAATAATTTTTCAGGATTACACGTTTCTAGAGGCCTGATTTCGAATTTAGGCATACTTAGAAGCACAGTAATTAGTGTTAAATATAAATTCGAGAAATTTTTAGAAAAGTATTAACTAAATATATGTAGGTTACTCTCTGTTTATATAAAAATGCAATGATATATATATATATATATATATATATATATATACATACATATATATATATATATGTATATATATATATATATATATATATATATATATATATATACATATATATATATATATATATATATATATATATATATATATATATATATATATATATATATATATATATATATATATATATATATATATATATATACATGTAAATATGTATATATATGTATATATATATTTGAGCAAAACATTATTTTCTAAATCAGTAATAATTCAGTTATATGTTAAAATTTACTACATTTTAAAATAATACCGTATGTCAAATTTACCTTTCACTGAAAGTGTTAAATATAAACTAAACTTATTATTACTAAAGAATCTCTTTAAGGAAAAAAATTAGCTGAATTTGCTCAAACTTCAATGCAGCATCAAGATGTTCGAAAAGTTTTATATACTCCTCAGGTCTTGGCAATCACATAAGACATAGTGACCGAATGATTAAGGTGCTAGATTCGTAAGGAGTAGTAGCACTGCAGCTCGTGGGTTCGAATATCACAGTGGCATGGATGTTCGTAGCTTTTCGGAATCTTCTTTAAACAGTAGGTACTGGTTTCCTTATCCCTCTTTGTTACAAAAAGTAAACCATTTGGCAAACCAAACCAAACATACACTTTCAAGGCCAGAAAAATGATTTAAATTATCCATACATTAACTTGAAACATATATACACATATTTACACCTTAAAAATACAAGAAACTGTTTTAAAGAATTATAGCGTGGTTGGTTTTGATGCTCTTTAAACTTTTGAATTCGACCCGTTTATTGAGTAAAATATTCTTACTGCACCAAAATCTTTCCCTACAGAAATCTAGATAAGGAAATTTTTTCCCACTGGAAGATACATATTTTTACTAAAATAGTTTGTTTGATATGCCATGATATTTTAATCGAATCCCAGATGTGCAATTTTGTGAAAGCTCTTTTTTAGCATTGATGACACAATAGTAAGAGAACATTCCATTTAAATTTTTTTATGCTCACTTTTGCACTTTCCAATTTTTCCATGTCATGAATCTATGAAATATAGAGATTCACTTTTGAAGTTTACAGCACTTCTTTACGGTAGGTTTTTTTAGACGAGTGTAAATGTTATATTATAAATGAAGATGAAAGCTATTTCGGAAATAAAGGTAAAATGTTTACAGGATTATATGTGTCTAGAGGTAAATATCAGAAAACTTTGATTTTGATTGTAGGTATACTTGGAAGTAGAGTAAGTTAGTGTTAAATATAATTCCTTTTTTAGCAAAGTAGATTTTTTAGAAAAGAAAGTAACTAAATATATGTTGGGTTACTCTTTGTTTACATAAAAATGCAATGATAAATAAACAAATATATATATATATATATATATATATATATATATATATGTATGTAAATACATATATATATACATATTTTATGTATATGTATATATATATATATATATATATATAATATATATATATATATATATATATATATATATATATGTATATATATATATATATATATATATATGTATATATATATATATATAATATATATATAATATATATATAAATATATATATATATTTATGTATGTATGTATAGATAGAGAAGATATAGTTGAACTAAACAATATTTTCCTTGATTAGTAGTAAGGTTTCAGTTATTAGTTTAAAATTTACTACATTTTAAAATAATACCGTATATCAAATTTACCTTTCATTTAGAATCTCTTTACAGAAAACAATTAAGCTACAAACTTTTTAATAATCAA
>CM063511.1:51917223-51927223 GCA_032207245.1 Pardosa pseudoannulata | reverse complement strand
TGCGAAAAGAAATATTTCTTTTGAAAGGAAATTTATGTTCAAAGAAGTTTCAAAGAAGTCACCCATTATACCTTTCTTAATTCTTTTATTGAAGTACTATATTAAAATTCACAATAAATTGGTATTGTAATGCGTTCATTATTTTATGAAAAAATAATTTTAGTTCTTGGAATACTGCTTTTAAATTCACATTTATTATTAAAGTATACTTTCAACAATACCATTAAAAGGACTGCAGTAAACGTACACTATTTCTCAATACACCTCGTATGTAACCTCGTTTAATTTTTTTACACATTCGTTTCGAAAAGAAACATTTCTTTTCAAAGTAAATTTATGTTCAAAGAAGTTTCAAAGAAGTCAACCATTTTATCTTTCTTAATTTTCTTATTGAACTACTATATTAAAATTCACTATAAATTTGTACTGTAATGCGCACATTATTTGATGAAAAATTATTTTAGTTCCTACAATACTGATATTAAATTCATATTTATTAATAAAGTATACGTTCAATAACAACATTAAAAGGACTGCAGTATACTTATACTTTTTCTCATTACACCTCGTATGTAACCTCGTTTAATTTTTTTATATATTCGTTTCGAAAAGAAGCATTTCTTTTCAAAGTAAATTTATGTTCAAAGAGGTTTCAATGAAGTCAACCATTATACCTTTCTTAATACTCTTATTGAACTACTACATTAAAATTCAGAAATAAATTTGTACTGTAATGCGTACATTATTTAATGAAAAAATAACATCATTTCTTAGAATACTGATATTAAATTCATATTTATTAATAAAGTATACGTTCAATAACAACATTAAAAGGACTGCAGTATACTTATACTTTTTCTCATTACACCTCGTATGTAACCTCGTTTAATTTTTAAAATTCATTATAAATTTGTACTGTGATGCGTACATTATTTGATGAAAGTATAATTTTTGTTCTTAAAATATTGCTATTAAATTCATATTTATTAAAAAAGTGTACTTTCAATAAAAACATTAAAAGGACTGCAGTAAATTTACACTTTTTCTCATTATACCTCGTACGTAACCTCAAATATTTTTTACATATTCATTTCGAAAATAAACATTTCTTTTGAAATGAAATTTATGTTGAAACAAGTTTTATATATTGATAAGATAAGTCAAAAATGTTACAAATATTGGAATTTTATTTTTGACAAATGTTCAGTTACAATGTTAAAAAAAGTTGATTTTTTTCTTGCTGAAAATTGTGTGTTTAATTGTGTAAAACTGTTCGAACTAATTTACTATTACAATGCTTTTAGAATAGGAAAAGATGAAAAATGAAATGAAATATATTTCATTTAGAATAAAGAAACATAAGTCAATATTGTGTGAGAAACCCACTCATATTTCTAATTTTAAATGAAGTATAAAATATAAAATTCCTTATGAAAAACATGACTAAAAGACTTCGTTTTAATTTTCTAGATAGTGTGAAATTCTTTGATTTATCTTCATTTTAATTCTATTGCACAATAACATTCGATAGGACTATTTCTATAGAAATTATAGTTTAAAGGACTGAACAAATTTATAAAACTATCTTACAAGCAATTTCAGAGAGGAATAATATAAAATAATTTTAATGTATTGTTAGGAATCTTTTGCACAATAGAAATGTATTAGCACTAAATAAAGGAAAATAATTATAAAATCATTTTCAAACAAAAGAAATTTTTTTCATATTTCAGAAACTATAGCAGCTTATATTGCTTCATATCTGTAGGCTGGAAATTTATGTTGCTTTTTCTTCTACCAAACTATAAATATTTTGATAATTTTTTGGGTACATTCCAATTAACTATAAACAGAAAATCTTACAAAATTCAGAAAATGTAAGACTTACAACATTATTGATTTACTTATTTGCTACCCGAACTACTAAATTAAAGTCCGCAATAAATATTTAATGAAAAACGTGTATTAATCCCTAAAAATTAACTTTCACTGGAAGGTTCTACCTTGATACAGCTCATTGGTGATTATCTGATGTACAATAAGTTATATTCAGGAAATAAAGTTTCTATAAACACATCTTCAAAGCAACCACCATCGCATCCATATTATAGTGAGATTCATGGTGCTTCAATCGTTTTTTAGGCTGACAGGAGTGATAAAACTGCGTTGACTAGACAATCTAGCCTGTTGTCTTGCCTAAATTCAGGGTATTTTAAAACTCTCAAAATTTCCAGAGGTGCTAGGGACATGTTTGCACACAGTGTAATATTGAAGAGTTCCGCTGCATAACACCTGATCAACTGCATTGATCTGGTACGCGGGGATCTTTTGAGAATCTTGGATATTCCTAAAGTGAACAATCTCATAAATCTGATCAAATTCAGATCAGAGGGATAAACAACAACAAGAAAAAGAAGATCATTGGTTTTAAATGAATTTATTCTAGTGAATATATATTTACTCATGTGTATGATTATTAACAACATTAAAATTATTACATTTAAACATTGATTTTACTCATCATGTTATCTAAAAGCAAAATGTTAAATAATACGCTGAAGTCTCACTGAATTAGGGATACCTACCTAGTAACGAGTTGGGCTTCCCCTGGCCTTGATAACGCCTGACACAAGACGAGGCATAGAATCAAAAAGTTTCGTGAAACGTTCCACGGGAATGAGTTGTCAAATGTTATCTAAAGCTGCCCATAATTCAAAAAAGTTCGTTGGTGCTGTGTGATGGTTTTTCATGCCTTGTTCTAAAACATCCCAAAGATGCTCAATAGGATTTACATCCAATTTATGACAAAAATGTGGCCAATTTATGACAAAAATGTCAGAAGAATGTTCATCCAGGCTCATAATGCCGGATTCATGGCTTCACGAGCCTGATGCCTTATTATCAGCTTCCAGTCGGCTTTAAGTAGTCTGAATCGAGGCACATTACTCCATGCTACTAGTTTCCAATCTTCTACACTCCAGTCAGTGTGCTCGCTTGCCAGGCAAGACATGCAGCCCGATGGCGACCATATAGCAATGCTACAGTTGTAGGTCGACGGCTCCCGAAACCCCATCGTCTAATTACTGACAGTAGGACTAGCACCATCATTCAACTGTGTGATAATTTGAGCTAATGTTTGACTTGCAATTAAAGTTATTTACCCCTAATTTTATGTAATACCATATTAATATTACGGTAATTATGCAATTAGGTATATTTATGAACAAAGTTTCTTCAATAGTGTACTCTTTCCTATATAAAAGTAACAGTCAGACGTAAAAAGTGGAATTACTATAAAATGTAATTGTATACTTAAAAAATAGGTAGATGCCACATTAATTATACTCTGTGTAATCTCATATGAAAAAGAAAGAGAAACATTATATATTATTTCTTGCAAGAAATCCATGCAAGTTCTTCTTGCATATATTCACAATTGTAAAGAGCAATAAAATTTGAATAAACCAACACAGCTCTGTTTACAGTTTCATAAACGAATCAATGACAGATGTAAATTCTTTCTCAATGTACACAATTATAAAACAATAATTATTATAAAAGTATATATTTGAAGTTACTACGAATTAAATTAAACTCCTATATATTTATTATATACTGTTTATGTATGCTGTAACAGAATATAATCCTTTTATTATATTCTGTTTGGATACGCTGTTTTATTATATACTATTTCCTCTATATTTTATTATGTGTGTTTCCAAGTTACGTTAGTCCATTGAGTTTTAATTGATATTTTGTTTAACTTACTATTTTGAAAAGTAAATGACATCTATTGAATATTCAAAATTAATCCTCATACTCTAAAGTAAAAAATAAGTGTTAGTTTGTGAATCTGTATTTCCCAAAATAATATATTTGACAAATAACGATATTTGGAATCGATATACTATACACCCCATTGGCAAGAGGTTTTTTGGTGGTGATATTTTCGTTGTCAAATAAAAATGGTTGTTTGCTGAAAGTATTTATATATCTTTTGTATGAAAGAAAATGGCAATAAACATTACGTTTTAATCAGAATAATACATAATTTAATCATTTTAATAACATTAAAACGAAACATTACGTTTTGTTCAGAATAATACATAATTTGAGTATTTTAATAACATTAAAAAGAAAAATTACGTTTGAATTAGAATAATGCATAATTTAATCATTTTAATAATATTATTAAGAAACATTACGTTTTAATAAGAATATTACATAATATAATCATTTTAATAACATTAAAACGAAATTTTAAATAAATTTTGCAAATTATTATGTAAATTTCAAATGATTTGGTTTGGTTTGGAGTGCTACGGTCTACTTTCTGCAACACGAGGGATAACGAGACAGGGACCTACAGCTTAAAGCCGATACCGAACGGCTACGAACATCCATGCCACTGTGGGATTCGAACCCACGAACTCCGGTACCGAAAGCCAGCACCCTAACCAATCGGCCATCGTTCGGCTAAATTTCAAGTGGAATTTCAATTTAACTTTTAGCACATTTACACTAGAAGTGGAATTTAAACATGCCATAAAATGAATATGTATGGCTTTTAGAAATTTCCCTTTTTTTGCGCTTTACCAAATACTATAAGAAGTAAACAAACAGGCCTCTATTCTCATAAATTCATATTTTAGACCCATAAATGAAAAGTACAGTTAACCCGATATATTGTAAATTTTTAAAATTATATATTGAACTTTATTAACTATTGACTATTAAACATTTAAATCGAGTCCTATATAGTTTGGTTTGGTTTGGAGCGCTACGGTCTACAGTTTTGCACACGAGGGCTAATGAGACCGGGACCTACAGTTTAAAGCCGATTCCGAACGGCTACAAACATCCATGCCAGCAGCGGGATTCGAACCCGCGAACTCCGGTTCCGAAGAGCAGCGCTCTACCATTCGGCCATCGTTCGGCGAGTCCTATATACGGAACATGTTTTTGATCTTATAAAAATGTGTACTGAATAGTTGAGATTTAGAGTACTCTTCTGATACAAAAAAAGACTTAAATTATTAACGTGTATTTGTTATCATGACAAATGCAAAAAAATGCTGACACAAGTTTATACTTAACTAATTTTAATAATTAACAGAAACATGCGCAAATCTCACCAAATTAACTAAAAGATGCCATGTATATAAATAAAGATATCGTGTAGTATAAAATAAATTTAGAAATAAGCAAAAGAAAAAAAGAAGCAAAAATAATAAAGCTTCTAAAATAACAAAATATAGCCTCAATTTTAAAGAATGCTAATTAGAGAGTACATAACAAATTAAACAATAAATAGAAATAAATAGAAACATATAAAAAACTCACCAATTTAGCAAACAGTCACCAAATATTCAAAGAGCGCCAGTAAGGGCATAATAACAAATTTAAATATAAACACAAAGAAAATAGAAACATACAAAAATTTTGCCAATTTAGTAAACAGTTATCAAATTTGCAAAGAGTGCCAATAGGTGCCTATAATTTATCTTGCGAAAAATGTAATTCTTTTGAACATTTCGATGTTGTGAAAGTAATTAGCCCTTAAATCCAAAAAAAAAAAATATAAAGATATTTTAATAATTTAGGATCATATTATAATGTATATTATTATCAAAAAGTATTTTTGATTTGCAGTTATCAAAGTATTAATTTGTAATTTTTTTATTTCACGTAATTGTGCATTACATTATATACTATAGGATAAATCTTTATATTAAGTAATTTCACAATTAACCGAAATTGTACGGTTTTCTTTTAGTTAAATTTTGCCATTTTTCTAGTAGTTTTCCCATATTTCACAATAATGCTTTTGAAGTTACTTATAAATTATGTGCAATAGCTAGCTCCCAAAATAAAAGGATTTCCATTCGAGAAATACACATCAACCACAGTAGTTCGGAAATATATCCCATGGGAAACTAACCTTTAATTCCAGCGCGCTTGTTTGTTTGACAGATATTATATATATTGGCGATACTACTCATAGGATTGGCATCTCATTAGTTATAACGAAAGCACGAGTTGGCGTAGTTTCACGTTATTTTGTAGAACAGTCGTGAGAACTTTCGTAACATATGTGGAAACTTCAAATTCCAGACTGATTACCTGCCCCTTTAACATACACTAATGCCGAATTATATCGTTAGTTCTATAACTTAGTTTCAGGTATAATTTCCCGCGTTACGGTGATCTCATGACAGTTGTATGGACTTTAGCGGAGTTGAAATAAAGCGAGGCTTTCACAAACGGCGGTAAAACTTGTAATTGCGAGAATTTGGTTATTCATAACTACAGAAAATTCCCGAAATTTGATTTATTCTCTATGCAGTAAATTTGAAATTTATTGAATGAAGCTTTTAGAAATGTCATGCACCAATCTATTCAATATCGATGTGATAAAAATTTGTATTAAATTCGTATTAAATTTGAATTAAATTTGTATTAAAGTTCTATTAATTTATATAAATTTACTAAAATTATTTCAGAAAATTACTTGGAATGGAAATTAAATTATAAAGAGAAAAACTCATTTGTATAACCACATTGTTAAAACAAAAATGGCGTTTATTTGTGGGTATAAGAGAGTTTTTTATTTAGAGTAAAAAGAGAGTGATCTGTTTTAATATCTGACGTCCTCCATAGGACTATAATCTTGTTTATTTATGTTTTCTAAAATTTTGTGTTTCAAAAATGGCAATTTTATTATTGTTTTTTGAGAGTTTAGAATTTTTTTCTGAAGTTGATGTTATAGCAAAAAGGGCATTTATTCGTCGGTAAAAGATAGTTTTTTATTTAGAGTAAAAAGTGAGTGATTTGTTTTAACATCTGGCTTCTGCGACAGGACTAAAATCTTGTTTATGTTTTTTAAAATTTTGTGTTTCCAAAATGGCAAAGATTTATTGCTTTTGAGAGTTTATGGTTTTCTTCTGAAGTTGATGTTATAATAAAAATGGCGTTTTTTTTTGTCGGTAAAAGAGAGGTTTTTTATTTAGAGTAAAAAGAAAGTGATTCGTTTTAACATCTGGCGTCCGCGACATGTCTATAATCTGTGTGTAAAGATATTTTGTTTATTTCTGTTTTCTAAAATTTTGTGTTTCAAAAATGGCAACGTTATTATTGTTTTTAAGAGTTTAGAATTTTTTTCTGAAGTTGATGTTATAATAAAAATGGCGTTCAATTGTCGGTAAAAGAGAGTTTTTTATTTAGAGTAAAAAGAGAGTGATTTGTTTTAACATCTGGCTTCCGCAACATGACTATAATCTTGTTTATTTCTGTTTTCTAAAATTTTGTGTTTCAAAAATGGCAACGTTATTATTGTTTTTAAGAGTTTAGAATTTTTTCTGAAGTTGATGTTATAATAAAAATGGCGTTTATTTGTCTGTAAAAGAGAGTTTTTTATTTAGAGTAAAAAGAGAGTGATTCGTTTTAACATCTGGCGTAGAACAATAATCTGTGTGTAAAGATATTTTGTTTATTTCTGTTTTCTAAAATTTTGTGTTTCAAAAATGGCAACGTTATTATTGTTTTTAAGAGTTTAGAATTTTTTTCTGAAGTTGATGTTATAATAAAAATGGCGTTTAATTGTCGGTAAAAGAGAGTTTTTTATTTAGAGTAAAAAGAGAGTGATTTGTTTTAACATCTGGCTTCCGCAACATGACTATAATCTTGTTTATTTCTGTTTTCTAAAATTTTGTGTTTCAAAAATGGCAACGTTATTATTGTTTTTTATTGTTTAGGATTTTTTTTAATTTGATGATGTTATAATAAAAATGGTGTTCACTTGTCGGTAAAGGAGAGTTTTTGTTTTGAGTGAAAAGAGAGTGATTTGTTTTAACATCTGGCGTCCGCGACAGAACCATAATCTGTGTGTAAAGATATTTTATTTATTTATGATTTCTAAAATTTTGCGTTTAAAAAATTTAAACGTTATTATTGTTTTTGAGTGTTTAGAATTTTTTCTGAAGTTGATGTTATAATAAAAATGGCGTTTATTTGTCGGTAAAAGAGAGTTTTTTTTATTTAGAGTAAATAGGAAGTGATTTGGTTTAACACCTGGCGACCGATACAGCACTATAATCTGTGAGTAAAGATATTTTATTTATTTTTGTTTTCTAAAATTTTGTGTTTCAAAAATAGCAACGTTATTATTGTATTTTGATAGTTTAGAATTTTTTTCTGAAGTTGATGTTAAAATGACAGTTGCCTTTATTTGTCGGGAAAAGATAATTTTTTATTTAGAGTAAAAAGAGAGTGATTTGTTTTAACATTCATATTGATAAAGAACTAAAATTTAAAAATTTAGAGTTGTGGGATTGAAGACTTTTAATTTTAAATTTTTAAACTTTATATATAATAAATAGCATACATTTTTTAACATTATGGGAATATTACCTTTATTATATATTAAATAAAAGGAATATAACGAAATTATTTAATTAACTCAGATCTCATAATTTTTAGTTTGTGTCCATATTATCCTATAAAAGACTATTAGTGATATTTTTTAAATAAAATTTCATGCATTTAATGTAAATCCATATAAATTTCGACTGGTATGTAAAATGCGTTATTTACTCTGGTTCTAAAGTTCAATATTTTGTTTTTTAAAAAATGGTTTTTTCAATGTGTTTCAATTATGAACACAAATTTATAAATAAATAGCTTATTTACGATTTTATAATAATTAAATATATATAAATAGTGTGTTACCAATTAGGTTTGGGAAGGAAATTTTAATTAGTATGTATTAACTGGTAAACATAAGAGATGAAAAAAAAAAGTCTTAAGAGGTAAATAAATGTTTTAATATATAGGAATAAAATATAGTAATTGTATGCTAAGGTAATACCTTTATTCTTTATAATATGATAGCAATTTAAAAATAATTCTTTTAGATACTTCTTCTAAATTATTCATCATATTTTATAAAATAGAAGATTTAAAATTTTTCCCTTATGAAAAACATATAATTCCTTTAAAATAATAACTATATTTCATTAATAATAAGTAAACATGTTGATATTTGTGAGTAGTAAAAACAAGAGATAAAAAATGTCTTAAGAATGTTTTAAAAAATTGTGAAAGATACTTTATGTTAATTAATAGCCATTAATTTTTTTTAAATATTTTATACGTATAAAGCACCTAAAAGCAATATTAGAAAAACTTAACTGTATTATGTGGAAATAATATATTTATTATAAGGGCATAGCAACATAAAAATATTTCTTTGGGATAATTTTAATTAGTTATATTTCATATTTACATATAAAATATATATACAGAATTACCAGGTATATTCTGCTATTAATTATTAGTTGAAAAAACGTCGTCCAATTAACTCCACTGTTAGTCTGATTTCTTTATTTTTGTATAGAAAGATTTAATTAGAATTTATTTCGTTTAAATCATGTTAATTTAATTATCTGTACTCGAACATTATGAACATTATGAGTACTTGAAAATGTGTGGAAAGCTAAAGAAAAGTGAGAGACATGTTTTTTTATGTCTCTATTTACATTTTTTTACCTTCGAACCTATTGTTGTTGTTGTTGTTTGTCATGCCACTTATACAAACCAAGCACGATTGAGCCTGCAGGCTCTCTCATTAAGGCCCCGACAAACGATGGACGAATGGTTAGAGTCCTGGCCTTCGGCACAGGAGTTCATGGATTCGAATCCCATTGCGGAATGCATGTTCGTAGCCTTTTGAAATCGGCTTTAAGCAATAGGTCCCGGTCTTATTAGTCCTCGTGTTGCAAAACGTAGACAATAGCACTCCAAATCAAACCAAACCGTAGTAAGGCCCCAGAAATATGGAGCACATTAGAAGCATGGAGCACATTAGAAAAACGAACATATTTTACGTGCCCAAGTCACTGTCTCGGGTTCCAACCCCGTAATCAACTCAACCTACTGATTTTGTTAATTCAGCTTTAAGAATCTAGATTAGATGATCGTATTACAATTCACAACAAGGTTC
>CM063511.1:51899723-51904723 GCA_032207245.1 Pardosa pseudoannulata | reverse complement strand
AATAGGAATAAATAATTACGACTCATTTCTTTGCAATTATATTAATTTACAAGTTTATTTTAATAAATTAAACATTTTTTAATAAAATTTAATAAAACTTTTTTTTTAATAAAACTTTAATTTTAATAAAACTTTTTAATTTATTTTAATAATTAAAGCATTATTTTTCAATATAAATAAAATGTCAACATCAATTACTAAATAATTTACAACAGCAGAATAAGCAGAGATTTCTTAAAGACATTATTTAAACACCAAAGAAATTCGATTTAAAATATTTTATGAACTGCCTTAATAATATAAATGTGTAATGAGCATAGAAGACACACATATTAATTATATAAATAATTCAAGGATAAATTAATGAAATTGAATATACACACACACACACACACACACACACACACACACATATATATATATATATATATATATATATATATATATATATATATATATATTATATATATATATATATATATATATATATTATAGAGAGAGAGAGAGAGATATGGATTTATATATATATATATATATATATAATATATATTATATATATATATATATATATATATATATATATATATATATATATATATATATATATATATATATGTGTGTGTGTGTGTGTGTGTGTGTGTGTAATGGCCACAATATTTAAATAATGATGAAAAAACTGTACAAATTTTCATCATCATTATAAGTACTGTGTTTTACTTTTTCCTTTTTTTAAGTGACTGCAATGAAGCATTGATACTTAACATAGTGGTGATTTAAAAAGGAATATTACAAAACTTAATTGTAGTTAATTATTTTTTATAAGCTAATAAATTTTAATTTTGTCTTATTACGCATATTTATATCAAGATACAATACGTATTTCCAGCCATTAATCATAACCTTACGTTTCTTAAATGATGGCAATGAAGGTCTTATACTTAAAAATATGACGACCTAAACCAGAAAAAATTACAAAATGTGCTTGAAATTAGTTATCTTTCTAAAATATGATAATATTAATTTTATCTTATTAAGTAAATTTATTTCGAGATACAATACATAAGTGATACAATGAAGCATTAATACTTAATAAAGTGGTGACCTAAAAATGAATATTACAAAACTTAATTGCAGTTAATTCTCTTTCTATAAAATAGTATATTTCAGTTTTGTCTTATTACGCATATTTATTTCAAGATACAATACGTATTTCTAACCACTAATCAGAAACTAACATTTTCTTAAATGACGGCAATGAGTTATACTTAAAAAAGTGGAGACATAAAAAAGACAAAATTACGAAACCTTCTTGAAATTAGTTATATTTCTAAAAGCTTATAATATTAATTTTTTCGTATAAACATAAGTATTTCAAAATATAATACGTATTTCAATCCCGTTAACTGAACGTTGCAAAGATAATAAAAAGAAAACTTTTATATTTTCAAAAAAATACGAATAAATATTTTACGATTAATTTCTTTCGAATTACATTAATTTACAAGATTATTATACTAAAATTAAGAGAATTTTCTAATTATTAAAATTTTGCATAATAGAAAAACTCAAGTCGCATTTACATATGTGTTAAAAATATTTTAATATATCTTACTAAAATGCGTACTTAAAATATATTACTAAATTATATCATAATTAGAAAATAGCAAAACTCCATCTAACCTACTACTCATCCATTTTCCTGCTAAACACTAATTCTTGGTTGCACTTATCATCAATCATCCCTTTTGTTTAGCAAATTAGCAAACAAACAAACGGACCTAGGGAAAGCAATCACCAGGGCGTCATCTAAGATCTAATTTATTTATTTTCAAAAATTCATAACAATGGTGTGACCAAAATAATTTATAAAGACCTCCCCATTCATATACTCCCAGTTTAGCACATGTTTCGTAGACGCGACAAGAAGCTTGACGTTTCGTGACACCTCCAGATCACGCATTTTAGAGTGGATAAATATTTGCATTTGTATACATATACAATTCAGTTGGAGGTAGGATTTAAAGTATAGCGTGACTTTACTTGTGTCTTTTGTAGTCGGAATTCTTAACTACAATAATATTTATTTTGTATGAAAACTTTAGAAGCGTAGTTGTCTTGCATAATGTTGTTTTCTGTTCAATACTTTTATTATTTGATATTCATATAAATATAAATTAAATTTTTCTCTATACATTTAGTTATTCAAATTCATGTCCATTTTTTCTGTTTTCTGGGATTTTTTTATAATTATTTCTCATAAATTCATAATTTCTTTTTATTTTGCTTACTAGTATTACTATATTATGTAATGAGGAAAGTCTCTTATGACAGAAAAATTTTTGAAGTTTCAAAAGACATAAGTGATTATTTTTAACTTTTAGATTATATAATAACCAATAGGGAAATAAAATGATGTAGCTGTGTTTTTTATAGTTTGTATTAATGAGAGTTTGAAATTATACTAGTATTTTAGCTGGTAAGTATATGAACATATATATGGACAAACATATCTTTATACAAGTTTGAAAAGTATTATCATATGTACATTGATTTAAAATTTATTAAAAATTCAAAAAGATGTATTAATATTAAATATATAGTTTTGTATTAATATTAAATATGTAGCTGTATTAAAAAATGTAGCTGTGTTTTTATAGTTTGTATTAAAGAAAATTTGAAATTATACGAGTGTTAAATATGTAGCTGTGTATTAATATTAAATATGTAACTGTAGTAAATGATGTAGCTGTGTTTTTTTATACTTAGTATTAAAGAGAGTTTGAAATTATACGAGGATTTTAGCTGGTAAGTATATAAAAAAATATATCAGTAAACACATCTTTAATCAAAGTTTAAAAATTATTATCAAATGTACATTAATTTAAAATTTATTGAAAATTCAAAAAGATGCATTAATATTATATATTATAATAATTATTCTATATTTCCTCTCCAAAAACTATAAAATTATAAAAGTTTATTTAAAAATAAAAGCAACATGTTTTTGTGAAGGGTATGATTTTAGTATTGGTAAGAATTGAGTATTAATTTAAATAATCATAACCATTTATACTGTTAGTTTTATATTCATTGTCTTTTAATTTTCTGTGCAAATAATATTATTTATGATTTTATTATTCAAATTTTTAATATTTTCAGAATAATTGGCATGATATGTTTAATAATTAGAATGATTTTTTAATAATTATAAAATGTCAACCTAAATTACTAAATAATTTATAACAGCAGAAGATGCGAAGTTTTTAAGGATATCATTTAAACATATCAAAGAAAATTGCATTTACAGTATTTAATTAACTGCCTCAGTATTATGTGAAATGTGCATAGAAGACACACATAATAATTATATAAATATCTCAAGGAAAAATTAATGTAATGTAAATTGCTTTGCTTCATTTTTTACCAGTACTCATATCATGTGAATAAAAATAAGAGGCATGAGGAGAAGTATTATTATTGTATCTTTAAAGATAACCCTACCTCTCAACATATGTGTGGTTATAGAAAGGATGTTATTAGTCAAATAGTTAAGGTATCCCGAATTTTTATTACATTGAATTTTCTATAAATATTCTTTTATATCTTCTAATACATATAGAGAATCACATAATATGTAAATATCAGAACGTGATAGTGGACATTCAATATTAATTTCTTAGCACTTTACAAATGTGTCAAACGTTTAATGAATTATTAAGAATATAATTATCTTGAAGTTGTCAAGTTAAAAATATTAAATATTTATTATTTTAGAATGTTTTAATAATTTGATTTAATGTAAGTGTCAGTGGAATTTCTCCATAGTTTTTTAATATTAGTTTTTCTATAAAATGTATTTATTTTAACTAAATTTTATTTTCACGCGCTATACTGTGGATAGATAAATTTGAAATAGATTTTATAGTGGTAAATTTATTTAAATAATTACAGATTTTTTTTAACAAATGCTGGTCCTTACCCTTTAATTAGGAATTTTCCATCCAATCCGTGGATTTGTCGCACTGTTCATTATGAGGAATCATACAGTTAGGGTAAAATTGCACTCTATGATAGGTCAACACACAAATACATCCAAGTCTTACCCGTAAATCGAACCCAAACATTCTGTTTGGAGTGCAATACGCTAATCCTTATACAATTTGAATTTTCAGATATTAAATAAATAAACATTTTTGCTTAAATAATATTAGTTAGTTTCATAATGACACTATGTTATCATAATAATTATATTTTATATGAAATGGCAATAATTAAATACACAGCTTTAATAATACTGTTACATGAATTTCACAATTCAGTGCGATGGAACTAACAAATATTTAATTAAATTTCACCCAGCTAAAAATGCACTTTTCCCTTAAGATAATTATAATTACACAAAACGTCTGCTTGTTTCCTTGAAAGGAAAATCTGCTTATGGAATAGTTAAATGTGTCACCAAGCGGTTAAGCTTGACTTAATCCTTCAAAAGATTCGTCTTTTGTGCTAGTGAAAGTTCAAGTTAAATCTCAATGCACAGATTTACATGTTAACTTGACTCAATTAGGTGGTTGATTAATATACTGTACGGACTCTACATGGGTTCAAGTCATGACATTAATATTCTCTTAAATTGAGTGTTACGTTTGCTGTGATGGTGTCATCTGCTATTATATGTAATTATCTCTATATCCGCTCACTTGAGGGATTTTGGAGCTTAGAGTGGATTTGCACTTCAGACATACATAGTTTGAATAAGTTCTGACTGGTAGAACAGGCTGTAGTAGTTCTAATTCCAAGTTGCGGTATTTTTAATCGATAATAATGTAGTTTAAGAAGATTTAGATTTCAAAATTCATTTTTAGTATGGGAAGAAAAGGGGAAAATTTGGACAAATTTAAAATTATTTTTAAATTTAAATTTAATTTTTTTATGTTTTTAAATTTTTTTAATCTTTATAATTATCCAGCTGCATTTATAATCGATATGTAATTTTGGCA
>CM063511.1:51872223-51882223 GCA_032207245.1 Pardosa pseudoannulata | reverse complement strand
TTTAAACACAGCAGGTATTTACCAAAATACACTCTTTACAAATTCACCGTCATTGTAATTGTTTCTCTAAAGAGGATTAAGTTCAGAATTATGAAGGATTAGAAAAGTATTTTCATATCATTTTTAATAAAAATAAGTTTATTAACTTGGCGATCTTATCAAAAATATTAAAGCAGAGCTGTTTCTAGCTATAGTGAATATCAGATCAAAGATTTTAAATTAATTGTTTAAATTTTGCTTGTATATTTTCTTTAGTGGGCGTATAATAGGACATTGTTCAATTATATCTTTAATTAATATATATGTTTAGTATCATCTATATTAAACTTTTTTATTGTTACATTAAAACAACAATAAATGTACGAGAAATCATTGCCATTAGTTGAAATTAGTGCCATTTATTGAAATTGTCAGACGATATAATTTAGTATTTATTCAGTACTAAAATTAGTGTTGAAATAAGTTGCTTAATTTGGCTATGTTAGTTAAAATATTAAAGCAGAGCAGTTTCTAGCTATAGTGAATATCAGTACAGAGATTTTAAATTAATTGTTTCAATTTTACTGTATATTTTTTAGTGGGCTTATTACAGGAAATTGTTCAATTATATGTATAATTAATATATATTGGTAGTAGCAGGGATATTAAAATTTCTTATTGGTACATTTAAAACAACAGTAAATGTACCAGAAGTACATCATTAATCGAAATTATCAGAAAATATAATTTAGTATTTATTCAGTACTAAAATTACTAAATATTAAAATAAGTTGATTAACTTGGCGATGTTAGTAAAAATATTAAAGCAGAGCTGTTTCTAGCTATAATGAATATCAGATCTAAGATTTTAAATTAATTATTTAAATTTTGCTGTATATTTTCCTTAGTGGGCATATTACAGGCAATTGTTCAATTAGATGTGTAATTAATATATATGGGTAATACCAAGGATATTAAAATTTTTTATTGTTACATTTAAAACAAAAATAAATGTACCAGAAGTACATCATTAATCGAAACTATCAGAAGATATAATATAGTATTAATTCAATGTGTCAGCAGATAAGTTGTCGATATATATTTTAATACTATTTTTTTCATTGAATTATGAAAAAAACTAAGAAGAATATGTTTTTTTAAATGCCTAATAATCGATTAATGAATCTAATATTATACCATACTATATTGATGAATTTAATTAATAAAAATTAACAGTAAAATTGTTATTATTAAAATTGTTATAATTAATGTATACTTTAAATTTTTGAAAGATTTTCCACTTATCTCCAAATGTTATATTACATTTTAATACCTAATTTATTTAGTTGTTTTTGTTTCTGATGCCACATTGTCAATCCAAGTTTAATTGAACCGAATGCTACTCCGTATTAAGGAAAAGTTGTGTGCCTTTCGTTTTAACGAGAACTTAAAGTGTGAGACAGTACTACATATGCTCAAATGGATTCTAGTATTTTTGAAGCAGTATTTGAAGTAGTTTTGAAGCAGTATTTTCTAGTATTTGAAGACCCATAGGCTTAACCTGCCGCACCCAGAGGTAATCGACATATATACATTATAATTTTTTGATAAAGTACTTTTGGTAATAACAATATTTGTTTATTAGTAAAAGGAATTTCTTTTTTGGTATTTGTCTGAGAAAAGTTGAACCGGGTATCAGAGGCCTGACAAGAGTCTTGTGTAACTGAGGGTAGCACGCATCCTCGTGGGTTAATTTACATAAAACATCTGTTAAATAACATATTGCATAAAACATCAGTTAAGTCCTTACAACACATTGCATAACATTAAAACAGTAAAGTTAAAAAATAATCTTTTTATTATTTAATATATTAATATATTTTCGTTTAAAATAAATTTAAAAATGAATGTTTATTGCATTTCTTCAGAAAAAAATGCAATGCAGTAAACGTTTTCTGCAGAGTCGTCGGGGGTTAAAATTGCATTATAAAATCGGTTATGTCTTTACAACACATTGCATACTATTAAAACCGTAAAGAAAAAATTATTATTTAATATTTTAGTACATTTTGATTTCAAATGAGTTTAAAAATAAATGTTTATTGCATTTTTTTCAGAAAAAAAGAAATACAATAAACACTTTCCTCAAAGCCCCGTCGCGCGTTCTCTTGAAACTGCTAGTAGCTGGCGTCTTCGTGGGTTATAAAGTTGCATTAATAAGTCAGTTATGTCCTTACAACATATTACATAATATTAAAACTGTAAAGTTAAAAACGTATATATATTATACATATTATTATTTAATATTTTAATATATTTTAATTTCAAACGAATTTAAAAATAAATGTATATTGCATTTCTTCAGAAAAAAATCAATGCAATAAACATTTTCTGAAGAGACCCGCCGCGCCATCTTTTTTCATTGGGTGTGGTGCATGTCCTCGCGGGTTGAAATTGCATTACAAAATCAGTTATGTCTTTACAACATATTGCATACCCTTAAAACTGTAAAGTTAAAAAATAAACATAATTATATAATATTTTAATATATTTTCATTTCAAATGAATTTGAAAATGAATGTTTATTGCATTTCTTCAGAAAAGAAAAGAAATGCAATAAACATTTTTCTTACCGGCCCGAAGCGCGTTCTCGTGTAACTGCGGGTAGCAAAATTCCTCGAGGGTAAAAAATTTCAGAACAAATCAATTATGTCCTTACACACATTGCATAATATTAAATCAGTAATGTTAAAAAATAAACATACTATCATTTTACATCTTAATATATTTTCATTTCAAATGAATTAAAAAATAAATTTTTATTGCATTTCTTGAGAAAAAAAGAAATGTAATAAACATTTTCCTCAGACGCCTGAAGCTCGTTCTTATGCAACTGCGGGTAGCGCAAGTCCTCGAGGATTGAAAAATTGCATGAGACATTTATGTCCTTACAAAACATTGCATACTATTAAAACAGTAAAGTTTAATAAACATTTCATTATTTCATATTTTAATATATTTTCATTTCAAATAAATATAAAAATAAATGTTTATTGCATTTCTTCAGAAAAAAGCAATGCAATAAACATTTCTTGCAGAGGCCCGAAGTACCTTTTCTGTTCACTGGGTGTAGCGCAAGTCCTCGTGGGTTAAAAAGGCATTATAAAATCAGTTATGTGCATATAACACATTGTATACTATTAAATCAGTAAAGAAAAAAAATATTATTTAATAATTTAATATATTTTTATTTCAAATGACTTTAAAAATAAATGTTTATTGCATTTCTTCAGATAAAAAGAAATGCAATAAACATTTTCCTCTGAGGCCCGACGCGCGTTCTCTTGTTACTGCTAATTGCACACCGTCCTCGTGGGATAAAAATTGCATTAAAAAGTCGGTTAGGTCCTTACAACATATTGCATATTATTAAATCAGTAAAGTTAAAAAATAAACATATTATTATTGAATATTTTAATATATTTTAATTTCAAGTGACTTTAAAAATAAATGTTTATTGCATTTCTTCAGAAAAAAAAGGCAACAAACATTTTCCTCAGAGGCTCGAAGCGCATTCTTATGGAGCTACCACTAACGCACGTACTCGCGGTTAAAAAATTGAATAAAAATCAGTTATATTCTTACAAAACATTGCATACTATTAAAATAGTAAAGTTTAAAAAGCATTTCCCTATTTAATATTTTAATATATTTTCATTTCAAATGAATTTAAAAATAAATGTTTATTGCATTTCATCACAAAAAAAAATCCTATCATTTCTTCCAGACACATATCAAATACGGAAGAATGCAACAAATAAACACTCAACGAAATTGGACTTTTTCAAAAAATAAATTCTGAAGTTAATAAGTGTTTTCACAAAAAATAGAGCTTTTATCCAATTTATTACGCAAATCTCTTTATGATGCTAAGTGAACGGCATTTTTAAAAATAATGGTTTTCATGAAATTTTCTTTAGCAGAGTTTACTATGAATGAAATAAATTCATGATTTCGATCCTGTTTTTATCAAAATAGTATACAGAACACAGTTTCGCTCCGCTGAATTAGAAAATTATTTCTAGAAATCACTAACTTTCATCTTAAATAAATTTGCATTTTTGCGGAGAAAAATATTTGGGTTTTTTTTTTCAGCACTTATTTTATTTTTTAGAGCAGAATTTTTATGAGAACACGACAAACAATTATTTATCTTAATTTATCTGCATATCGTGTTTCATGGGAGAAAAAAGTTTAAATCATAAAGATATGAAATGCTTGCAGAAGGTCTTTTATATTTTTGTTCTCTGCCGTTTTTAATACGTTTTGAAATACTGTCCTATTTTTTCTTTTTTGCAATCCATTTAGTGAGATTTAATTTACATTTTTCATTTATTTTTTACGACATATCACGATTCCTTCTGCTTTCAGAGGAAAGTATTGATTGAAAATATACAGTATACATAATTATATAAATATAAATGCTTTATATATATATATATATATATATATATATATATATATACACATATATATACATATATATATATATATACATATATATATACATAGATATATATATGTATATATATATATATATATATATATATGTATGTATATATATATATATATATATATATATATATATATATATATATATATATATATATATATATATATATATATATATATATATATATATATATATATATATATATATATATATATATATATATACATATATATATACATATACATACATATATATATATGTATATATATATATATATATATATATATATATGTATATATATATATATATATATATACATATGTATACATATGTATACATATGTATATATATATATGTGTATGTGTGTGTGTGTAATTATATTTAAAAAATAATTTAAAAAATAACGAAAGTAATTATGCCTATCTTTAAAAAATTTTTGGTTCATATTAATCTTTTCTGTCATCTTTCTCTGGCAACCTTGGCAAAATATCTTTGTCTTTCCTATCATTTTGACTGCTTTCAAAACACGATACTACCTGTTACATAAATGTTTTATATAACTCATGAGTGTTAAACGATACAAGGCATCACCTGTTGACGGGCGAATTGAGACTTCAGATCAGTTGGTTCAAACAACTATAAATTCGAGATGTAAATGTTTTTCAGACAGAAGTCCCTAATAGTCGAAAATACATGGTCCCCGTTTATGTTTATCCCGAAATGCTCTTTGTCCTTTTATTTAGGCTACGCCTTCATTGGTCTCAAGTCCGTATTACATCTAGCATGGATATTATTCCCTTTGTGTTGGGAGCAATCACCCATTGCATATGTGTATGTGTATGTTTATGTGTGTGTGTGTGTTTGTGGATACTTGCGTGTAAGTGCATTTATGTTTAAATGTCTATAAACTATATAACACAAACTTATTCACCATTATTATGAAAAGAAAGAAGAAATGCAATATATTTTTATAACAATGAAATATTAACATTATTACGCATTTATATTAATATATACTCACATATATTAATATATGTGTTTGTGTGGGCGTGCTTGCAAGCTCTTTTATGTTTCTATGCCCAAAAACTATATCATTAATCGTTATCGTTATCGTTATCCTATATGAAAAGTCAGTATATTTTTATATAGATATAATATTAATATCACTGCATTAACGCGCATATGTTTTTGTATGTGTGTATGTGTAAGTGTTAATATTAATGTTTCCTTAAATTTAAACTGTACTACTTTCCTCAATTCTTTTGATATTTTTCATAAATAAATTATCTTTATAAAGCATAAATAATAGTCGTATTCAAAGAAAAAATACGAAAGCTTAATCAAAGATAAATAAGAAACAGATAAAGGATTTTGAATCAGTTTTCTTTTTTCTGTGAAATAAATTTCTTTAAACACTTGCACAAAATAGTTTAATTTTATGCTTGTATATAATATTCATATTAGGTATTTTAATTAGTATAGTAAAAAAAACTTTATACATGTAGCAATTTTCAAAGGAAATTTTTATATTGATATTTTAGTTTCTATACTTATTAATAAAAGGATAATTTAACAGGCATCTAACTTTTTTCCTTTATAACATTTTTCTTTATTTGTACGGAAAATATTTGCAATTTAAATAAACTTCAGTATAAATTGAAAATGTAAGTTATTAAGAAAAAAATTTAAATCAAACATTTTGAATTTTCTTAAAACAAACACATTTGTGATAAATTCATGCAGAAAATTTTTTTGTGTAAGAAATGAACAAAAATACTTTAAATAGAATAATGGAGGACAAAATTAAAAACAATTTTAATTATTAATAATGAATTAAAATACATATAATAAAATAAAATTTTATAGGAATTTCATTAAAAGAATGAAAAACATAATATTATTACAATATTGAATACACTACGTATTGTTTCATATAATAATGAATTAATTTTATCATAAATATATATAAGTGAAAAAGTATAGATGAAAATTAAATTTTGAAATTGCATAATATCAGTACTTTATAAAAGTATTCAGATGGGAGAGAAATTTTCATTGGAACGAGTACAAACATTTTATAAATGTAAAACCATTAGGTTTTTTTGATTGTTTGATTCTTAAATATCATAACTATTTCATTTTATTTCGTACGTAAACTAAAATAAAAGTTATATATTATTGCATCCAAATACCTGAAATAATTTTCATTATTGATCTCATTATTAATTATTCATAAATATATTCCTTTGGGGAGAAACAACTTTTCTAGAATAATTATTTTAAAAAACTGAGTGTCAAACAGTTTGAATTATTTGCAAAAAATTGCTCTCTTTATTTGTGAGCATCAATTAAATCTTACATAAATAAAAATTGAAAAATAAATTTTATAACATATTACTAAATGGAATTTAAAATTGTAGTATAATTAATTCTTTGTAAATGTATTCATATGGGACCAAATTTAAACTGAATATCCAAAAGCTATTTTGACATATACTTGCATATCTTAATTTTTTTTCTTCGTGAATGACTATTGTATGATTTCGGTTTCAAACAGTAAACTTTTATTTTACTGTCATTCTTTGACATATTGGAAGTTATGTAATTATTTAAAAGCTTAAGCTAATTAGAAAATCTAATCTGTAAAAAAGTTACGAAACAAAATTTTAAATTTTTATAACTCTAATCATTTTTAAATTTTTCATGTCAAGCAAGATTCAAATATATTTTTTGAAACAGATTTAATAAAAATAGTACAACATTTTAAAAAGTAATTTTAGTATTTAATTCATTTTCTTTTCTGATTAAAAATCTATGCTTTCCATTTTTACCATTTGAATATTAATATCAGATTTTTCTTTTAATCATTTAAACTATGCGATGCATTTTAATATAAAAAAATATTCCTGAATATTTAATGAACGTCTGTCGTAATTTTGGATGGAAATCAATCTGAAATCCTCAGCTATTTTCCTTCTACATATAAAACTAAATAATTAAAAATTGTTAAAATAAAATGTTTTCGGAATGAACGATTATTCCCAAATGAAATGGGAATAAATTCACTCATTTTGAAATATTCTGTGTGCAGATATTTATGAACATTCATTAATGGGACAGCTCTAATTTTGGGAAAAAATATAATTACTTTTGTGAGAATTTCTATCCCAATTCGTTTATGGAAAGCAAAATCTTACGCTAACTACATCATAATTTTATGATTTTTATGATCATGTCTAAAATCTTATTAGCAATGAAAATTATATAAAAAGGATATCAATTAAAAGATTAGAGTTATACATTTGTTTATAGTATTGTTGATAATTATTTAAATTTATAGTAATACAATGCAGTATATAGTAATATAAGTATAGTAATATAGTAATTATAGTAATGTAATGCATATATATGCAGTATATAAAAATTATTACATTTAAAGTCTCATTATTAAATATAGTGCTCGTAACTTGTATTCTAAAAACCCATTTACCAAACGTAACTCTAAAATAAATGCTAAATTTGGTTTCACTTGCGCAGTTTTACAGCTGTCCCAGGTAGACTTTTCACGATATGGTTAACTTTTCACAATGATTCACTTTTCCCGACAATTCAAGTTCCTTTCTGAAGGTTAGTAAATATTGCTGACTAAAATTGAGAATTTATGTGTTAAGAAAACATTTTAAAGCTCTTAGCCTATTATCCTCTATTATTCAAACATGACAATATTTCTCCGAAAGGTCGAAAAGACCAAAATCAAAAAGTTCAGAGAGTTGGTGGACAGACGAAATATTTCTATGGGAATGAAATTGAAAAGCTGATTCAATGATATAACAAAGGTTTTAATATTGGTGAAATTTATTTACGTAGGGAAATTTCCTCCAAAAACAATACATTCATCCAGTTGGTGGACAGACGACTTATTTTTATGGGAATGAAATTGAAAAGGTGATTCAATGATATGACAAGAGCTTTAATATTGGTGAAATTTATTTATGTGGGGAAATTTCCTCCAAACACAAAACATTCAGCCAGTTGGTGGATAGAGAAAATATTTCTATGGGAATGAAATTGAACAGCTGATTGAATGATAAGACAATGGTCTTAATTTTGATGTAATTTATTTATGTAGGTGGAATACCTGGCGTTTATGTAATAATAAAGTGAATATTTACAATTATGTATTTCAAATTCAATACGATATTTGCATAAAAATCTCTTCCCTCAGCATCAACAATCGCTACTTAACTAACTTCTTAGTACCCTATGCTGTACGATATATGTTTTCTCTCAGTTTCAAGTTTTTCCTAGTTAATAAAAAAATAAATTCGCACTTCTGAAATACTCGTAAATAAATTCAAATTATAATACTACACAGTTAGTCATTAAATTTAATCAACACCTAATTTCAAGACAAACATTTTTTATCTAACAAATTTAAGTAAAATATATGCAACATAACATTAAACTAACATATTATTGTATATTCTATACAAAATAAATTTTTTTTCCAAATAAAAACATCTAAAAAAATTTAATCTAAAAACATTAATCGGCAAAAGTACATTTTTTCAATTATACCGTTACATTTGAAACTTTTTCTTAACAGATTACTTTTTTTAAAATTAAACTCATTAGATATTCTAAAATTCTAATTAGTAACTGACTTTAAAATTATAGTACTTTAAGATTGCATGGTATATCTTCAGAATAAAATAATTATCACTCTGTGACAAAAAATAAGAAGTACAAAATCGCTTAAATTAAAAATTTTAAATCCTTTGATATCTTTCTCATTTACTAAGCGGATTTTATTTTTCCAATCTTTCAATCGTCGTTGATTTTATTTTTTTCATTGACAATTAATCCGACATTGAGAATATCAGTTACCTAAATTAGGTATGTAAAAAATAACACGCAATTAATCTTATTGAAATGTAGAATTTAATAAGTCTTTTCGTACTTCTTATATATCTTTAGCAATACACACTTTCTTATGAAAGTATTATAATAGGTTTTTGCCACAAGCTTTGATGGATTAATGTGGTTCATTGAAAAAAAAAATTTGCAGATATTTATTTATTTTCTTTGTGAACTATCAGCTTTTCATTTTATTATCATTTTATTTATTTATTACCATTTTATTCATTTTGATGAGTATCTAGAAATATGTCTATATGAAAATTATACTAGTGTCAATTTTTAAAGTAAAGTCATTGTACAAGATCCCTATTGACCGTGAATTTTGCTGCACACTTTTGCGAAGCTCATGAGGAATTCTGAGACACATCCAGTACTTTTTGCTAAGGTTCGATCTCCAATGCACCGGAGATGTTAAAACTTCATCAAGTCTTGAATTTGTAATTTGGAACACCTACTTTTCTAACGGTTGTAGTCTTTTTCATGTTATTTTTTCATAGTATTTTTAAATTTAATTATTTTCCTTGCTGTATTAAAGGTGATACATAAGGTTTCTCCTTATATCTTTGCCATGTCATTCTTGTGTATTGG
>CM063511.1:51849723-51864723 GCA_032207245.1 Pardosa pseudoannulata | reverse complement strand
ATCGAATAATTTAAATTAAGCATAACTATCCAAAATATTATACTTATTAATGATAAAAATAGTTTGCCTAATGTTGTGTATGTTAAAAGCATTTATAATAATATATTTTGGTTATAAATATTACACTCCTCCGAATAATATTTCTTAAATATCACGTATAATAACATACTAAAGATTTAAGAAATCCTTCAGCTAAGAAATTATATTAAAAAAAATATTAAACAAATTATACTTATTTATAAAAAATATTTTGCTTATAGCTGTGCATGAAACGATCTTTTATAATATTATTTTATTGGTTATAAATATTGCACGTATCCGAATAATATTTCTTAAATACAACGTCTAATAACATATTAAAGATTTTAAAAAAATCCTTTAACAAAGAAATTAAATATAAATATCTAAAAATTATACATATTTATGAAAAAATATTTTGCTTAATGCTGTGTATGTTAAGTGTCATTATAACAATAATTTTTGGTTATAAATATTACACTTCTCTAAATAATACTTCTTAAATATCACGTCTAATAACATTTTAAATGTTTAAAAAATCAGCTAAGAAATTATATTAAATATAACTATCCAAAAGAAACATACTTATTTATGATAAAATATTTTGCTTAATGCTGTGTATCATAAGAGCCTTTATACAAATATATTTTGGTTATAAATATTATACTTCTCCGAATAATATTTCTTAAATATCACGTTTAATAATGTATTAAATATTTAAAAAATCATTTAACTAAGAAATTATATTAAATATAACTATAAACAAAAATTATACTTATTATGATAAAAATATTTATCTTAATGCTGTGTATGGTAAGAGCCTTTATAATAATGTTTTATTGGTTATAAATTTTACACTTCTCTGAATAATATTTCTTAAATATCACATCTAATAACATAAAGATTTAACAAATCATTTAACTAAGAAATAATATTAAATTTAACTATCCAAAAATTATACATATTTATGAAAAAATATTTTTTTAATGCTGTGTACGTTAAGAGTCATTATAATAATATTTTTTGTTTATAAATATTACACTTCTCCTAATAATGTTTCTTGAATATCCCATCTTATAACATATTAAAGATTTAAGAAATCATTTAACTAAGAAATTATATTAACAATAACTATCCAAAAAAGTTATACTGACATAGGAAAAAATATTTTGCTTAATGCTGTGTAGAGCCCTTATAATAACGTTTTATTGGTTATAAATATTGCACTTCTCCGAATAATATTTCTTAAATATCACGTCTAATAACATATTTAAGATTTAAGAAATATTTTAACTAAGAAATTAAATTAAATATAACTATCTAAAATTTATACTTATTTATGATAAAAATATATTGCTTAATTCTGTGTATGGTAAGAGCCTTTATAATAAAGTTTTATTGGTTATAAATACTACAGTTCATCGAATAATGTTTCTTGAATATCATGTCTAATAACATATTAAATATTTAAAAAATCATTTAACTAAGAAGTTATATTAAATATAACTCTCCACAAAAATTATACTTCTTTATGATAAAAACATTTAGCTTAATGCTGTGTATAAGCCATAAATAATATTTTTATTAAATATTACACTTCTAATAATATTTATTAATTTAAACTAATAACTATCTATAAATTATACATATTCATGAAAAATATTTTGCTTAATGCTGTGTATGTTAAAAGCCATTAAAATAATCTTTTTGGGTTATAAATATTACACTTCTAAGAATAATGTTTCTTAAATATCACATCTAATAACATATTAAACATTTAAGAAATCATTTAACTAAGTAATTATATTAAACATAACTATAAATTATACATATTTATGAAAAAATATTTTGCTTACTGCTGTATATGTTAGAGCCATTACAACAATATTTTTTGGTTATAAATATTACACTTCTCCGAATAATGTTTCTGAAATATCTTATCTAATAACATGTTAAAGATTTAAGAAATCATTTAACTAAGAGATTAAATTAAATATAACTATCTATAAATTCTACATATTTATGAAAAAATATTTTGCTTAATGCTGTAGAGCCTTATAATAATCTATTGGTTATAAATATTGCACTCGAATAATATTTTTAAATATCTCATTAATAACATATTAAATATTTAAAAATAATTTAACTAAGATAATTTTTAAAAATTTAAAAAAAATTTGCTTAATTTTTTAGAAAAATATTTTGCTTATGCTGTGTTTTAAAAGATAAACATTTTTAAATAAATATTACTATGAATAATGTTTTTAAATATCATATCTAATAACATATTAAATATTTAAAAAATTATTTAACTAAAAAACTATGTTAAATATAACTACCCAAAAAATTATATATGAAAAATTATTTTTAATCTGTAAATACAATTTGTTTTTTCTTGTTTTAATAAACAAAACATATGTTTTTACAAATTTCAATAATTATTTTTAAATAAAAATTTTAAATATTTTAAATAAAATTTTTAGTAAAATGCTTTTGAATGCAGGGAGGAAGAAATGCTTACGAGTGAGAAACTGTATAAACAAATGAATAAAGAACAAATACGTGTTCCGACTAAATTAGTTCAGTTTTTATTGAGAATACCAATCAATATTTAGAGAACGGTATACAATTGACAAAATCTGTTGGTAAATACAGTATATTGGTTCTGACATATTGGTCACACATATATCTATCTATGTATATATATATATATTTATATATATATATATATATATATATATATCACATTCAGTTGGTAGCTAATTTTTTTTAAGATAATGATAGTTATTTCAGATTTCTCGTTATGAAAGTTAAATGTTCCAGAGTGTTGCTTATGAGAACTGTTAGATATCACAATCTTTTGAGCATCACAGTTTTTTGTTTTATAATATTTTCTAAAACAGTCTGGTGTTGATCATAGACTTTCTGATAGATGAGTATTGATTCGTTGCAGTCTTTTCCCAGTTTATTAAAGTAGTTGATAGGTTTTTTGAGGGATACCACTTTTTCTTTTTTATTATTCTTTTCTTTAGAACAGGCTGTTAGTTATTAAACTTTTTTTAACTATCACAGCATGTTGTTTTACTTGTCGTTGTTAAATCTTTATTGAATTGCATTACTTTAATTATGGAAGATTATTTATATTGCACTATGTTTGTTATTACAACCTATTATCCAGTCTGTTGACCATTACAATCTGTTAATTATTGCAATATATCAGTTACTGCACATTGCTGGTTATTTCAAATTCTTTTGGGTACTGCAGTTTGTACGATATGGTAATACGTTTCAGTCTGCGAAACATTGTATTCTGTTGGCTATTGGAGCCTGTTGGCTATTGAAGTCTGCTGCATATTGAAGTCTGTTGGATCTTGAAGTTTGCTTACTATTGAAGACCGGTGTCTATTGAAATCTGTTGGATTTTGAATTATGTTAATTATTGAAGTTTGTTGGCTTTTGGAGGCTTTTAGCTATTGAAGACTCTTGTCTTTGAAAGTCTACTTTTTGTTGAATTCTGTTGGCCATTGAAGTCTGCTGACTATTGGATCTTGCTGACTACTGAATTCTGTTGTCTATTGAAGCTTGTTGTTTATTGATATCTGTTGGCTCTTGATGTCTGTTGGCTATTGAAGTCTGCTGCATATTGAAGTCTGTTCGATCTTGAATTTTGCTTACTATTGAAGTCTGCTGGCTATTGAAATCTGTTGGTTATTGAAGTCCGTTGTCTATTGAAATGTGTTGGCTTTTGAATTCTGTTAATTATTGAAGTCTGTTGGCTTTTGGAGGCTTTGGCTATTGAAGTCTCTTGTCTGTGATAGTCTGCTTTTTGTTGAATTCTGTTGGTTGTTGAAGTCTGCTGACTATTAAAATCTGCTGGCTATTGAATTCTGTTGGCTTTTGAAGCTTGTTGTATATTGATATCTGTTGGCTATTGATGTATGTTGGCTATTGAAATATGTCTATAAATGTATGTTTTCTACTGAAGTTTGTTCTATTTTGAGGATTGTTGTCTTTTGAAATCTATTAGCTACTGCTGTTTTTTTTTTGGCTATTGGAAAATATTTAATATTTTTTATTTCAAAGTTATTGGTTGTTTGGATAGCTGGATCGTCACATGGATATTGAAAATTATATTGAAGGAGAGTGGCTGAATTTTTTTTCTTACTGCTTCACCTGAAAAGAGACAAAAAATTCGAAAATTAGTATTTTATTTCCTTTTTCGAAACAATTTATTGTCAGGAAATTAAATGCTTAATCATAAAAATGTATGAAATAACTTACTTTTCGTAAGCAGTTTAAGCATTTTAAAAGATTAAGCAGTCTCTTCATTTTTGGTTTTTTAGGAGCCTGTTAAAAAAAGACAGAAATTAAGAATGAAATCTAAGAAATATAGACATAATACCTTCAGTATCAACTGAGCTGAATATGTTATCAATGCATTATTCATTTTCTATTTATATTGAAATCTAGAGTTTCCTGACAGGTTTTAATCTTCAGATTCCACCATACATATATATGCACACACTCATTCGTGTTCATAATTAAGAAACATTTCAGATTTGGTCAGTTTTCTCACGATGTCGTGTATGTGTGTGCGCGCTTGAGCGCTTGTGCGAGCACACAAGCACATACACAATGTTCAAAATTAAGAGAAATTTCAGATTTAGTCAATAATCTCCAAACTGCAGGATTAATATTAATGAAATTTCATATATACATACAATAATACAATACAAAATAAACAACCATCAAATAGTTATGATATACACCCATAATTGAGCGTAAAATTCGTTGGAGACGTATGGTATGAAACGAAAATTGAAGAATGGAACAAAAAAGCGTTAATTTTGAGTAGGGTCTCCTCTTACAGATATAGAAATCTCGTAGCGTGATTTCATACTTGAAATAATGCAATTTCCCAGGGACAATTGGTCCCAATCGTTTAGATAATGCTATATTCTGGTCCTGGATGGGTTACAAGAGGGAGTTGCAAGTTGCACTTGCCGTCCAGGGAGTGTTCCATACATGCTCTTTAGGGGGTGAGCTCTGAAGATCTGCTTGAATGATGCATGTGTCGAATATCCTCACTTTCTAAAAATTTTTTAGCAGAAGACCTGAAGGTTGCTTCCCGTTATCATCTTTTAAAATAAAGTCACTGAGAACTACACCCATGGAATGGCGAACATAGGGGTTTAAGATATCATCTATAAAACAAACAACAGTCACAGTAATATTTCAAAGACATGGAGGGGTGTACGATCATTCAACAGATGCTTGCCAAGAACATTATACTTCAGGTACCATAATGTCGATTTCGTACACATTGATGGATCTTTTGCACAATATTAGAACAGAAAATCTATAACTGTTCTGTATGACTCAATTTTCAAAAAAGATGTCATCCACAAAACACACAACAGTCGCAGTAACATTTCAAAGACATGGAGGAATGTGAGATCATCCACCATGATGCCTACCAAGACCATTATACCTCCGGTACCATAAAGGCGATTTCGTAGTCATTGAAGGATCTTTTGCACGATATTACAACAGAAAATTTATAACTGTTCTGTTTGACTCGATTTTCAAAAAAGGTGTCATCCATAAAACACACAACAGTCACAGTAACATTTTAAAGACATTGAGGGGTCTTTGAAATGTTACTGTGACTGTTGTATCAAACATGATGCTTGTCAACAATATTGTACCTCCGGCACCATAATGTCAATTTCGTAGACATTGAGGGATCTTATGCATGATATTACAACAGACAATCTAAAACTGTTCTATCTGACTCGATTTTCAAATGAGACAGAAAAGTAGGCTTCCTTCGAAATTAACACTGCAAGATGAATGATGGATAAGAAATTAGATATAAATATTGAAACTAATCTAAACCGGACAGACATGTACAAAAAGGAATTTCAGTTTACCAGCAATTGTTTTACGTTCTAAAAAATGTTTATAAAATGGTCCGACTCGAATGACTGTCAGAGATATCGGGAGATGAGTAATGATTTTACAGTTTTGTAGGTTGTCATTTTAAACAGTGCAGACTAGTCAGAAGTCGGCTTGATAACGCACGAGTTACTTTTACTGATTAATTTATCCTATACCGATTTTAGATACCGAACGAAACATTCAGGTATTTGTCCTAAATAAGGACATCTACGTACATTTATATTCGACAAGAATTGTGCAGACAAATGTTTTCAAGTATACTTTGCATGAAATATGTACCTGAAACTGCGCCGAATCATCTTCCTGTACATCATACGAGGTAATCATAGACATCCTGTGCATCAAAGACGGCGAAATGACCCTAAAGCTCTCGGATACGGAGAGATCCTGAAATTAAGCAAAAAACATATGACATCACTTTACTTTTCAAAAAGAATACGAAGCTCATATAGAAAAATGTTTAAATAGGGCGTGAAGACAAGTGGAATAGAGGTAGCACTTCTCTCTTCTACGTTACAGAATTGAAGTTCAATCACAGGGATGGGCAAGGTGAATTCAACATTTCATCTATTCAGAGAGTAGACAAACTGAGAACCAAGGATACTTCTTAACTAAACATTGGAGATTCCACGTTATGTTGACCACCTAACCGGTACATATGCTATACCGATAGCCAAAGCAATAACCTAAGGGATAAATAAAGACGTTGCCAATATAATAACTGTTCTTCAAAACCTAGAACATATTGTATAAAATGCAATGCAACATTATGTATCCAGTGTTTTCATCATTTTCATACAAAAATTCAACCTTAAAAATGTATAATAGAAAGTTTTCTTGTATGTATAAAAATGAATTTTAATTTTTAACTTTGTTTTGCCTATTACTTGATTTATATATTAAAACTGTATAATTTTATGTCAAAAAATTATTTCTAAAATGTTTATATTTTTACATACAAACGCCCAGCATCATCTAATGAGGACAGCTTAAAAAATATGGTTGAAGTTAAAAATATTCAAAATGCTTTTAAAATACTCTGAATTATGCATTTCTATCCATACCTATCAATTTCAAGGAAAAAATCCAAAATTTGTTAATTTGGATGTTAAAGAGTTATGGTTCGATTTGGTTTATGTGTGCTACGTTCTACGTTTTGCAACACGATTGTTAATGAAACCGGGTCCTACTGCTTAAAGCTGATACCGCACGGCTACCAACATCCATACCATAGCGGGATTCGAACCCACAAACTCCGGTTCAGAAGGCCAGCACCCTAACCATTCGGTCTTTTTACAGTTAAAGAGTTAAGGATTGTGCCCTTTGATGAGTTTGGAAAAATCCTGCGTTCGTATTACATACCTTAGAGTGCACCTCTTCCTCCTTTACTACTAGTGCGGCAGGTGGTGGAGCCAGTGGTAAGCCCTCGGGACGGGAGAGCTCCTGAAACGAAGCAAAAATTAATGACAATTTTATACTTTGTACTTAGAATACAAAAAAAAATATACATAAAAGAAATATTTAATATTCATGCGAATATGGATATAAATCTGTAATGGGCGTTTTTACTCATTACAAACTTAAAGGTATCCATGTTGCATACAATGCAAACGTAGGCTATCCAGAATGCAACAAAATAAGGAAAATTGTATTAACTCTGACATTTTATAATTGGTAGTCTCCCTTTAAAATGTTTTACATTCGCTACTACATTGCTTTAGAGAGCAACTGAGTCAGTCAATTAGTTTCAAGATTCATTCAATAAACATGTTAGAAGTAAAACTCAATTACTAAAAAGTTAAAAATAACTTTTATTTAAACAATAAAAGCTGTGTGCCAGATTAGCCATTTACACTTTAATATGTCAATGTAGTATGTTTCATTATTTTGTCCCTGTTTTTATTTTATATTATAAAAAAGAAGTTTGTCCTGACACCCTTAGAGGTATTGTTTGAGATATTTGAGAACACTGTGACCACGAACCTATTTACTTTCCCCCGTCACCTTTAACGAACACGGATGATCTTAGGCCGGCTTGATCCGTAACCCGCAACCTTTCAATCACTGTCTTTGCCGACTGAGCCACCGAAGCTCTTAAAATAAAAAAGAAGTTTCCACCATTCCTTGAATTGAGCTATGTTTTGGTGCACCTCTTCTGTTTCAGAGAAGTGACTAAAGAATTGTTCTATAGCTTTTAATCTCGCTCCTGTGAAACTGATGTCAAACACCCAGATAGAAAATTGAGTTTGCAGCAAACTTGCACCAAGTTCAACATGACAAGTCTACAAGTTTGAAACAAGACTGTAGCAAATCTAAGAATTTTTCCTTGCTTTAAGGTTGTCATAACAAGGTTGCCTTAGTTTTGCGGCAAAATAATGTTGCAAAGGAGTGTTTATTTTATGTTCCGTCTAACTTTCAGAGGTTTTGCTGCAAGTTTGTGGCGTCAAATTTGTTATAACAAGATATTATCCAGAAGTAATCAAACTTGTTGCAAGTATGCATGCTATCTGGGCATTCAATTCTAAATGTGAGACGGAAAGATTTCTTTTCGGGGGTTAAAGCGTTCAACATACATATACAGAATAATGTAAGAAAAATGACGCTTAGCAAGGCTTTTCTCGGTATCTGTAAGAAAGATTTACTCAAAAGAAATTTTTCGGAATAGTTCTGATAATATGTCCTGGACAATGTTCAGTTGGATTGTAGTTTATTTATCTCCATTGAAGCGCATTCAGTTAAACATGTCGGAATAATATCGTTGTAGTTGCCTAACAATTGTAAAATTAAATAGGTGCAAGACATAATAATATACATCGAGCGAAATCTGTTATTTCTACATATAGTAATGTTTAATTAGAGAGGGAATATTTTTCTTCATAAAATTATTCCTTGTATTCAAAAATACAATACATACTTATCAATGCAATCAATATCTATTGACAAATCAAATTTTTTCAGCTAAGATACAACAAAAGTAAAACTTTTGTCATTTAAAGTCAACAAAATGCCAAACCAAAAATACAACAAATAATTTAAAGTCAACAAAATGTATAACTTAATTATATTCCTTTAAAATTATAAAATCATATTCTTTGCTGTTACATTTTTTTATCACACTATATGTAGAATACACTTATGTATTCTACAAAAGAACAGCATATTTGTACTTTCTTGACAAATAAATAAAGTCATAAATTTTAACATTCACGTAATTATCCTCTATTTTAACAAAGTATAATTCTTCCTCTTGTATCTAATGACCAAAGAAAATGATCTTAAGCTAAGATTCATTGAAAGGAATGGCTAAATATATAATTAATTTATGTTCATTTTAAATGTATTTTCATAAAATTTAAAATCTGACATACAGTTTAAAATAAACTAATGCTTTCCGTATAATAGCAAATTAAAATACCACAACGTATAATAACTATTAACAAAAGTAAAACACTATGAAATAAAAACTTTAAATCCAGACTTTCCAATATAATGCAAAAGATTCAAAGAATCATTTAAATTGCAATTATTTATTCATTTAAAAACTAAAGTAAAATAAAACTTGCATTATTTTCAAAAGGATATTTGAACAAGCAATGCAATATTCTTTCTACTGAGAAAGTAAAATGAAAATTGCCTGAAAAATATTCATGCTTATTAAATATTCAAAAATCATATTTGGTTTTAAAAATAAAGTGCAAAATTTTCAGTGGCGTGGTAGCGAGCATAAAATAAAAGTCAAATGCTTCCATCACCGCCGAGAATTAAATAAGTATTTATTCAACGAAGAAAAATAAATCGGTTTCCATATTTTTAAAAGTGCATTGTGCAAGTTTTTTTTGTTCGATTAATAAATGACTCTTTAGAATTGGATTTTATTTCGAGTTTTGAATAATTTTGCTTATGATTGATAGATAAAGCGAAATTAAAATCTTTAAAAGTCAAGAAAGACAAACTTTCGCGAGCAATTCTTTTTGTGAGATTTTGTATGTAAGGAAAGATGAGAAATTCGTTTATTATTAATGAACTTAACTTCTAAAGAGTTCAAAAATTTTCATTCATATTTAATATGTTGGAGTGTTTTTCTGCTTGTTTTAAGTAAAAATTTCCATAAGTTTTGCACAAAAAAAAATTTTCGATCTTTAATTAGAAATTTTACTTTCAAAGAGGTAAGTATGTAATAAAAAGAAATAGTTGCATTAAATCGAGTTTAAGATTACTGGCATTCCATTAAAATTAATATCCTATTTTCTTTAAAATCTACTTTTAAAGAGTAAGAAGCATTAAAAGTTAGTAATCGGAAGTTTTATTTTACTTTTACTTTTTACTTATTTATGTTCTTTACCAAGTGAATTAAGTTCACAGAAAAAGCCTAACGAAATGGATTTGGCTTTTTATGTAATGAGATTTTACAATTAATTAAAATTTGTATTTTAAGTAAGCTTGGAATCAGTTATTCATTATTATGTTCCCATATATGTTAATACACTTTTGTGAAAGAAAATTTTAAATCAATGAATGTGTGAAATCATTAATTTCTATTTTTTAAAATATTTAAGGAAACATAAAAAAATTTTACATAAGACATAAAGAAACTTTTAAAGAAGTCAAAATTTTCCATTCATATTTCATATGCTGCCGTCTTTATGAGCATATATTATGTAGAAATGTCTTAAGATTTCTGAAAAAAGTTATTCTATCTTTAGAAATTTTACTTAAGTTGGGAAAAGGTAAGGAATGAAAAGAAAAAGTAGCAAGATGTGGTGACTAAAATTAGCTGCATTCCATAAAAAAATGTTCTTTCTATAAAAAATCTAAAGAGTAAAAATATTTAAAGTTCCATTTAGCTTTCCATTTACACTTACACTTAATTATTTTTGATGTTTTAAGATTGGTGAAATAAGGAGTTTAAATTTTTCATATTATGATATACTAGTAAATAATAAAATTTGTAGTTCTTCATACATGTAAAAGGCATTTTTGATTCATAAAGAACTATATGCTAATATTACGTCATTGTTGCAATATAAACATTAAGGAGAAATAAATTTTTAAATTCAAATTTTTAAATATACAAATTTTTATCGCGATAATTCAACTGAAAAGAAATGATTGAATTATTCTTACCCCAGAAATGTTTGCTGCTTCAAAAGTTTTGCTGTGATACCCAGATATCACACATTAATTACTGTTCTCCTGAATTTAATTGGATAAAGAACAATAGCGATTTTATTTCTTTAAACAAGACCTAGTTTCTAGTTAGATTTCGGCTAGTTTTCACAGAAAAATGTATTTGTATTTCGAATAATACATATCCTGAAAGAGTACTTAAAATCAAATTTATGTAGCAAGTTAGGCTCTGTTAGTTAAACTATATAATATTGCTTAAGTTAAAGTCACTAATTTTTCTTTAAATTGTTTTCAGAGACTCCACTAGAAATTATTGCTATCACAAAAAAAAATATCTTTTAAATGTTGTCAATGAACCTTATAAAAAGGAAATATATGTAGAAAAGCTTAACATTTATTATTCAATTGCAAACATCATGTGCTAAGTTTTCTTTTTTCTTCTTATTTCATTAATATACTTTCCCCATCCTAATAAATTTGAATTAATAATCATTAAATCTTTCCTTTTTACTTGCTTCGAGATTTTACGGAGGTTTGCTTTTGCTACATGTAATAATTACAACTACAAATATTGCAAAATTACGACACATGTCTCATTCAAGTTTTATTTTTAAGATACACAATTTAAACTCATTATTTATATAAATTAGTTGATATATATATATATATATATATATATATATATATATATATATATATAATATATTATATATTTATATTTTATATATACATGTAAAAAAATTAGTAAATCACGACACATGTCTTATACCGGGTGTTTACAAAATAATTTATATTGTAGCAAAACAGTGTTTGTTAAGTCACTAAAAAAACAAATCTTTCATTAAATCAACATTTTATATTTAAGATACGCAATTTAAAATCATTATTTATAGAAATTAGTTGTTATATATATATATATATATATATATATATATATATATATATATATATATATATATATGAACTTATAAAATTTATTCCTTTTAATTAATTATAACACAAATCTAAAACAATTTTGATGGAATTTAAACTATGTTTTATTTTTATCTATATGATTTAAACAATTTCCTTAGTATATATGCTGAAATTTTGATGTTATGTATTAGAGTAGATTTTTGTTCTAGGTCTCTAAACTTTCCTACAGAAATTATAAATATATGCACAATATTCATGATTTTTTTTTTCATCTGTGAATTTACTTAATTTTACATGATTTAAATATAATATATATCATTTTTATATAAGATATATATATATTATATTTTGATATATATATATATATATATATATATATATATATATATATATATATATATGATTTTATATATATTATATATATATATATATATATATATATATATATTATATATATATATATATATAATATATATATATATATATATATATATATATATATATATATATATTTATATATATATATATATATATATATATATATATATATATATATATATAATATATATATATATATATATATATATATTTATATATATATATATACATATATATATTTATATATATATATACATATATATATTTATATATATATACATATATATATACATATATATATATATAATATATATATATATATATATATATATATATATATATATATATATATATATTTATATATATATATATATATATATATATTATATATATATATATATATATATACATATATATATATATATATATATATATATATATATATATATATATATATATATATATATATACATATATATATATATATATATATATATATATATATATATATATATATATATATATATATATTTATATTTATATATATATATATATATATATATATATATATATATTATATATATATATATATATATATATATATATATATATATATAATATATATATATATATATATATATATATATTATATATATATATATATTATATATATATATATATATATATATATATATATATATATATATATATATATATATATATATATATATATATATATATATATATATATTTATATATATATATATATATATATATATATATATATATATATTATATATATATATATATATATATTCAGTCTGTTCCATAAGAATGTGTCGCTTAAAAGTTCGTCAATAGGTAGTGGGCAGATACCGACTTAATTGCACGTGTTCTTCAAACATTAGAGAAGAATCCTTTATGGTTATATTCTTTATTCGATGTGTTTTGCAATGTTTAAATCAACAATTCCAAAATGAGTACCACGTATGCGAGCCATTTTGAGTCACTGTTTCGAGTAACCATCCTAAAGGACCAAAAATGTCTTGTGCAGCTGCAGCCCGGTACATGAGAAAGTCGGAGTCCTACGTCAAGTGGGTAGCACATTATAAAGTGGTACAAAATGTCAACGACCTACCTGAACGGGGCAAACGCCGCACAACGTAAAACTGAATGATAAGTGGTTGTTGCATAATCGATTATAATTCGTTAAAATGGGCTTATATTGAGAAGTATATTTCCGTTGAGCAATATATTTTCGTTTATATGCTCTTACAATAATTGTTATTATGTATATGATTTCGGTGAGCAGTACAATTCGTACACCAAATTTTTCCTAATCTTCGTTAAAAAAACAACGCATCCTTTAGACGTGTATAAAAGAATTATACCGTTATTATACCGTTAACAGTTTCAACTAGTATTTATAATAACAAATAAATTATATTTTTAAACATCTTGTAATTTAATTCATCATATAAATAAAATTGTTGATGAAGATTAAAATGCATTTTTTAATCTTCACTTATATTTTATTAGTTTTTAACAAATACAATATATACAAAGTTATAAAGGAAAAGAATTAATAAATACACATTCTTAGATACTTTGAAGTAAATATATGAAAATAAATGGTTTTTTCTATATTAAAAATTATTAAACAGAACTTTACAGAAATATTCGAAATTTAATGTACAAGTACGTAATAAAATTTAGTATGAAAATTAAAATATCTATTTATATAAATAGTTAAAATGGGCTTATATTGAGTAGTGTATTTTCGTTGAGTAATATATTTCCGTTTATGTGCTCTTACAATAATTGTTGTAATGTATGTGATTTCGGTGAGCAGTATAATTCGTACACCAAATTTTTCCTAATCTTTGTAAAAATTAATGCATGCTTTAGACGTGTATAAAAGGTATTTACTGTTGACAGTTTCAGCCAGTATTTATAATAACAAATAAATTTTATTTTAAACATCTTGTAATTTAAAGCATCACATAAATAAAATTGTTGAGGAAGATTAAAATACATTTTTTAATCTTCACTTATACTTTAATGGTGTTTAACAAATACGATATATATATATATAAAGTTATAATGCAAAATAATTAATAAGCACCCATTCTTAGATACTTTGAAGTAAATATATGAGAATAAATTATTCCTTTTCGAAATTAAAAATTATTAAATAGAACTTTATAGAAATATTCTGAATTTATTGGACAAGTACGTAATAAAAATTAGTATGAAAATTAAAATATATCTATTTATATAATTCGTTATAATGGGCTTATATTGAGTAGTATATTTTCGTTGAGTAATACATCTCCGTTTATATGCTCTTTCAGATTTAGTAATATATGCCCGTTATTAATAAAATATATATGATTCCAATAAGCAGTATAATTCGTACATCAAATTTTTACTAATTTAAAAAAAAATTAACAGCTTCAGTTATTACTTATAATAACAAATAAATTTTATTTTTAAACATGTTGTAATTTAATTCATCATATAAATAAAATTGTTGATGAAGATTAAAATGCATTTTAATCGTCACTTATATTTTATTGGATTTTAACAAATACTATATAT
>CM063511.1:51824723-51827223 GCA_032207245.1 Pardosa pseudoannulata | reverse complement strand
TTTTTTTCTCTTCATTCTGCTGTGGATTAAATTATGAATGAGGGATATGAACGAAAAAAATATAAAGGGCATTTTTTAATTAATTTTTTTTAAATGTCAGCGTTAATTGCAGTTAAAGTGTCTGATCTCAGTTTTATGTTTGAGGAAATTATAATTATTCTTCTTTTGTATTCTTTTTGTAGTGTAGTAAATGCGAAATATTAAACAGCAGGAGTCATGTATTTTTGTTATATTTTTAAAATTTCCTTTTTATTGTGTAAAATAGGGTACTTTGGTATTTAATTTGGTTTATCTTTATTGCGTTTAGAAATTTGTAACTTTTTGAATATTTTAACATTAAAGTTTCCATTGAAACACCATAAAATATGTTTGTTAATTCCCATTTTGATCGGTGTAAATAGTTATAAATATGCGTACATATGAAATTACAAGTTTTAAATTATGGAAAACAATTTCAATTTATAAAAAAACAAATTAGAATTATTTGATTTAAATAATGTTTTTATGGTTATTTATATAGTCAAAATTTACAATATCACACATGTTACAAATTATATTAAATTACTTGATAAATGATGAGTATTTTACGTATACAAGATTATTGTTCAAATAAAAGGACAGATATATTCTACATTATATTGACTACCCTAGGTAAGTTTGAATTCATTTTATTATACGGTGGTAACTTAAATGTCAGCGTTAATTGCAGTTAAAGTATCTGATCTGTTTTATGTTTGAGGAAATTATAAATATTCTTTATGTAATGTAGCAAATGTGAAACGTTAAACAGTAAAAGTGATCTATTTATGTTATATTTTTAGAATTTCCTTTTTATTGCATAAAACAGTTTTCTTTGATATTTAAATTGGTTCCTCTTTATTGAGTTTGGAATTTTGGAAGTACTGCACGCAATAAACTTCGGTTATGACTAAAAACCAAAATAATCATTTCATTTCTATTCCACACGATTTTAATAAATCTCTATGTCAGACCAATACAAAAGAAAAACAAATGTGCATAATAAAAGGTCATTTTATTCCGTATTAATTTGCATTTGTGTACACACACACACAAAATATAAACTACAAGAATGGGTTTCACGGTGACAATAATCTTGCAGCGAAGGCAAGCGGGAGAAGGTTTACCTACGAGTAAGTGACGGTGAATGAGACGAGTATGTCCTATTCGGAGACGAGTTAACACATTGTATGCGGGACACGTACTAGTACGTTTTCTGGCGATTGATACTTCAGCGCGGGTCACTTGTCAGTACGGGTGAGTGTAACAACATGGTTTGTTTGTAGGTACAAAAATAACGGTATATACAGGAAAACGAAGCTAAATGTTCTTGTGTTTCATTTTTTTATGATGTAAATATCCCATCTATTCAGAGCAGTTAAAATTCATATCAATCGCAGTTTGTATTCATTTTAATCAATTGTGATATTAATAATATAAGAATTAAAATAAAATACAGTGGTAAATAGTTATGTAGTAGAGCCGTGGTTTGTGATACTGTAGACAATATGATCGTGTTTTATTTATCTATTTATTTGCAGTAAAAAAAACCTTTTCGTTGTATAGAAATTAGAAGCTCTTTTCACTTTCTCAACAAGTGTTATACTGATCATTATTGATGGTAAAGCGGAGGAATGGTTAGCAAGCAAAAATGCCACAGGAAGACTAACAATAAGTAAAAAGTTTTCTTTAGAAAAATTGCCTGGGCGAAACCTGAGAGAATGTGACGTATCCAGTAAAAAAAATGGTAATGGAATTAGACGATCCAACTTAATTTGTGCTATACGTAAAAGAGAAATTCGTGGAATTTGTGCAACAAAACACTCGTTCAAGTGGAAATAAAGAATATTTTTGTTGGTAAAAATGACTTGTTACATAATAATTACTGTTAATTATAACCATTACTATTGTTCTCCAAAAATTTACTACTCATTTCATTCCGCAATATTAGCATATATATAAGAAAACACTTCAGCACTCAAACGGTTAAGAAGTAGGTTCCGGTCTCACTAGTCCTCGTGTAGCAAAACAATAGACTGTAGCGCTCCAAACCACGCCAAATCTATACTGATTTTTTTATTTTAATGTATATGTACTTTCTAAATTTGAAAAACATTAGAAAATAAATTAGAAGTTACACATCATTAAAAATTAAATATTCTTGAATTGTACTATAAATCGGTAAGTAAGTATTGTTACCAATTTATGAAGCGTAGCGTTCGTGGATTGAGTAGACTTTGAATTAAGACAGCAAAAATAACAGCACTTTATTCGTAATGCAGGGAAAGCACGAATACGGCAGCCAACACCGCGAGAACTGGCTAGCACAGGCGATAGTTCACTAAAACTCTTAGCGCCAAACAACGTAGGTCTTAACCTCTACAAGTTTCTCAGCTAACTCAACCTCGATCAGGATCGGCCACCGGTATTTATATCCTCGGGAGAAACTGGAATATTCTAGAAAGTACTAGGTAAAAACGGT
>CM063511.1:51797223-51817223 GCA_032207245.1 Pardosa pseudoannulata | reverse complement strand
AACACTTTATCCATTATAACGATGATTCTTCAATTGATCCACAAGATTCTTATTATAAAAATCGACATTTTTATGACAAAATCAGCAGAACTTTGAAACAGTTTGGTATATTTTCTGAAACTCTCACCATAGATGAAAGAATGGTAAAATATTTTGGAAGGCACAGTTGCAAGATGTTCAGGAAAAATAAACCTGTAAAATTTTATATAAATTTTGGGTATTAGTACCCTACAACGGATATCCTTTTTCTATTACCCCTTACCAAAAATGCCAGTTCAAGAACTGCAAAAGAAAAGCAACAACAGTGTGCTTGAAATGTAATGTTGAACTTTGTTTTCAATGTTTTCCCAAATTTCACCTATGAATCAGCCTAATGCAATGTAAGTGATATTTGTTAAATTTTAGTAGTGTATTGGAGCGTTGGCCTAATTATAGGACAGCTAATTACTTAAAAAATTAAAATTTATTTTTAAAATTTTGGTTTTATATGCTTAGTTACACCATATTAATGTTATGGATAAAGTTTTAAAAATTTTCAGAAATATTTAGTTGGTGTGGTACAATATGGGTTAAGGATCCACAGTTTCAAACAAACACGTAATACTTTTAGAAATGCTTGAATTTCATTAGAAATTTTATATTTTTCGTGGAATTTCTCAGATTATATTTTATATTCTCTATATTACATTTTTCAAATTTAATTTCTTAGAAAAAATCATGTTTTATGAGTTATTATCATCTTTAATTTCTTCATATCCTATTTCAGTTATTAAATCATGATTGTGTCTTTACATTTGGATTTTCATCATTTTTATTTAAAATTCCTTCACTTGAAGAAAGATAGAAAATATGTTTAAAAATCTCATTTTCTTATCATAAATACGATAAAGTGACATACAGGCAAAATATTTAAAAATATGCTTCTCTATACAGAACTGTAATACAAATACATGTGCAATATATGACATATTCTATGGGTAATTTAACACGAAAATATTCCTTCATCCGTAGAGACGTTCATTTTTTTAAATATCTCATTTCACCATTATATTTACTATAAAATGATACAGAGGAAAAATATTTTAAAAAGAACTTCTCTACCCAGAACTGTAACACAGATACATCCTCAATATATGACATACACTGTGAACAATACTCCACGATAAAAAAATTTCCTTCACCCGGAGAGAAATTCCAAAAATTTTAAATATCTCATTTTACCATCATAAATACGATAAAATGACACACAAACAAAATATTTTAAAAAAAGCTACTCTACCCAGAACTGTAACACAAATACATGAGCATTGTATGATATACCCTGTGGGTAATACTTTACGATAAAAAATTCCTTCAAACGAAGAGACATCCAAAATCTTTTTAAAAGATCCCATTTCACCATCATAAATACGATAAAGGGACGCAGAGGTAAAATATTCAAAAAAGTGGTACTTTACCTTGAACTGTAACACAAATACATGAGCATTTTATGACATACCCTGTGGGTAATACTTTACGATAAAAAATTTCTTCAAACGAAGAGACATCCAAAATCTTTTTAAAAGATCCCATTTCACCATCATAAATATGATAAAGGGACGCAGAGGTAAAATATTCAAAAAAGTGGTACTCTACCCTGAACTGTAACACAAATACATGCGCAATGTATGACATACCCTGTGGGTAATACTTTACGATAAAAAATTTCTTCAAACGAAGAGACATCCAAAATCTTTTTAAAAGATCCCATTTCACCATCATAAATACGATAAAGTGACGCAGAGGTAAAATATTCAAAAAAGTGGTACTTTGCCTTGAACTGTAGCACAAATACATGAGCACTTTATGACATACCCTGTGGGTAATGCTCTACGAAAAAATTAATTCACCCGAAGAGACATCCAAAATCTTTTTAAAAGATCCCATTTCACCATCATAAATACGATAAAGTGACACAGAGGTAAAATATTCAAAAAAATGGTACTCTACCCTGAACTGTAACACAAAAACATGCTCAATGTATGATATACAATGTAGGTAATGCTCTACGATAAAAAATTCCTTCACCCAAAGAAACAACCAAAACCTTTTTAAAATATCCCATTTCCTTATCATAAATACGATAAAGGGACATTCATTTTATTAGTTACAAGTGACATGGAGACAAAATAGATAAAAATTGCTACTCTACCCTTAATTGTAACACAAATACATAAGCAAGGTATGATATACCCTGTAGTTAATACTCCGCGTCTCTTTCGAATCATCTATTCAAAAAATTTTCCAACTGACTCCTCTCCATCAAGGTTAGGAGTTTCCAATCAGATAAAAGGAGAATCATCCGTTCGCGAAAAAAGTGGTAAGGGTGGAATTTTGCAAAGCATTAGGTATGTCAAACCCAGCTCAAGCAATCAAGGATTAATAGATAATAACAAGATATAAAATGGTTTCTTTCGCCACGATACGAAATACTGTTTTGCTCAAGAGGGCTAATGAGACCGGGACCTACAGTTTAAAGCCAATTTTGAACGGCTACGAACATCCATGCCTTCAATGAGGTTCGAATCTGCGAACTCTATTACCGAAGAGCAACGCTTGGTTATAAAAATTTAAGAAACCTTTAAGAAATAAACTGTTTATTATCCATTTTTTCACACACACGCAACTTTTTAATAAACAAAATGAGTTTATTAACAGTTTTAAATTTACTGGAAACTCGTAAATAACATTTACTTTAGAATATAACGAGGAAATGAAAACCAATTAACCTTAGTACGTATAACTAGATTTTCTTTATAAAAAATCGACGTATATGTTCAAATAAAGTAAAATAAGTATGCAAAATGTTTTTATCCTGTGGAATATGATATTACTGTATCGCTTGTCTACAGATAAAAAATGGTTCTTACTTTTTAACGTATCTCTCAAAGATAGTGACCTTGTTTTAACTTTCACTGTCTGAATTTCCAGACGAAAAATGATTCCTTCAGAAAAACATTCATAACTGACTAAATAACTACGTTTAGATGTAAAGCAAAGATGATGCAATCTACTGAATATAACGAGTTTGACTGTTTCATTTCAGACTTTATTACCTTATTTTACATGCAAAATCAAACCTATAAAGTTCTAAAAGTAACATATTTATAGCGAGTCTATGGATAAAAATGTTGCTATAAATTAGTTGGATAAAATTTCTGTGTGTATAGAGAATATATTTTAAACGATATGAAATGATATAAAACGATAGTGGTGTCACAAAGTCTTATTTTGCAGCACTGGTATGTTAACACAGTGTATGCGGGACATGTATTAGTACATTTTCTGACGATTGATACTTGATCGCCGGACACGTACTAGTAAGTTTAATGATGATTGATTGTTGAGCATGGTTCACGTACTAGTAAGGATTAGTATAAAAACATGGTTTGTTTGTGGGTACAAAAATAACGGTATATACAGGAAAACGAAGCCTTATGTTCTTGTCTATTACGTAGATTTTAGAAAAATTTAAACAAATAAAAAGTTTTTACATCAGTCGATGCGGAACTACAAAACGGGAAGGTTTATTAAAGAACAAATACATTTAGATGTAAAACAAACTTTTTATTTATCCTTGCGAAAATGATATTTTATATATATATGTATATTTATATATAATATATATGTATTTGTTTGTATATATGTATTTGTTTGTATATATGTATTTGTATATATATATATATATATATGTATATATATATATATATATATGTATATATATATATATATATAAATAATGTGTGTGTGTGTTTATTTGTCTATTTATATATTTGTTTATATATTTCAATATAAAATACGGAACGTTGATTAAAAAATTAAATAATTTTCGAATAATTTTAGGTCTATTTGAGATTTAACTGAATAACTAAATTTACGAGAAAAACGCTCGCTCCCGGTACAATTCCGCTGCGAAATGTACCTGCACACAATGTGTAAATAAATGTTTTTATAAAAATGAATTTTTATATTCATTTACTCAAATGTGTCTGTGCATATGTATGTGTGTTTGTGTATGCATATATGAGATTAATAAAGTGTACATTTTTATTTATACATAATATTTTACAGTATTTTTGTACTTTATGTCTCTATTTTTATTCCAAAGTGCTTGAAAACTCACAGTATAGTTGAAACTTTATGTACACTTGTATTCTTCATGAATGCTATCCTAAAATCTTTTTACTTTTTTCTCTCATATTTTATAACTTTCAAGGGTTTAAAATGACTATTTCATGTACATTTTATATTTCAATACTCTAAATTTTTACCACATTAACGTTTTAGGGGAAATATTGTTGAATATTTTAAAATACTTGAAATGATTTATTTGAAAGAGCATTAAATAAAAGGATACATTAAATTCTTTTTAAAGCACAGAAATTAATAGGATAATTGTAAATTATATTTATTTCCTCTTAACTTTTCAGTATTTGTATTGCTGCAAAGAAATAACGATTCTAAACTGCTTAGTTAGTTTTCTTTCCATTTTCTTATGGGTATATATTCACTTTATATAAATATTTAGCTGAAAGATGGCAGAAAAGTTTGGGCACTGACCTTCAGAACCAGAGTTGACTGTGGCATAGATGTTCGTAGCCGTTCAGAATTTGTTTTAAGCAGTTGCTTCCGGTCTCTTTAGCACTCGTGTTTCAAAAGAGTAGACCGTAGTGCTCTAAACGAAACCAAATAAACATGTATCCCCTTAACCCTTAATTTGACAAGATGTTTTTTCAAATATTTTTTAATTCTGTTATTTTCCCATGTCTGTATAGACATTAGGATCTCTGTAAAATAAACAAAAAAAATATATCATTTTCCATTTTTGAGATAATGTCCGCTTTGGCGAACACTGACAATTATATTGTATAGTAGTTATAAATATACATGTCCGGTGTAGCGTCCAAACTTAGCCAAATTAAGGGTTAAAGATGTGTGTGCTTAACGTATTTTTTAAACCTGACAAAAATAAAGAAACTTTAATTTTACTGTTTTATGTGTAAATTCGTTTTAAATGTCAATTCTTATCTAAATATATTTTCAGAGATAAAAATTTAATTTATATCCCTTTATAGCCTGAATTAATTTACCATCAGCTTTCTTACTGCATTTTTCATCATTAGATAAGTTTTAATGGAGAATAATCAAAGAAAAAAGAAAGCTAATTTTTACTGTATTTCAGTAGTTAATTTTGTAGCTGGTACTTTCTAGTACTAACATATATTTTTGACTCTAGGATAGAAAATAAAGCATTAAATTACGAATAAAACAAATGTAATGCTTACCTGCGAAGTATAGAAGTTTCTAAAAAATACTAGTACCATTTATTTAAATATATTTTTAATGATAAAACTTTATTTAGTCTTTTATATCCTGAATTAATTTACCATCAGCTTTCTTACTGCATTTTTGCATCATTAGATAAGTTTTAATGGAGAATAATCATAGAAAAAGAAAATTAATTTTTACTTTATTTTAGTAGTTATTTTTGCAGCTAGTACTTTCTAGTACCAACATATATTTTTGACTCTATGATGTAAAATAAAACATTAAATTATGAATAAAACAAATGATATGCTTACCTGCGAAGTATAGAAGTCTCTAAAAAATAATAGTACCAAATAACTGGTAATAAACCTCTTGATTTATTCAGTTGAACAACACGTGTATCAACTCTACCACAAAATGACCTACGAATGCAACACGTTAATTATAAAATCCCTTTGAATAAAAAAGATACCTGATTGATGCTGTGATTTCATTTCTGCTGTAGGAATTGCATCGTCCATGTCCTTTGAGTACCGTCAGGAAAAACGGCTTTGTTAGGAATATATAGGTGTTTGAATTGTCAATAAAGATTGTCAATATAGTAGTATTTTAAATCTAGTCCCACTCAAAAAGCAAAACCCTAAGATACAAAAAGCCATATATAAATTTAAGGCAATTTATTTATTAACTTTGCGATACTGTTTTGTCTTCTTTCATATTTTATTTATTCAAGCAATTTTTGCTACACAATAGTGTCTACCATAGCGTCTAGTAATATTTTTACGTAATATATTTACGTCTGCAAAAATATATCATTTTCCTCCCAATATAGTGTTTTTATTATATAAAATGAAAAATTCTGTGTTTCCATCCTGATTTTCTGGAAAATCCCTACAAAAAAAGTAACAATTATTTAGTTTGTGTAAAGAGTACAACATATGTGATATAAACAAAAAATGTTATAATATGAGTATTTTTACGTGATGCATTATTAAAGTGGCTTCTTCTGAAAAAAAGCCTCTTAAAGTATCCTCTTAAAAATGTAAATCTTGCTTGAATAGATTCTATAAAACTTACTTAAACAGATAAATCAAAATTACTTGTTTACTTTATCTAAAGTGCCTAAATCTGTTACAGGTGCACAATATTTTCTAAAAAATACATATCGAATCTTTACAATTTGGATTGCGGTTAAAGAAAACATTTTAACACAGAGTGACATATGAATGATAATTAGGTATTTATCCAACAATAATTGCAAAATAAAATAAGAGAAATAAAAAAATAAAGTTTCATTAAATAAAGTTAGGTACAAAAAATATAATCACTATAGTAATATGAAATAAATTTATTTATTAAATAAAATTAATTTAATATCCAATCATTTTTAATAAATATTATAACAGATTTACTTTCACAACGAAACTTTTTTTAAATATATGCTTTCTACTTAGTATTATATTAGTTTTAATCCCTTTAAATATATAAATATTACTTAGAGAGTTATTTATTTATATAGATCACATAAAACCAAAAATTAAATATATATAACATTTTTCGAAATGCAAACGCTATCAAATTTATACATATATCAGATTGTTATATAGATATGCACATATACAAAAAAATGATACATTCAATTCTTTTTTAAACACAGAAATTAATAGGATAATTGTTAATTATATTTAATTCCGCGCAGTTTTTCAGTATTTTGTTTTGCTACTGAAAAATAAAGGTTCTGAACTGCTTAGTTAGTTTTCATTCTATTTTCTTATGGGTATATATTCACTTTATATAAATATTTAACCGATTGATGGCCGACAAGTTTGGACACTGATCTCCGGAACCAGAGTTGAATGTGGCATAGATATTCGTAACCGTTCGGAATACCCTTTAAGCAGTAGGTCCTGTTTCATTAAACCTCGTGTTTCAAAAGAGTATACCAAAGTGCTCCAAACCCCCTTAAAGATGCAGGTACTTTACGCATTTCTTAAAGCTGATAAATATAACGCAACTTAAATTTTACTGTTATATATGTAATTTTTTACTTAAAATATTTTTCAAAGATAAAAATTTCATTTAAGATTGTCAATATAGTAATTTCTGATCCTAGTGCCGCTCAAAAAGCAAAACCCTAAGATACAAAGAGCCATATACAAATTTAAGGAACTTTATTTATTAACTTTGCGACTGTTTTCTCTTCATTCATATTTTATTTATTCAAGCACTTTTTACTACTTGAACAATAGTGTCTCCCCAACGTCTAGTAATATTTTAACGTAATATATTTACGTCTGCAAAAATATATTCTTTTATCTCAAAATTTAGTGTTTGTATTATAAAAAATGAAACATTATGTGTTTCCATCCTGATTTTCTTGAAAATCCCTATAAAAAAATTTATAATTATTTAGTGAATTTGAAGAGTATACTATGTGTGATATAAACAAAAATGTTATGAGTATTTTTTACTTGATGCATTATTAAAGTCGCTTCTTGTGATAAAAAATACACTTAAAGTATCCCTTTAAAAATGTAAATCTTGTAAAACTTACTTCAATAGTTAAATTCATATTACTACTTTAGTTTATCTAAAATGCACAAATCTATCACAGATGCAAATATTTTCTAACACATACATATCAACACATTTCATTTTCGATCGTGGTTAAAGAAAAAATTTTAACACAGAGTGACATATGATAATCGGGTATTTATCTCATAATAATTGTAAAATAAAATAATAGAAATATAGTTAAGAATTAATATAATTTTCATTAGAAAGTAATTTATTTATATTAAATAAAAAAAATGAATGATATACAACATTTATCGAAATGCCGATGCTAGCAAATTTATACATTTACCAACTGTATATATATATATATATATATATATATATATATATATATATATATATATATATATATATATATATATATATATATATATATATAATATATATATATATATATATATATATATATATATATATATATATATATATATATATATATATATATATATATATATATATATATATATATATATATATATATATATATATATATATATATATATATATATATATATATATATATATATACATATATATATATATATATATATATATATATATATATATATATATATATATATATATATATATATATATATATATATATATATATATATGTATGTATGTATATCTATATATACGTGTGTGTATATGTATGTATATATATATAATTGGTCTTGGTTATTTAAGTATAAATAAACAAATAAAGTATAGCAAAAATCTTATAAACTTAGAAAACTAAAGTTGTAATTTTGAATCCAAACATTAATTAAATGGTTACAACAAACAATTTTTAACCATTAAGACAGTATTATGAATTATCATTCTAGCAAATGCATTGAAATCTAATTACCCATTATTATTTTAGATCGTATATACATATAGGCTTCATTTTATTACTTCAAATCCTATCTACACAATTTCAAACGTTCAAACGTTCTTTACTCATAAAGCATTCATAACCTAGAAAATGGCAACCTTTATGTCCTTTACATCTATGACACAAATCCACTCGATAGCAGTATTTCGGCTTTTACTGCCAAGAACCCTTCAAACTTCATTGCCACTTACACGCATTTTGGACACAAAAAATACACCTGTATTACTGTCAGAAATAACCTCCCTCGGAATCACTGAAGAAAAGAAAAATCATTTATTTTTCTTTCTCTCGTATGAGAACTTCACTTCAGATAAATCATATTTTTAGAGGAAAATGTGGATGTATTTTGATAGAACTTCATTTCGAAGTAGAGCTTCGGCATCGCGTGTTAAACTTTGCATTTATGAATGCAGTCGAGTAGATATTCCTTCAATGTTTTCAGTAACGGATGATAGGCTCTGTTTTTGACAGAAACGTCCTAGTGTAGAAGAATTTTTTTCTTCGAAGAAGTCATTCAGTATTTCATTTTAAGAGAGGACTTCTTTTTATTTACTGTGTATCTGTAAAAGTTTCACGACTTCTTTATTAACGTGTTTAAAGGAGTAGAAAATGTTGGGAAGCTAAACTGAAAGAAATTATAGTTAATAGGAAGAATACTTAATAAATAGAAAATTAAATTCATATATAGGTTAAAGATAAGTATTTACCTTTTATATATACATAGATATTTATATATATATATATATATATAGGTAATATATATATGTATATATTTATACACATATACATAGGTATTTATGTATATATAGGTATTACATATAAGTCTATAATTATATATGCATATATACATACATACATACATATAAATATATATATATATATATATATATATATATATATATATATATATATATATATATATATATATATATATATATACATATATATATATATATATACATATATATATACATATATACATTTATATATGTATATATATACATATATATACATATATATATATGTACATATATACATATATTTATATATTTATATATATATATGTACATATATACACATATATATATATATATATATATATATATATATATTTATATATTTATATATGTATATATTCATATATATATATATATATATATATATATATATATATATATATATATATATATATATATATATATATATATATATACATATATATATATATATATATATATATATATATATATATATATATATATATATATATATACATATATATATATATATATATATATATATATATATATATATATATATATATACATATATATATATATATATATATATATATATATATATATATATATATATATATATATATATACATATATATATATATATATATACATATACATATACATATACATATATATATATATATATATATATATATATATATATATACATATATATATATATATACATATATATATACATATATATATATATACATATATACATATATATATACATATACATATATATATATATATATATATATATATATATATATATATATATATATATATATATATATATATATATATATATATATATATATATATATATATATATATATATATATATATATATATATATATATATATATATATATATATATATATATATATATATATATATATTTATATATATATATATATGTACATATACATACATATATATTATATATTATATATATATTACAATATTTGGGAATTGAACCCAAACTAACGAAGTCGGAAAAAGAATAAGCTACAAAATAAAAATTCCGGGTGATATCTGTAAAATATTTCTAAGTGCTCTGAAAACAAATGTTAATTAATTAGTGGATCAATACACAAAATTATCTTAGTGTGCCACAAGCCACTGATTTGTGTCGGATTTAGAATATTTTGCTTTCTGGACGCAGCGCAAGAGCTTTATACGTATTCTATATACTAACAGATAGCCAGTCATGTGACGGGATCAGTAAAATTATTAATTTTTCGGAATTGTAAAGTACCCTATGATTTAGGTAAAACTTGGTTTGTTTTTGGCTGACAATTATCTGGTACGCGCTCAATAATTTGTTTATCTTCAAACTCCTCTAAATTCTCTCAAATGAATGCAGTTTAGAATCAAGTTGAATACATTTTGTCAAACTCTGTGGTTATGTATATGAAACAAACGTACAAATGAACACATTTTTTTCAAAGCTTTTTAAAGATATATAACTTTAACACTACATATTTCTTATTCCGTGAAATAGACTTTCATGATAGACTCCTAGACTTTTATGAAAAAAAATTGATGCTAATAGAAGGAACACAAAATCTTCATTGCAACAAACAATAATCGATGATTAAATTTAAAATTATCCCATATGTAACTAATCTATTATTTAAACCAAATATAAAAGAAAATTATTTACATCATATCTGGGGGGTGGGGTAATGAGTCTCCTCAGCAGTGCTACGGCGCAGCTCTGGGGATGAGCCTCAGGGTGTTGTACTACGGTACCTCACCTAGGACAGCTATCGGCCTCCTCGTGGCGCCCCCTGGTAACTAGGAGTGTCCCTCCTAGGCCAATGATAGCCGTCTGCAACCTCAAGGGGTATACCTCCTTTAGGTATACTCGGGTTTCACGAACCCGGGGTTTCCTGAGTGATCCTTCTCTTCAGACTTCCCTGGTAGTCACGAACATACTTTGTAGTATTGTTCCTTACTGGGGTCGTCAACATTATTCTCGAACCATGACGGAACTCTCGTAGGCCAGCAACACCTTGTGGTGTGGTGGTTACTGTCGTGGCGACTAATCATACAGACTGTATGGCTCCGGCCGGGACAGGGTTAAACACACTTACATCATATCGATGAGCAACACGGTGTTGCACTACGGTACCTCACCTTGGACAGCTATCAGCCTCCTCGTGGCGCCCCCTGGTAACTAGGAGTGTCCCTCCTAGGCCAATGATAGCCGTCTGAAAGCCTCAAGGGGTTTACCTCCTTTAGGTATACTCGGGTGTCACGAACCCGGAATTTCCTGAGTGATCTTTCTTAAGACTTCCCTGGTAGTCACGAACTTACTTTGTAGTACTGTTCCTTACTGGGGTCGTCTAAATTAATTTCGAGCCATGACGGAGCCTCTCGTAGGTCAGCAGCACCCTGTGGTGTTGTGGTTACGTCGTGGCGACCGGTTATACAGTTTCTGGATGGCTTCGGCCGGGGCAGAGTATAATACACTTACATCATATCAAAATTCAGTGATGAAACGTATGAAATAATGCATTAAATCATTTAAAATAAGAACTGGTTAAATGAGATTGTTAAAAAAAGGACGTCATAATGTTAGAAAAAATGTTATTTCTAACAACTTATAATGGGATAAATTGATAAATTTTATCACCTTCTCTTAACCGGTAAAAATAGGGCTTGAAATAATGGTGTTAAAAGCTCAAAAATGGGGGAATTTCAAAAGTTTTTAAGTAGTAGTAATTTTCACTATGATTAGAAGCCTATTTAAACCAATTTATTTTAGAATCGGATATACAGTTTAGGATAGGATAAGCATTACTCGCTTTGAATTTTGCTAACGCTGACTCATCAAGAATCCAATATGGATGACTATCCATTCCAAGTCGAACCGCCTCATAAATTCGATGAGAGACGGACAAATAATTTAGGCTATTATTATATAGGGTTCTTTTTGCTTTATTTCTGTTGGATTTTTTTATTTATGGTAAAGTATACTAAATTATTAAATTTAGTATACTTTAAAAACATATACTAAATTATTTAAATTCAATATTTAATTATGCATTGTTTGTGTACCGAGGTACTTTCTCACGGTGAGTTGCACGTGCATGCATAGCCATGGGAGGATTTTCCTTGACGAATTTAAGACCCCAATTATTTACGTCAAGTTTAGGGACCCCTGCAGAGAGGATACTTCACGGAATGGCAGCATAACGGTCAAGCTCGCACAGAACTGTAAGCTTGAATTATGGGAGCAGGGGCTAAAATGTAATGTCAGCTTGAGCAAAAAGGGGCTACTTTAATGAGCCCACCTGCACTCCCGAAGGGCATTTGATGTGAGAAAATTTTCCAGAAGGAAGGGATTGGATAACAAGAAAAGAAGGGGCGTTGGGACCGAGGTGAGGTTTTTGGAAATGGGTGAGAGCTGAGAGTTAGAAGTGGGCAGTCGAGAGAAGTGGAAACAAGAATCCACTAGCACGAGCTCGTCCCGTGCGCCCGGACTGACACCGCCCCGCTCAACATCACCAACTCGTCCCGTATGCATGCACGTGCAACTCACCGTGAGAAAGTACCTCGGTACAGTTTGTATGAGGTACAATTCTCCGCGACCAAAAGCTTTGTATGCTACGAACACATTATTCCGTGTCTGTAAATCTATGAAACTCCACACAATTTTTGTGTGAGCTGCATTCTACTTTCCCCTTTACACACATTTACTAGACACACACACACAAAAATAAAAGAGTGTTACTGTCAAAAAACAACAAATGTTTCCCATGGGATTCATAAAGAAATGAAAACCATTTGTTTTTTTCTTCTTTAGCATGAAACTCCAGTTCAAATAATCATTTTTACTAGAAGGAAATGTTTACATATTTACATAAATATTTCATTTTGAAATAGAGATACGGCATCGCATGTTATACTCTGCAGAAATGAATATTATGGAATATGAATTACCGCAATGCTTTTACTATCGGATAATGCAGGGAGTTCATATCACAAAAAAAGAAACTATTTTCAAAAATACAGAAGAAATTTAGTATTTATGTCTTAAAAGGCTTTTAGTTTCAAAGAAGATTCGCATTTGTGTTTCTTTATACAAAATCTGCACATATTCCATACTTATAACTTGAGTAAAAAGTGAAATATTTCTTAAATTTAATATGAAAGTGTTTTTTATAAGTACGATGATTATTTGTCTATATAGTGATGGTTTGGTTTGTGAGCTTTACGGTCTACATTTTTGCAACCCGAGGGCTAATGAGAACGTAACCTACTGCTTAAAGCCGATTCCAAACGGCTACGATCATCATACCAGAGTGGGATTCGAACCCAAGAAATCCGGTACCGAAGGTCAGAGCCATAACCATTCGGCCATGAATGTAATATAAAAATATATTTGGAAGAATTTGATGATCTGCGTTCATGTTTGCTCTTGAGAGCGCTGACTAAGCTATTTACTCTGGGAAGAAATTCGTCTCAGCATCTTACTCTTGGGTAAACCCTGTAATCCACACGTTTTCATGATCATTCTATCTTCTTTCTTTGATAGAGCTCCATGCCATATTCATAGCCCTAAAACAAAGTTTAAGTTCTTTTACAGAATCACAGTTCTCTTCAATGCGTCACGATTGTTTACTTCATTATTGCTTGCTACCTAGGTTTATCCATGCCCAGTAGCTCCAGCAAATAAAAGCTGTAAGAGCTACAACTCTAAATGTCCGTCGGATTTAATTGTGCTATATTAAATATCTATATATATCTATATATAATTTATCACTCTCTCTCTCTCTGTATATATATATATATATATATATATATATATATATATATATATATATATATATATATATATATATATATATATATATATATATATATATATGTATATATATATATATATATATATTATATATATATATATATGTATATATATATATATATATATATATATATATATATATATATATATATTATATATATATATATATATATATATATATATATATATATATATATATATATATATATATATATATATATATATATATATATATATATATATATATATATATATATATATATATATATATATATATATATATATATATGATATATATATATATATATATATATATATATATATATATATATATTATATATATATATATATATATATATATATATATATATATATATATATATATATATATATATATATATATATATATATATATATATATATATATATATATATATATATATATATATATATATATATATATATATATATATATATATATATATATATATATATATACATATATAATATATATATATGCATATATATATGTATATATATATATATATATATATATATGTATATATATATATATATATATGTATATATATATATATAATATATATATATATATATATATATATATATATATATATATATATATATATTATATATATATATGTATATATATATATATATATATATATATATATATATATATATATATATATATACATATATATGCATATATATTCATATGTATATATATGTGTGTGTGTGTGCGTGTAAGGGGGTGTTGTATATGTATATAAATATATATTTAGGCGGGAATTGATTTCATTGAGAAAAATTGAAGTCTATCTGTTAAGCTGTATGCGTATTCTAGTAGGACAGTAGTAGTTTAATCCGTAATTGAAAATATTAATTATCTTCCATATATTCTACTGTAATCCATATACGCATTTTGTGATTACCTCAATAAGGGGAATTTTGATATATTTTCGGTATGCATATATATGTATATGTTTTTATTGCGATAAATTTCTCTACTACATTTCTTTTACGCATTTATAACTTGTAGTGAAACTTAGAAATACAGAGGAGCCTGAACACATTTCCCCATAAATATTCCCACACGAAGAAATGATATCCTTTTACAAATACAACCTTTTCATTCCACATCGAAGACAAAAATATATCTTGTTAAAGAAACAGAGTCAGGTTAAAGGTTTTCGATAATCAGTTAACCTTTTACGAATGAAATCATATGAAAATGGTTAGAGCTTTCCGTGAGAATGAAATATCGATTAAAGAATCATTTAATTAACCAACTACAGACACTCTTTCAAGGTACAGGCTCGATCGATGTTAATTTCTGGGCAAAATGTATTGCTGTAATTATAAGTTCTTTGTTAAAAAGCTAATAAGGTAGAGCATATCTTTTTCGTGACTTTAATTGCCCTCTTTAATTTAGGAACAAATTCACAAAGTTTTCCGTTTATAGTCCCGTGCTTTCAAGATTATTGGATATTTGACTCTCGTTGTGCAAATAAAGGAATTAATTTTGGTATGCGGATAAATACTCTTCTATTAGAAACTCGCTGTTTGTGTTTTATAGAATGAGTCTGGACAAGTGTTTAAATTTTAACAGCCAATTTATTTGTCGTTTCTCTGCCCTTTGAAGATTGGAGTTTTTTGAGGGGGAATTACAAACGCTCGCCAATATATTGATTGCAATTTGAATAGAAACTAAGCACTTATAATTCTTGTTTTGGAGGAGAATTTTCCAATATGTGTAATTGAAATGTTCTACATCATTACTGAAATTTTTATTATTATTTTAAATATTTACTGATATTAAAAATTGAAAGCTTAAAAAAATCATAACTTCATAATTGATAATTGGTAATGTGAAATTGAAATTCAGAATAAATTTGAAAAACTAATATTAATTTATATCGGTTTCAATTATATAATCATAATTTTCTATCTATAGGAGTAATATTTTAAAACTTTTCTAGCTTTTTTATAAGGTTCTTTTACAAGTTAGTATTAATTTACACCTTGTGATGCGTAATATAATTAAACTAGCATGTAACCTTTAATATGAAGGTATCAGTAAAATTTTTAATTCTCCAAAATCTTAATGCATCCTATGATGTAGATAAAAATGTTTTGTTTTTTTGTCTGAAAATCATCTTGAAAAAAAAATGAGTGATTAAATTTAAAGTTTCACATATACATCTAATATTTAAGCCAAATATAAAAGAAAATTATTTACGTAATATCTATGTTCAATGTTAAAAAACGATATTTAAATAAAAAATTATTAAATGAGATGGTTAAAGGAATGGCGTCATAATGCTAGAAAAAATGTTATTTTTACCTAATTAATATGTGATAAATAGATAAGTTTAATCGCCTGCTCTTAATTGGAGAAAATAGGGCTTGAAATAATGGCATGAAACGCTCGAAAAGGGAGGAAGCGGAGGATTTCGAACGTTTTAGAGAGGAGAGTATTTTTAGAGCTGATAAGAATCATGTTTGTACCAATTTATTTTAGAATCGAATCGATCGTTTAAGAGAAGATAAACTTTACTAGCTTCGAATTTTGCTAACCCATCAAGAAACTCATCAAGAAACCGATATGAATGTAACTATCCATTCCATGTCCAACCGCTTCATAAATTCGAGGACAAACAGACAAATAACTTAGGCTGTTATTATATAGGGGATAAGAGAATTGTATTTCATAACAGTTTGTTAATATATCTGTCCAAAGATATTTTATTTCGTACATAATAATCTATAACTATGTCCTTTATAGTGATCATTTGACCAGTTGCAAGCGCTTTTGTTTCTTACAAGACGTATATATATATATATATATATATATATATATATATATATATATATATATATATATATATATATATATATATATATATATATATATATATATATATATATATATATATATATATATATATATATATATATATATATATATATATATATATATATATATATTATATATATATATACATATATATATATATATATATATATATATATATATATATATATATATATATATATATATATATATATATATATATATATATATATATATATATATATATATATATATATACATATATATATATATATATATATATATATATATATATATATATATATATATATATATATATATATATATATATATATATATATATATATATGTATATATATATATATATATATATATATATATATATATATATATATATATATATATATATATATATATATATATATATATATATATATATGTATATATATATATATATATATATATATATATACATATATATATATATATATATATATATATATATATATATATATATATATATATATATATATATATATATATATATATATATATATATATATATATATATATATATATATATATATATATATATATATATATATATATATATATATATATATATATATATATATATATATATATATATATATATATATATATATATATATATATATATATATATATATATATATATATATATATATATATATATATATATATATATATATATATATATATATATATATATATATATATATATATATAGAGAGAGAGAGAGATATTAAGAGCATATCTCTCAAATTTCTATATGTAATAAGGATTTCCAAGGTTTAACTTCAATTTTCTTTTAATATGAAATGGGAAAAAATAATATGGTACTAAAATAGAAATTAATTTAAATTCATTTTTATATGTGATAGTCAAGTTATTAAATTTTACTAGTAGACAAATTTATTATTGAGATAGATTTTATCGACGTGTTTCATTTGGCAGAATAATAAAGGGGTAAATCTCTTGAAATAAACAATTCCTCAACCTTTAACAAGAAAAAAATTCTTTATATTAGTGCATTCACAATGGAAGTCACATAGGTGCTTCGGTAGCAAAAGCTATGATTGGTGACTGTCCAAGAATTGGAAGATTTATGTTCTTATGTCTATCATATTGTGCAAGGTCGTCTAGACTTGAAATTAATGATTTGTCTAGAGAAACACTTTGAGAATGATAGGGGAAAAATGAGGATAAAATACGGAAAATTTTCTGGCCTGGAAGGTATTATATAGGAATTTACGATTCTTGTGACATGGAGAGGAAAAGAATGAATTCTACGAAATAATAATGTGAAAATATAAAGCTTCAATTGAAAATAACTATTTTGACATTAAAATTAAAGCTCTGGTTCAGTTTCAGTCTGGAAAAGTTATGAGATTGATTGCGACTGAACTGCGTCTAATTCTACAGACTATTAACTGTCATAATGTAATAAGGCTTTAAAAAATAGGATCACGTTTCGTATTAAATTGAATAAGCTAAGAATGCATGCGTAAATAATTATAACAATTCTGGAATGGAACTTTTGGCAATTTCCACTATAGAAATTGTCTGCATGTAATAACTTAAAACTACGTAATAAAGGTACTAAAAGAATTTGGAGAAATAAAATTTATCCGGTTTCATTAAATATGAACTAAACGTTAAGTTAACCATTTCATGGGCCGTGGGAAGATTACTTCCCACCTACACAATCTTACAAAATACAACTGTGGGAAGCTCAAAACCCATTCTAATATATTGGTCTTGTGATTGAAACGACGGGAAAGCGGATTCCTGCTTCGGTTTTGTGCTGTCATCAATTGTTCGATCGATTGAATAAAATTAGCAGCTCTATTTTGAAAGTTGGGAAACATGGATTAAGATATAAATGGCCCACGAAAGAATTAAATTAAAAACTGGTAAATCGGTACAATTTATATTCATTTAAATAATTGTAACACGTTGACGGACACTTGTGTCTATAGCCGTCAAAGCGAATTTCACTATGTGGTATGACGATAATAGCCATCTAAAACGAAACGGTCGTTTTTAGACACTACGGCTATAGCTGCACAAATGTGCATTTACCGGCGTACAAGTAGAAGCCTAGTGTCATGTTTTGGAAATAGTTTTTTAGGTTGTATTTCGTTTTCCACCTGTTTGTTTTCCTCGGGGAAAATAATGAGTAATAATTATAAAATTATAATACATATTTTGTTATTTATATATTTTTTTATTAATACTAACGAACTAACATTTCGTGTAAAACTTCTAAAAATACTTTGTTACACAAAAAAATTGTATATTTGAATCATTAAACCTCTCATTTACGTTTTTAAATTTTTACTGTTATAGCTGCCATCGTCCCATTACTTAGTGTCTAGAGTCCACTGGTGCCATGACTGTTATAGCCGCAACCTAATTAAAATTGCTCAATTAACCAAAGATAAGTTTATTTAAGCATAAAGAGTAAAACTATACTTCTAATATTTTAAAAATTACAAAAACATATTTTGTTAATTTTCGAACTTCCCTTGTTCCTACTGTCCGTCAATGTTTTAAAAAAGATTATTTAATACTTCGGGAGTCTCAAAAATTCCACCAATGACCACAATGTATCTCACAGATACATTTTTGTTTTATGTGCTGTCTTTTATTTTGTATTACTTTAAATTACTTCAAATATTTACTATTCTCTTGTA
>CM063511.1:51767223-51787223 GCA_032207245.1 Pardosa pseudoannulata | reverse complement strand
ACATTTATGATGTGTCTTTTAACACATTGCATGCTGGAATGGGCATTACCCACTTAGCTTGGAAATTGTTATCTGCGGGAGAGAGTAATCTCCCTTTTGCGCAGAGTGTGTGTTATCGGAATGGGAAATCACCACTATTTTTTTCTTGGTATTTTTCTTGGTATTCAACCGCTACGTGCGTATTACCGCATTCGCCAAGCCGAATATAATGTGCTAAGTAGAATATAAAAACTATATAATATACCCATTTTACCCCACCATACACTATAAGGCAGAGGTGGGCAAATACTTTTAAGCGCGAGCCAAAATGAAATTTTCAAAATTTCTCCCGGGCACTGTCTCTCGGAGGACTATATTGCGTACGCTGTGCACACGCGAATGTTTTGGGTGGAGTTGTTTTCCCTGTTTCAGTGTTTCTTTATAATACGTTTCTTTATAAAATAGCTATGAAATAAGTGTTTTGTTTTATTGCAACGACTTCATTTTTCTTTCGCATCACAGTTATGTACTTGTAACTTAAATAGTGCGAGATAAATAATATAGAAAATAATAATAACAAATATATATAAGAATAATAATATAACTAATATAGTGGTGGGAGATTTTGTTTATCGAAAGTGTATTAGTAAACGTATATATAAATGTCTGCGTGCCGCTTAAAATCAGTTGCCCGACTAATTTATGCAAATGGGTTCATACCATTTTGTTTAAAAAAGTTTTGTATAGAAATTTTCTTAGTGCACTGAAATTATAATTTTTTATACCTATTTTACCCCAGAGGTGGTTACCCCACCTCTGGGTAATCTACGTCATTTCATGGCTATAGATTAATAAATGCTATTAATTATGTAAAATTTAATTGAAATTGTATTTTTTAGATAGAAACCCATTTTAATGGGATATAATTACAATTTATTTGGGAAACTAATGGTCCTGGTTTTTAAGTTCAGCTACGTTCTGCTACATTAAAATCAGTGATCACTTCTCAGGACTTAGTTTGCAATCACTTTCTTTTTTGTCTGGCATTTTCTGGGTCTTTTATTTTCTCAAACTGGTTGAAATGGAAGTTATTGTAGAAAGATCTTTCATAGAAGCTGTTGTTGTCCCTGTTGAAGTCCATGCAACATTGTTTACTGTTATTTCTCCACTAATTTCAGTTGCACTATTTTGTGTATGACAGCCCTTTTAGTTCAGAGTGTCAAATACCTGTTTAGCAGGTTAGGGAATGTCACATTGGACACTTTTTGAAGATAACTCTCAGTTCACCACACCTTCAGGATATTTCTCTAGGAAAACTTCATAATTTCAAATACTTCAACATCCCAAGGTTGTAGGGCATATCTTGAATTTGATGGGAGGCAATAAATGGTGATTATTTTGCCCATTGCTTGTTTTACTGTCTTATATGACAAGTAACCATCAAATATCAAAATAAATGGGGTTTTCCAGGCGTTCCACCTGTTTGAGAAAATGTCCCATGCATTCGAATATTACATCATGCATCCACTCTGTCTCTGTTTAGCCATATAATGCACTAGGTTGTACACATTTAGTTCAAATTTCATATAAATTAAAACTTTAGTACACAGTGAAAGGTCGAAGAAAATTTCTAGTCTTAGATGTACAAAACAGCCATGTAAACACATGTAATTTTAGGCTTACAAGCTCAATTTGCTGGTTTATATCATTACATCTAAAAAATTAAATTTTATAATAAATTGTTGCGCCTAACCAGAACCCAATTTCCCCCATCATAAAAAATAATCATTAAAGATAAAATTTTAAAAATATTTCTTGCCTGTTTTTGAAAAACTGTTGTCCAGAAACCCTTGTAGTTGATTATTGAAAACTTATTGACGATAAAAGAAATAAAATATTACTTTTTTGAAAAATTTTAAGAATTTATTAAAGAATAATGTATTTCTAACTAAAAAACAGGGTAACCTATGTTAACAGATACAAAATATAAAACTCCATAAGGAAATTAAATGTTGCCAACAAATGTCCAAAAATATATTACAAAGCTAAAACATAATTGTTAAAATTTATGATGTGTCTTTTAAGTAAAATATAAAAACTATATAATATACCCATTTTACCCCACCAGATCCTATAAGGTAATGATCATTTCATTACTCGATTTTATAATAATGACACGAATTCTTCTAGCGATTTTTCCAAATTACAAAGCATGGCAAAAAATAAATGTTGCCAACAAATATACAAAATTATATTACAAAGCTAAAATATAATTGTTAAAAGTTATGATGTGTCTTTTAAGTAAAATATAAACACTTATATAATATACCCATTTTACCCCACCAGACCCTATAAGGTAATGATCATTCATTACTCGATTTTATAACAGTGACACGCATTTTTGTCGTGAATTTTTCAAATTGTAAAGCATGACGGAAAAATAAATGTTGCCAACAAATATACAAATATATATTACAAAGCTAAAATATAATTGTTAAAAGTTATGATGTGTCTTTTAAGTAAAATATAAAAACTATATATTATACCCATTTTACTCCACCAGACCCTATAAGGCAATCATCATTCATACTCGATTTTATAATAGTGAAATGCATTTTTGTCGCAATTTTTTCAAATTACAAAGCATGGCGAGAAAATAAATGTTACCAACAAATGTACAAAAATATATTACTGAGCTAAAATATAATTGTTAAAAGTTATTATGTGTCTTTTAAGTGATATGTAAAAACTATATAATATACCTATTTTACTCCACCAGACCCTATAAGATAATGATCATTCATTACTCGATTTTGTAATAATGACACGCATTTTTTTGACGATTTTTTCAAATTAAAAAGCATGGCGGAAAAATAAATGCTGCCAACAAATATACAAAAATATATTACAAAGCTAAAATATAATTGTTAAAAGTTATGATGTGTGATTTAATAAAATATAAACACTATATAATATACCCATTTTACCCCACCTGACCCTTTAAGTTAATGATCATTTCATTATTTGATTTTATAATAATGAAACGCATTTTTGTCACGATTTTTCAAAATTATAAAGCATGAATATTAATTATTTATATAAATATGAGTAAGCGAGGCCTATCTGTTCAAAAGCCATTTTCCCCTTTAAAAGAGAGATGTATCTCACAAGATTATACAGGCATGCTGGATTACTAAATAAATACGAAACAAAGAATATTCTATATCTTTGATTTAAAATACTGCATAAAAATAATAACAATTCTACTTTCAAATTTTACATCAAGCTTTTTAACCCAAAACAATAACTTCTTCATTTCTTTACTGCATTTTCACAATATCTATCAACCAGACGTCCCACGCATTGTCATTATCAATATTAATGACTCTTCCACAACAATAGCCGTACATTAATTGTTCTGCAGTTGAGATCACCATGCCTTGTAACAATAACTACGTCATTACGAGCATCTAGTGATCATTATCACTAAGATCAATTTTTCTTGCTTCATCTCGAGTATTTTTTTTAAATGAGTTCTTAAAATTAAAAAAAAGATGATTAAGACTTGAATCCAATAGAGCATGTGTGGGACATGCTTGGCCGACGAATTGCAGCCCGTCAACCCACTCCCAATTGTCTATCGGAACTTCGGAGGGCATTGCTTGATGAGTGGTGTAATTTTTCCCAAGATCAGATTGATAATCTGATATTCAGCATGCGTAGGCGTTGTAACGCTTGTATTGCATCGTCCGGGAGATATACTCCGTATTAACCATTATACTAACCACGTTATAATGTTTTCTGTAAATAGGTTCTTTTTTGAAATTTGCTCCAGGGAGTAAAAATCGCAATTTTTATTAATTATGTCAAACATATAGCATCTTTTTTGCTCTTTAACTTTTGTTTAATAAATAGACTTTACAAATAAGTCAAATTTGTTTTACTTTTGTCTCTTTCATTGCCTGAACTTCATTATCCTTAATTTATGGACATGAGTGTATATAGTATAAGAATATATTATTTTCAAAGTACATTCTATAATATAAGTTTTGTTGTTTGTTAGTTATCTTGGAATTAAAAACTCTCGATTGAAAGAGAAAATTTATGGAGGACAGAAACAAACAAAAGTTTGTTATAAAATTATATTTGGAATATTTACTCATACAGTGTTATATAACATACATCATACTATCAGAATTGAGCAACAGCGTAAATATTACACTAGCTATTGCATTTGAAATAGATACATCTTTACATATTAACAATTTATTCAAATTCCAGTAAATAAATTTGGCATTGACGAATCACCCAGACTAATATTTTTATTCAGAAACGGAAGCTTAACCTATAACTAGTTCATCAAAAATCGTACAATCATCATTAAAGAATCGTTATCCAAAATGATAGTTTCACTAATTATGTACAAGCACACTTCAAAAGAATAAATTTGAAAAAAGGAAAAATTTATATGTCGTTAATGGGGGAAATGTTTCAGTACTACATCTGCCATCGATAGTGAATAATGAGAGATACTTACATACAATAACAAATAAGAATTCATATAAAAATTTACATTTTAAAAATGCACATAAATTTAGAACAGAACTATAATAATACTGAAAATAAGAATAAGGGCTTTTTATTGTATACATAAGCATACATAAGCATACTTTATATATTTACTTTTATAAGGTCAGACAAACAAAATTGTGCAACTTAATAGATTACACGAAATGATATCATGTGACTATATATATATATATATATATATATATATATATATATATATATATATATATATATATATATATATATATATATATATATATATATATATATATATATATATATATATATATATATATATATATATATATATATATATATGTATATATATATATAAATATATATATATATATATATATAAATATATATATATATATATATATATATATATATATATATATATATATATATATATATATTTAAATATATATAAATATATAAATATATATGTATATATATATATATATATGTATATATATATATATATATATATATATATATATATATATATATATATATATATATATTATATATATATATGTATATATATATATATATATATATATATGTATATATGTATATATATATATATATATATGTATATATATATATATATATATATATATATATATATATATATATATATATATATATATATATATATAAGGTATAAAGTATAATCTCAGCAGTATCAAAATTTTTCATTACATATATTGTATTATCTCATATTTAAATAATTATACAATATCTGGATTCATCTCAAATGATTTTAATTTTTTACAATAAACATTACGTATAGTTCTGAACTATTTTTTGCCATTCAAGAGTTTAACCCATTAATTTAATAGAGTTGCAGTCGTATAAATAATATTATATACGGCTTGAAAAGTGTTATTGAGCGTCATTAAGTAAAACCATGAATTAACTATTTTTCCATTAACCGTTGTCCTTTAAAGGGTTTATTTCAAAATATTTATTATTATATGGTCTTAACCAAATCCATTATTAAGTAAAGAGTCGAATAATGCATGAAATTACCATTTTACATCTATCATATCTAATGTTAAATACCACTTTCATTGGAACATTTCCAGTAGTACTGTCGTAATACTGAAACGAAGAACTCATAACATGAAAGTGGATACAATGGCAAGCTTAAGTATTTATACTTATGTTGAACACAACGATCCTTTAGTATAACATAAATAGCAAAATTACAAACATTGGCAGAAATATAGGTTGTTTTTTTTTGCTTATTTAGAATCAAATTTCAATGGAAATTCTCTCTATTTATTTTCTAACAGTCACTGTAAAACAGTTTGCCAGTACATTGCACCATTTTGCAATTATTTAATAGGTATTTCCTCTATTAAAAATATACTTAGTATTATATATAAATTTTTAAAAGCTACAAGTAACACAAAAGTAAATCAAAAATAGATTTATTAAAAAGAGAACATTTTTGCTTATTTAGAATCAAATTTCAATGGAAACTCTCTTCGATTATCTGCGATTTATCATCTATTTATCTTCGAACACTGATTGTAGATCAGTTTCCCGGTGTATGGAACCATTTGGCAATTATGTACTATAGGTGCTCCATCTAGTAAAAGTATATTTAGCATTAGATATAAACTTTTAAAAGATACAAATAAACACAAAAGCAAATTATAATTAGATTTATTAAAAACCATCGGATGAAATACAGAGGTGTTAGAAAATAGGGATTTCGAGGACAAAATTGCTTTTTTAGAATCAAATTTCAATGGAAACTCTCCATTTATCTTCTAACAATTATTGTAGACCAGTGTATCGGTATATTGAACCAATTTGCAATTCCATAATAAGTATTTCCTCTAGCAAAAATATACATGGTGTTAGATATAAACTTTTAAAAGATACAAATAACACAAAAGTAAATGAAAATAGATTTATTAAAAACAGGACATTTTTGCTTATTTAGAATAAAATTTCAATAGAAACTCTCCATTTATCTTCAAACAGTGGTTTTAGACCAGTATGGTGGTATATTGAACCATTGTACAACAATGTAGTAGACTTTTTTCCTCTAAAAAAAGTGTATTTATTGTTAGATATAAACTTTTAAAAGATACAAGTAACACAAAAGTAAATCATAATTAGATTTATTAAAGACCGTCAGCCGAGATAAAGATGTGTTTTAGAGGACATGTTTTCTTATTTAGATTCCTATTTCAATGGAAACTCTCCATTTATGTTCTGTCAGTGTTTGTAGGCCTGTGTGTCGGTTTATTGAAACATTTTGCAATTATGTAACATAAGTACTTTAACTAGTAAAAATATACTTATATTAGATATAAACTTTTAAAAGATACAAATAACACAAAAGTAAATCATAATTAGGTTTATTAAAAAGCGTCAGATGAGATACAGAGGTGTTAGAATATAGGGTCTCAGAGGACATATTTGCTTATTTAGAATCAAATTTCAATGGAAACCCTTCATTTATCTTCTAACAGCTGTTGTAGACCAATGTACCGGTATATTAACCATTTTGCAATTCCATAATAAGTATTTCCTTTAGTAAAAATACACTTCATATTAGATATAAACTTTTAAAAGATACAAATAACACAAAAGTAAACCAAAATAGATTTATTAAAAAGAAGACATTTTTGCTTATTTAGAAAAACATTTCAATAGAAACTCTCCATTTATCTTCGAACAGTGGTGTTAGACCAGTATGCCGGTATATGGAACCATTGTACAACAATGTAATAGGACTACTTCCTGTAAAAGAAGTATACTTAGTATTAGATATAAACTTTTAAAAGACGCAAATAACACAAAAGCAAATCATAATTATATTTATTATAAAACGTCGGATGAGATACAGAGTTGTTAGAAAATAAGGACTTCGATGACATTTTTGCATATTCAAAATCAAATTTCAGTGGAAACTCTCTATTTATCTTCTAACAGTCATTGTAGACCAGTAAGCCGGTATATTGAAACATTTTGCAGCTATGCAATATAAGTACTTCCTCTAGTAAAAGTTTACTTAGTATTAGATTATAAACTTTTAAAATCTTCAAATAATACAAAATAAATCAAAAATAGTATTATTATAAACCTTCAGATGGGATACAGATATGTGAGAAAATAAGGGCTTCTAGGATATGTTTGCTTATTTCGAATCAAATTTCAATGGAAACTCCCCATTTATCTTCTATCAGTGATTGTAGACAAGTATGCCGGTATATTGAACCATTTTTCAGTTATGTAATAGTATTTCCTCTAGTAAAAGTGTGCTTAGTATTAGATATAAACTTTTAAAAGACACAAATAACACAAAAGTAACACAAAAATCGCCATTTATGTTCTGTCAGTGATTGTAGACCAGTATCCCGGTATATTGAACCATTTGGCAATTATGTAATAGAACTGCTTCGTATAGTAAAAGTATACTTCGTATTAGATATAAACTTATAAAAAATACAAATAACACAACAGTAAATCATAATTATATTTATTAAAAACCGTCAGATGAGATACAGAAGTGTTAGACATTAGAGTCTTCGAGGACATATTTGCTTACTTAGAATCAAATTTCAATGGGAACCCTTCATTTATCTTCTAACAGCGATTGTAGACCAGTGTGCCGGCATGTTGAACCATTGTACAACAATGTAATAGGAGTACTACCTCTAAAAATAAGTATAATTAGTATTAGATATAAAGTTTTAAAAGATACAAATAACACAAAAGTAAATCATAATTAGATTTATTAAAAATCGTCAGATGAGATACGGAGGTGTTAGAAAATAAGTACTTCGAGGACATTTATGCGTATATAGTATCAAATTTCACTGAGAGTACTCCATATAATAGATAAAGGATAAATAGGGTCTTCGAGGACATATTTGCTTATTTAGAATCAAATTAAATAGGAAACCTTCATTTATCTTCTAACAGCGATTGTAGACCAGTGTGCCAGTACATTGCACTATTTTGCAAGTATTTAATAAGTATTTCCTCTATTAAAAGTATACTTAATATTAGATACAAATTTTTAAAAGCTACATATAATAAGAAAGTAAATCAAAAAAAAGATTTATTAAAACCCTACAGATGAGATTGAGAGATGTTATAAAATAAGGACTTCAAAAACAATTTTGCTTATTTAGTATCAGATTTCAATGAGGACCCTCCATTTATGTTCTATCAGAGATTGTAAGATAGTATGCCGGAATATTGAACCAATTTGCAACAATGTAATAGAAGTGCTTCTTCTAGTAAAAGTGTACTTTGTATTTGTATCCAATACTAAGTACACTTTTACTAGAAGACGAACTTCTAGTAAATACAAATATAATAGATACAACTATAATAGATAAAAAATAATACAAAAGTAAATCATAATGAGATTTATTAGCAACCGTCAGATGAGATACAGAGGAGTTAGAAAATAGTTTCTTCGAGGACATATTTGCTTACTTAGAATAAAATTTCAATGGAAACCCTTCATTTATCTTCTAACAGCGATTGTAGATAAGTGTGCCGGTATATTGAACCATTTTGCAATTCCATAATAAGTATTTCTTCTAGTAAAAGTATACTTAGTATTAGATAGTAACTTTTAAAAGCTAAAAATAACACAAAATTAAATGAAAAATAGATTTATTAAAAACCGTCAAATGAGATTGAGAGTTGTTAGAAAATAAGTACTTCGAGGACATTTTTGCTTAATTAGTAACAAATTTCACTGAGAACACTCCATTTATGTTCTGTCAGATATTGTAGGACAGTATGCCGGAATATTGAACCATTTTGCAACAATGTACTACAGGTGCTTCTTTTAGTAAAAGTGTACTTAGTATTGGATTTAAACTTTTAAAAGATACAAATAACACAAAGGTAAATCATAATCATATAGGGCATGGATTATCTCCCCCTAATTTATTTCACAAAAAAAAAAAATCAGAGAAAGAAGTTTTAAACTAAATGCTAGGTGTTATGTGCTCTTTTAGATACTTGAGTTCTTAATACCATAACAAGAATTCTTTCAAGTAAGTAAAAGCAAAAAGTTTGATGATAACACCATATAACTTTCCTCTATACTTAATACATTATACAATAAACATTTTTAACTTTGCATTTGTATGACAGATATATTAAAATTTATGTTATATACCTCCTTTATTATTACGCTTACTAACCGATATTTTTCATAAAAACACATTTCATTTACTTTTTAAAGTAAGCAAATTTGGAGTATTTAAATTAAACCCCAGTTTAAACACCTCACAGCAACTAAATATAAACACAGCACACATTTTCTCACATTTATTAGTCTTTCTGCATAATTAAAGATTTTTCAATTAAAAGACTGCCCCGCTACATAAAGGAACAATTATTCGTTGAACCTTCTTTGGAAAATCGAAACGTAATAAAAACAGAAAAAAAAAACACAGTGGGGAAAAGAAATTAGTTTTTATAGCAGGCCAGAACACAGGGTATGTTTTTTCTCCATTAAGCAATATCACAGTACAGATGTCTTCTGCGTTGTTTGCTTTCAATTAAGGGAGCCCCCTGCAGTCATTATTCAAAGACCCCTGGAGCACCCCCGAAATAGAAAGTGCAAAGGGAAAAAAGGAGCAAGAAAAAAACTCACAGAAAGTGGTAGAAACGTTTTACGGAAACGGTTTTTGAAGAATCCATTCAAGTTTTCGTATAGTTCATTTAGTATTAAATGGAATGTTTACGAAATACCAAATTATAATTTATACTTTTAATTTATTTACCTGTTAAACTTTTTGCCCGAATTATCGTATAAATTACTATATTTTAATTTATTTAGCGTGAGGTACAATTGAGGCAGAATGTCAAGTAATGTGTCTTTAACCAAATTTGTAGTATTCATTGATGAAAAAAAGGCTAATTGACGGAATTATGTATACCTAATCGGGTTCATTATATATCATAAACAAAAATCAAAGGTCTGTATTAAATTTAGGGTGGTAGAAATGTTTTACGGAAACGGTTTTTGAAGAATCCATTCAGGTTTTCGTATAGTTCATTTAGTATTAAATGAAATGTTTACGAAATACCGAATTATAATTTATACTTTTAATTTATTTACCTGTTAAAATTTTTGCCCGAATTATCGTATAAATTACTATATTTTAATTAATTTAGAGTGAGGTACAATTGAGGCAGAATGTCAAGTAATGTGTCTTTAACCAAATTTGTAGTATTCATTGATGATAAAAAGGCTAATTGACGGAATTATGTATACCTAATCGGGTTCATTATAAATCATAAACAAAAGACAAAGGTGTGTATTAAATTTACGGTGCTAGAAACATTTACGGAAACAGTTTTGAAGAATCCATTCAGGTTTTCGTACAATTATTTAGTATAAATGGAATGTTTACAAAATACCGAATTTTAATTTATACTTTTAATTTACTTGCCTGTTAAAATTTTCTCCCCATATGTTGTGCCATTTACTATTTTTTATTTAGTTTAGTGTCAGGTAATATTAAGGCAGCATGTAAGCTAATGAGTCTTGAATCAAATCTGTAGAATTTATTGAAGAAAAAACGGCTAATTTACGGAATTATGTGAAATTAATGTGGTTCATTATAAATCATAAACAAAAGACAGAGATATGTATCAAATTTACGGTGCTAGAAAAATTTTACGGAAACAGTTTTTGAAGAATTTATTCAGATTTTCGTATACTTCATTTGGTATTAAATGAAATGTTTACGAAATACCGAATTTAAGTGTATACTTTTAATTTATTTGTGTTAAAATTTTCGCCCAATATAGTGCCATTTATTATTTTTTATTTAGTTTATTTTCAGGTAAAACTAAGGCAGCATGTAAGCTAAGGAGTCTATAACCAAATTTGTAATATTTATTGAAGAAAAAACGGCTAATTTACGGAATTATGAGAAACTAATGTGGTTCATTATAAATCATAAACAAAAGAGAAAGGCCTGTATTAAATTTACGGTGGTAGAAACGTTTTACGGAAACGGTTTTTGAAGAATCCATTCATATTTTCGTATACTTCTTTTGGTATTAAATGAAATGTTTACGAAATACCGAATTTAAGTTTATACTTTTAACTTATTTGTCTGTTAAAATTTTAGCCCGATATATTGTGTCGTTTGCTACTTTTTATTTAGTTTAGCGTCAGGTAAAATTAAGGCAGTATGTAAGCTAATGACTCTTTAACCTTATTATTATCCTTATTTTTTTCTTTTATTAACTGTCAAATTTCTCTGTCCAAATGGTTTAAAATGATACTTATAGTGTTTTTGTCAAAAAAATTCTTGTTTAGGGAAAAAACTTCACCCAAACTATCCGCCTGTGCACAGAGTACGCGGTATAGTCCTGCGGCCAGGGAGACATTTTGAAAATTTCATTTTGTAAATTTCATTTTGTCAAAAGTATTTGCCTACCTTTGTACTAGAGGAAAGTATATTTAAAATTTTTTGTTAACACGTTATGAATACTTCATCTTAAATATTTTATAGAAAAGAGGTACTAAAGCAAAATAACTTACATTTTAAGACCAATAAAAAAGTAAATACATCTTGCTCGTACATTAATCATTTATGTTCTTAAACATTTTATAAAAACTCTATTTACACAATTATCTCTATTATTTCTTATACATTCCTTATATCATAAATATATTTCTAAATTTTACTAATAGCTTATGTCTGTAACTAATATAATATACTTTTACAACGACTAATTTATTTACTACATAATATATATCGTATGAAATTTAGAACGCATGCCAAAATTCTAGACCAGTTAGCCGTATAAATACGTTTCCCAGGGTACATCACGAGGAGGTAAGTCTACTTTGCACCCTGGACTGTCTTCAAAAATTCCAAAAGGTTGTCCAACTCTCGGACTCGCAGGCAGCCATACAGGCTATTGGCTCCACTGAAGCTCCTATCTCTGCTGAGGTCCTACAATGCCGAGAATTGATGCGTTGTATTAGTCAAAAAGATAAATATATCAAGTTACAATGGATTCCCAGCCATTGCGGCATTTATGGGAATGACCAGGCTGATCTTCTCGCACGTAAAGGTGCAACAAAGGCACAGCTAACAAATGCTTCTGGACTGTCTTATCACTCAAAAAAGATCTTTTGGAAACAAGCTTTGAATAGGAAATTCGAATCTCAAATGCAAGATTGTGTTAAACTGAAGACCTGGAGGGCCGAAGACCTTGCCAACATTCCCGATCGTCCTCGACGTAAGGCAGTGGCGTTGTTCCGGTTAGTGACAGGACATTACTGCCTAAGTGAACATCTCTATAGAATTGGCCTTTTTGACTCCCCTCTTTGTTCTTTACGTGACCTTGGAGAACCTTTAAATAGAGGTCATCTGCGTTGATGCGGGGCACTTATCGGTTCTTCCGACTCCGAGACTACCCTGTATTGGAGAGCTAGAGAACGCCTGAGGCAATGACTTCGGCCAATGTTACTTTTGTTACTTGTACAGTTGTTCCACAATTGTTATTTTTATAATTGTAACCTGCCTTGCCATTATAAATAAAAAAAAAATATATCGTTAAAAATGCTATGGTAAACAGTAATATTAAAAATATAGCATTAAATGGTTTTATGGTATATTCTGTGGTAAAATATTATATATACTTCATACATCATTTAATCCTAGACTAAATTAATAGTTTAATACCTTTACAAAATAAGTTTTTATATGAATTTCATTATCTACTCATCTGTGAAAATTTTAACTCTAATACCGCTCATTATCATTAATTTATACTAACATATCCGGTTATGAAAACATGCGCTAATTTGAAAGAAAGTTTCAAAATAATGAACCTTTTTAATTAAAATTTATTCATACTAAGCGATATTAATAATAGCATAAAATAAACATATACATGAGAAAATAACGCATTAAACAGCTATTGAAGTAAAAAAAAATATCTCTATAACCTAACGTTGTTTATCGAAGCTAATTATGATCGTATTTTTCAATCATAGAACCTATCAATCAAAATTACATTATCTGTATTAAACTGATACACAATACTTACACTTAATTAAAACCTAAGGTTAAAGATAGTATCTTCATATCCATAATTCATTATGAGATGAGTGTAATTACTTAGTTAATGAGCACACAAATTTATTTTTATATTAATTTCCTATTAGGCTTCCATTTTCACCTCTTTTATATTTACCTAATTTATCGAGTGATTTTTTTCGCAGATATGAATATCATAAATGAATAAGTATAACGTACCGTTTTTTGTTTAAATTTATAGCTTTGTCGTTGAACATAGTATCGAAAGTTTTGTATAGAAATTACTTAGAAACAATAGAAATCATGTTCAGTTCTCAGTTCATTTTGTGATTAGTAAAAGATAAATAAAACTTTAAACTATTTAATTTGAAACTAAATAATGCCTCCATCCACAATTGAAGTGAATTGATTTTTAAATATACGTAATAAAAATGCGAACTAACATAATATCACATAATATCATAAATGAATAAGTATAACGTACCATTTTTTGTTTAAATTTATAGCTTTTTCTAGATCATACTATCGAAAACTTTATAGAGAAATTACTTAGAAACTACAGAAATCATATTTAGTTCTCAGTTCTTTTTGTTATAAGAAAAAGATAAAACTTTAAACTATTTATTTTGAAACTAAATAATGATTCCATCCTCAATTGAAGTGAATTGATTTTTAAATATACGTAATAAAAATACGTAACTAACTTAATATCATACATGAATAAGTATCACGTACCGTTTTTTGTTTAAATTTATAGCTTTGTCGTAGAACATAGTATAGAAAATTTTATGTAGAAATTGTTTAGAAACGATAGAAATCATGTTCAGTTCTCAGTTCTTTTTGTTAGAAGAAAAAGATAAATAAAACTTTAAACTATTTATTTTGAAACTAAATAATGAATCCATCCACAATTGAAGTGAATAGATTTTTAAATATACATAATAAAAATACGTAAGTAACATAATATCACATAATATCATGAATGAATAAGTATAACGTACCGTTTTTTGTTTTAATTTATAGCTCTGTCTAGAACATACTATCGAAAACTTTATAGAGAAATTATTTAGAAACTACAGAAATCATATTTAGTTCTCAGTTCTTTTTGTTATAAGAAAAATATAAATAAAACTTTAAACTATTTATTTTGAAACTAAATAATGCCTCCATCCACAATTGAAGTGAATTGATTTTTAAATATACGTAATAAAAATACGTAACTAACATAATATCACATAATATCATAAATGAATAAGTATAACGTACCGTTTTCTGTTTAAATTTATAGCTTTTTCTAGAACATACTATCGAAAACTTTATAGAAAAATTATTTAGAAACTATAGAAATCATATTTAGTTCTCAGTTCTTTTTGTTATAAGGAAAAGATAAATAAAACTTTAAACTATTTATTTGGAAACTAAATAATGCCTCCATCCACAATTGAAGTTAATTGATTTTTAAATATACGTAATAAAAATACGTAACTAACATAATATCACATAATATCATAAATGAATAAGTATAACGTACCGTTTTTTGTTTTAATTTATAGCTCTGTCTAGAACATACTTTCGAAAACTTTATAGTAAAATTATTTAGAAACTGTAGAAATCATATTTAGTTCTCAGTTCTTTTTGTTATAAGAAAAAGATAAATAAAACTTTAAACTATTTATTTTGAAACTAAATAATGCCTCCATCCACAATTCAAGTGAATTGATTTTTAAATATACGTAATAAAAATACCTAACTAACATAATATCACATAATATCATAAATGAATAAATATAACGTACCGTTTTTTGTTTAAATTTATAGCTTTGTCGTAGAACATACTATCGAAAATTTTATAGAGAAATTATTTAGAAACTATAGAAATCATATTTAGTTCTCAATTCTTTTTGTTATAAGAAAAAGATAAATAAAACTTTAAATTATTATATTTTGAAACTAAATAATACCTCCATCCACAATTGACGTGAATTTGTTTTCAAAAAAAGGTAATAAAAATACGTAACTACCATGTAATAAAATGTTTACCAATAATTATTTTGCTTTATTCAGGATTTTGTGATATTTTTACAAAGCTAATTTTATCGTTTTTATATTGCTCTATGATTAAATTACTAATCCATTTTTTGCTTTATTCAGAATTTTACAGTATTTTTATATAGTTGATTTAATTGTTTTTATCATGCTCTATGAAATATTTACCAGTCATTTTTTGCTCTATTCAGGATTCGAAGATATTTTTATAAAGCTGATTTAATCGTTTCTATCATGTTCTATGAAATATTTACGAATTATTTTTTACTTTATTCAGGGTTCTATGATATTTTATAAAGCTGATTTTATCGCTTTTATCGTGCTGTATGAAATACTTACCAATCCTTTTTTACTTTATTTAGAATTTTACGATATTTTTATATAGCTGATTTAATTTTTTATCATGTTCTATGAAATATTTATCAATCATTTTTTGATCTATTCAGGATTCGAAGATATTTTTATATAGCTGATTTAATCGTTTCTATCATGTTCTATGAAATATTTACGAATTATTTTTTACTTTATTCAGGGTTCTATGATATTTTATAAAGCTGATTTTATCGTTTTTATCGTGCTGTATGAAATACTTACCAATCCTTTTTTACTTTATTTAGAATTCTACGATATTTTTATAAACCTGATTTTATCGATTTTAGCATGCTCTGTGAAATATTTACCAATTATTTTATCTTTATTCATGATTCTTCGATATCTATATAAAGCTGATTTTATTATTTTTATCCTGCTCTGTGAAATATTTGCCAATTATTTTTTGCTCTATTCAGGATTCTAAGATATTTTTTAAAGCTGATTTAATCGTTTTTATTATGCTCTATGAAATATTACAAATTATTTTCTGCTTTATAGAGTTTTATGCTTTAATTTCTAAAAATGGTCTTTCTCATTTCCTCTAAAGTATCAAATATTTCCCAGCTATATCTTGCTTAATTAGGATTCTAATTTGTTTACCTAAAACTGATTTTTGATAATTCATCATTCTCTATGAAAGATTTTTGCAGTTATTTGAGTTTTCTACATTAATTCTTTAAAACTGGTTTTTAGAATTTCCTTTGGTAAATATTTCCGAATGAAATATTTATCAAATGTTTTTTGCTTAAGATTTCTAATTTGTGTTTCCAAAACATATATTTGTCAATCCACCATGCTCTGTGAAATGTTTACCAAGATATTTCTTTCTTGATATAGTATTTTAGACTGTTTCCTTTATACTGATTTTTTAATGACATCATTCTTTTTAATATCTCTCCTTCAAATTGCTATTGATTTAGGGATCGTAGATATTCAGGTAGTCAAAAATGTACTGACAATTAAATTATACTTACTTTTTTATGTGTAACTTATGCAAATATCAGATATAAAAATAGTTTTATGTGATACATAACCATTTTGTAAGGTATATAATAATTACCATAAAAACATTGTTAGTAAAATTATTTTTATATTTGTAGAAAACAAATATTGTTTATGAATATTTCAAATGCTACAGGTGAATTTCTAGCTATTCTTTTCCCTCTGAAATGCTCCATGCATTTATTTTATAGCATATAGAAAAATCTTAATAAACTAAAATAATCTTAGTTGTACACAAAAATTGAAAATACCGGAATAAACGTAAAATTTTTCTAGTGATTCCATGAGGGATTTTTAAATAATACAAACAGATACAAATTTGTCTTTATTTATATTATAAATTCATAGGTTACATATAAGATTGACCACAAATAGAAAAGTAATTTATTTCAGAGAATAGTATTCTATACTACGGGAACTGTTATATTTTTATAACTGTTTTCAGATTTGATGATATTTTACAGCAACATATATACGTGAAAAATTGTTTAAAACATATGTGGTAAGAAAAATCGGGACAAATTTAATACAGAAATCAAAATGTGTGTAAAGAAGTTTGCTATACAAAAATGTGTTACTAACATCCTAGTCACTAGACGGCATGACATTTTTTTTTGTAACACCATTAGCCCAAATTATACAAATAAATAAAATTATGAAATTTATAAACTTAGCTTCATCTTTTTATTACATCCTACTACACCTATAAAATGTAACAAACATTTAGCTTCTATATACTTATTAAGCAAGGTTTTGTATTCTTCTTTAGGTTCATTAGATATTAAATTTTTGAGGACATCTATTCTATATATCTCGCTCTAAAACTGTTTTTGATTCAACCCAGAGTATCGCAACACAAACGTTTAGAACCTAAGATATAGAAAATTGATCGTATTTTAGAAAAACACAATACAACTCCTTAGGATTTTATTTTTATTACAACCATCTACACCTGTAAAATGTAACTAAAATTTAGCTTACATATACTTATAAAGTAAGGTATCGTATTCTTATATGGGTACATTAAGTGTTAAAATTTTAAAGACATCTATTCTATATATCTCGCTCTAAAACTGTTTTTGATTCAACCCAGAGTATCGCAACACAAACGTTTAGAACCTAAGATATAGAAAATTGATCGCATTTTAGAAAAACACAACACAACTCCTTAGGATTTTATTTTTATTACAACCATCTACACCTGTAAAATGTAACTAAAATTTAGCTTACATATACTTATAAAGTAAGGTATTGTATTCTTATATGGGTACATTAAGTGTTAAAATTTTAAAGACATCTATTCTATATATCTCGATCTAAAACTGTTTTTGATTCAACCCAGAGTATCGCAACACAAACGTTTAGAACCTAAGATATAGAAAATTTATAGCATTTTAGAAAAATACAACACAACTCCTTATTATTTTCTTTTTATTACAACCATCTACACCTGTAAAATGTAACTAAAATTTAGCTTACATATAAAGTAAGGTATCGTATTCTTATATGGATACATTAAGTCTTAAAATTTTAAAGACATCTACTCTATATATCTCGCTCTAAACCTGTTTTAGAGGCAAACCAGAGTATCGCAATACAAACGTTTAGAATCTAAGATATAAAACATCAATTGCATTTTAGAAAATTGCAAACACAACTCTTTGGAAGTCTGGATAATTAACAAATTTACAACTTAAATGTAAAATTTAAGTATATTCTTCTTCTTTTTTCATCATTTTACAATAATCAGTGGCACACTTGTCATAAAATTGCTTCTAAAATACATTTAAATCAATTGTGGGGTCTGGATTTTGTTAAATTATCCATGTACATTGAAATATATAAATGTTATATTTAAATAATTCTCTAATTATGACTCTTTATCAATTTATAATATACATATGTCGAAACAAAAAGAAGAAAATAAATAAATAATTATAAAACAAAAGAAGTTGACAATATTTTATATTTATACCAATTATTATTTTGTCTCGAGTCTTCTTTAAACAAGCAGTCAGATTTGAACTCTATTAAAAATCTGCATTCCATACATATGAATAAAATATGCAATCAAACACTTCACAAAAAGAAGAAACGAAGAACTGTGAGATTAAAAATTTTAAAACTTGAAGCTCAAGTTGCTCGAAAATGAAGCAACTTCATTCCCTATAGAACTTATTAGTATGTGTGAAAACCAATCAGTATATGCAGATGTAAAATTTGTTTTCGCTCGAGGCAAAAAAGAAGTAAATATGTTTCTTTCATAAAAAAGTTCCAACGAATTCAGAAGTGTTTGCTTTCAATTAAGTTGATTGTAAAAAAAAATTCACACGATAGAAAAAATTTAATGAACGAAATAATTTTAGTAAAAGACAAGAAAAACATTAATACCGATGTAGTTATAATTATAATTTGAAATATGAAAATATTTTTTATGTTGAAAAACCAGTTTCTTGTATGAGAAAGAAATTAGAAGACATAGATTGTGATTAAAAAGTATGAATATTTTTAATATAGACTATATATTTTAATATAGACTATAATATAATTTTAACTATTCAAATGTTATGTTCAACCTTTTCTATACCAAAACTGTATATAGCAATTAGAATTAAAAAGGGAATTAATTAATGTTTAAAATGTTCATTAATATAGAATAAACGAAAAAATATTCTTTGAAATATTTTAACAAATCAATAAAAGTAATTTAGTGATGTGTTTATTATTATTATAAAAATTTTATTTCTGTAAAAGCATTTAAAGATTAATTTTTAAGGTAAATTTATTTATTCATTATTTTAGATAGTACAAATTAAATAAGATATTAAAAAAATTGTACACTGAACAGAACAATTAGGAAAATAATTTTAAAGAAAAATTAGAAATAGCTGAGTCTTTCAGCATCTAGATTTATAAAAGTATCGAATTTTATTGTAGTAATGTACTTATAACACAAACACTAATGTT
>CM063511.1:51759723-51762223 GCA_032207245.1 Pardosa pseudoannulata | reverse complement strand
TTACACATAGAGTGTTTCATTCAACTCTTACCTCAAAAGAGACTATTGGAGACCACTTCTTCAACCACATTACCCATAGAAAATATAAGAAAATTAACCTTTTCACATACAAGAGAATGTTCTAAATAACCTTATAAATGTTAATACCTTACTCAAAGACAATATCATGAATTCCACTCTTAACCTATAAAGACCATTGAAAATTATTTCATCAATGCGAGCTCCTTACTGATAGAAAATCCCATTAAATCAACTCATTTCACCATAGGGGTACAGTTGATAATCACCCATCAATGCAAGTCATTTACCCATAGAGAATTTCGTTAAAATCTTTCACCCATAAGAGACCATTGGAACACAACAACATAAGCACTTTATGCATACAGAGTCTCATTCAACTCTTACCTCAAAAGAGACTATTGGAAACCTCCCTTTCAACCACATTACCCATAGAAAATATAAGAGAATTAACCCTTTCACATACAAGAGAATGTTGTAAATAACCTTATGTGAATACCTTACCCAAAGACAATATCATGAATTCCACTCTTATCCTATAAAGACCTTTGAAAATTATTTCATCAATGCGAGCTCCTTACCCATAGAAAATTTCATTAAATCAACTCATTTCACCATAGGGGTACAGATGAAAATCACCCATCAATGCAAATCCTTTGCCCATAGAGGATTTCATTAAAATCCTTCCCCCATAAGAGACTACTGTAATTCACCTCAACAATATAAGCACATTACGCATACAGTCTCATTCAAACCTTTCACATAAAATAGAATGTTGTAAATAACTTTAACAAAAGGCATACCTTACCCAAAGATATTCTCGAAAAATCAACCCATTCCCCAAAAGAGACAATTAGAAAGCCTACCACGTGATGCACGACACAGAAAATTTTAAAACCGGTGAAATAATCTTAATAGTGACTCCTGGGTTCCCTATTCCAGTAATTGAGAAAAAAAATAAATCAATTAAAAAACTTTCCCTTGAAATTTAACACTTATTGTGATGGTTAATTTTCAACAACAGCTCTTCTTTTAACGAATTTCGTTTTTTACTGTACTGTAGTTTTTAAAACATATAAAAAGGGGACGAAGAAACGAAATTATCGAGTTTCCAATAAAAAAGAAAATCTTTAAAATCAAATTTAACGTCTGCAATCAAATTAATACTTTATAAAAGCAAACACTTATAAAATTAGCTTGTTGAACAAAGTAATCTATAAATTTAGAAATTAAATTAGTTATCCTTGTAATTGCTTGTGAAATCTTCTTAATTAGTTTTCGAAGCGTTTCTAAATAGTTAAGGCCTTAAAAAAGAAAGTTTTCTAATGCTATTCACTTTAACAGTGCTCCAGTTGAAGTATTGATTTATTTTGGCAGTTCGAGGATTAATACAGAGCTTTCTAAATATAATTACAAATTTGCATAAATATTAAAAAATGCTATTAATTTTTTATTAATGCAAGTAGATTCCTTTTAGTATATTTCTTATTTATAAATTACGTAGTAACACTATATGCTTCTTTTCGAATGAGAAATAAGGGCTTTTGGAATGCAGCAAAATAAAAAAAAAATATTGCTAAAATATTGTACGAAATATAATTCATATACAAAATCATGTATATACACACATATTTATGTATGTATATATATATATATATATATATATATATATATATATATATATATATATATATATATATATATATATATATATATATATATATATATATATATATATAATATATATATATATATATATATATATATATATATATATATATATATATATATATATATATATATATATATATATATATATATATATATATATATATATATATATATATATATATATATATATGACATTTCGTGGTGCAGAGTTAATGCGTATGGACAACAGTCTTCTTGATAATAATAAGTTTATTAAACCATCCTTAAAGTAAAACTTCAACCATTTTCACTTTTCCGTCGAAGACACACGTAGAGTGTAGTTGACAGCTCCATGTCCATGCACTGATTGAAACTTATCCGTTTGCAAGCTCATCAAATAGCTCAAAAATGCCTCCGCCTGAGCGGATGATCCTTAAAGCTTACTCGAGCATGGGTTTTTTTCATTTATTTTATTATTATAAAAGATTTCCCTTTTTTAAAATCGATTTTAACTCACGTAATTTCCAACTACCCCTTTTTTAGACCTGAGAAACACACACACACACACATACACACACACACACACACACACATATATATATATATATATATATATATATATATATATATATATATAATATATATATATATATATATATATATAAGGTTTGTAAACGTAAAATTAATAATTTAACTGTAGACCACATTTGATATATATTTTTTTATTTATATACAAATAACAACGTCTTATTGGCATTAAATATACAATAAAATGCCAAATAATTTGTAGTTACTATTCTAAATACTGTTATATTTGAAATTAGTACTTTTA
>CM063511.1:51734723-51749723 GCA_032207245.1 Pardosa pseudoannulata | reverse complement strand
ATTATATATTTTTATAGCATTTATTACAGTAAATAGACTTTTATCGCTATATACTTTCACATTATACTTTATCCCCGTTATACTTTAATCAATTTGATAATATTTTTTACATTAAATTGCTATCTAGCTGTTCAGAGTTTATAGGGACGTTTATGCGGGACACCCTGTATATTAAAAAAAAGCATTCAAGCTTAGGTCATGCTCATTAAATCATGCACAGACAGTGTTACTTTTTTCAATCAACATTTATTTTATTAATTATACATATATTTACGATTTGTTTACATCACACAAATACTGAATGATATTTCTCAGATATTTAAAAGTCTAATGAGTACTATAATAATACTTGTATTAAATGTAATCGGTTTCAGAACAGAAATATTATCACCGTAGAAAAACATTATAGAAAGAACTTAAAAAATTACTTTAATGCTCAAGATTCCACTAAGCTCTTAAATGAGTATGAACATAATTATACTTGAAAGGAGAAATGAAATGTGTAAACAAAACCGAGCCTCTGCAGTTTTTTACTTCGCAAGAATAGTGTTCCAGATATATTTTTAAGAAAAAAATTAGCCTTTGAAAATGATATTCATATGAAACCTCTATTAAACACTCAGATAATTTACACTTTTTTTTCTATCCACCACCAAAAAAACAACTAAAGTTGTATTCAGATGATGCCTGTAGCTATTAGGGGGGTAATTAGTGCTGATGTTAAAATTACTTACAAGCAGAAAATACGGAAAAAATTATAAAATGAAGCTAAATAAAATCTTCGACTATTAAGAAAAAAAAACATAAATGACGCTCCGGGACTTTAAGTCTAGTGATGTTCAGTAGAAGTTTTATTTTTTTTTTTATTTCACAAAGAACTTTTTTTTCAGTACAGGACATTGGATTCTATTTTATCCCCAAAATAAAACACGTTTTTATGACATATGTTTAAGGGGAGAAGGTAAAAAAAAATCCCATCTGAGTTTTTGCTTTATTAAAGTTTCAGTGTGTCTTGATAAATTTATTAGCTACAGTCAAGATGACTGAAGACTGTATTTAAGTGTTCTTAACTTTGTAGCTTGCTTCGTCTTATTAATGATGTTGCTGAAAGCAAATGTACTCGTTTGAAAAAAAAGTATGTAAATGGAAAGCTTGTTACTGGATGGTTGTGCATTTACAGTTGTACACGCTTATAACAATAGTAAATGAACTGCATTTTTTCTCGTTATAACGGACTGTTCGTAAAAAAAGGGGTTCAGTGAAAAAACATAAACATTTGTGCATACTACTATATTATACATATTTAAATTATTTTTAATTTGGTACAGTTCAACTTGAGTTTATTAATTTACTTTGATGAATGTCTTATTAATAAAGACATTTAAATTTTTAATGTTGACTTTGAGTTGAAAAATGTATTACCTACAGTCAAGATGACTGAAGACTGTATTTAAGTGTTGTTAACTTTGTAGCTTGCTTCGACTTATTAATGATGTCGCTGATAGCAAATGTACTCGTTTGAAAGAAAAAGTATACACATGGAAAGGTTGTTACTTGATGGATGTACATATACAGTTGTACTCACTTGTACCAATAACAAATCAAATGCCATTTTTTTTAAAGTTGTAACGGAATGTTCGTAAAAAATGAGTTTAATAAAAAAACATAAGCATTTGTACATACTAACTGTATTATACACACTGAATTTATTTTTTTAAAATTTGATACAGTTCAACTTAATTTTGTTCACTTACTTCGATGAAAACTTATTTAATACATGCATTTAATATTTTAACATTGGCTTTAATATGAAAAATGTATTTGCTTCTTCAAGATGTCTGACGACTGTATTTAAGTGTTCTTAACTTTGTAGCTGGCTTCGTCTTATTAATGATGTTGCTGAAAGCAAATGAACGCATTTGAAAGATAAAGAATGTAAACGGAAAGCTTGTTACTGGATGTTTGTACATATATAATTGTACGTGCTTATAACAATAGCAAATGAACTGCATTTTTTTCTCGTTATAACGAACTGTTCGTAAAAAAACGGTTGAGTGTAAAAAAGAAGCATTTGTACATACTAACTCTATGATCCATGCAGAATTTATTTTTTTAATTTGTTACAATATTCTTCGATGGAAATATTATTTAATGAATACATTTAATGCTTTAACGTTGGCTTTGAATTGAAAAATGTATTAACTACAGTCAAGATGACTGAAGACTGTATTTAAGTGTTTTAACTTTGTAGCTCGCTTTGTGTTATTAATTATGCTGCTGAGAACAAATGTACTCGTTTGAAAGAAAAAGTATGTAAATGGAAAACTTGTTAGTGGATGGTTGTACATATACAGTTGTACGCGATTATAACAATAGCAAATGAACTGCATTACTTTCTCATTATAGCGGACTGTGAGTAAAAAAAGGGTTCAGTGAAAAAACATAAGCATTTGTACATACTACCTATATTACTTAATTTTTTTTTTAAATTTGATACAGTTCCACGCAAGCTTGTTAACTTGTTTTGATGAAAATCTTATTTAATAAATGCATTTAACGTTTTAACGTTGGTTTTCAGTTGAAAATGTATTAACTACAGTCATGATGACTGAAGACTGTATTTAAGTTTTCTTAACTTTGTATGTTGCTTCGTCTAATTAATGATGTTACTGAAAGCAAATGTACTCATTTGAAAGAAAAAGTATGCATATACAGCAGTACTCGCTTATAACAATAGAAAATAAACTGCATTACTTTCTCCTTATAATGGACTGTTAAAAAAAACAGGGTTCAGTGAAAAAAAGTAAGCATTTGTACATACCAACTATAGTATACATAGTGAATATATATATTTTTTTTAATTTGGTAAGTTCAGCATAAGTTTCTTAACTTGTTTTGGTGAATATCTTATTAATAAATGCATTTATTGTCTTAACGTTTGCTTTGAGTTGAAAAATGTATTATCTGCTTCAAGATTACTGAAGACGGTATTTAAGTGTTCTTAACTTTGTAGCTTATTTTGTCTTATTAATGATGTTGCTGAAACCAAATGTACTGATTTGAAAGAAAAAGTTATGTAAATGGAAAGATTGTTAATGGATAGTTGCACATATACAGTTATAACAATATCAAAGGGTCTGAATTTTTTCTCGTTTTAACGGACTTTTGGAAAAAAAATTGTTGAGTGAAAAAACATAATGTTTGCATTTGTACATACTAACTATATTATACATACTTAATTTATTTTTTTTTAATTTGGTACAGTTCAACTTAAACTTGTTAACTTGGTTTGGTGAATATCTTATTTAATAAATGCATTTAATATCTTATCGTTTACTTTGAGTTGAAAAATGTATTAACTACAGTCATGATGACTAAAGTTCTTATTAATTTAAGTTTTCTTAACTTTGTATTACTTTTCAACTTTTTACTTATGGGGCTGAATGAATATAAGAAAATTTGAAAGAGTAAATATGTAAATATAAATTTTGTTATTTGATGGTTGGATGTGTCAGTATATATTAACCCACTTACAACTTAAAAGTTGAATTCATTTTGGACAAAACATAACAGTCAATAAACCATAAATAGTAGAGATTGAAATTAAAATTCTAATGATTTGTCAGGCAACACGACATCGGCGATGGGCTATACAAGCTTTATACCTTTGTACTTCCAAGATGGCTCAAAGGAACAAAGCAGTCAGATGTTTTAAGTCGCGAGATTCTAACATATGAAACCTATTTAATTAAACTAGTTACATAAGATGAGTTGAGCTAAGCATAATTTATATTGGTGATTTTGTGCTCGCCAAAATGCTGTTAGAATTAAAAGAGAAGCTGAGACTTTTATAAAAAGTTATCTTTTATATTACAGAATCACCAGGAATTAATTTTAGAAGATAATTACATTTATGTGTTACTTTGGTTTAAATAACGTAACGTATTTATTCACTAAAAGGTAACATCCTATTAGAAATAAAGGAGGAGCAAATACTTTCACCAAAGATTACCTTTTTAGGTACAATATCGCCAGGAGTTAATTTTGGAATATAATTACATTTATGTGTCACATTGGTTAAAATAACGTAACGTATATATTCACTAACAGGTGACATCCTATTAGAAATAAAGGAGGAGCAAATACTTTCACCAAAGATTACCTTTTTAGGTACAATATCGCCAGGAGTTAATTTTGGAATATAATTACATTTATGTGTCACATTGGTTAAAATAACGTAACGTATATATTCACTAACATGTGAAATTCGATTAGAATTAAAAGTGAAACAAACACTTTCCGCATAGATTGCTTTTTTAGGTATAGTATTGCCAGGAATTAATTTTAAAATATAATTAAGTTTATGTGTTACTTTGGTTAAAATAACATAACGTATATATTCACTAACAGGTGGCATCCTATTAGAACTAAAAGAGAAGCAAAGATTTTCCTTTTAGATACAGTATCGCCAGGAATTAATTTTAGAATATAATTACACTTAAGTGTTACTTTTGTTAAATTAACATAACGTATATATTCACTAACAGGTGACATCCTATTAGAATTAACAAAGTAGCAAAGACTTTCAACAAGGTTTGTCTTTTTAGGTACAGTATAGCCATGAATTAATTTTTGAATATAATTACACCTATGTGTTACTTTCGATAAAATAACATAAAGTATATATTCACTAATTAGAATTAAAAGAGAAACAAACACTATCTTGACAGATTATCTATTTAGGTACAGTATCGACAGGAATTAATTTTAGAATATAATTACATTATGTGTTACTTTGGATAACATAACGTAACGTATATATTCATTTATAGGTGAGATCCTATTAGAACTAAAAGAGAAGCAAAGACTTTCACCAAAGATTATTCTTTTAGGTACAGTATTGCCAGGAATTAATTTTAGAATATATTTACATTTATGTCTTAGATTGGTAAAATAATATAGCGTATATATTCATTATGAGGTGACATACTATTAGAACTAAATAAGAAAAGAAGACTTTTCCCAAAGATTTTCTTTTTGGATACAGTATCAATTATAGAATATAATTACATTTATGTGTTACTTTGGTTAAAATATCATAACGTGTATATTCAGTAACAGGTCACTGAAGATTAATTTCAGAACATTCATACGTAATATATCCATTCTAGATTTCCTAAATTGTCCATTTTTAGGAACAGTTAATAATTTATAGCCAGTGATTAATGAAACATTATGATTTTGAGGCGGGCTTTCCCTTAGATTACTGACATAGAAGAATGTGTGCGTAGGTGTGTGGGACTGTGACTATGATGGAAGATGTAATGAACGATCTCACTCAGATGTCAGAATGTATAGTTTGAACTCGGAATCTCGTGACTTCCCGAAGGCATCGTTTATGAACGTCCCTACCGTATCAGGACTGATTACATTCTAAATGTTGAATTAAGAAGTTCAAGAATTCTTTGTAAAGTCAGTTCTCACACTATGTCTGACAGCATAGTTTTTACATGTAAAGCCATAGAAGAATATTAAAGCTGTTCTGAAATAACTGAGTTCAGAATAATTTTTATATTAAAATATCTCTTCTGTTGTGTAAAAAAACAACTATAACAAATGTTCATTTTTCATTTTGGATTGATTTCTCCTAAATGTAGTTTTGTTAAATATGTAACTGTTCAAAATATCATATGTTGTGTAGTTATTACCATGCAAACAACAGTGAAAATGAATAATTCTGTCCGTACTTCAAGGGCAGAAAAGAAAATTAATAATTTGCTTTGATATAATTGCAGACCACAGACTATAATCTAAAGGTAATGCTATGGCAGTCAGAAGACACAAAATAACAATTAAAATAGAAACAAGTGAGTATGTATATATATATATATATATATATATATATATATATATATATATATATATATATATATATATATATATATATATATATATATATACATATATATACATATTTATATATACATGTATATATATATATATATATATATATATATATGTATATATATATATGTATATGTATATATACGTATAAATATATATATATATATATGTGTGTGTGTGTATATATATGTATATATATGTATATGTATATATATATATATATATAATATATATATATATATATATATATATATATATATATATATATATATATATATATATATATATATATATATATATATATATATATATATATATATATATATATATATATATACATATAGTTGAACCGGAATGAAAAATATTACGTTTCAAAGCCCTGTTATATCGAATATTTATGCAATAACTATGTAATTCCACTTACTTTACAGTTATTTATAAAGCTATTAACAAAAATCGGTTAAATTCTTTAAAAGTTTTTATTATGCTTTACTGTAAAATGGAAATTTATGACATAATGCCCTTTACTTTGAATGTAAAAATATTATAACATATTTTATCAAGTATATGAAAATAATGATATAAAAATTAACATGTAGTTATTGATATGCTTTTAATAAGGCACTGAATATGAATAAAATTGACTCTGAAATTACCATTACTTTTTCCACTGGTGGCGGCAAATTCTCCGAATAACAAATGATGAAAACTAAACTGTTTATGACCAATACAAATGCAACTTGGATCATTTTTAAGTACATTGAAATCGATGATATTTAAGGGACCGAAATATTTTGTCCACATTACTCGGTAGTTCAATGCATTTAAATCATTAAGTAAATGTTAGATATCGCAAAACGTGTATCTCATTAGATGCAAAGTGTATTTGATTGGAATGTAGTTACAAATTGCTAAAAATATAATAAAATTCTTTTAATGAAATAAATCGAGTAAATTTAAATTAAAGTATTTATATTCCTACAATTGTATACTGAGTGAAATTTATTAACAGATGAGTTTTAATGGAGTTTAAACTTTGATTATTTATTTCTCTTTCTATACAGAAGTAATTAGTATTATTTTCCTTATGAATAAAAAATTCTGTAAAAATGTTATGAATTCTTTTGTCATAAAGTTCTGCTTGACTGGTGAAAATTACTGGTAAAAATTGTCTAAAACTGCTAAGGTTCTATGTCAATATAACATAAGACACTAGCAATTTTTCTTCTATCGTTTGTGTCAATAACAATTTATTAAATACCTGCACAATTTGTTAAAACATAAGTCAAAAAGCTGTTTTTGACAATTTAGAAAATAAAAAAAAATCTGTGGGCAGCTTCAAAAAGATTCAGTATAACTATTTTTTTTAAGATTGCGATGTTTAATTTGATAGAATAAATAACCATTGAAATAATAAATTACTTAAAACTAATTCCAAATATTAACAATGAAAATTACATGCAACAAGATATTGCATGTAAATTGTGAAGATTTGGATTTAATTTTGCTACCAATAATCCCCCTCTACATGGGTGGAAACAGACTAGAAAATAGTTCTAATAATAAATTACTTAATTCCAATTTCAAATTAAAAATTTCAAATTGCATGCAACAAGATATTGCATGTAAATTCTGAAGATATGGCGATAATTTTGCCACCAATAATCCACCTCTACGTGGGTGGGAACCGACCAGAAAATGATGCTAATAGCAAAATACTTAGAGCTAATTCCGAATTAAAATCTGCAAATTACTTGCAACAAGATATTGCATATAAATTGGGAAGCTTTCGAGGTACTTTTGGTACAAATAATCCTCCTCTACGTGGGTGGGATCCGACCAGAAACGGATGCTAATAATAAATTACTTAAAGCCGATTCGAAATTAAAATTTGCAAGTTACATGCAACAAGATATTGCACATAAATTCTGAATTTTTGGAGGTAATTTTGCTCTTAATAATTCCCTCTACGCGGGTGGGAACAGACCAGAAAATGATGCCAAAAGTACAAAGAAATAATTTTGAATATTCCTCATAAAACGTGAGAACCACAAGTATGAAGGATAGTTGTGATGTTAAAAATTTGCTTCTAACAATTAACAACATGTCAACAAAATCTTAAATTAATTTATAAATTACTGCATTTTATACTTAAGGGATGGCTATGGTGTTTTTAATAAAATCTTTTTAAATAATTCATTATTACTGAATTTTAAAATAATGAATATTTAACCTGGGATTTTTATCATAGTTTATATTAATATCCTACAGATAACATAGTGAATATTAATAAATATTAATTAAAAATGAATTAAAATTGTTTGCAATTTCTGTTGTCCCTTTAAAGACAATAGAAAAATCTATTAAATGGTATAATTAATTGTGGAATATACGAACAAATCTAAATGATTTAATATTTTATGATAAAATATTCCAAAACACCATCATTGTTACTAGAGTTTTACTTTATAATCGATAATCTATATTTAAAAAGTATTTGTATGAAAACTTTTTTGAATTGCAGTTTGTCACTAACACAGTAAGTTTATTCTTTTCAATAAAATATTACTGTATAAATAACGCATTGCAGTAATAATCGCTTTAGAGATGTTTGACAGAATGAAACTAGATGAGATGCTCCATACATATACATCTCATAAGGAAGTGAAAGAAAATTCTGTCAAATTTCAGCACTGCGGAACATTGACCAAGAAATGCATAACTGAATTGGTATTGTACTGCCATCTACTGGCTGATAAGTATATTAAGATTTCTAATGAAAACGGCGTATTTTAGAGTTCTTATAAATATATTGCTACTCTTAAAACTTTAATAAAATAAATTCAGTCTACAAAATGCTCTGAAAGACATTGTGTTATGTGGATTTTACAACCGCTTTCATAGAATCTCAAAATTTGTGACAGTAATTTAACGTGTCTATTAAATTTTAAACTTGCACTTCTTTATATGTAATATTCTAATATACACATTTGATATATGCTTCAAGAATTTATGTTTGGTTATTATATAATTTTCAACACTTAACATATAACAATTAAAATAAAAATTCAAATTAGAAAAGATGTATTTATAAATAATTGCAATAAAGTAAACGTTTCTACTTACAGTTCCTGTAACATAAGATAAACCTTAAAGATTTTTATCAAGAAATAATTTATGAAATAAGATGTAAGACAGTTTGACAATGGGAAATATGTTTAGAAATTTTCTCTGATATTAAGTTGAATTATTAAAGAAAATGAAATCCTTTTTAAATATTTAGCTTAGAAAGTTTTCACAATATAAATAAAGATTGAATTTCATATATTAAATTTATTTAACATACTTTTTTCTTAGCATGACCTTATTTCATATTGTACTCTGTGAAAATATATATCAATGGCAGAGTAATAAAATTTACCACGGTTGAAAGCATAAAGATTATCTGTGACAATTTCTATCACATAGTCTGTAGGCTTGCGACTTTAAAAGAAAATTTTAAAAAAGTGTTAAAAATCTGCAATGTAAGTTTATTAAAAAATTAATTTTTCTTTTCTAACCATGCTTCGGCAATGTATAATAGTTCCTTTATAGAACATCTGTTTGATTTTAAGTCTCTTTTTTATGGTAAAATATTTAATTTATTGTATTTATTGATTTGTGTTTGATGTGTTCTTAAATGTCTTAGAATTTGAAGAATTCAGTTATCTTTTTATAGGTATTTATGCTTCCTTGGTATATCTTATTTTATGTGCTTATAAAAGGATATTTAAATGAAAAATTATGTTGTTTCACTCATGGTGAAGATGACTTTATTATACCTGTTCCAGATAATATAGAATGAACTTGGAAACTTTACACTATGAGAATTCTGCCACTACTTATGTAGTGGAATATTTGGCTAAAACTGTATTTAGAGAAATGTAATTCTTTTTTGTAATATATATATATATATATATATATATATATATATATATATATATATATATATATATATATATATATATATATATATATATATATATATATATATATATATATATATATATATATATAATATATATATATATATATATATATTACATATATATATATATATATATATATATATATATATATATATATATATATATATATATAATCGAAAGTCGGAAGGACAATAGCTTAGTTTATTCGGTCATGGGGAATGAGGCGGAAATGGCTTGCAACCATTTTAGTAAATGGATATTTCGTTCAATTTGGCGAGAAAATTTTGTTAGACAATCATAACTGTTATGAAGGTTCAAGAAAGAAAGTAATAGGTTCCATATAATCATTTATAAAACCAAAAATATCGTGAAAGTTTTTTTCTGATTCGGAGATGTTTGGTAACCATAAGATTAAGAATTATAGGAGAAAACTAAGAATAATCACCAATATAGGTTTAGGGGTGCAATTTAAGTAAAATGCGAAACACGTTCTTTTAGAGAATAAGAATTCAATAAGATATTGTTAAACACGTACATACTTGCGTATAATATCATTAGATCGACACGATTTTTCAGTACTTGCTTATCCTTTTAATAAAAATTTAGAATTATTTTGCAGTAGTAATTACACGTTAGCGTCTTACACGTGAAGTGAACCGTAGTAACTCCACGCAGCTTACCCGATCAATTCGGTCGTTCATCAAATTCTAAATTCAGTCATAGGATCTTTTATATATAAAAGCATCGTTCTAATCTACATGCTATGGTGAACAGCATACCATGCATTTTAATTTTAACTATCTACAGGTGCCCTGATCTGACAAAGACACAAGTATCAATATGTTCATTTTTCATCCGGTTCAAACTACTTTACATGTTCTTAACGTTATGGACATTTGTCCTAGTTTATTTCTGAGCAAGCCAAGTCACAGGGTTTCGGCAGGGTGGGTCAAAATTCCTTCCCAATGACTGACGAGTGATAGTTTTATGACCAATTCCGATAACTGCCAACGTCGCTTCTCTCACTTTCCTGCTCGAAGTGCAACGAGTAAAAATTACTTGGGCTACAAATCTCTTTTTGGACCACTTAGTTCTCGCTACCCTCACTAATTCTAAAAGACCCGCTAGAGTATCCAGCACAATTCCAAATTCCTCCAACAACCTTACTCTTCTGCATTCGTCCGTCCTTGGAGCCAGCGGTGCGACGGAAGCGCTCCGTACACTAGGAAGGGAGCTGGCCATGTGGGGAGGGCCAATACATGATATCTGCCCACTCTCGACAGGAAAAGCCTGGAGGATCTCACGGCCATATGGGACCTCATACCTGATTATCTAGTTTACCTGCCCCACTATAATGCAATAAGAACCAGTGCATTATATGAGTATTTCTCATTTTTTAGCTTATTTGAAATTTTTTAACTCTGATATACAAAAGATAGTTGCTTGGAGCTTTATACTACTGTTACGTTTTCGTGTAACTTTTCTACTTCTTTTTCTTCATATTAATTTTTAAAAGCTTTTCAGGTCTGAAAAATTAAAACACCAGTTCTTGAACTAGTCCATAATATTCAGTTTAGAAATAGAAATAAATTTGCAATCGAAACATCATTCGTATTGACAAGGTTTATGAAATTATAACGATTTTGTATAAATTTTCAACTTTTTTTTTCCACGTGATGATTTTTTAAATGTATTTTAAGTTTGAATAATTAAACAAAAACCAGACTTTGAACAAGTCCATAGTATTCTACTTACTCGTGAGAATAAAGAATTAAATGATAGGTAGTGTCAACTATACTGAAATAACATATATTCCCAATTTCTTACATAAGCTTAAATGTTGGGTTAAGTAAATAAATATGGACAAGTTTAGAGTAACTCTGCTTAAACTAAAATAATTGTATTTGTTTGTAGTATGCAATGAATATATTTCAGAAATGTACAGTAGAATACTGATCATAAATTTAGCACCGAATTAAAGTATACATTAATTTACTTTCATTTAAATGGTATGTATTTTTCTGTGATATTATTTTATGCAAATATGTGTCTTTTTATAGTTTCAACTACATTATTAATCTCTATTTATAGTTTATGAAACAGTATTTTTAATAATATGTTTGTATATATTAGCGTGGCTCGGTAACATTTGTAAATAATACTTGGATAAAAAAGATAGGCAAATTCTGTTTGTAACACTTGAATCTAAAAAGACCAAATGTAAAACATTTTTGAGAAATACAAATCAAAACAAATTTTATATAAACAAAGATGCATTAGTAAGATACATTGCACCCGAGGCTGCACGCTTTGAGATGTAATGGACAAAGTGTTAATGATCTTATTTAATGAGTAAAAAAGGTTAATGAAGAGAAAAAAAACAAAATAGAAAAAACTAACTATTATAAAGTGTCGTGAAGTCCTCGTTTTTATTTGAGTATTAACCTGTGATCAAATGTATAGTGGATTTTATTTTGATTGCGTTGTGTAAAAGTATTTTAGTACTAAATTTAACCACAGGTTCTGAGAAACTACAGACATAAGATATGAAAATAAACTAAAAGCTAAATTAACAGCATCCGAAACTAGCTTAATATAAAAAAAGTAAATTTATTATAATATATATATATACATCTGTACACACAAACTGATTCTAATTTTCATAAAATATGCTTTATCAACACCTTCTAAATTAGTTCTGACAATAATTTTTCAATACTTAAGTAATTATGTAAATATAAGAGAGAGGACCTAATCTCAATTTCAAAATGTATGTAAAAGGGGGTACCTTTGGGGAGTTAAAATGGTGTGCCCGGAACACTGCTGGTTGATGGGTATCTATGGCTGATCAGGATTGGGTATCTATAGATCTTCCGTCGGTCTGGTCAGGGGCTTCCTCCTGAGTGTTTGGGGTGCGGCCGTGCTATTTGATACAGGAACACTTCCCGTCGGACTTGACTGGACTCTCGAACACGTTCCGTCGGACTTCTCTCCTCGTCTGGACTACCGAACACCTTCCGTCGGACTTGTCTAGTCTACTCGACTCCCGAACCTCTTCTGTCGGACTTCCGAACACCTTCCGTCGGACTTTCTCCTCGTCTCGACTATCGAACACCTTCTTCTATTTTTTTAGATTTTTCTTATTTTATTAATTTCATCCTTGTCCCCTCTTCCTTCTTATCGTCCAATCGGGATAGTTGTAAGAATCTAATTGGTCTGCTTAAACCCCGCCTTGAGACCGCCAACGTGGAAAACCTTATCCCTTCTAATTGGGCACTGTCCCTTAGGGACTCATAAATAACTCCACAAAGGTACATTCTTATTTAATGTCAAGTACGGAGACGGGATTCTAATCTGGGACTGGGATCAGAACCCCGCCCGAGACCACCGTACAAGACAACAATATCCGTAGAATATAATTTTATGGTCCTCTGTCTTTTTACAAAGATGTGATGAGGTCAGATTTAGATCCCGAGCATTTTACTTCTTGTATGAATGAATCAATTATATAACTGATCTAAATCGCCTCATCACAATAAGTTTTATTTAGAACAAACATTCTAACAAACCAGTCTCAGGGTAGACTCTGACATTAGTTCTCAGTATCTTTCAGAATACAAAACTAAATCAGAAAAAATCTTAGAAAAAGAATGCAATTGACACAAGCATTGCATTAAGTATAAATGATTCAATCAAGCAATTTATTGAATTTACAAAATATACAAGTATTAAAGGTTAAAACTACATTAAGGATGTAAGGTTAGATTTCTACCTTACATACATGATTATCAACCAGTAAAAATGAAAGTAATTATTATTGTAGTTCATGGTAACGAAATCAATGAGCATTATGCAATATATTTATTTTATACAAAAAAAGATGAATTTCAAATAGAGAATATTAATTTCAAGTTATAATAATTATTGCAAATCACAAATCTTGCATAACAATTTGCATAAGATTGAATGCGAAAATAATGTAAATGTCATAAAATATTAATTATAATGGAATAGTTCAAAATATTTAACACTTTTATATTTTGAAAAATTATAATTAAGATCATAAATATATTGAGTTTTAAAGAGGAGTTTGAGAATTTGGTAAATTACTCTTCAAAATTTTCCATGCGTATTTAATTGTTTCTTTCTTAATGAGGCATGTGGTGCCATCACCAGATTTTACAAAAAAATTTTAAAGTAAATTTAAATTTAACAAATAAATTAATAATAAAATAATGAGCATTATTTTTGAATATGAAAAATATAAATAATTTATATATGTTGAATAATTTTTTTATCTTACACTATTATCTATAATAAAATAAATCAATGTATTAATTTTATGATTATTAGAACGATTAATATTGTCACATTGATGTTGAATCTTTACCATAACTTCCAGGTTTTAATCTTCCAATCAGCTGAGAGAACTATCTGGTTAGCTAAACTAACTTTCTTTACTTAGAATTGTAGCTTAAGATGTTGGTGCTTTTCATATTTTTTCCTTAAACTTATAAATAAATTTGAATTTTCTTAAAAAATATATACACTTTTTATACATTAATGAATAATTTTGTTATTTACTATATTTCTATAACAAAAAAAATCAATGTTTTTTTTTTTAGGATTAGAATAGAATATTAGTGTTTATATAATTCTAATAGATTAAATATTTCATTGATGTTGTATATTGTACCATAACTTCCAGGTTTTAATTTTCCAATCAGCTGAGAGAACTAGTGGTTAGCTAAACTAACTTTCTTACTAGAATGTAGCTTAAGATGTTTGGTGCTTTTCATATTTTCTTAAAATTATAATAAATTTTAAGTTTCTTAAAAAAATATAAATACTTTTATACATTAAAAATAATTTTGTTATCTTAGTATAATTCAAAACAAATAAATCAATGTTTTTTTTAAGATTTTAGAATAGAGGATTAGTGTCTTATTATCTTGCTTATAGATTAATATTTGCCCCATTGATGTTGTATATTGTAAATAACTTCCAGGTTTTAATTTTCCAATTCAGCTGAGAGAACCAGTGGTTAGCTAAACTAACTTTCTTTACTTAGAATTGTAGCTTAAGATATTGGTGCTTTTCATATCTTCTTAAAACTTATAAATAATTT
>CM063511.1:51724723-51727223 GCA_032207245.1 Pardosa pseudoannulata | reverse complement strand
TTATATATATATTGTTTATATATGTATATTTATTATATATATATATATGTATATGTATGTATATATATAAATAACATATATATATAATATTTATATATATATATATATATATATATATATATATATATATATATATATATATATATATATATATATATATATATATATATATATATATATATATATATATATATATATATATATATATATATATAATATATATATATATATATATTATATTTGTATGTATGTATTATTATGTATATATATATAATATATATATATATATATATATATATATATATTATATTATATATATTATATATATATATATTATATTATATATATATATATATATTAATATTATATATATATATATATATATATTATCTATATATATATATATATAATATATATGTATTATATAATATATATATATATATATATATCTATATATATATATATTATATATTATTATATATATATAATATATATATTGTATATATATATATATATATATATATATATATATATATATATATATATATATATGATACATATACATATATATATATATATATATATATATATATATATATATATATATATATATATATATATATATAATATATATATATATATATATATATATATATAATATATATATATATATATATATCTGTGTGTGTTTATGTGTATGTATGCATACATACATGATTATTCACGTCATTTTTATGGAAAAGTAATAAAATATTCTCCAACCCCCTTTAGTTGTAAAATAACTTTATGTTCAAGTTTCTTTTTATACTTTATTTCTCTGTATTATAATTCACTTAGGTGAAATCTGAAATGTTCTCCCATACATTCAAATTCAAGATTAAAAATATAGATATTTAATTCACACTTTTTCACTTCTAACTCTATAATTTGCACAATATTTTATTCCTTCTGTAACTGATCAAAGTATTTTACTGATAAAATGTAGTGGTAAACACTCTCAAATATATGGTAAATGTTTCTCTACGGATTTAAATAGACCTTTTTATTACCAGAAATTTTTGTTCGAAAAAAATAAGATCAAGTGGATTTCTCTAGGGTAAATCTATAGAGTAGAAATTTACTTTACGGTTTTCGTTTGGAACATTCAGTGACTGCTTGCCTGAACAACATTGTTTTATATTCCGCAAAATTACCAGTTCATTGAAGAAAGGTACATAGAGAAAATTTAATACTTTATTCTATAGACTTTTCTTTTTACTAGACAACTATTTTCGCAAGTTTCGTTAATTTGATTGTAAATGTTTGAAATTGCGGTGAGTTTAAAAATCTTCGGCATAAAAGAAGTTAGAAATACTTTTAAATTCGCCCAATAGAATTTTAGTTTTCACAAAATTAGAGTGAAAATTCTAAAAAAGTTTGAAAATGTTATTCTCTAGACTCCATCGTATATTCTATAATGAAGGCACTTACATTGTGAAGGTTTTTACAGCAGTTATTTTGTATTATACTTTAAAATTATATTATAAACGATTACAAACTTTATTGTAGCAGCTTTTTAAATAATTAAATCCTTTTATTTTTTTAAATTTTATTGACTTAAATTCATAAAAGGGTTTTTTATAGGAGAAAATTTTGGATATTTAACACTAAACATACCATATAACGGGGCAAATGACCCATAAATTTTATCTAAAAATTGCGGTGGGAAATGAATTAAAAATTCTTATTCTTTGTGTTTGTAATACATAAAAATTGACAATATAAGATTTTGTTAAATTATAATAAAGTTTATTTGTCTATTTCCTTTCAATCTTCATATTTCATACATTTATAATTAGAAAAAATAAAGTCCGGTCATTTGACCGGCTATGGTAAAAATAGGTATGTATTAAGTGTTGTTATGTTTAGTGTTGAACCACTAAAAATCTCAAATATACAAACAAAATTTATGAATGTAAAGAGCACAGAATCTGATCCGATGGGCGATTGGTTAAGGTGCTGGCTTTCGGTACCGCAGTTCATGGGTTCAAATCCCACTGTGGATGTTCGTAGCCGTTAGGATTCGGCTTTAAGCTGTAGATCCCGGTCTCATTAGCCCTCGTGTTGCAAAAAGTAGACCAAAGCAATCCAAGCCAGAGTCTGATAATACACCACTAATAATGTATGAACAAATCTTCAAAATCGTTTCCGGATTTAAATATCTTGTAACAACTGCCATCAACAGAAATGTACAGATGCTAATATAGTTTAATAAATCCTCAAAAACCATCACTGATCAGCAAAAAATTATAATTTATACTAATTCGACCAGTTTCTCTATAGCAACAAAAGCTGGATATTGAATAAGCATATCCAAAACAGACTTCTTATTTTGAAAGAAAAATATTGTGTAACATGTTCTGTGCTTTACAAGAAAAAATTGTCTGGCTTTACATTCCTGAAATTTAAGATTGATATAAACATCCAGACATTGTTAAATAGATACGCAGTTACGTTTACA
>CM063511.1:51707223-51714723 GCA_032207245.1 Pardosa pseudoannulata | reverse complement strand
TATTAGATCAAGGAAAACGTGAACTGTGGCAGTTTTAGATTATAAAATTAAAAATTATTTGATGAAATATTAAATAAAAGGAAGTCTCTCCATCAAGTCAGCTTCTGATTTTTTTACCTGAGGTGACTCTTAAAATAAGACTTCCGAATCTTCATCAATCATCCTACATTCAGCTCCCTTCCTCTACATAGAGTACTGACTCTTACAGTAAATTTTCCTGTACTTCATAGTTATACCATTCTTATTACTGATTTTCAACAACTTTTCGGTTGAAATGTGCAAGATGTATATACATCATATTTATATTGGACACTCTAAAAGATGTTCGGACACTCTAAAAGACTTCATCATTTCATTGTGGACGAAGAGGTTTGGTCGCTGGATCTTAATTATAATATTAGTAAGGTTTTTACAAAGTAAATAATGGACTTTAGCTATTAAATTAAACTTTTATTCTCAGACGTATACTCTGTCGGCTTCTCGAAGCGAAGGGTCGAACACACTATCTCGCATTTTACTCACTATTATTACAAACATAGAAAACAACAATTCTTATTGCGGAGGTTTTATGGCAAGCTTCCAGAATTTGTGCCAATCGCACTATTGTTGATTTTTACAAAACAAAACTCAACAGTAGAAGTGAAATGGAGTGAGTGTTATCAGCTCATTGAAACTTTCCAATAGAGACAACTAGGGAAAGGAAGAAATCAGTGTGTTAAAACAGTTGTAAGGCTGTTTTTATGAATAAAAGCAATTCGTTTTTCATTGCATAAATTTATTGAACACGTTACGAATCCTCACTGTGATAAGAAAGTGATAAGAAAAGAGAGATTACTAAAGTAAATAATCTCAACCTTTCTAAAAATTGAAAATATTTTTTGAATTAATATATTTTAATATTTAACATAGTAACCAGTTTATTACAAAGGAAATTAATAAAAGTATAGGAAGGGATTAAAAACTTATAGAGGAACACCTTTTTGGATATTCTGTATACTAGAATATTAGTTACTGCCCTCAGCATAATCTCGAAAATTTAGAACACATATATTTTCTTCATATTCCATCCCACGGAAATACTTTGTAGGTCCGTAATAAAGTTAAATAAACTTAATTCATTTACATTGAGTTTTTTTCTCGAATTATATAAGAATTCAATAAAATATTGCAGTTGTAATCAAAAAAAAATAATATTCTTGATTTTTTTTACTTTTATATTTTAATAATGTTTAATTTTAAATATATTTTGGCACAGTTTTTAGTGTTAATAATCAAATTGTGTGTTACTCTATCTAGTTTATTACTTATAAATATAATAATTTATATATATATATATATATAATGTATAAATATATATGTATATATATGTTATTATATTATATGTATATGCATATTATTATATATATATATATATATAATTATATATATATATAAATATATATATATATTAATATATATAATTATATATTTATATATTTTATGTTATATATATATATATGTATATATATATATAATATATATGATATATATATATAATATATATATATATATATATATATATATATATTCATGTATATATATATTTTATATTATATATGTACATATATATATATATATATATATATATATATATATATATATAAATATATATATATATATACTATATATATAATATATATATTTTATATGTATATATATTATATATATATAAATATATATATTATATATATATTTTATATATATATTATGTAAATATATATATATTTTATATTGTATATATATATATATATTTTTATATATATAAATATATGTATATATATATATATATATATGTATATATATATATATATATATATTTTATTTTATATATATATTATATATATATATATATATATATATATATATATATATATATATTATATATATATATATATATTTTATATATATATGTTTGAGTTGTCAATAAATGTTTTATTGTTGACATGTTGACTTTATTATCTCTGTAATGATACTAATAAGGGATTACAGGTTATATATAATCAAGTTATTAATTTAAACTTTTATATAAATGTATTTTCCGAGGAATATTGCATTTATATAAAATTTAAGTTAATTTTAGAAATTTTGTTTATAATATTAGTAAATGGAACTTTATTTATCTAGATAAATTTTCGTACATTATTTTTGTTATATAACAATGAAACAAATTTCTTGTAAGATTTTCCTGTACTTCATAGTTACCCATTCTTATCAATGATGTTCAACAACTTTTCTATTGAAATTTGCAATGTATATACATCGTATTTATATTGGACATTTTAAAAGATGTTCGTAATACATTTTTGACGTTATGTATATATATAAATATTTTAAATGTAAGCATCATTTCATTGTGGATGAAGAGGCTTGGTTGCTATTCTTATTAATGATTTTTGCAAAATAAATGATGGACTATAGCTAAAATTAAAGTTTAAATCTCAGACGAATACTCATTCACCTTCTCGAAGCAAAGGGTCGAAACACCGTCTTTTATTTTACTCACTATTATTACAAACATAAAAAAACAACAATTCTTATTGCGGAGGGTTTCAGCAAGCTGCCATAAATTTTGCCAAGCACTATTAGCGGTTTTCACAAAACAAAACTCAACAGTAGAAGTGAAAGGGAATGAGTGTTGTCAACTCATTAAAACCTTCCATTAGAGATAACTAGGGAAAGGAAGATATCAGTGTGTTAAGACTTTGTAAGGCTGTTTTTATGAAAAAAGAAATTTGTTTTTCATTGCATGAATTTATTGAATAAGTTATGAATCCTTACTGTGATAAGAAAGTGAAAAGAAAAGAGAGATTACAAAAGCAAATACTGTCAACCTTCCTGAAAATTGAAAATAACTTTTAAAGTAATATATTTTAATATTTAACATAGAAAGTAATCTATAACAAAGAAAATTAATAAAGGTAAAGGGAAGGATTAAAAACTTATAGAGGAACACCTTTTTAGGTATTCTGCATACTAGAATATTAGTTACTGCCCTCAGCATAATCTCGAAAATTTAGAACACATATATTTTCTTCATATTCCATCCCTAAGAAATATTTTAGTATTAGAAACGTATTATCGTGAATTAGCGAAATTTGCATGTTACACAATACCCTTTACTTAAATTGACACAGTTCACTTCACTCTAAACTAATCTATTATAAATTTTGTTTAATGTCTTACAGAATAAAAATCATTTAATAGCAAATACTAATTTTAAATCTCTATTACAAATCTTGAAATTGAGTAATGATTTTTTTTTCTTTTTCCTGAAGGGTAACTTATAGAATTGCAATGAGCCTATCTGACAAAGAAGAAAAGAAAATATTTTTCTGTTGCCTGAGCGTAGTACCAAATATCATGTATTGGGTTATCAACTAAGTTCCCACCGCGTGCTAACATTTTAAAAAGTTTCCTTCCTTAAAAAGTTTCCTTAAAAAGTTTTCAGCAAAGATTAATAATTAATCAATCCATAATGTATACTCTCTTATTGTTTACAACTTCTACCCAATGTCGAACAAGATTTTTAATACCTTGTTGATCGAAATCGCTAGTTTTACTTGAAAAATTGATATAACCTGTTAACCCATATTGGACCGCTGTCCTATAAACAGGACAGCAAATAAAATTCCATTTAATAATAAAGTTATAAATATTTTCTGAGTGGATGTTATTGTAACACCTTTAAAATAGACACACTTTAGCGTAGTAACAAAAAAACCTGAGAAATCACTTTATATTGTATTGTAAAATTTATTTTCAGCAACCTCTTAAAAATTGTCATTTTTTAATCTTTAATTATATATTTTTTATTTTTTTTAACATTGTGGAGGTTTTTTTAGTTTAAACACAGAGCCAATAATGTAGCTGAAAGTTTTTATTGAAAATATATTTCACACGTGTATTTTGTAAACATAAAAAAGGTGCCCTAAAATTAAGACGACGGTCCAATCTCGATTATTTTTCCACGAATTCGATATTGCATTGATAGCTCACATTCTTTTCTTATCTTTCAATGAAAACAAGTTCAAACCCCTGTTCACACACCTGGACATAAAAAGAGGTAAATAGGTGTCTATTCTATTCAGAAAACTGGAGATGGAAAGATAAACTTACTCTCTTACTGCCAGTTCAAAAACTGCAAGAGAAAACCTACAACAGTATGCTTAAAATGTAATGTTGGACTGTTTTGACTGTTTCCCCAAATTTCATCTATGAATCAGCCTAATGCAATGTAAGTGATATGTTAAGATTTAGCAGTGTATTGGACCATTGTCCTATTTATAGGACAGCCAATTACATAAAAAATTAAAAATATTTTTTCAAAATTTTGGTTTTATATACTTAGTTACACCATATTAATGATATGGATTAAGTTTCAATAACTTACAGAAATATTTAGTTGGTGTGGTACAATATGGGTTAAAGTGAAGACCGACTGACCGTCGAGGCCAGTCACAAGTATAAGTGGAGTCCATATGAGAAATTACGAATTCTAATATAAACTAATTCCTCCTGCTGATTTTGTTGTATTTTGAATATAAATAATGGTGTAAATAGGAAATAAAAATGCTAATTAGGCCATCATGCCAAAGGGACCATACTCGATCGAAGATCTGCCCAACATGAACATGGCGTCTTGGTCTTAAAAAAGAAAATGGTGTTAGATAGGCCGCATAAGATTTTAAGCTGCACACTCCTCTTTCCTTTCTATCTCTCTGTGTGGGGGGACGCAGATATCTTAAGGAAAAAGTACGTTGGACAGCATTGCCTGGGTCGAAGATGGCTAATCCGCGGTTAGCAACCCCTCTTGACCAATGGGGTCGAATGGGTGTAACTCGCACCACTTTCGCCTCTAGGTCAATTTCGCACTGGTGTTGTAGAATGTAATACTTTATTACATAACAAAACTCTGAACTCTACATCAATATTATAGAAGCACCAAGCACAGCAATTGATACAGATAAAAAACATGGAAATCCGTTGGTTTCATATCAGAAGAGTACGGCTGGTGCAGCAACATTTTCCATTCATGTGTTGTAATACCTTCATTGGTTTCTTCCTTGGTTCCCTTGTGGCTTGATACAGATTTTCGTGCAAAAGTTGGTTTAATCTATCTTCATCAAACCCAGCTATGCCTACAGTACAAGATGTGTCTTTGACGTCAAAATTTTCATTTTTGAACATGATGTACCAATAGCGAGCGGCTCTTTCAGGTAGCACTTTCCATACACAGCACAAACGTCGAGAGAAGCAACTTTTGTGGTTTCAGAACCGTGCTATAACCATTTAACGGACGGTGGTTTCGGAGCGAAACCACCTGTTAAATTCTTTCTCTGCTTTTGAAAGACATAGGATGGACTTTTAGGTTTTTTATATTTATGACATTTCCAACTCACAACAGAGAGTATACAAGAGCTCTATACTTCATTTGAAATATACGTGGTTAAACTTACTTTACCTGGAAAAGTCAGTAATATGATTTTTTTTTTACTTATAAACCCAAATGTCTATCCAAACAACACTTTTAAATTGTTTATGTTTGGTACGGTCTACTGTCTTTCAACACGAGAGCGAATAAGACCGAGACCTACAGCTTAAGGCCGATTCCGAATTGCTACGAACATCCATACCTGCAGTGGGATTTTAACCCATGAATTCCGGTACCTAAAAGCAGCGCTGTACTATATGGCCATCGTTCGGCTGTAAATTGGTTAGTTTATCTTTATCATACCCTTTTAGATAATAATCATTGTTCCCGCAGCATAATTAAACCTTTAAAAAAGCATTTTCACTCCGTACAAGGGGCTGGATTTTGCATTTTAACCACCCCTCAAATTTTACCCCCCTCAAAAATGTAAAAAAAAAAAAGTATGCATTTACCTTTATAAAGTTCATAGATACCCTTTATCAACTAATTTCCTTAAATCCCAAAGAATTTACAATAGTGACCTTTAAAGGGTTAAAGCAAAAAAGAAGGCAGTGAAAATTCCCATTTTTCTCAAATTAACATCCTATTTCAATGATCTGAAAGTTAACATAAATTATCTTGAATTAAAAAAATGAAACATAAATTCTGGTATAATAAAACATCTTCTTTCGAATGACTATAAAAATCAATATTTAATAGAATGTGGGGTGCTAACATTTAAAACGAGAGGAACATAATTGCCAATCTAAAGTTCTCAATCTTGACTCATAAGAAAAATCAGGTTCAGTGCAAGAACATTTAGAAGTCGAAAGACGCCAATGAATAAATATATGGTAATACACGTGGTAGCAGTACTGACAGAGTTTAGAAATTGGGACTTGAGGCCCTGGTTTACCAGCACATCGTGTAAGACTATGGTCTCATATATCAAACATCTCAGACACTTAAAAATATGAAATATTTACCTACACTTCAGATACAAAAAAAATATATAACATTATCATCGGTTCGGTTGAAATAATATGCGTAATATTCACTATGTATGAAAAATCTAAAACAGCTTTACATATAATTCTTTTTACACATAACTAGTAAGGTAAGGATCCAATTAAATCGGTTCATAACTCCAGCGTTATACAAGTGCTAGTAATGTCACCTCCATTTTACCGGGTACAAGATATTTTACATGGAGGTTCAGTAAATCCCATTTACATGAACAATGGTTTTAATTCTCCTTTTCAGCGTATTGTTCTCAGAAGGTGGGAGATCATCCGGGAAAGAATTAGTAACTGTAACACAAGATATTTCTCGATGGAGTTGCCTAAACAACAGATTAAAAAATAATGATTTCTTTTCTAATTCTTGAGACAAACAGGTACTTCGAAAATTGTAATTCCAAATCAGAAAAAAAAACCTTACTTTAGGAAATATCTAAAATATATTAAACAATATTTGTATAGAATTTCTTTCCAATTTACCACCAATCATTTTAATTTAGTAACTGCAACACAGAATATTTTTCGATGGAGTTGCCAAAATAACAGATTAAAAACGTAATGATTTTGCTTATTAGACAAGTTACAGCTCGTTACATGATCAGCTTAATTTAAATTTCCTTTCCAATTTTCGAGACGAACAGACACTTCGAAAATTATAATTCCAAATCAGCAAAAACTCACTTTAGGAAATATCTAAAAAAGATTAAACAATACCTGTACCGAATTTATTTCTAACTTACCATCTATGATTCTAATTTAGTAACTGTAACACAGGATATCTCTCGATAGAGTTACCTAACTAGCAATTACAAACATAATGATTTTGTTTAATTGTCTAATTGCAACTCTTTAAATGATCAGTTTAATTTAAATTTTCTTTCCAAGTCTTGTGACAAACAAATACTACGAAAAGTTATAACATCAAATAAAGAAATATCAAATAAAGAAAGGATTAAACAATATCCGTATCGAATTTATTTCTAACTTACCACTATCATTCTAATTTAGCAAATGTAACACAGGATTTCTCTC
>CM063511.1:51694723-51702223 GCA_032207245.1 Pardosa pseudoannulata | reverse complement strand
ATATATCTAATAAGCAAACTATTATTCCAATTAATGAAGCGTAAAATCGCAATCGTTCGGCCTCTTTCCCACGAAGATGCAAAGATTAAATTTCCCCAATATACCTAGTAAGCAGACTATTACAACAATTAATGAAACTGAAAATCTCCATTATTCGGGGTCTTTCACATGGAGATACAATGATTCAATTTCCTCAATCTACCTAATAAACAAACTATTACCACAATTAATAAGGATGAAAATCGCAATCGTTCGGCCTTTTTCCCACGAAGATGCAAATATTCAATTTTCCCAATATACCTAGTAAGCAGACTATTACAACAATTAATGAAACTGTAAATCGCCATCATTCGACGCCTTTCACAGAAAGATGCAAGGATTCAATTTCCAGAATTAATAAAGCTGATAACCGCAATCCTTTGGCCTCTTTCCCACGAAAATGCAAAGATTCGATTTACCCAATCTACCTAGTAAGCAGACTATTACCACAATTAATTAAGTTGAAAATCATAATCGTTCGGCCTCCACGATGATGAAAAGATTCATTTTCCCCAATCTACCCAGTAAGCAAACTATTACAACAATTAATGAAACTAAAAATCGTCATCATTCAGCGTCTTTCCCAGGAAGATGCAAGGATTCAATTTCCCCAATCGACCTAATAAGAAAACTATTACCACAAATAATAAAGCTAAAAATCGCAATTGTTTGGCCTCTTTCACAGGAAGATGCAAGGATTCAATTTCCCCAATCGACCTAATAAGAAAACTATTACCACAAATAATAAAGCTAAAAATCGCAATTGTTTGGCCTCTTTCACAGGAAGATGCAAGGATTCAATTTCCTTAGTGTAATTAGTAAGCAGAGTATTATCACAATTAATGAAACTGAAAATCGCCATCATTCGGTGTTATTCAAGGAAGATGTAAGGATTCTTTTTTCCAATTTACCTACTAATCAGACTATTACCAGAATTAATGAAGCTGAAAATCACAATCGTTCGGCCTCTTTCCCAGGAAGATGCAAAGATTCGATTTCCTTAATTTACATAGTAAGCAAATTATTACAACAATTAATGAAACTGAAAATCGCCCTCATTCGGCGTCTTTCCCAGGAAGACGCAAGGATTCATTTTTCCTGCTCAGCCTAATAAGCAAACTATTACCACAATTAATGAAGTTAAAGATGAAAGTGGAAGATGAAAGGATTCAATTTCTCCAATCTACCTAGTAAGTAGACTATTACAACAATTAATGAAGCTGAAAATCTCCATCATTCATCATTTTTCCAGGAAGATGCAAGGATTCAGTTTCCCAATTTAGATACTAAGCAAAATATTACCACAATTAACGAAATTCAAAATCGCTTGCACGTCGTCTAAAGTAATTGATTTATTTCGTTTAAATTTCCGCTGCAGTTAAGTAATAAATCAGCTCTACAAATTGATGATACAAAAAGAGCAGAACATTATAGCAAGTATTACATAAATATTAAACAAATTTTGTTGTGTTTTTTAGTTTATATGAATGGAACATCACACGGCGATTAATCTTCAGATATTTAAAAATAGTGATAGTTTGTGATTCCAAGGATATGCTCAAGAATATCCAGTTTTGGTTCAGTCAGGTTTGGTTTGGTTCGAAGCACGACAGCCTACCATTTTGCTTCATAAGGCTAATAACACTACAATAAGTTCACAGAAAAATGAGAATTATATTTCCAAACATTTAAGAGGATACGTAAATGAATATCCTACAATAACTTTCATAATTTTTTACATAGGAAAACCCTTTAAACAACATATAAATTGCTTAAATATTCTTTCTAAGAAACAATAATCAGATTTAAATAAAGGGCTAGCCCATTCTAAGCATAAATCCCCTTTATAATAACTGCCTAAGTTACCTGTCAGTCTGTCCTCGAATATATGAAGCGGTTGGATCTGGAATGGATAAAGGCATCCATATCGGATTCTTGATGAGTTACGGTTAGCAAAATTCAAAGCGAATAAAGTTTATCTTCTCCTAAACTATCTATCCAATTCTAAAATAAATTGGCATACATATGCTTCATATCACAGCAAAAAATACTGGCGTCTTTAAAACATTCGAAATCTACCCCTTCCCTCCTTTTCGAACTTTTAATGCCATTATTTCGAGCCCTATTTCCCCTGTTAAGATCAGGTCTATTCAATTTATCAATTTATCACATAAAATCGGTAAAAATAACATTTTTTCTAACATTATGACGTAACATTATTTCCTAACATTATTTTCTAACATTCCTTCCACTATATCATTTAACCATCTCCTATTTTTAATTATTTAAATACCGTCTACATTATTTTCATACGTTTCATCACTGAACTTAGATATTACGTAAAAAATTTACTTTTATATTTGTATAGAGATTAGGTACATATGTGATAATTTTAAATTTAATCATCGATTATTTTTTTGTTGCAAGATAATTCTCAGACAATAAAACGAACCATTTTTTAACCTGTCTCATACGTTACTTCCCAATTCTAGAAAATTAAAAATTTCACTGATCCCGTAGCATCACGGTCTATGTGCTAGTGTATGTGAATAAATACTAAACAAACTCGCATTTCAATAGTATCAGTACTATCATTAACATTCTGTGCAAATATTTTGCCAATATGTGCTGCATTACTACATGTTACTATATCAAATTCATATGAAACTAAATCATTTTTTGCCCAAATACCTCATTTATGGTTGTAACCTTAATTTTGGACCTAAGCGTATTTGTTTATTTCTTAACAGCCTTATATGAGGTTCATGTGAGAATTCATGTAATTCATATTGCATAATTCCAATATTTATCAAAGCAGGAAGACAGTATGCAAATTTCAAATTAATACGTTATAAAGACAAAAACACTTTTGTTGTGCTTCATTCTCATTTTTGAATTGTATCATACGTTTCCTTTTATGACCACAGATAAATTATTCCTCATTTGATAGGGAATTGCCTATAATTAACGGAAAACAATGACTGTTGGCTTAACTCTTTAACGGTAAATATTAACAGGTGGTTTCTCAGTGAAACCACCTGTTAATATTTTTTCTCTTCTTTTTAAAAATATAGTAAGGATTTTTTTCAATTTTCTATGTTATCTATTCTTTGATGCAGGAACAGATAATAAAATTTTGCATAGTTTTTTTTTTTTTTTTTTTTTTTTTTTTTTAAATATGTTAAGTTAAAAATTGCTTTACATGAAAAATCTCGAATTTGATTTTTTTCCTGAACACTTCAAATAAAGAAAACAATGAAAAATTATGTAATTATCTACTTATTACATAATTTTTATGGTAAATATACATTGTTCTTCCAATATAATTAATGTTAAGAAACTCTTGTTTCCATGCTGTACACAATTTACCCCCCCCATAAAAATTTTTACTTATTAACACTTTGACTGCCAAGCCAAAATTGCAAATGTTCACAACGGGGCCAAACTTTTTTTTGTGTGTAATTTGTATTTTTTCAACATAAAACTATATATAAAAACAATATTTCAAAACAAACAATATTTTAAAACAAACTCTCTCTATTTATATATATTCCCTTTTTTGTTGCATGTTCCAAATATTTAGTTTTTCATAAAACTTAGCTCATAAAATCGTCACATATACCAATTTGCGCAAACCACGTATACCTAACACATCATAGGGAGCCCAAAAATCAAACTCCAATACGATTTTCATGTAACTGATAACATCTTTGATAGCCATGGCCTGAAGTGTTAAAACACCATGGCTATCATATCGGATAGCCAGTGTCTCAACGGAAATATCACTGGATATCACATATGATAGCCATGGCAGTCAAAGTGTTAAAGTAATGTAAAATTTGTTATATGTTTCCTGTTTATAAGGTTCACAGTCAACTTTTATAACCTAATGCCCTTAAATCTGAAATAACTTTTAATCGTGACCTTTAAAGGGTTAATCTGTCGATTAGATTCCTTACGACAGGCCAACTTATATGTAATGTGTAGATTTATTTTCTCGATAATTTTTTTTATTTAATAAATGTAGATGGTAGTTCAATAAGCAAGACATAAAATCTTCAAGTAACGCCAGTGTTTTATCACATCGTTGCTGATCGATATTAATGATTTTTCATGTCCCAAACATGTATTGATATATCACTATTTATAACAAATGAAATCATGAAGTATAGATGTATCTGTTGTAAAACTTCTCAAAGTGTAACTCTGCAAAATGATAAGATATATCTTAACATAAATATCAAAAACACAATTTGTCTCCATGAATAACATTTCACTATGCTTAAAATTTCAGATTGCCACCAATAACAGTTCGTAAATTTCAAAATCAATACATTATACATTTCATCTATTTTAAATTATTTATTACACAAATTAGATTTAAGATATTCAATAATCAATACATATTCAAGAGAATCGATACAGAGTTAATGGGTTAATGATACTTATTCTGCCTCGTAACAATGTGTTCTATTAGAAATTAAAATTTCGAAGTTGTAGTTTTGATGTAGAACCACGGAAACATATCACTGGACATAATATCGTCATTTATTATATTGCGAGATTTGCTTTAAAATTTTCCTTTTCTGAAGCTGAATGAATTTCATCTTATGACACATGATTTGCATATGTCTTTTCTGCATAGCTCATGAATAGTTAATAGTTTAAAATCATAAATAATGAGTCTTTATTAGAGATAAGATGTCATATGGGATATAATGATTTTATTACATCAAATGACAACTTCAGGTTAATATAATTTTTTTTATCAAATTAGCTTGGTACTATAAAATCTTTAGGTTGAGATTCAAAGATTAAATAAAGATTATCTATATAATGTATTAAAGCATATCATTATTGATTATATGTATGCATATGTATGTATATGTAAGTAAACGTATGTATATATAAGTAAACTTATGTAATGTTAATTATGTTAATTATGTTAATTATGTATGTATATGTAAGTAGGTTAATATTATATTTTTTTATCAAATTAGCTTGGCACTATAAAATCTTTAGGTTGAGATTCAAAGATTAAATAAAGATTATCTATTTAATGTATTAAAGCATATCATTATTGATTATATGTATGCATATATATGTATATGTAAGTAAACGTATGTATTCATATGTATGTATGCATGTATATGTATATACGTATGTATACATATATCTATCTATCTATCAATCTATCCATTTATATGTATATATATATAACACACGTATATATACATATATATATATATATATATATATATATATATATATATATATATATATATATACAGATACACGTATATATATATATATATATATATATATATATATATATATATATATATATATATACACATATATATATATATACATATATATATATATATATATATATATATATATATATATATATATATATATATATATATATATATATATATATATATATATATATATATATATATATATATATATATATATGTATATATATATATATATATACATATATATATATATATATATATATATATATATATATATATATGTATATATATATATATATATATATATATATATATATATATATATATATATATATATATATATATATATATATATATATATATATATATATATAATAACGTAATTGATGTTATTAAAATCAGCATTACGGTTTAGAATACATACAAACCTATATAAAAACCTATAATCAAATGGGAAACGTGTTATAAAAACTATCCTATCCCGTATTTCTATCTCACCTCAAACGTCCTTCTAGATTCATAACCTAAAATATCGATCTTTTGTGCAACTACAAAATATCCGTTAAAATAAATTTGCCACTTCTAGCTGTACTATCCCACCCAAAACAGGAAACTTAATGGGGATTAATTTGAAATGTAACTACTCGCGATTTAAACTAAGAAATCAATAGCCACAGGGGTAATAAACAATCTGAGGCACATGTAAAGGTTTGATTATTCAACAATTTTTATTTCGATTATCTATTTCTATAGATCTTCCATTCATAGATTGAAATCCATTTCATTCATGAGTTAAGGATTCATGAGTTAACATACATTACTTTTTAATAGTAAGTATCCAAATAAATTTCCAAGGAATTTAAGGAAAAAAATAAAAGTTTGCTAAATTGAGCTAAAGTTATTCAAAAATAGCAATATCGGTAATAGTAATATACCCTATTACTTTAAAGTATTATTGGGATATATCAATGATATCTTATCAATTTGTGTATATATCACGATATTAGATGTCTGATATCGTCCAGCTCTAGTTTAGTGATTTGATAAAAAACAGAGGAAAACAATTTTCATCTGTATGTATGACATATTTTACATTTTAATGATTTTATTACATATCTAAATTGTAAAAACATCGATATTTTATGCAAGTAATTGTTAAATAATATTTGCAAGCATCCAGTTGTAATACATAAATTTAAGCAGATTAATTGTAATTCCATTTAAAAGTAATCAATCTAGAATTGTACAACAAATACATCTCAGATATGCATAGCATAGAGCTGCAATAAATTTAACGTTAAATAAAAACTGAGAAAATGATAACAATTCAATATGAAGTGTATAAAAATTATTTAAATGTAAAAGATGCATATGCTTTTTGTTTATCATCTCATTTTTGCTTTCTTTTCCTTCATAACGAAGTTTGAATCGTTAAAGTAAAAACTGAAGAAGCAGAGTTGTCAGTAAAATCCATCCCTTGTCTATAGCTAATAGTTAAGTGTATACCTTTTATTATGAAAACTATTAATATTGTTCAATTCTTTTTGTTTCTTTTTGTTTTGATCATAAATCGTTTGATCCAATTTTCTGAAATTTTCAATGAAATGTTAATATTAAAATATAAAGATGAAATTTTGAGAGAGAAAATGTGATAAGTGTTTTATATCGAAGTATTCTGAGATCAGTGATAAAAGTATTACAGATTAAATATCACATTTTACATTCATCTTTTTTTGATTTTTCCTTTTGGTTCTTTGGAGGATAGTTTACAAGTTAGTTACAATTTTTTTTTTTGAAAGAAGAAAAATATAACAGTGCATTATTACGAATACAGAAGCAGATAGGCAGTTATGTCAGTGAAAAACAGAGGAGAAGGGATAGAAACAAATAGCGGGAGAAACTCCATAAGGAGAGAAAGAGGCTTGAAGAGAAAAGAACTTGAAAAAAAAGGAGACAAAGTTGTGCAGAAACAGAGAGAGAGAGACACAGCTTGCTTGAGGAAGGAAGGGAGAAAGTAGCCGTAAGAAATTATTCCGAACCTAACAAATGAAAAATTCGAACTGTTATAAACCGAGATGGAACTTTTAGTTATAGCATACAAGTTGGAAATGAAATTTGGAAGAGACACGTAGATCAAATAAGGAAATGTGGGAAGTCGATTGAATTATCCCAAGCTGCTACTGAAATTCCAATTTAC
>CM063511.1:51679723-51689723 GCA_032207245.1 Pardosa pseudoannulata | reverse complement strand
CCCAAACTATATTCTTCTAAAATAATAACAAATATTCTTCTAAATACCTTAAACTAGATACTCGCGTTTGTAAAGTGTTGGTGAAAACGTTTTTTAGAATATATATCAAATTTATTAATCATTCACTCAAAATTTATTTTAAGGGATTATAAGACTGTTAAATAGACAAAAATTTAGATTTTTCAGACAAAAATATAAGTAAAAAGAAACTGAGTTTTAAATATTTTAAAACAAACTGCTTAAATAATTTCCAATATTGAATAGTTATGAGAAAAACGTGTCAGCTGTTTATTGTAAACAATTTTAAACTTCAAAACTTTAGCTATATTTTTCACAAACTGTGTTTTCTTCATGAAACGAGCATGTTATCTCATAAAAATTTTAATCTTTTTTATGAACATTTTACAGTTATAAAACAATATAATTTCATCAAACTCAACATAATTTTCTTGTATATTTAATAAAATATTTTTTTGTTACAACGATAAAAATTTTAATTTTCAATGAAAAAAAAAAATCATCTTTTTTCAAATACTTTTTAAAAATATACATGTAATTTAAATAGAAATTTAGGTTCAAATTTATTTTGAGATATTGTAATATATTTAAAAACAATAAGTTTGTATATAACTTAATTATATTTTTTGTTATCATTCTCGTTAGCCTTGATATCATTTTTGTTACCACAAAGTGTGAACAATTATTTTATAATTTCTAACACAAATAAATTTTATAGGTCTAAAATTAATGAGATATGTAATTAGAGATAGTAGTTTGTTCAAATTGTGCTAAAAACTTTATGTTTGTAAAAACTGGTAGTTTTCAAGCTATAAGTAGTCAAAAGTAATAATTATTTTACATTTTTTCGCCTTTTTAAAGTCGTATGACCCCTTAAATGCAATAATTAAAATATGTAACACAACACAATGAATAAAGATAAATATGGTTTTTAACAATGTTACTTAAAACGTCTACTATTTTTTCATCTTTCACAAAAAAAACTTTAAATTCCAATAAAATAACAGGGCAAATATACTATGTTTTAAATTTTTGCTAAATAGTTTACTGTTCAACTTTTCAATATAAAATTCGGGGACCGATATGGAAAATTTTAACGCTTTAAAACTTGCATAATATATGGACATTTTTTTTCCCTTTTTGAATAAATCCCAAGCAGGTTTCAAAATTTATGACTACAAGTGAATCATTCATCACACCGTAAGTGAGGCAATATTTCAATACAAAGGGTGCAGTATTTTTGTGGCATTGTAACAATTTTTACGCTAGCGGACACAGAAAACTTTTAAAATAAAATTTCCCAAATTGTTGTCCGCATTTCAGCATGTCATAGATTAATGATGTATCTCAAGATAGATAAAGAAGAAAAAGCTATATAAAGGGCCTTTTAGACTTGTGTAAGAATTTTTTATATGAGAAATATATTTCTGGGAAATTTCTATGTAAATACAATCAACATAAAATCCCATCTAAATGCAAGTTGTTGTGTAATTGTAAACAAATTAAAAATGAAAAATGAAATGAACAATTTTATACGAGGAATATATTTTGGGAAATTTCTATATAGAGTACAATCTCGATTAACTGAAACTCTCTATTAACCGAAGTCGATTTCTTCTGCACTTTTTCTCAGTTTCTACTGTAATCAAAAACTTTCTCTTTACAAACATGCATTTTTACAGTTTTCTTTTTTCCCACATTCTTTTTGTATGCAAGCCGTCCTTTCCAAACTACGAGTGCAGATAAATATTTTGGAAATCTCTTTTTTAGAATTCCTTCTCGTAAGCACAGTTCCCGGTATGAGTTTCTTCTTTACCACTTTCAAACATTCCTGTTCTAAACAAAAAGACACCCCATTTCGAAAATTTGGAATGTCATACTGCCGAGTCCCAGAACAATCGAATGTTATTGCACTAATGACGATACTACATATTAAAATAGATAATTATTAATAAATTCTCGATTATTCAAAAATTTCGATTATCCGAAGTAGGGTCGATCACAATTACTTCGGATAATGGAGGTTCTACTGTAAATATGATCCGCATAATAGCCCCTCTAAATGCTGCCGAACGATTACTGAATGGTTAGAGTGCTGGCCTTCAGTACCGGAATTCGTGGTTTCGAATTCCACTATGGTATGGATGTTCGCAGCTGTTTGGAATCGGATTTAAGCCGTAGGTCACGGTCTCATAAGTCCTCGTGTTGCAAAAAGTAGATCGTATTGCTCCAAAACCAAACCAAACCCCTCTAAATACAAGTTGTTGTGTAATTTTAATCAAATTAAAAGCATCTATAAACATAATAATAAATTGCTGTAACAAGTATAGGTCTGCACCTTTAGACTTGAAAATTTATAAAAAAAAAGTTTCTAAATTTACAAAAAAAAAAAAAAATGCCGTGGTAGTTCATTCGGCAAAGTCAACGATCTAGTAACTGAGAGATTGTGGTTTCTGAGCCGGCTTAAGATCCGCCGTGTTAGTTAAAAGTGACTGGGGAACGTAAAACATATTTCGGGTCACAATGTCCTCCAAGTTCTAAATAAATACTCCTGGGTGTGGCAGGTCAAACCTATGGGTCTTCGTGTATGGGTCCCTACTTCAAAAATGCGTGAATCTACATGATCAAAGTTGTTCTTTCACTTTAACGGTGCTCATTAAAAAAAAAAAAAGGTGCACTCCTTTGCCTTAATACGAGCAGCGTATAACTCAATCGGGCTAGTTTTGCCCAAGTGGCATCAGAAACAACAACAACAATACAAAAATATCGTTAAAAACCTTATCAACAACTTTAAAAAGTACTTATAAAAATGTAATGCTATATATAAAAAGGTTAAAAATGTACAATTAATGTAATCGCGGTTAATGTTATCAAACGCTTATTGTTATCGAAATCACTTGGTCCCGATTATCTCTATTCATTTGTAATTATCGCTTTATGGGATCGTTACATCGGTTAATGTAATCAGTTTTCGAACCTCATTTTAACAGGTAAGTGTGTTTTACTCTGACCCGGCAGAAGCCATACAGATCTGATAAACCGCTCGCCACGACGTAACCACAACACTACAGGGTGCTGCTGACCTACGAGAGGTTTCGTCATGGCTCGAAATTAATTTAGACGACCCCAGTAAGGAACAATACTACAACAGTAAGTTCGGAACTACCAGGGAAGTCGGAAGAGAAGGATCACCCAGGAAACCCCGGGTTCGTAACACCCGAGTATACCTAAAGGAGGTATACACCTTGAGGTTTTCAGACGGCTATCATTGGCATAAGAGGGAGACTCCTAGTTACCAGGGGGCGCCACGAGGAGGCTGATAGCTGTCCTAGGTGAGGTACCGTAGTACAACACCCTGTTGCTCTTCCCCAGAGCCGCACGACAAAGGTGAATCATTGCAACCCCACCCCCATTTTAACAGGTAAAGGAATATTCACAATGTATTCAGAAGAACTCATTATTTTTTATCCTTCGTTCTTGTTTTAATTTCGGAGAATTCTTCCTCTTCCACATAGTGAAAAAAAGAAAAAAAAACAAAGGAGTGGAAAATTACAATTTCAAGGAATTTTTCAGAAATATGCACATTCTGCTGGTGGTCAATATTTGTCAGATAAGGAGAAGGCAACAAATTCTATTCGGAACTGAGAAGAAGCGTATTCACATTTTATGCTTTGCTCGTTTACTTGCGTTTGTCGATATGGAAGCCAGAAAGCGAAATCGTTTAACATTAAAACTAAGTTTCGAAATTTTAAACCGTTATCACAAGTTGCCAAATATGTATCAGCGCAATACTGCAGAGTAAACAAACATTTCTGAATTGCATTGAAAGTGTTAAAACATGGAGTACAACACCGCTCCGATGATTATAAAAAACATTATCATTACGAACGATTTATCAATGAGCTTCTTAGAAAGAATTGTTGACAATCAACAATTGATCAATTATTGTTATTACGTAAACAATTCGTATGTCTTAAAGGATAATTATACAATGCATAAATATAACGTAATTTTTTTCATTTAATTTTGAAATGCAGTACGTGTGAATCAAAATTAGGGAGGTGAAATTTATCTAATTTTGTATATCGTTTGTTGTTATCAATCGGTTATTGCTATCAGAATCACTCTGTCTGATCTGTGTAACTGATCACATAAAGTAGAGGCCACTGTAATACTAAAATCTAATAAAAAATATTACCTTTGTTATTACTTTTTATTCTTAATTAAGCAAGTAAAACTTTTTTAAAAACAAAATAAATGGCAGTATTGTATTTTAAAGATATGACTGCTACAAAATTTATTTATTACCGTGCTAAATGCTATAATAAGCATAAAATAAGCTTTAGAATATTTTATCTTATTAGTTATGTGTAGTATGTGTTCTTGAGTAACTCGGGGTGTTTCATAATATTTTGCGTGTGTCATAATATTTTGCATTTTATCTCATTGACAAAAATTAATAAACTGATTTTACACTTATCAGTTTTAAAATTGAATATGTTCTAAATGGGAATTAATTAAAATAAATGTAGAAATTATTCTTTTAAGTTATTTTTATTTATTATTGAATAAAAATTAATTAACGATAAATATGCTTATACAAATGAATTTATGGTACTTTAAAATAAGATTGCTTTCAAATTTATTTCTTTAATGCGGAAAAAAAATTATAGTAAGCATAAAATAACTGTTTGATTATTTTTATACTATTAATTGCTTGTGGCCTTAAATGTTTAATTAACGTTAAATAGACTTACACAAATGAATTTATGGTTCTTTAAAATAAGATTGCTTTCAAATTCATTTATTCAATCAAAAGAAAAATATTATAGTAAGCATAAAATATCTGTTTGATTATTTTTATACTATTAATTGCTTGTGGCATATAACCTTAAATAACTCGTCTGTTTCATGATCTTCTGCATTTTACCTCTTCCACAAAAATTAATAATCTAAAGTATTAGATTTGAAAACTGATATCTTTTAAGTTCAATCATTTAAAATCATTCTGTATCATCATTATTTATACTCGTAGTTGAATAAAGTTTAATTAACAGCAACTAGAATTTTTGAAAAATGCCATAAATTTCTATGTAATTTTCTAAAAATATGCATGCTCAAAAATTCGATTTTACCATTGTCAGTTTTAAAATCGAATATGTTCTAAATGGGAGTTAATTAAAATGAATGTAAAAATTATCATTTTATGTTATTCCTATTTATTATTGAATAACATTTAATTAACGATAAATAGACTTACACAATGAATTTATGATACTTTAAAATAATATTGCTTTCAAATTTATTTATTTAATGCAGACAAAATTGTTATAGTAAGCATAAAATACCTGTTTGATTATTTTTATGCTATTAATTGCTTGTGGCCTTAAACATTTAATTAAAGTTAAATAGACTTATACAAATGAATTTATGGTACTTTAAAATAATATTGGTTTCAAATTCATTTATTTAATCCAGAGAAAAATGTAATAGTAAGCATAAAATATCTGTTTGATTGTTTTTATGCTATTAATTGCTTGTGGCATATAACCTTAAAAAACTCGTCTGTTTCATGATCTTCTGAATTCTACCTCTTCCACCAAAAATTAATAAACTAATGTATTAGCTTTGAAAACTGATATCTTTTAAGTTTGAATAATTTAAAATCATTCTGTACCATTATTATTTATATCCATTGTTGAATAATATTTAGATAACAGCAACTAAAGTTTTTGAAAAATGCCATAAATTTCTATATAATTTTCTAAAAATATGCATGTTCAAAAATTTGATTTTACCATTATCAGTTTTAAAATCGAATATGTTTTACATGGCAGTTAATTAAAATAAATGTAGAAATTATCATTTTATATTATTCCTACTTATTATTGAATAACATTTAATGAACGTTAAATAGACTTACAAAAATGAATTTTATGGTATTTAAAATAAGATTGCTTTCAAATTTATTTATTTAATGCAGACAAAAATGTTACAGTGAACATAAAATACCTGTTTGATTATTATGCTATTAATTGCTTTTAGCCTTAAACGTTTAATTAACGTTAAATAGATTTACACAAGTGAATTTATGGTACTTTAAAATAAGATTGCTTTCAAATTCATTTATTTAATCCAGAGAAAAATGCTATAGTAAACAAAAATATCTGTTTGATTATTTTTATGCTATTAATTGCTTGTGGCATATAACCTTAAATAACTCTTCTGTTTCATGATCTTCTACATTCTACCTCTTCTGCAAAAATTAATAAACTAATGTATTAGTTTTGAAAACTGATATCTTTTAAGTTTGAATCATTTAAAATCATTCTGTATCATCATTATTTATACCCATTGTTGAACAAAATTTAATTAACAGCAACTAGAATTTTCGAAAAATGCCATAAATTTCTATATAATTTTCTAAAAATATGCATCTTAAAAATTTTATTTTACCCTTATCAGTTCATTTAATGCAGAGAAAAATGCTATAGTAAACATAAAAGATCTGTTTGGTTATTTTTATGCTATTAATTGTTTGAGGCATTTACCCTTAATAACAGTTTGTTTAATAACTTTTCTACAAAAATTAATAAGCTGATATATTAGATTCGAAAATTGATATCTTTTAAGTTTAAATCCTTTTAAATAATTGTGTATCATTGTTATTTATATACATTGTTCAATGAAATTCAATTAACAGCAAATAGTATTTTTGACAAATACCATACATTTCTATATAATTTTCTAAAAATATGCTTGCTCAGAAATTTAGTTGCTTATAGCAGAGATAAATGCCATAGTAAGCGTAAAATAACTTTTTTGAATACTTTTATCTTATAAATCTCCACTTGAAAGCAACCAGGCGAAAAATGTACGTAATCTAAAATAATTCATTGAAGATTCAGAAATTGATGATTTGCAGAGCTAGCAAATTTGTTTTTGATAAATATGCAAAATGATTTCTATTTGAATCATCATAAAGGCCTTCAGCAAAATGAAAATGAAATGAATTTACTTATAAATTCATGAAATCATAAAGACGTAGGCATATGTTAATACTGTTTTAACTCTACGAAACAATCGATCAAAAATGAGTTAAGAATTTTCCTGTCATGAAAGAAATGCACTACGTTATGAAGAATCAATTTCTATGCAAGATAAGCTTATTTAATCATGTTCTTTACGACAAGTGAACATCTATCAGAAAATGTTTTATAAATCCTAAAATTATTATAACATCTACATATGGTAATAGATTATTTCAATAAGCGCTGAAACTGTGAAAAGTCATTTGCATCAATTTAAAAGAAATATCACTCTTTACTGATTTAACATAGGAGATAATTTTAAAAAGTAATTCCAACCTGGCAAAAAATTTAAAAAGTAATAAAAATATAAATGTAATAGTGAAATGTATTTATATAGAGATATAACTTCTTAATAACTATTCTTCTATTTTATACAAATTTAAAAACTTAAACAGGACTTAACCTTAACATAACACAAATTTACAATCTTAGTTAAACATGGTAATAATATGCTATAATATATAATGTACTTATTAGAAGTGACTATAGGAATTTAGGAATGAAAACAATATTCAACATGCTCACATAATATATAATGTTCACTCATGTCCATAAATTAAGGATAATGAAATTCAGGGAATGAAAGAGACAAAAGCAAAACAAATTTGACTTATTTGTAAGTCTATTTATTAAACAAAAGTTAAAGAAAAAATGCTTATGTTTGACATATTAATAAAAATTGCGATTTTTACTCCCTGGAGCAAATTTTTAAAAAAAGAATCTTTTACAGAAAACAGTATAATATGGTTAGTATGATGGTTAATACGGAGTATGTCTCCCGGACGATGCAATACAAGCGTTACAACGCCTACGCATGCTGAGTATCAGATTATCAATCTGAACTTGGAGAAATTACACCACTCATCAAGAAAAGCCTCCGAAGTTCCGATAGTTAGTTGAAATTAACTGCAATTCGAAACATGTCCCACACTAATCTATTGGATTCAAGTCCGGTGAGTATGCTGGCCAATCCATACGGGTGATATCCTCCGATTGAAGGCATTCGTCTACAATGTTTGCACGGTGAGGTCTGCCGTTGTCATCCATATACAGAAATTCAGAATTAAACAAACGTAATGTTGTTCCAGAATGACATCCCATAGATGTGGCCTATATCGTTACACTCTGAACATGCAGGTCAGTTCTGGAACCAAGAATAATTCCTCCCCAAACGAGCCATCCTGCACCACCGTAACGGTGTCGTTCAATGGTGTTCTCTTGGTGGTAACGGGTACCTGGCGCTCTCCATATCAAAATTCCGGCGAGAATCAGAATGTAAACTGAACCTGGACTCGTCGGAAAACATCACACAAATGTTGCGGTGTCCACAATGCATGCTCTCTAAATAATCAGGCGACAGTGATTGCGGTAAAGGGAAACATTGACAGGCCTACGAGCATATAAACAATATTCCCTAAGCGTCTGTACACTCTGCATGAAACTGTCTTAGCTAAGAGAGCTATACAGGTCTGATGCTGTGCTCCGTCTGTTTCTTTTGGCAGTAACTGAAATAGGTCATCATTCGGCGTAGTAAATCGGGGCGACCTGTGCTGTAACATCTACTCACATTACCATCATGTTTGAATCGTTGCCAAAGCCTGGAGATGACACTCTGGGCGATTCCAAGTTCCTCGGATACTTCCAGCTGGGTACGTCCACATTCCAGTCTTCCGATAATTCTACCACGTAAAAAATCATCCAAATGCTTCCTTTGTGCCATAACTATGCGGTTATTGCACTGAAAGGCTTTTAAAGCGCTTGTGAACAATTTTACTTCTTTGCTACCATTCCTTATATACACCTTTCATACACTCTCGTCATTGTGACGTACTATCCGAGCCATATGGTGGTTTCCTGCAATTTGCATATTCTTCTTCAAGATATTTGTGATAATTCTACAGGTGAAATTTTTATTTTAGAGCTCAATTTCTGTGTGATTCTGAATTATCCTTAAATGAAAACATAATGTGCTTCTATAGATAAAGGTACTATAGCTATTAATGAATGAAAACTGTATTAAACATGCTCACATAATATATAATATATTTTTTATAGATGAAGTGACTATAGGATTGAGTAATGAAAACTATATGAAACATACACAAATAATATATAATGTAATTTTTAGATTAAGTTTATAGGAATTAATGAATGAAAACTGTATTAAACATGCTCACATAATATATAATGCACATCTATATATGAAGTGACTATATTAATTAGTGAATGAAAACTATATTTTACATGCTATATAATATACTTCATATAATATATAATGTACTTTTTAGATGAAATGACTATAGGAATCGAGGAATGAAAACTCTATTAAACATGCTCACTTCATATATAATGTACTTCTATAGATGAAGTGCTATAAATTAATGAATGAAAACTCTATTAGACATGCTCACATTTAAATTGTACTTCTATAGATGAAGTGACTATAGAATCGAAAAATAAAATATATTAAATTCGCTAATGTAATATATAATGTACTTCTATAGATAAAGTGACTATAGGAATTAATGAATGAAAACTGTATTAAACATACTCACATAATATTAATGCACATCTATAGATGAAGTATAAAGAATTAAGAATGAAAACAATATTATACTTGCTCACATAATGCACATTTATAGATAAAGTGACTATCAGTATAAATGAATGAAAACTATATTTAACATACTCATGTAATGCATAATGTACTTCTATAGATAAAGTGATTATAGGAATTAATGAATGAAAACTATTAAACATGCTCACGTCATTTATAATGTACTTCTGTAGATGAAGTAATATAGGAGTTGAGAAATGAAAACTATATTATACATGCTCACATAATACATAATGTACTTCTATAGATGAAGTGACTATTAAATCGAAGAATA
>CM063511.1:51667223-51674723 GCA_032207245.1 Pardosa pseudoannulata | reverse complement strand
GCGGTAAAAGTTTGCAGATCACTGATGTCCACAATAAAAAATTAACTATTTGTTTTAGTGAAAAACAGAAGTGTCCCCGAGAAAGTCAAGTGGAACGAAATGTCTGATAGTGATGCAAAATCTGCAACTGAGTTCCTCGATGGTCGTATCCCGTGCAGTGATGCAAAAAAATATATAAAAGTTTGCTTTTATAAAATCTGGCAGAGAGCTTGGGATTTGACGATTAATAACAAGCTGCGTAATATTAAGCCAATAATTGAAAAGTGGAACCATCTGTCCTCCAGAAAGCATGATATCATCCTCACCCGTCTCCATATTGGACACACACGGTTCACCCATCGTCATCTTTTACTCGGTGATCATTCACATTCATGTAAAATTTGTAAGACCAACATGTCTGTTAAACACGACCTGATAGACTGTCCCATCTATAATCAACATTGTTTCCACTATTTTAACTCTGTTACCCCTGATATCAAATATCTTTTAAATGCGTAACCTCATCCTGAACTTTTTACCTTTTTTAAAATTCATTGGTTTTTATCCTCATATTTGATATCTCACTTTATTCACCTTTTTAATTCTACTTATATTTCTTTTCGTATTTCTTGTCAAAACATCGCTTTGTTGTTAAGTTTTAAATTTTGAAATTGTTTTTAAAATATATTTTTTACTACTGAGTACTTGAGTTTGGCACAATATATCCCAGGAGGACTCAGTGCCATTAAGCTCCAACCATCCAACCAACCAACCGAGAAAGTCATTTGATTGTTTGTAATGAACAGCTTTGAACCTAATTCGCTCAAAATGATACATTTGAAGTTTTTTTCCTATCAGATTTCTATCATTTATTAAGGTTATTATTAATTGAGATCTATATAAATCTCAATAAATGATACGATATTTTAATTTATTTCGTATAGCTCAATGATACGAAATAAATTGCAATAATAACTCGAATCCATGCAGTTCTAGCCTTTTACCTCCCATGTTAAAAAATGATATGATACTCAGTATTATACTAAAGCATGCAAATATTACCAAGGTATGATGAGTCCAACAATATTTACATCGTAATTTCAATTTTTCTTAAGAATTTTTATAGTATATACATTTCTAATATGTTCAAAATAACACCCTAATTTAACATGTGTTCATGAGTAAAAGTAATGTGTTTAGTATAATGACATTAAGACCAAATTATAAAAGATTAGTATAATAATAATCAACATACATATAGCGAAATGAACTTAATTTAATATTTAATATAAATGCAACTGCAGATAGCAGAAATGGAACTAGACTTCGATATTTTGTTTAAAAAACACTACATACGAAATATATTGCAATAATAACGCGAACCTATGCAGTTCTAACCTTTTACCTACATGATAAAAAATGATAGGGTATTCAGTATTATACTAAAGCATAGAAATATTACCAGGGTATGATGAGTCCAACAATATTTGCATCATAATTTCCATTTATCTTAATTCTTATCGCATAGCCGTAATATTTCAAAATAACACCCAAACTTAACATATGTTTATGAGTTAAACTAATGTGTTTAATAAAGACACTGAACCCAAAAGGTAAAAGATTCGTATAATAATAGACACATATAGTTAAGACACATATAGGGGAAATAAATTTAATTTAATATTTAATATAAATGCAACTGCAGATAGCAGAAAAAGGACTAAACTTCAATATTTTGTTAAAATAAATGGAAGCGCAACATATTTACAAAATACCTTTCAACAACAAGTAAACATAGAGCACTAATTAATGCTGATAATGAATAAATTATGATACATTTAATTTTTATACGAAAATAAACAAAATCTTTAATTGCTTTCACATAATAATAGCTGTACATTATTTAAATTATTATCTGAAATTTCAATCAATATTATACAAAGACATATTTTTTAATGGTGAGACGGGGTTTGACCAAAATGCATTTACAGTTCTAAGTCTTCCGTGAGCCGTCAATGTTTGAGGATCGCTCAGGTCCCGTTATGAAATTGACCGCTTGTTTCAATGAAGATGCAATCACATCGACACTTTCTCTGATAAAGTCATTTGATTGTTTCTAATGAGCAACTTGAAAACTAGTTCGTTTAAAATGATGTATTTGGAATTTTTTGCTTATCAGATTTCTATCATTAATTAAGTTTATTATCAATTGAGATCTATTTAAATGTATGTTAATAATAGGAACTCGTAATTTATTTCGTATAACTCAATAATACGAAATAAATGGAATAATAACTCAAACCCATGCAGTTCCAACCTTTTACCTCCCATGATAAAAATGATATGATACTCAGTATTATACTAAAGCATAGAAATAATACTAGGGAATGATGCGTCTAACAATATTTGTATCGTAATTTCCATTAATCTAAAGCATTCTTACTGCATATACATTTCTGATATGTTCAATCTAACACCCTAATTTAACATATGTTCATGAGATATGTTCTCAAAAATATCTATACAATTTTAAAATTATAATCTGATTTTTTATTCACTATTATTCAAAGACATATTTTTTAATGGTGAGAGAGTTTGACCTAAAACACATTTACGGTTCGAACTCTTCAATCAGCCCTCAATGTTTGAAGATCTCTGATGTCCCCAAATGAAATTCACTGCTTGTTTCAGTGAAGATGCAATCACATTGACACTTACTCTGATAATGTCATTATACAAATAATACTAGGGTATGATGCGTCCAACAATATTTGTATCGTAATTTCCATTTATCTTAAGAATTCTTATCCCATATACATTTCTAAATACATTTCTAAATGTTCAAAAACACACCCTAATTCAACATATGTTCATTAGTTAAATTAATTTGTTTAGCATAAAGACACTAAACACAAAGGGTAAAATATTCGTATAATAACACTCAAAAATTTTTCAAAAATATCTATACAATTTTAAAATTATTATCAGAATTTTTTGTTCAATATTAATCAAAGACATATTTTTTAATTTCGAGATGGAGTTTGACCCGAAATACATTTACGGTTCGAATTTTTCTGTAAGCCATCAATGTCTGAAGAACACTGATGTCATCAAATGAAGTTCACTGCTTGTTTGAGTGAAGATGCAATCGCATTGACACTTTCTGTGATAAAGTCATTTGATTGTTTCTAATGATCAACTTGAAATATAGTTCGTTTAGAATGATGCATTTGGAATTTTCTGCATATCAGATTTTAGCGATAAAGAATTGCTAGGTAAAGAGGAGGGAGAAAGTGGACTGCATTACCGGTGATGGATTGTGAGAACAAAGGCCAACGTGTCACGCGGTGGCCGATATTTTATCTGTCACAACAGAGCGCAGTAATTCATATGCAGTGCCTCCGAATGCCCAATTCGTGGTAATTTATTGCATTTCTTGATATTTTATCACGGAAGGAATGGCATGGATTATGCTGCATACGCCGACAGTTTACGGTTATTGGGTGTGGAGAATTTATGCGTGTTTAATCAACAACATACTGGAGGTTGTAATCTTTGGGAGATCTGCAAAACGACAGATGAAGTGTCTCTCTTAAAATATTGAAGATTTTAATGTTATTTCAGAGAGAACATTTTCAAAAGCCATTTGAAAAGAACAAAATATTATATAGTCCAAACAGTACTGAATTAATTGCTTAGATTTAACTAAATACACTGACACACACATACGTATATACACGCACATATGTATGTCTGTGTATTTATATATATATATATATATATATATATATATATATATATATATATATATATATATATATATATATATATATATATATATATATATATATATATATATATATATATATATATACATACATAGGAAACGTGTTGAATAGAAAGAAAATTTACATTTATAGAATAGAAACTTTGGGAAATGTAATGAAATAATTTTAAGTCGAGAACGCTCTGTTGATTAAGACATTTAGAGGCTGTGAAAAAGCTTTTAAAGAATTAGAATGGGAGAGAGGAATTTTTAAAGGTAATATTAAAGTTAAATAATTTTGATATACTACATATATGTATTCATATATGTTTATGTATATGAATGAATGTACAAGAATGAATAAACGCATTATAAAATATACATATTTTCTTTTCTGCAGATTTAAAAAAATCTTATAATCAATTTTTTCTGATCTTCCAATCAACTTTTCCTACACAGAAAAGAATATTAAAATATTTTATGAATAGTCTTCATTATAAACACACAGATTTTTTTCCCTGATACTATTATATTAACTATGTATATCCTGGTTCATTTTATTGACCTTTATAAATGAAACATTACATAAAGTTCCCACGAGTTTAATTAAACTGGTTTAAACTTTTTTCTCTATATCCTTTGATTATTTAAAAGAATGCCACACTAAACAAAAAGTATCTTGAAACATGGATTTAACTATTTTAATTAATGAAAACGCATACAGAAAAATATAATTATTCTTTAGAGATTCACAAATGTTAAAAGCTCCCGAAATATAGTTTATCGATTACTTCTTTACACTGTCATACTGCAAATGGTTTGCTGCAAGCATAAGGATAGAAAATAAATTGAAGTGGTGAAAAAGAGATGTATGGTATAAAATATTTTTTATTTATCTAAATACTCACTAATTTCAAATGCTTAACAAAAGTTAGTAAACCTAAATATCACAGGATGAGTTATTAAATAGTGGAATTTGTGTTTCACTGTTTGAATTTAGAATTTATTATTTAAGAAAAGTATTTAATTTAGGAAATAATTTTTTTGTAACTTTTATGTAATGTAGACAAATACATTTAAAGAGTATTGTTAATGATTTAAAATATATGCTTTAAGAAAATTTCAAAACCTTAAAATCTATCACAAATATATTAAACATTTTTACATTAAATCTTTGAACAAACCAAACGTTTTCTATCGCCTTTTCTAATAATACAAGCTAACATTCACTTTAGGCATTTAAAAATGTTTCCACAAAACTGTAACAGGATGCATGTTAAATCTTATATGTTATTGACTGAAAATTCAAAGAAATAAACTATGTATACACACACACACACACACACACACACACACATATATATATATATATATATATATATATATATATATATATATATATATATATATATATATTATATATATGTATATATATATATATATATATATATATATATATATATATATATATATGTGTGTGTGTGTGTGTGTGTGTGTGTGTGTGTTTATGTATATATGTATATATGTATATATATATGTGTGTGTATATATATATATATATATATATAGATAGATAGATAGATAGATAGATAGATAGATAGATAAATATATATACATATATATATATATATATAAGAGAGAGAGAGAGAGGGAGTGAGAGAGAGGGAGAGATATGAGAGAGAAAGTGAGAGAGAGAGAGAGACAGAGAGCAAGTGTTTCTCAAATTTCAAGTCTATTAAACAGATGTCGAATATTTTTAAAAAGTTAAATGTCAAATAATAAAAAAACAGTGAAAAATTCACCCCGAAAATGCTTGTTAAAATGAGGCAGTACTTCTTTTAAATATAATCGGTTAGCATCTATTTATAAATAAAAGGTTTGCCTTAACAAATGTAAATGCACAAACAATGGTCAGAACAAAACGAAATCAAACCTTTTGGTATTACTAATTCAAATTAAAGAAAGTTGTAGGTCATTATAATAAAAATAACAATACCATAGGAAATCAATGAGATATTATAAAACTAGTTATTAATCAACAAACACAGACCTGACGTAGATGCATATACAGAACAATCCTCATTCTATTCCACAGAAAAGCAGTAAACGGCGTCCATGATCTATTTATCAGAATGAGAGTCAGGCCATGATGGATGGATGATTGGAAGTGTGAAAAGGCCTGGATGATGGTGAATTGTACCTCTGTTGCGTTGTGAAAGATGAATGTAGGATTCAATCAACATCCCATTTTGTGAGTGTTTCTGTGCTATAACTATTCAACTACTTTATAACCTGAATAATTACCAAACACTGGGCAAAAATCTCTTTATTATACAATTATAAATAAGTATGTGTGTTATATAGAACACAAAAATAAGTGTTAACTATACGAATAAATATCAAATAAATAAATAATAAATAGGCGTTGCCAAATACGGGAAATTTACTAAAATGAAACAAAGGACAAACTAAAATATTTTTCTTTGATACCAGTATTATTAAGTTACAGTCCCAAAATCTGAAATACTAGTACTAGTATTTCAGAAGTACGAGTTTAAAATTTGTTAAGCGATCTAAAATTTAAAATATATTCATTGTAGTGACGATAGATAAATTATTACATACTCTTATTTTAAATAATGTTATATTTTATATACGTATAGAATTGTATGTCTGCTTGTATACACACACATACATATATATATATATATATATATATATATATATATATGTATATATATATATATATATATATATATATATATATATATATACATATATACATATATATATGTATGTATATATGTATGTATTTATATATATATATATATGTGTATATATATGTATATATGTATATATTTATATATATATATGTATATATATATGTATATATGTATATATATATATATATATATATATATATATGTATATATGTATATATATATATATATATATATATATATATATATATGTATATATATATATATATATATATATATATATATATATATATATATATATATATATATATATATATATATATATATATATATATATATATATATATATATATATATATATATATATATATATATATATATATATATATACAGTCAGTACCTGCTATATGATCACCCGCTTATAAGGTCACCCCTCTTATATGGTCAGTTTTCTAAAGACCCGTCTAACTTAATAAGGAACATGTGTTAACGTTCACCGCTTATACAGTCATATTCTTCTTCTTGTTACCGGTTATATGGTCAGTTTTATGTTTTCAACGAGTTTCCGTTTTTTTAAGAAGTCAGTACGAAATCGGTGAGGATCTGAATTCAAGCCTTTATTTCCCTCTCTTTCCAACTTTCTTGTTTGTGTGGACCCTTTAAGAGCCAGATGAAGAGCCGGATATCCAACGATTTCTTGATAGTACATTTATTCATGTATATTGATCAGTTTAGCAGCCAAACATCAAACATGTTGGAGCGTGGATAGCGTTCTCACTCTAAAGAAGGACCATTACCCAGCCACGGTTCATGCAGTAACCCTTTCGCAACACACTCACCCTCAATCCTTAAGAGTTTAGTGCTTTCTTAATGAGTTATTAAAGATTCATGCGCCTTCATTAAAAGAGTGAGCTACGTTTGTTGCTCTAACGTAACACACACACACATGTATATATATATATATATATATATATATATATATATATATATATATATATATATATATATATATATATATATATATTGGGTTGTTCG
>CM063511.1:51629723-51662223 GCA_032207245.1 Pardosa pseudoannulata | reverse complement strand
TAATCTCTTGCCAGTTTTTTACATTTAAGCAGGATTTCAAAATACTAACAAATCCCTTTTGATTATACAAATCTCGATTTGTTACATATAATCATTTATAAAATTATATTCCAGCATTTTTTAATATTTTTTACACCACAATCTCTTTCCCTACACCATGTTTCTTTTACAGTTTAAACAGCAACCTTAAAAAAACTTAGCCTCTTTCCAGTTCTTTACCTTCAACAAAGATTTCAAAATACTAACAAATCCCTTATAAAGATACAAACCTCGATTTGTTACATATAATCATTTATAAAATTATATTCCAGCATTTTTTAATATTGTTTACACCACAATCTCTTTTACAGTTTAAACAGCAATCTTAAAAAATTAACCTCTTGCCAGTTCTTTACCTTCAATCAGGATTTCAAAACACTAACAAATATCTTCTAACACTGCAAACCTCTATTTGTTATATATAATCATTTATAAAATTATATTACAGCATTTATTAATATTTTTGACACCACAATCTGTTTTCCTACAAGACGAAAACTACGTATTTTGACGATACAAATCTGTATTTCTTAAATTTAATCATTCATAAAGTTATATTCCAGCATTTATTAATATTATTTACACCACAATCTCTTTTCTACACCATGTTTCTTTTACAGTTTAAACAGCAACCTTAAAAAATTTAACTTCTTGCCAATTCTGTATCTTCAATCAGGATTTTAAAGTACCAACAAATCCCTTTTGATGATACAAATCTCTATTTGTTACATATAATCATTTATAAAATCGTATTCCAGCATTTATATTTTTTACACCACAATCTCCTTTCTTACACCATGTTTCTTGTACAGTTTAAACACCACCCTTAAAAAAATTTAACTTCTTGTCAGCTCTTTACCTTCAGTCAGATTTTCAAAATTCTAACATATCCCTTTTGATGATACCAGCTCTATTTGCTACATATAATCATTTATAAAATCATATTCCAGAATTTATTAATATTTTTACACTACAATCTCTTTTACAGTTTAAACAACACCCTTAAAAAGTTTAACCTCTTACCAGTTCTTTATCTTTAAGCAGGATTTCAAAATACTAAGAAATCTCATTTCACAATACAAATCTCTATTTTTTACATATAATTATTTTTAAAAATATTTTACAACATTTAGTAATATTTTTTAAACCACAATCTCTTTTCCTACAAGACGAAAAGTCTTTTGACGATACAAATCTCTATTTCTTAAATTTAATCATTTATAAAGTTATATTCCAGAATTTATTAATATTTTTTACACCACAATCTCTTTTCTACACCATGTTTCTTTTACAGTTTAAACAGCAACCTTAAAAAATTTAACTTCTTACAAATTCTTTACCTTCAATCACGATTTCAAAACACTAACAAATCCCTTTTGACGATAGAAAACCCTGTTTGTCACATATAATCATTTATAAAATTATATTCCAGCATTTATTAACATTTTTAATACCATGATATCTTTTCCTACACCCTTTTTCTTTTATAGTTTAAACAGCAACCTTAAAGAAATTTAAATTCTCGCCAATTCTTTACCTTCAATCAGGATTTCAAAATACTAACAAATCCCTTTTCATGATACAAATCTCTATTTGTTACATATAATCATTTATAAAATTATATTCCAGCATTTAGTAATATATTTTACACCACAATCTCTTTTCCTACACCATGTTTCTTTTACAGTTTAAACAGCATTCTTGAAAATTTTAACCTCTTGCCAGTTCTTTACCTTTAAGCAGGATTTCAAAATACTAAGAAATCCCTTTTGACAATACAAATCTCTATTTGTTATATATAATCATTTATAAAATTATATTAGAGCATTTATTAATATTTTTGGCACCACAATCTGTTTTCCTACAAGACGAAAACTACGTCTTTTGAAGATACAAATCTCTATTTTTTAAATTTAATCATTCATAAAGTTATATTCCAGCATTTATTAATTTTTTTACACCACAATCTCTTTTCCTACACCATGCTTCTTTTACAGTTTAAGCAGCACCCTTAAAAAATTTAACCTCTTGCCAGTTCTTCCCCTTCAATCACGATTTCAAAAACACTAACAAATCCATTTTGACGATAGAAAAAACTATTTGTCACATATAATCATTTATAAAATTATATTCCAGCATTTATTAATATTTTTATACCACGATCTCTTTTCCTAAACCATGTTTCTTTTATAGTTTAAACAGCAACCTTAAAGAAATTTAAATTCTCGCCAATTCTTTACCTTCAGGATTTCAAAATACTAACTAATCCCTTTTAATGATACAATTCTCTATTTGTTACATATAATCATTTATAAAATTATATTCGAGAATTTATTAATATTTTTTTACACCAAAATCTCTTTTACAGTTTAAACAGCACCCTTAAAAAATTTAATTTCTTGCCAGTTCTTTACCTTTAAGCAGGATTTCAAAATACTAAGAAATCCCATTTGATAATAGAAATCTCTATTTGTTACATATAATCATTTATAAAATTATTTACAGCATTTATTAATATTTTTTACACCACAATTTCTTTTCCTACAAGACGAAAACTTCGTCTTTTGATGTAGAAAATCTCTATTTGTTACATGTAATCATTCATAAAATTATATTCTATCATTTATTAACATTTTTTACACCACGGTTTCTTTTCCAACTACATGTTTCTTTTACAGTTTAAAGAGCAACTTAATTTTTTTAACTTATTGCCAGTTCTTTACCTTCAAGCAGTATTTCAAAATACTAACAAATCCCTTTGGTTGATACATATCTCGATTTGTTACATATAATCATTTATAAAATTATATTTCAGCATTTATTAATATTTTTTACACTACAATGTCTTTTTCTGAACCATGTTTCTTTTACAGTTTAAACAGTAACCTTAAATTATTTAATTTCTTGAGAATTCCTTACCTTCAATCAGAATTTCAAACTACTAACAAATCCCTTTTGACGATACAAATCTATATTTGTTACATGCAATCATTTATAAAATTATATTCCAGTATTTATTAATATTTTTTACACCACAATCTCTTTTCCACATTCCAAACATTAAGCTCCATGTCAAAAACTTTGAAGCACTGTTTTAAACACTCCAGATGTACCTAATCGTAGTTCTTTGATGGAAAAGAAAAGTAATTCGAAACACAGGAAAGAAATATTTTCTTTGTTTCTAAAGTGGGACAGTAATTTATTTTTATCAGATTTTCAGAAAAGTAAAAGGTATTGAGGGTTTTATAATACTGTAAGTACTTTATCTATATCCACTAAAAGTACTCCACTTCAAATGACTTTATCCTCATAAAAGAGAAAAATCTATAAGCCACATTTAGTTTCAACTTCATGGAAAGACATAAAATGTATTAAGATTTTTTTTTCTTTTTAGATGAAAGCTAATTATTCTTTTCTTTCGATGTAAAGGTAAAATAAATGGTTAGGTTGTATATTATTTTTTGTTAATTAAATTTCTAAATTTAGTTGTAAAGCAGAGCAATGTAGAAGATTTGTCTTTTCCATTTAAATTATGAACCTGTAAGTTAGTATTATATTAAAATGTTTACTAGCATTTATTTGTATTATTGTACAATATAGAAAGAATTTAAGGACATACTGACATAAATAAACATCATACTCAAATATATATATAACTAGCAAGTGTGTCCGTTCTTCGCTAAGATAAACTTAAAAATTCTAAATTTACTTGTAAAGCAGAGCCTTGTAGAAGATTTGTTTTTTCCATTTAAATTATGAAGCTGTACGTTAGTATTATATTAAAATGTTTATTAGTATTTATTTGTATTATTGTAGAATATAGAAAGAATTTAAGGAAATACATAAATAAACATCATACTCAAATATATATAACTAGCAAGTGTGCCGGTTCTTCACTAAGGTAAACATAAAAATTCTAAATTTAGTTGTAAAGCAGAGAAATGTAGAAGATTTTTCTTTTCGATTTAAATTATGAACCTCTAAGTTAGTATTATATAAAAATATTTACTAGTATTTATTTGTATTAGTGTAGAATATAGAAAGAATTTAAGGACTCCATAAATAAACATCATACTCAAATATATATATATCAAGCCTGCCCGTTCTTCTTCGCTTGGGTAAACTTAAAAATTCTAAATTTAGTTGCAAAGCAGAGCAATGTAGGAAATTTGTCTTTTCCATTTAAATTATGAACCTGTAAGTTAGTATTATATTAAAATGTTTACTAGCATTTATTTGTATTATTGTACAATATAGAAAGAATTTAAGGACATATATAAATAAACATCATACTCAAATATATATATATATATATATATATATATATATATATATATATATATATATATATATATATATATATATATATATATATATATATATATATATATATATATATATATATATATATATATATATATAACTAGCAAGTGTGCCCGTTCTTTGCTTGGGTAAACTTAAAAATTCTAAATTGAGTTGTAAAGCAGAGCAATAATGAAGATTTGTCTTTTCCATTTAAATTATGAACCTGTAATTTAGTATTATATTCAAATGTTTACTACTATTTATTTGAATTATTGTAGAATATAGAAAGAATTTAAGGACATACATAAATAAACATCATACTCAATTATATATAACTAGCAAGCGTGCCAGTTCTTCGCTAAGGTAAACTTAAAAATTCCAAATTTACTTGTAAAGCAGAGCCTTGTAGAAGATTTGTTTTTTCCATTTAAATTATGAACCTGTAAGTTAGTATTATATTAAAATGTTTACTAGCATTTATTTGTATTATTGTAGAATATAGAAAGAATTTAAGGAAATACATAAATAAACATCATACTCAAATATATATAACTAGCAAGTGTGCCGGTTCTTCACTAAGGTAAACATAAAAATTCTAAATTTAGTTGTAAAGCAGAGAAATGTAGAAGATTTTTCTTTTCGATTTAAATTATGAACCTCTAAGTTAGTATTATATAAAAATATTTACTAGTATTTATTTGTATTAGTGTAGAATATAGAAAGAATTTAAGGACTCCATAAATAAACATCATACTCAAATATATATATATCAAGCCTGCCCGTTCTTCACTAAGGTAAACATAAAAATTCTAAATTTAGTTGTAAAGCAGAGCAATGTAGAAGATTTGTCTTTTCCATTTAAATTATGAACTTGTAAGTTAGTATTATATTAAAATATTTACTAGCATTTATTTGTATTATTGTACAATATAGAAAGAATTTAAGGACATATATAAATAAACATCATACTCAAATATATATATATATAATATATATATATGTATATATATATATATATATATATGTGTATATATATATGTAAACCATTTTTTATAAAACTCCTTCACAAGGAGAAAGCTCAACAGATATAAGTAATGAGAATGCAGTCGGGCTTCATATTCAAGAGAACTCAGAAGTCTAACCTAAAACTTATTTCAGAGCGGCAACACATCACATCTGCCCTTCTGGACGATACATAATCAAAAGCCACAGAGTTCACTCTGTCAGACACAAGTACTCAAGAGCACTTACAACAAGAATTTTCCCACAACAAAACACGAACACATGTTCCGCAACACCGAGCGAAACTGCTGCATAGACAGAGAGTTTACAGTTTTATGACAGAAAGGAATGTAAGTGGAAAACACTTCATTGACCAAACCATTTAGAGGCCTGATAAAAAATATCTAGATGAATTAAAATAGGAGAGGAGGTTTTTGAGAATATTAAAGTTAACTATATTTTGATATATTACATATATATATATATATATATATAATATATATTTATATATATATAGCTAAAAATAATATATTAATAATATATATATATATATATATAATATATAACTAGCAAGTGTGCCCGTTCTTTGCTTGGGTAAACTAAAAAATTCTAAATTGAGTTGTAAAGCAGAGCAATAATGAAGATTTGTCTTACCATTTAAATTATGAACCTGTAATTTAAGTATTATATTCAATATGTTATACTATTTTATTTGAATTATTGTAGAATTATAAAAAGGAATTTAAGGAACATAAATAAACATCATACTCAATTATATATAACTAGCAAGCGTGCCAGTTCTTCGCTAAGGTAAACTTAAAAATTCCAAATTTTACTTGTAAAGCAGAGCCTTGTAGAAGATCTGTTTTTCCATTTAAATTATGAACCTGTAAGTTAGTATTATATTAAAATGTTTGTCCGTTTGTTTGTTTGTTTTTTATACATAATAACACGGTTTGCAATCGATTGGCTAAATTTTGGACCGCTAAATAACTTATATTTATACCACTAAATAATTACTGTCAATATTAAAACATCTGCTGTCCATCCTATCACGTAATATGACAAGAAAAATTAAAGTTGGCAACTAGCATGTGGTTAGAAAATATAAACAAATTATCCAGAGTGTACGAGATAATTCTCAGCCAAAAAGCAAACCATTTCTTTACCTGATTCATAAGGTACTTTACAATTCTAGAAAATTAAAAATTTTACTGTTCAAGTCTTATGACGGGTTATATGCTAGTTTGTTTACTATTACTCTGTATTAATAAAATAAATTGGAACAAGTAAATTTCAATAATAACGTGCATTTTGAATGTGTTGATTAATGCTAAGAAGCTAGCCAGTTCTTGCAAGTATATAGGTAATTAAAAATCAACTTTCATAACTTACGCAACATTTAAAGAAATATTCATATAAATATCTTTGTAGATCAATACGGGAATAAAAGTATTCTTCACATTTTTGGCTTACTTCACCTCTTAACAGATATCAATATTAAAGGCAATTTTTAATCGCTTATTCTATATTAAATAAAAATAATCTCAAATAATCTCAAACATACACTTCAACTTTAATTTCGAAACACAAAATGGATAAAGACATTTTTATTGACTTTAACTTCAAGCAGATAAATCGGATCAAAGTGCTTTCATGTGCAGTGTTATGGCGGTTCCTCTCCGCTATAAAGCTCACGATTTCTTGTGTACAAACTGCTGGCCTCTTCATTTCCTGAAACTTCTGTTTGAACAGATCAAAGAGGAAGGGAAAAAAAACCTTCTTAAGAGAGATAACTTCCCTAAATTCTTTTTCCCCTAAATCATAGGTCTGAAAAGAGCAAAAAAATTGACCAGTGAAGGGAACTGATTAAAAAAAACCTACTTCCCTCTTTCCAGGAAATTCCAGAATAATTACGCCAAAAAAATAGAATTTTTCTGGCGTCTTCAATATATCATAGTTATTGAAACTTGATAACTTTACTCAAAATAAAAAAAGGTAAAATCCATCTCACTTGGGAAAGAACTTCTTGTAATTGGTTTCAAGTTTCTTCTACTATTGATAAAGTGCATTTATGTTTCTTAAATAACGTCTAGAATATTCCGCACGTGTCTTAAAAATACATCCCAGTGAAGTTTTGTATTACTTTAAATATCGGTCCTTTTAAACACTTTAGAGAACTAGATATGAATTTGTAATTAAAGAAAACTTGATTTCTAAATGGCAGAAAACTAATAAAAGTTCTCTTAAACTTGAGACCATTCAAGCAGATAAAAAAATTGAATCCTTATGCAAATTTTATCTTATCACTTGCAGTAAGTTTAATAATTAGTACTTTAAAATACATTATCGTTAATGTCTACAATTTTTTAAACTTCCTAAAGAGTTATTTCAGTTTTCGACCGTCTAAGAATATTCTAACACTAAAATATTCCTATTTTTCTCAATTCTATAAATTAGTTGATGAGTAGTTACAACAATCCGGTATTCATATTCTTTGTAGCTTAATAACATGTGCTTTAAATTTTATTGTTGTAAAAAACATTTAACAATTTTTTTAAAGATTTCTAAAAAAATATTAAAGTTTTTAAGGTATAAGAGGGTTAAAGATCTATTAGAACAGTTCACGAATTCTTTTCGCCATCTATTACATTACGTGTCTTAAAAATACATCCCACTAAAGTTTTGTATTACTTTAAATATCGGTCCTTTTAAACACTTTAGAGAACTAGATATGACTTTGGAATTAAAGAAGAATTGATTTCTAAATGGGAGAAAACTAATAAAAGTTCTCTTAAACGTGAGACCTTTCAAAGAGAAAAAAATTATATCTTTATAATGCAAATTTTATCTTACCACTTGCAGTAAGTTTAATAATTAGTACTTTAAAAGTCATTATCGTTTAAGTCTACAATTTTTTAAACTGCCTAAAGAGTTAAGAGTTTTCGACCGTCTAAGAATGTTCTAACACTAAAATATTCCTATTTTTCTCCATTCTATAAATTAGTTGATGAGTAGTTACAACAACACGGTATGCATATTCTTTGTAGCTTAATAAAAAGTTCTTTACATTTTATTGTTGTAAAACTCTTAACGATCCTTTAATTATTTCTAAAAATTATTAAAGTTTTCTAAGGTATAAGATGGTTAAGGATCTAATAGAGGAATTCACATATTCCTTTCGCCATCTATTACATTACGTGTCTTAAAAATACATCCCACTAAAGTTTTGTATTACTTTAAATATCGGTCCTTTTAAACAGTTTAGAGAACTATATATGACTTTGCAATTAAAGAAGAATCGATTTATAAATGGCAGAAAACTAATAAAAGTTCTCTTAAACGTGAGATATTTCAAGCAGAAAAAAATTATATCCTTATGATGCAAATTTTATCTTATCACTTGCAGTGTAAGTTTAACAATTAGTACTTTAAAAATCCTTACCGTTAAAGTCTACAATTTTTTAAACTTCCTATAGAATTATTAGAGTTTCCGACAGCCTAAGAATGTTCTAACACTAAAATATTCTTATATTTTCACAATTCTATGCATTAGTTGATGAGTAGTTACAACAATCCAGTATTCGCATTCTTCGTAGCTTAATAATCTGTTCTCTAAATTTTATCGTTATAAAACACTTAACGATTTTTAAAATATTTCTAAAAATTTATTAAAGTTTTCTAATTTATAAGAGGGTTAAAGATCTAATAGAGGGATTAGCAGGCATAAGATGACTTATTGTATAATAGAGACACATTTGACTTAAATAGTGATAATATTAGGAAATAAATTAAGACAAAAGTGTTTAATACGGCCTCGGATTTTAACCAAGGTCAAAATGTATCCAAATATTTCAAAAATCAATTGAAAGTCTACGATGGGAAGAATAGGAAAGAGCATGTGTTTAGTTGACACTGTCAGCGGTAAAATAAATTTCCATGAATCACTTAACCCTAGACATCGAGTTACTGTCTAATTGCGCTTTCTTTTATACAGTTGTTGAATACCTTTCGTTTGAAGAACATTTTCAAAGAAATTTTGACAGTGGCATTCTTATAATTCCTTCAAAACTTCAGAAGTTAGTAATGAATGAGAAATAAGTCATATTTTAAATTAGACTGGTGAGCAAAACTTAAGCAACAGGTGGGGTTTTTGCCATAACTCCACGAGAAATCACCTGAAGTCACGAAATTTTGAAATGAGTTAGAGTATGATGTGCGTAAAGGATTACGAAAGCATCGGCGCTGAACAAGGAATCAAATAAAAAAAAGCTTTATTGAAAGCATGGTTTCCTGACTCATGATTATATATCCAAGAGAAAGAACAATAAGCAGACGTTCCTCAATATGGGATATGCCCTTCCCTAAGTAAAATGGTTGCTACGCACCGTCTCCGCATACTCTGAAATAGCTGGTCCAACATTTCTTGAGGTAGGAGTGCCCATTCCGCAATCAGCATCTGTTTGAGTTGTTGAGTGTTCTCTGGAGGATGTAAGCGTGCTGCAATGCTTCTCCAAGCATCCTACACAGGTTCGATGGGAATTAAATCAGGAGAGGACGCTGGTCAATCCATTAGAGTGATATTTTCACATTCTAGTAGCTCCTCAACAGCAAGAGTCTATGTCCATCCTTTACGTACATAATACTCTCCATCATTTCTGAATTCATGTCTCTCAGATGATTTATCATGGAGTTATGGCAAAAACCCGTCTGTTGCTTAAGTTTTGCATACCAGTGTTCGGCAGTGATGTTTTACTATGTTATTTGCTGATGAAATAGAAGTACAAGTTAAAACATTATGAATTTTATAAAAGTGCAAATAAGGAGAGGAGATTAAAAAATCTAAAAATAGTGGGTATAAAGGAACCTCTGCTAAAGAATGAAGAAAATGTTAAAGGCTATAAAATACGAAATAAAACTTAAAGTGGTATGCAGGATTTTCATTTTTATTCAGATGTTCCGTTACTTATTAAAAATACAAATTTATATGCACAGTAAAAAACTTTTCTTGGCATTTAAACCTATATGACAGGGATGGCCAACCTGCGGCTTGCGAACCATATGCTGCTCTTTGAAGGATTATTTGTAGCTCTCTATAAATGTACCCAAGTTCCCTTTTCATTTTTGTGTTATTATATTTTTAAAAAAAAATACTAGAAACTGATGGAGCTCTGTCAATGCTGGGAAAAAAAATCGGTCTTATTGGGCTTTTGAGAGATGATTCTTAAATTCCACAATTCATACCGATTCATGACATAATTCACAGAGAACATCTCACTACAAAATATTAAAATATCCTGATTCTATGAAAACAGTGTAACACATTGTAATTACATTCGCACCAATGAAAGAAATCATCGTTCAAAATTTTCTTGAAAAATTAAAGAGTTAAGAACTTTTAAATGATATTCAATAAATATTATTTCAAAAAATTATTAATACCTTTCTGCATACCTTTTAAATACGTATATCATTGTGGCTCGGGATAGGTTTCAAACTTTGAAAAATGGCTCGGACTATCAAGGAGCTTGGCCACCCCTGCTATTTGAGATGATTTCTCGATGTAATGTTGCTTGCAGGCTATCATTCTCTGCCTCAAGAAGAGTAGTTAATTGATAAAGACTTTTCTTTCCTTACTGTTCCAGAATCGATGTCAGATTTACAGAAACAACAAGAAAGAACAAGCAGCTGTTAGCATATAAATCGATAACAATGACAAAATGTGTAAAAGGAGGCCTACCTAAAGTTAATAAGCTTTAGCGAGAAGTCTGGTCGTTTTGAACTCCCTAGACAGAAATCTTATACCGCTAACGTTCCACAAACGTAACAGTCGAAATCTCAGTTTGTAAGATTTTTTGTTTAAATTGTTACTACAAATTACTGTTAAATGCTTGCATATTAATCAGTATTACTATTTAAGTAAAGAAAAAATTATCCTTTATAATTTTGATGGGTTTATAATGATTTTATTATTTTGATTTTACATTTATACTCATTGAATATATCTAGAAACATACTCTTAAATTAAGAAATAATCTAAACTTGTTTTAGTGTTTTATATTCTTATTTGAATGAAAAACTCATAAAGTGTTTTGTAATATTAAATCTTACTGGAACATTTCAATACGATATATACCATTTTTTTAAGACTTACAAATTTGAGTACAAATTTTCTTTAAAAATATGCCTTCTTATATTTAATCTAGTACACACAAAAACTTCTTAAAATTTACTAATGATAAATATTAAATTTATTTATCAATCAACCTAAAAGGTGTATTTGTTAAATTTATCTAGGCAGACAAAAAAATAAGAAAGCAATAAAATTGCATAATCTTCAAATGTCTTTAAATGTTAAAATCATTAAAATTTCGATACAATCTTTTTAATAACTAACATTAGAGTTGTCTAAATATTTTTATGCAATCTGCGGTGTAATATCAGAAATAAACGAACTGTCAGATTAACTAAATTTTGAGGATTGATATTTTAAAGTTTAAAAATAGGTTTAACATTTTGTTTTTACATTTATGTACATTGGATATATACCTTTAAGCATACATTTAAATTAAGAAACAATCTAAACTGTATGTGTTTTAGTGTGTTATTTATTTTATTTGAATGGAAAAACTCATAAAGTGTTTAGTTATATTAAAACTTACGGGAACATTTCAAATGCTATAGATACAATTTTTTTAAGACTTACACATTTGAATACAAATTTTCTTATAAAAATCTGCCTTCTTATATTTAATCCAGTACGCACAATAACTACTTAAACTTTACTAATGATAAATATTAAATTTATATATTCTTCAACCTAAGAGGTGTATTTGTTAAATTTATTTAGGTAGACAAAAAGATAAAAAAAAACAATAAAAATGCATAATCTTATATTTAATCTAGTACAAGAACTACTTAAAATTCACTAATGATAAATATTAAATTTATATATCAATCAACCTAAAATGTGTATTTGTCAAATTTATCTAGGAGACAAAAAGGTTTAAAAAAATGCAATAAAAATGCATAATCTTCAAATGTCTTTAAATATTTATAATTTCGATACAATCTTTTTAATAATTAACATTAGAGTTATCTAAATATTTTTATGCCTTTTGCGGTATATCAGAAATAAACTATCAGATTAACTAAATTTTGAGGATTGATATTTAAAACTTTAAGAAGTATTTTCTCTTGAAATCCAAAAGTTTTAAAATATGTATTTCGTTATGAATATCAATCAACCTAAAAGGTGTATTGGTCAAATTTATCTAGGAAGACAAAAAGGTAAAAAATCAATAAAAATGCATAATATTAAAATGTCTTTAAATTTTATAGTCTTTAAAATATGGATACAATCTTTTTAATAATTAACATTAGAGTTATCTAAATATTTTATGCCTTTTGCGGTATATCAGAAATAAACTATCAGATTAACTAAATTTTGAGGATTGATATTTTAAAGTTTAAAAATTATTTTCTCTTGAAATTCAAAAGTTTTAAAAAATGTATTTTGTTATGAATATCAATCAACCTAAAAGGTGTATTTGTCAAATTTATCTACGAAGACAAAAAAGGGTAAAAAATCAATAAAAAGTCATAATCTTCAAATGTCTCTGAATGTTGTAGTCTTTAAAATATCGATAAATCTTTTTTAATAATTAACATTACAGTTATCTAAATATTTTTATGCAATTTTTCGGTATAATATTAGAAACAAACTATCAGATTAAATAAATTTTGAGGATTGATATTTTAAAGTTTAAAAATAGGTTTAGCATTTTGTTCATACATTTATGTACATTGGATATATACCTTTAAACATACATTTAAATTAAGAAATAATCTAAACTGTATGTGTTTTAGTGTTTTATTTATTTTATTTGAATGGAAAAACTCATAAAGTGTTTTGTAATATTAAATTTACGGGAGCATTTCAAATACGATAGATACAATATTTTTAAGACTTACAAATGAGTACAAATTTTCTTATAAAAACTGCTTTCTTATATTTAATCTAGTACGCACAAGAACTACTTAAAATTTACTAATGATAAATATTAAATTTATATATCAATCAACCTAAAATGTGTATTTGTCAAATTTATCTAGGAGACAAAAAGGTAAAAAAAGCAGTAAAAATGCATAATCTTATATTTAAACTAGTACAAGAACTACTTAAAATTCACTAATGATAAATATTAAATTTATATATCAATCAACCTAAAATGTGTATTTGTTTAATTTATCTAGAAGATAAAAAGATAAAAAAAAAACCAATAAAAATACATAATCTTATATTTAATCTAATACAACTACTTAAAACTTACTAATAATAAATATTAAATTTATATATCAATCAACCTAAAATGTGTATTTGTCAAATTTATCTAGGAGACAAAAAGGTAAAAAAAGCAATAAAAATGCATAATCTTCAAATGTCTTTAAATCTTTATAATTTCGATACAATCTTTTTAATAATTAACATTGGAGTTATCTAACTATTTTTCTGCACTTTGCGGTATAATATCAGGCATAAACTAACTACCAGATTAACAAAATTTTGAGGATTGATATTTTAAAGTTTAAAAAGTATTTTCTCTTGAAATCCAAAAGTTTTAAAATATGTATTTCGTTATGAATATCAATCAACCTAAAAGGTGTATTGGTCAAATTTATCTAGGAAGACAAAAAGGTAAAAAATCAATAAAAATGCATAATCTTAAAATGTCTTTAAATTTTATAGTCTTTAAAATATGGATACAATCCTTTTTAATAATTAACATTAGAGTTATTAAATATTTTTATGCAATTTGCGGTATAATATGAGAAATAAACTAACTACCAGATTAACTAGATTTTGAGGATTGATATTTTAAAGTTTAAAAAGTATTTTCTCTTGAAATCCAAACGTTTTAAAAATGTATTTCGTTATGAATTCACACTAACAGCTAATCTAAAACTAATTCAGTCCATTGGTTACAGCATGTATTTTTTCTTAAAGTAAATAAATTTATACTCGAAGTTGTTCCACATGGGTATTTTCTGATTATTTTTGCTAATTTTCATTCAAGCTAATTGTTACATGCATTAAATTTCGATAAGAATTTTCAATTCCAAAGAAAGAAAGTAATTTAATCACTTCTATTCAGAAAATGCCTTTTGATGGAGTAATTAAATTTGGTATAGGAACACAATAATTTAATTTAATTCATCTTAACAATTTCATTATATGTCTCGAGTATTGGTACACATGAAAACTTAAATTCCTAACACAATTTAATTGGCTCTCTTTTAATAATAATAAAATAAAAAAGTTAACTACTAGAGAATTTCTTTCCTTCAAAATAAGTTTTAATGAACGGACTTTACAAGCATTTCTGTTTTGTAATAAACACTAGTTAATTAAAATGGAGGCAAAAACTAGAATCGAATTTCGAATACCTAGGGAACACAAGAATAGAAAAGGTATTTCAAGATGGAAATTAATTGCTTTAAAACAGGAAATATAATTATTTATGTTGTCAAGTTAAAATGTGTAGGAAATTTGACTGATTATATTTTATTTATTGTCACGAATAATTGAGATAAAATTTAACTGAGTATAATTAATTGCTTAATTAATTTATTCACACATATGTGAAAAGTATTGCTAGAGAAATTTAATTGTCAAAAATTGAATGATTTTATGTTTTATCGAATCTTATTTTAATAAACTAAAAAGGATAAGGCTTATAAGTTGTTATAGAGTTTTATAATGTATGTTATTTAAAAATAAAAATTTGGTACATTTCATATTTATTTTTTTATTTTGTAAAATTTATAAAATTATATGCTTATAAGAGGCGCATCCAAAAAAATAAGTCTGACGATGTTTTCCTCTTTAAAGTAAAATTAATTAGCCTTGTCAATTGAGCGCGCATAACATATCTATGATCATAATTATTGACCGAGTTAATTAGCGCCGAGTTCCTCGACAGGATCATCACGGGCAATTAGACTTGGATTTCGCACTTTACCCCAGAAACCAAGTAGCAGTCATTGCCTTGGCACCATAGTGGATCTTCGGTCAGGACCAAATTCAAACAGACGTATTAATCATATGTCACCTTGACAAGTCCTGATTCGTGACAGTAGGTGGGGGGGTAGCATTGGTCCGAAATGAAAACTCTAATTCCTTGTCCCGCCGCCTGCAAGGATCGGTCGGTGATCTTCAATGCACAAAGCATTGCGACAATTGAAATTCATCGTCAGCTCTGTCAGGTCTATGAGCCGAAACTGACACTCGACCACAAAATTCAACGCTTAGGAGCCGCACTGACATTTCTACTACTGTATCAGGACGACGGCGCCGAGTTCCTCGACAGGATCATCACGGGCAATTAGACTTGGATTTCGCACTTTACCTCAGAAACCAAGCAGCAGTCATTGCATTGGCACCATAGTGGATTTTCGGTCAGGACCAAATTCAAACAGACGATATCGGTAAGAAAAGGAATGTGCACGGTGTTCTGGGACAGGAAGGCTGTTCCATTCACAGGCGGCAGAGTTCTATGACAGAGGTATACAAAAGTGGATTCCGCAACACGACAAGTGTCTCAATTCTGGTGGTTGCTATGTTGAAAAATAGCTGAAACATTGCTGTATTTGTTGCCAATAAATATATCTGTGAAAGTGGGAGTTCTTTGTTTCTTTTAAATAGGGAAACTTACTTTCTGGATGGCCGAACGATAGCCGAATGGTTAGGGTGCTGGCCTTTCGGAAACGGAGTTCGTGGGTTCGAATCCCACAGTGGCATGGATGTTCGTAGCCGTTCGGAATCGGCTTTAAGCAGTAGGTCCCGGTCTCATTAGCCCTCGTGTTGCAAAAAGTAGACCGTAGCGCTCCAAACCAAACCAAACTTTCTGGATGAGCCTCCTATTAATGCTAACAATATTGCTCTAGTTTATATTTTCTTTTCACTTTCATGTCAACAATATTGTTTTGTGTTTTTCTGATATATTCTGATATAAGTATGCCACTAATATATTAGAAAACATAGTTCTATAATGCGTAATACATGGACGCGCTAATGTAATATAGAATCTTTGGACACTTCATTCATAAAATTAAAATCTCTGATGCATGCATTACATGATTTCCTTGTAAGCTTATTATACAATACTTTCATTTATTTTCTTTATCATGAGAGATCAAACTCATCATATGTATAATGTGTTTTCAATTCATAAAATAAAAATATCTTATGTATACATCACATGATTCCCTTATAAGCTTATACCATACTTTCACTTTTTTTCTTTATCATGAGACATCAAAATCATCATTCTTATATTGCTTTCAACATGCCAAAGAGATTTCATTTCTCATGGTTACAATGTTTTATGTAGAGTTCAAGAACTGCTCACTGGTGCATACCAGAAACGTTAATACTCGTTATATTGAAACATTTGGTTACATATAGAATTTGTTCCGAATTTTTCAATCGAAATGAAAAGCAGTTACAATAAAAGTATTCTCAACAATTAGTAATGTTTAAAAAACAGTTTTAAAAGTATAGTTTCATCTGCTTAAAAAGCATTCTTAACAATACATAGAAATAAGACGATATCTTTGAATTGTATTGTTACAGATATTACCCATTATTTAAGATGCTATTGTAATGAGGGGTTTTTTTAAATATAGACTGCCGATTGCAGTTGTACATTACAATAATTTTCAACTTTTACTATAGACTTAGAACTGTACTTACAGTCGGAGCTCTTAGCGATTTATAATGCTGTTAAGGTTTTTCCATCGCATATACAAGAACAGACAGTTTATGGTTTTCACCGACTATAAACATCTGGCATATGCTCTCTCAAAAAAGGAGACAGTGGAACCCCAAGATAAATTCGTCAATATATATGTCAGTAAATCACCTATGTATGGTATATACCAAGCATGGCCAATGTGGTATGGCCAAGCTCCTTCATAGTCCGAGCCATTTTTAAAATTTGAAATTTTTCACGAGCCGCAATAAAATAATTCACGAACTGCCCGAACTGAAGGGTTTATTCAAAAGTTTATTTAATTTTGCTATTTCAAATCAAATAATAATAATATTATCACATAAAACACAGAATGATGTATAACAAATGAAAGTAATGAGTTTCATTTCTTAGCAAAGTAACTTTTGATATATATATTGTTTATTTTTGAACAAAAGAAAAGAGATAAATATAAATCATTAAGACATAATTTCTTTTCTCAAAACTTTGCAATATGCATACATTATGGCATCCTACTGATGTCTAATTTTTCCATTCGCACTACGATGAGTATTATCGGTTAAATACACAACATATTTTAGTTTAGTTTATTTCATTACTATTGAAGTTTTTAATAATTGCAGTTTTGTTATACATACGATAAAATAAACTTAGGTACCTAAAATACCTTAATTTATATTAAAAAACTTTGAAAATACCCCGATACGAATGAATTAATAATATTTGTTGAATTTTCTTGTTGGTGATTTTTAAGAACTTCTATCATACTTATAATTATAAACTGTCACAAGTAAACAGCTGATATTTTGTGAAAATTAAATAGTAAATTTAACAAGAGACAATACAATATGTAGTAAGTTTTTTCAAAATGTTTAGGGGCTAAGGTATAAGGATCCCTCACTATAAATGACTAAAGATTTATTTAAGCATAAGTTATTTATTTTCTTTAGCATTATTTGTTTAATACTGTTCTTGTTTAATAAGTGGTAGTGAGAGAGTGTAAGTAAGCAACATTTTAAGATAATTTGACAAACTTTCAATGTTTTAGAGAACTGTAAAACTAATCATAGTGATAAATTAAAATTATTTGTTTTTAATTGCATAATTTTATTTGTTTTTAATTGTATAAACACATGTGCTATGTATGAAAAAAAAACCGATTAAAAAAGGATTGTGGTGTCTACTTGTAGAATCCATCATTATAAGTGAATAAAGAGTTATTAAAGTATAAGTTATTTATTTTACTTAGCACTATTTATTTAATATGGTTCTTGTTGAATAAGTGGTAGTGAAAGAGTGTAGGTAAGCAACATTTTAAGATAATTTGGTAACCTTTCAACGTTTTAGAGAACTGTATAATGAAACATAGTGATAAATTAAAACTATTGGTTTTAATTGTATTGTTTTATTTGCTTTTAATTGTATAAATACATGTGTTATGTATAGAAAATACCGATTAAAATTTTATTGTGGTATTTATCTTGTGGTATAAGTGATACTGAGAGAGTTTATGTAAGTGACATTTTAAGATAATTTGATAAACTCTCGACGTTTTAGAAAGCTGTATAATGAAACATGGTGATAAATTAAAACTATTTATTTTTAATTGTATTGTTTTATTTGTTTTTAATTGTACAAATACATACGCGATGTATGGAAAAATACCGATTATAACTGATTGTAACTGAATAAAAATTTATTAAAGTGCAAGTTATTTTATTTAGTATCATTTATTTAATATGGTTCTTGTTGAATAAGTGATAGTGAAAGAGTTCAGGCAAGCGACATTTTAAGATAATTTGATAAACTTTCAATGTTTTAGAGGACTGTATAATGAAACATGGTGATAAATTAAAATGATTTATATCTAATTGTATTGTTTTATTTGTTTTTATTTGTATAAATACATGTGAGATGTATGGAAAAATACCGATTAAACAGGGATCGTGGTATCTATTTTTAGGATCCATCATTATAACTGAATAAATATTTATTAAAGTATAAGTTATTTATTTTACTTAGCATTATTTATTTAATATGGTACTTGTTGAATAATTGGTATTAAGAGAGTTTAGGTAAGCGATATTTTAAGATAATTTGATAACCTTTAAACGTTTTAGATGACTGTATAATGAAACATAGAGATAAATTAAAACTATTTGTTTTTAATTGTCTAGTTTTATTTGTTTTTAATTGTATAAATACATGTGCTATGTATGGAGAAATACCAATTAAAATTGTATTGTGGCATTTATCTTGTGGTATAAGTAGTACTGAGAGAGTTTAGGTAAGCGATATTTTAAGATAATTTGATAAACTTTCAGAGTTTTCGAGAACTGTATAATCAAACATAGTGATAAATTAAAATTGTTTGTTTTTAATTGTATTGTTTTATTTGTTTTTAATTGTATAAATACATGTGCTATGTATAGAAAAATACCAATTAAAAAGGTATTGTGGTATTTATCTTGTGGTATAAGTGGTACTGAGAGAGTGTAGGTAAGCGATATTTTAAGATAATTTGATAAGATTTCAATGTTTTAGAGGACTGTATAATCAAACGTAGAGATAAATTACAACTATTTCTTTTTAATTGTATTATTTTATTTGTTTTTAATTCTATAAATACATGTGTTATGTATAGAAAAAATGCCATTTAAAATTTATTGTGGTATTTATCTAGTGGTATAAGTGGTACTAAGAGAGTTTAGGTAAGCGGCATTTTAAGAAAATTTTTTTAACTTTCAAAGTTTTAGAGGTCTGTATAATCAAACTTAGTGAAAAATTAAATCTATTTCTTTTTAATTGTATTGTTTTATTTGCTTTTAATTGTATAAATACATGTGCTATGTATGAAGAAATACCAATTAAAAATGTATTGTGGGATTTATCTTGTGGTATAAGTGGTACTGAGAAAGTTTAGGTAAGCGGCATTTTAAGAAATTTTGGTAAACTTTCAAAGTTTTAGAGGACCGTATAATCAAAGATAGTGATAAATTAAAGCTATTTGTTTTTATTTGTATTGTTTTACTTATTTTAATTGTATAAATACATGTGCGATGAATGGAAAAATTCCGATTAAAAAGGAATTGTGGTATTTGTTTTTTAAAGAAATAGTTTCCCTTTAAATCCCTAATGATCTTCAAAAATTCAATATAATAGGAGAAAATTTTACTATTCATAAGCAATAAACAGCTATTGTGAATAAAAATATCATAACTTATTATTATTTTCACTGTAATATTATCTTAAAAAACCGACACAGTTCTCTGTGTTTCTGCGAATGACAGAAAAAGGAGCGTCTGGAAAATAAATTCTTAGTTTCTATTATTTACCATAAAAAGCATTACGAAGTATTTAAAATCAAATAATTCACGCTCCATATGCTTGTGATGGTCAAATTAATAGATTTTTAGTTTTTAATGTCATGTACTATGGATGTCAATTTTAAAGAGCTAGAATCGTGTGTTTCTCAAAATGATTTTATTCAAATGGACTGATCGTAAAAAGTATTTATCTAACATTTCTGAAATTTTGTACAGTGAATTTCCTGTATATAATCATCTAATTTTTAATGAGATTTTTCAATTGCTCGGAATAAAGATAAATATAAATTTACTGCATTGAAGTCCTATTCTTGAAAAGGGGATAAGTCAATATTAACTAGAGATTGTAATAGAGAAAAACTAATAAAACAGTTTAAATTGCAAATTCTACGTTACTCTTATTCAAAATTATGTTCTCAGTAGATAATAAAAATTTGGAAAAAATAATATTTTGCATTATTTTCTTTTTTAAAATATGATTCACACGCCATATGCTTATTATGGTCAAATTAATAGATTTTTAGTTTTTATAACATGTACTGTGGATGTCCATTTTAAAGAACTAGAAACGTGTTTTTCTTAAAAAGATTTTATTCAAGAATAGGGGAACTGAAATGGACTGATCGTAAACTCTATTTATCTCATATTTCTGAAATTTTGTACAGTGATCTTCCGGTAAATAATTATCTAATTTTTAATGAGATTTCAATGCGTAAATAAAGATAACTATAAATTTACTGCATTAAAGTCTTATTCTTGAAAAGGTGATAATTCTACATTAATTAGAGTTTGTAATACAGAAAAACCAAAAAAAAACAGTTTAAATTTCAAATTATACCTTTGTCTTATCTAAAATTATGTTCTCATTAGATAATAAAAATATGGGTAAAATAATATTTTGCATTAATTTTCTTTTTAAAAAATTATTCACACATTGCTTATGATGGTCAAATTAATAGATTTTTAATTTATAATATCATGTACTATGGATGTCAACCTTAAAGAATTAGAAACGTGTTTTTCTCAAAACAATTTTATTCAAGAATTGGGGAACTCAAATGGACGGATCGTAAATTGTATTTATCTCATATTTCTGAAATTTTGTACAGTGATTTTCCTGTATATGATCATATAATTGTTAATGTGATTTTAATTGCATGGAAAAAAGATGAGTATAAATTTACTGCATTAAAATCTTATTCTTGTAAAGGTGATATTTCAACTATTCACTACAGTTTGCAATACAGGAAAACCAATAAACCAGTTTAGTGATAAATTGCATAATATATGCTACTTTTCTCCAAAATTATGCCCTCGTTAGATAATAAAACTTTGGATAAAATAATATTTTTGTACTAATTTACTTTTTAAAAAAGTTTAAAAAATTATGTATTAATCTGTATCTTTCTTTGCATGTTTAGTGTTTTATCTTTCATTAATGTATCTGTAAATTAATAGATAAATTAATTTTGTTATTTAATATTTCGTGAAGATCCGAAGCTATATAGTTTACATTAATACCTATTAAGCATTTCTTCCTTCAAAATTCTTCCCTTTGGTATACAGTTATTATAAAAATTTAAAGAATAAGCAAATCTGTAACATTTTGTCAACTTCCAATAAAGCATATTTTCATTAGCAGTACAATGTAATTTGAAACTTAATATAATGATACTTAGAAAAACAATTAATAAATTTACAGAAATTAATAAAATTTCTGACACTTTTACACTCAATTTCTTTAAATTTTTAAAAGCATTTTTTTTTACTTTGGTAGTAAACCCCTTACCACTTGTGTTATTTTTTGAATGTATAAATTACTTTTTTAAATAATTATTGCTATAAAAAGACTTGTAACATTATATTCAGTTAAATATTTCTAAAATATTAACCCCTTAATGCACAGACTTTTTTTTTTTTTTTTTTTAAAGATGAAAAAAATCAAATTTTATAATGTAAAAACACAGTTTAGAAAAATATATATATATATATATATCGCACTTGAATAAGTAAGTGTTATAGCTTACAATCTCATGTAAATGATAAATATCAATAAAACATTTTTTTTTTGGTTTCACATTGTTATTTTCAATTCTCGATTGCATTCGAGTGTGAAAAATTATAGCAACATAAAGTACAACTTCGCCCTAATTATCTCGAGTGTGCACAGTTAGGCCAATTTAGCGAGCTCGAGTTAACTCGAGCGTGCACGTTAAGGGATTAAATTGTTCATAAACAAGAGAATTAATTCCTATGATAAATAAATATTTCTCGTCTACAAGTTGTATAATAAAATTAGTCTTAAAACTCCTTTTTTTTAATAAAGTAGAGTTTTAGCAATTTTTATGGAATTATGTAACCATACAGCAATGGGACTTGAGGGTAGAATAAAGCAATTATTTTTACTTTTATTTAAAATTAAATGCTGGATAAAAATATATAATTAAAAGAAATATAATTCCATTCTTAATATACTAAAATAAAGAAGTGCTAGCGTATGCTAAAAGTTATTTTTACTTTTATTTAAAATTAAATGCTAGATAAAAATATATAATTGAAAGAAATATAATTTCTTTTTTAATTTACTACAATCAAGAAAGAGTAAGCGTATGCTAAATTTTTTTTTACTTTTATTTAAAATTAAATGCTGGATAAAAATACATAATTAAAAGAATATTTCCTTTTTAATGTACTACAATAAAGAAGGAGTAAACGTATGCTAAAAATTATTTTTACTTTTATTTAAAATTAAATGCTGATAAAAACTATAATTAAAATAAATATAATTTCTTTTTTAATATACTACAATGAAGAAGGAGTAAGCGTATGCTAAAAATTATTTTTACTTTTATTTATAATTAAATGCTGGATAAAATTATATAATTAAAAGAAATATAATTTCTTTTTTAATATATTACAATGAAGAAGGAGTAAGCATATGCGTAAATTATTTTTAATTTTATTCAAACGTATGCTAAAAGTTATTTTTGCTTTTGTTTAAAATTAAATGCTGATAAAAACTATAATTAAAAGAAGTATAATTTCTTTTTTAATATATTACAATGAAGAAGGAGTAAGCGTATGCTAAAAATTATTTTTACTTTTATTTAAAATTAAATGCTGGATAAAAATACATAATTAAAAGAAAATTTCTTTTTTAATGTACTACAATGAAGAAGGAGTAAACGTATGCTAAAAGTTATTTTTTACTTTTATTTAAAATTAAATGCTGGATCAAAATATATAATTAAAAGAAATATAATTTCTTTTTTAATATACTACATTGAAGAGGGAGTAAGCGAATGCTAAAAGTTATTTTTGCTTTTGTTTAAAATTAAAGGCTGATACAAACTATATTTAACAAACTATATTTAAATTAAATATAATTTATTTTTTTAATATACTACATTGAAGAGGGTGTTAGCGTATGCTAAAAGTTATTTTCGCTTTTGTTTGAAATTAAATGCTCATAAAATCTATAATTAAAAGAAATATAATTTCTTTTTTTAATATACTACAATGAAGAGGGAGTACGCGTATGCTAAAAGTTATTTTTGCTTTTATTTAAAATTAAATACCGATAAAAACTATGACTAAAAGAAATATAATTTCCGTTTTTAATATACTACATTAAAGAGGGAGTAAATTAAATACTGGATAAAAATATATAATTAAAAGAAATATTATTTCTTTTTTAATATACTACAATGAAGAAGGAGTAAGCGTATGCTAAAAATTGTTTGTACTTTTATTTAGAATTAAATGTTGGATAAAAATGTATAATTAAAGAAATATAATTTCTTTCTTAATACATTACAATGAAGAAGGAGTCAGCGTATGCTAAAAATTATTTTTACTTTTATTTAAAATTAAATGCTGATAAAAACTATGATTAAAAGAAATATATTTTCCTTTTTAATATACTACCAAGAAAAGGGAGTAAGCGTATGCTAAAAGGGATTTTTGCTTTTGTTTAAAATTAAATGCTGATAAAAACTATAATTAAAGAAATATAATAACTTTTTTAATATACTACAATGAAGAAGGAGTCAGCGTATGCTAAACATTATTTTTAATTTTATTTAAAATTGAATACTGGATAAAAATATATAATTAAAAGAAATATAATTTATTTTTTAATATACTACGATGAAAAAGGAGTAAGAATTTGCTGAAAATATAAGTTTTCTTTCCAAGAAAACATTACGCCCATAATATTCAAGAATAACCTCCGGGTTCAGCTTTCTCTCAGATCAAAAACATTCATTACCGCATGTCCTCACAGGTTCCAGAAGTCACATGATCTCTCGGATCCCCATGGATTTCCTTATTGATTTATGCCCAAAGATGTCGTTATTTTCGTCACGCCTGCTTAGCTGTATCGATAGTTGTCGCAAAGTCGGACTACCTTATTTTCCGATATCACGTGACTGGACTTGAGAAGATCTCAAGCACAAATTCAGGAAGTAAAAGAATGAGATATTGCAACTAAGTTTTGCTTGTATATACAGAGTCAGTATTACAGCTTCAAAATCCACATAAGTGCATAACTTTTTGTACAAATGCAGCAGAATATGAATTTAAATACAACAATGTAGATGATTTTTTAGCAAAGTATTGTCGCATGAATTTCTTCATATATCTAACAATTTCTTCTTTTGCCTCAAATACGTTTTTAATCTTCAACATTGAAATCAGTATTTACATTACAATAGCTGTACATCGTTGTACTTATCGTCCTATGGAACGAAATTCTCCAATAATCTTAATACTTTTTTGGTGTTTAATTGAAGATTCTTTGACTATTTTGGCTGTGCTATACTCACATAATAGCTGTGCGGTAGGTATATATGTTTGAAATGGTCGTGAAATAGAACATATAATATGAAATACAATCAAATGTACATCCAAATAAAATACCACTTAACTAAAAGGTTTAAAACTAAAGAATAGTCGTAATAAGTTTGGTAATAAACTGAAATTCTATTACATTCTACACTTAACTAAGTTTACAATGTTTCGATATGATACCAATCGTCAAAAAACGCCTGAATTCAATGTAGAAAATAAAAATAATAATATAATTTCCCCTTTGAGAGATAAAAATACCTTAAAAGTGAACTTCTGAAATATTATTCTTTATAGGGTGTATTACACAATACTTTTCCGTAAAATATATAAAAGACTAAAATCTGAAATAAATGAATTCATGAATAAAATTCAAACAATCTTTAAAAAATTAATAGAAATTGAGGAGCAATACATATTGTTATATTCTTAAAGAAACTTTCCGGATTGCATAAAAGTTAGCTTAATAATCCTCTCCCTCACTCCCCGATGGGTTTTGGTTCTATTCCCAAGTAAGGAGTGGATGTATTAGTGTGTTGTACCATAATAAGAAATAATATTACCCTACCGTTATGATGCTTCTATAATAAAAAGGACAACAAATCAGATTATTGTTTGGTTAAATGCTAATTCTTAATATAGGTATACATTTCTTGTGGGCGTAAATACAAGCGGTTTTGCATATTCTGTAATTTATATTTTAAATAAACTGAATTACATTCAAATTTTTCTTTTGCTGTGACTCTCTCGTACATACACGGAAGTCACTAATTGACGTTAAAGACAGTATACACAGAATTCAATCAACCCTTGACTACTGGGTTAAAAACTGAAGGACAGTCAGATTATATTTCATCATACACTGAGATTCCACAATATTTTAAACCGATGTTTTTAACCAGGATAAATTTGGATGTTTAAGGTATAATGTCGATGAAAGAACGCTAATTTAAAGACATGTTATAACGTATGTTATAGAGATTAAGGAATAACATTTTATAAAATGTATAATAGAATCTGATTTATTTTTATTTTAATTAAATAAGAAATACACCCTTAAAATTTGTGTAAATATTCCGTAGAAACATTTAGTATTCTCTTATTTCTATAATATATATTATATATATATATATATATATATATATATATATATATATATATATATATATATATATATATATATATATATATAAATATATATATATATATATATATATATATATATGTATATATATATAATATATATATATATATATATATATATATATATATATATATATATATATATATATATATATATATATATATTTATATATATATATATATATAAAATATATATATGTATATATATATATATATGTATATATATATATATATATAATATATAAATATATATAAATATATATATTTATATATATATATATAGTTTTATATATATATATATATAATATATATAATATATATATATAAAAATATTATATAAATATATATATATATAATATATTTTATTATATATATATATATATATTTATATATATATATTTTTATATATAAATTATATAAATACTTATATATATAAAAATATTTTATAATAATTTATATCTTTATATATAAATATAATTTTTAAAAATTTATATCTTATATTAAATAAAATTACAAAATTATAAAAAAATTCTTTTTTTTTTTTTTTTTTTTTTATTATTATAAATATTTTAAAATATATATAAATATAAAATTTTTTAAATATTAAAAAAATAATATTTAAATAGAAATTTTTTAAAAGATTTATTTTTTTTTCAAATAAAAATTTTAAAATGTTTTTTTTATAGATAAATTTTTTAAAATTTTTTTCTAAATTTTGTTTTTAAAAAGATAAAAAAAATATAATTATATAATATATAAAATTTTTTAAATATATATTTAATAAAATATATATTTTATATACATATTATAAATATATCAAAAAATATATATATATATATATATTATTATATAGAAATATATATATATAAGATAAAAATAGATATATATATATATAAATATAAATATATATATATATATATATAAAATATTTTATGTATATATATAAAATATATATATATAATAATATAAAATTTGTTAAAAAATACAAGATACAATTTTAATATATATTATATATAAAACTAAAATTAAAACACAAAAGTAAATTTATTTAGTATAATAACATAAAATTTTATTTAATTTTTAAATAAATGAAACACATTCTTATATTTTATAGATATTTATATTATATTCTCTTATTTAATATATTATAAATATATTAAAAACATATATAATAAAAGCAAAATAAATGTATATAAAAATATATAAATATATATATTTCTTTATTCTCATTAAAAATAAAAATAGATACAAAAGTAATTACATGAAATTTCAGAGAATGTTATTATAAAATAAATTTTAAAATCTTAAGTCAGACATACACATACACAGATTAAACATATATTTTAATACATTTTTATTTAACTGATTAAATACATTTATTGTTATACAAAATAAATTTCAAACAAACAATATAAATTTTTAATTATTAAAAATAATTGAATAACAATATAAATAATAAAAGCATAATTAAAACCAAAAACAAAACACACAAAGTGAGAACAAAAAAAAAAATAAAACACACACACACACACACACTGGTTAAAACCTGTTTTTATGCAACAACTCTCCCAGACGTCATAAACATCATACAACCACAATAAAAGTATACAAAACATAAAATGAGTAAAAGCGGGGATGAGCGCCGAAACACTTCGTTAACGAAGTATTGCCGCATAAAGAAGCTTAACCAACGGGCTCAGTGGCCGAATGGTCAAAGCACGCTATCCAGACCCGAAGATTGTGGGTTCGATGCTTGCCATGGCAGTTTATCCAAAGTACGGATTTTTAATTTAAAAATGTTATTTATTGTTTCCTTATGTTCTTGAATATTCTAGATATTTCTTTAATATGTAAATTAATTATTTCTCGAATATTCTGTTCGGGTATAAAAGCTGATACCCACTAGTTGTAGGCAACTTTCCAATCTTGTAAAGTTGCGAATTACTACTTAGCTTCAATAAATTCATCTGTTAAGTTAAGCGGTGTGTTCATTCGAATCTTCGTGACAAATTTGGTGGAGGCGCCGGGTACCCATTACGCCATTGTGGATAACTCTGACAATGTTCGCAGAAGTCTCCGTTTAAGAGGATTACCTCCGGAATTTGGTCTTTACTATCCAGAAAAAAGAAAGAAGCAGATAATGCCCGAAGGTACGAAGCCTGCCTTGGTAACTCCTACCTACTCGCCCCTAAGAAAACGATCAATCTTCCGTGGGGAGCCTGGAGACGACCCTCGGAAATGGCTTGCGGAATACGATCGGGTGGCCAAGTTCAATAAATGGGATGAAATGATGTGTCTCGCAAACGTGTATTTTCTCCTAGACGGTACGGTCAAGCGATGGTACATCAATAATGATGATATCTTGGACTCCTGGGACGCATTCAAAAAGGGTTTAAATGAACTTTTGGGCGATCGCCACAAGTACACCAAAAAGGCCGAAGAGCAACTGAAATGTAGGGCTCAAAGGGCAGGAGAGAGTACGCAGTCCTACATTCAGAGTGTATTAGGGCTTTGTCAAGAAGTCAATCCTTCCATGTCCGACGACGAGAAAGTGTCTCACTTAATGAAAGGCGTTGCCGAAGATATGTACCAAGTGCTCCTAATGAAAGATGTGAAGACTACGGCTGACTTCATCAAGTGGTGTAACTACATTGAAGACATGAGGCAAAAAAGAATTGGCCGAAGATTTGAGAGACTACCAAACGTCGTACCAGTTGCATCTATGGAGGACGAGACCGATTTAGTGTCTCTTATCCGTAGAATTGTACGCGAAGAAATTAATCTAGTAGTAAATCAAGTCGACGAGTTTCCGGACCCCTATTCCCAGCCTCTACAGACCGTCATCCAAGACGAAGTCGAAAGAGCTTTGGCGCCAGTGGTCGCAAAGTCTGCAGACGCCCAACGACGTCCCACGTATGCAGCCGCTGTGACGAGGAAAGCCAGAAGTCCTGTCCAGAGATCAGCACCGCAGCCCAGGAAAATTATATGACAGTATAGCGGGGTTTCGGCTGCTGTTTCTGGCTTTGTTTGTTCTTTCAATGTTTGCTTAGTTTTTGCATGGTGTTTCCTTTTGCGTCGTATCACCTATCTTATACTCATTTTATACTTGGTATACTTTTATAGCGGTTGTATGATGTTCCCGAAGCCTGGAAGAGTTGTTGCAGCATAAGAAATGATTTTAACCAGAGGGGAAGGGGGGTCTCAACTCCCCCAAGTCATTTAGAAACATCAAAACATTGGTTCTTTTGGGTCCATCTTTGAGATTCTATTTTTTCTGTTTTATCTATTTTTATAGTATTTAATAACTTTTGATGTTTTTAATAGCTGAATAGTGCACTGAAACATTCAATATTGTATTAAAATTGTATTATCTTTTAAATTATTACATTAGGATTTTTCCAATCAATCAATATATATATATATATATATATATATATATATATATATATATCTTATATATATATATATATATATAATATATATATATATATATATATATATATATATATATATATATATATGACATATATATATTATGGCATGTATACATATATACATATATAAGATATAATATATATAGCAATATATATATAAATATATATATATATATATATTATATATATATACATATATACATATATATACATATATATATATACATATATATATACATATATATATACATATATATAATATATATATACATATATATATATAATACATATATACATATATATATATATATATATATATATATATATATATATATATATATATGTATATATATGTTATGGCCAAAGCCCGAAGTTCGGCCAGTTCCCGAATTGGCCGGCCAAATCGCACATTGGCCGGGACGTGTGGCCAATGTGCGATGTACTGGAAATGAATAGCGTGTATGCGACTTTGGCCGGCCACTTCCCGAAGTGCCCGGAACTCCCTGGCCAATGTTGGATGTGCTAAAGCAAGACTGTTTGGCAAGGGCGCAACTGTAGATTCCGGTGTGATGACGGTATACACGTGGTAGCAAGGAAAGTTATATTTTCAGTGTATCTGGCATCCAAGAATCGAATCACGAATCTGGTAAAGCGTTATTGTTTACGGGCCCGTCAACATAATAGTTTCGATTGCTGTTTAGTGTGCTTTCCCCGGATAGGTAAGACCTTTCAATATTCGTTGGTTTTTTGTTATACTATGGATAAAACTCAGTTTCAAGAATTTGTACATGATTACAAATTTATATTTTAATACTATTATTACTATATTTATAGTATTAATACTTTATAGTTTCACCTAAAACTTCTACATGTACATTAACTGCTAAACCACGAATGGGATCGCCGCATGATTTGAGAGTATCGTATTGTTTTCTATAGATTTTTTTTCCCATGGCTTCTCCTGACGAAACTAGTATGTTGGGCAAAGATGACGCATATGCAAATGTGGAACCAACTTTTGATATGAGAACCCTGTTCTTAAGTAAATTGAATATATTGCTGCAAGGAAAAGAAGATAATAGCTGGATCCTCAGTAGAGACAAATACTGTACTTTCATAGAGGACGTTAAAAAGGCTAAATCAAAGCAGAAAAAAGAAAATGTTGACTATCATCGACTAAGAAAATATGATGTTATTGAGGTTGATGGATTTGGTTTGGTTTGGAGCGCTACGGCCTACTGTTTTGCACACGAGGGCTAATGACACCGGGACCTACAGTTTAAAGCTGATTCCGAACGGCTACAAACATTCATGCCAGCAGCGGGATTCGAACCCGCGAACTCTGGTTCCGAAGAGCAACGCTCTACCATTCGGCCATCGTTCGGCTTGAGGTTGATGGAAAAGAAAAAAAAACCTTATTGTGCCAGTAACAGAAGACAATAGCGTTATTTTGTATTATGTGCACATAGAAGAGTTGTTGGACTTGCTACATAATACTCACTTGAACACTGAACGTGGAGGTCGCACACGGATGGAGTAGGAGCTGCAAACTTAGTACAAAAATGCCACCCAATAAATCATTACAATGTATCTCCGCTTATGCAAACAGTGTCAGACCAGATTATCTAATCCTAAGAAAGATCTAGTTTCAGTACCTTTGATATTTAAATAATTTAACTTAAGATGCCAAGTAGATCTTATCGAAATGCAAAGTAACCGAGACAGCGAATTCAAGTATATACTCAATCACCAAGATCATTTAACAAAGTTCATATTATTACGAGCTCTGAAAAGCTCTGAAATTTTCCATTTTGCAAGACAAACTACTTACATTGGCATCCATATGCACAGAGGAAAAATCATTACGAACCCTTGCTTCTTCACAATCGTTGACCTACGCCCAAGGCTACACTCGATGCAGTTGCACTACTATGTGCTCAACAAATTGCTGCAGATGTAAAAATAACAAACTGTTGTGCGATTCGAAATGTCATAAAAGTTCATCTTGTTGTAACAAGTGATGATACCGATAATTTTCTGTAACAAACTAATTCAGTAGATAATATGATTATCGTTTTGTTTGTAAGTTTTCTCCACGGGAGAGGAAATTTTCATAAGATACCAGGAGGTTGCTAATACTGTGAGATCCTTACTCACTAAAACTTCTAACTTCAGACTACAGCCCACCTAGGGTCACCGTAGCTGCTTGGCCTTTGTTCCGAAGGATGATCCTAGGCTCCTAAGCGAGGCGATTCGCAGGAAATCTTCTCTGGGGCAGCTATAATGTGATTATCATTAGCATTACGGTATACAAATACGCCAAACTTGCTCATGACATTTTTCTTCTGACTTTGGCCAATCGTCCCAAGCCAGTTCCCGCATTGGATGGCCAAACTCCGAAATCAAGGAAAGATCGGACATTGGCCGGTCATTGTGAGGCGATATTGGCTATTTCGCGATTTGGCGGCCAATTCGGGAACTGGCCAACTTCGGGCTTTGGCCGTAACATATATATATATATATATATTTATATATGTATATGTATATATGTATATGTATATATATATATATATATGTATATATATATATATATATATATATATATAAATATATATATATATATATATAT
>CM063511.1:51619723-51627223 GCA_032207245.1 Pardosa pseudoannulata | reverse complement strand
TGTGATAGACATACGAGAAATGTAACAAAGAAGTGATAGAATAAAAACAATGGCATCTTCATAGCTGGCTAAGCATTGATCAACAGACATGTCACATCGAACGAGTCTCCCGAACCGTGTGTAAGAAGATTATCTGTTTGTCTAATTAGATAATGCCTGGATGAAATATGTTGGGATTTGGAGCGTAACTGGACAGTGGTAAAAGTTTGATTTGTTATAGATGGGAGAGGGAAACCATTGTATTTCAAGGAACTGTCATTAAATGAACAAAATATTTAGAGCACAATTTCTATAAGGCTTTCGCTTTTATGTTTGTCTTTCGAAGGTATCGCTTTCAGAGACCATACTCAATAAAGGTAAAAAAATGAGGTAGGGTGGCAATTATATACTTTCTATCTAAGAATGATTATATAGCAAGAAATTAAAATTGACAAAAACCCTCTCTTTTTGTATTCTCTTTTTTTCACTCCCTTTCAATCCATCTTTTTCGTCTCTATTTCAATCTTTATCTCACTCACTGAATATCTTTCTTTCTCTCTCTCTGCTCCCTTTATCTCTTTACTAGCATATAGCCCGTCATATCACGAGATCAGTAAAATTTTGCTAACCCTAACTCATCAAAAATCCAATATGAATGCCTCTATCCCTTCCAGGTTTTTAACCACTGCGGAATGTAATTGGTTCAAAGACGTGAGTTCGGGGAAAATCTTCCAAAGTTTACAGAAGTTCAACAGTGATACTCGGAAAGCGATGTCAAATAGCGAGGGTTACAGTTAAATGCCAAACAGCGAGAGAGCTAGATCATTGATACAGTGATCAACGATCAGCGAGGGTCTATTTGAATGTCCCCGATAGTTACAAACTGTGAGGTTATGATTAAAAAACACACAAATAAACAAACTACTTAATTTTCAAAGATATATAACTTAAACGTTAGATATTTATTAGTCCGTGAAATAGACTCCTAGACTTTTATAGAAATAATTTCTTGTTCATACAAGTGATAAAATTTCATTGCAACAAAAAATAATCCATAGATAAATTTAAAATTATCATATATATACCTAACCTATTATTTAATCCGAATATAAAAGAAAATTGCGTAATATCTAAATTCAGTGATAAGAAGTATGAAAATAATGCAGACGATATTTAAATAATTTATAATAAGAAATGATTAAAGGAGATGGTTAAAGGAATGACGTCATAATGCTAGGAAAAAATGTTATTATAAAGACCAGTCTCAATAAAGTCATTTTACGGCTAACTGCAATTAATCTCTATTTAATCAGAGAACTGAGTCCTACTATTGTTTGGAGGCATGGGTTAATCGCGTTTAGCCATCAAGAGACTTTTTTTAGACCGGCCGTTACCTATTTATTATGTGATTAATTGATAACTTTAATCACCTGATCTTAACCGGGGAAAATAGGACTTGAAATAATGGCATTAAATGCTCGAAAAGGGAGGAAGGGGTGGATTTGGAATGTTTTTAAAGACGACAGTATTTTTTGCTGTGATATGAACCATATTTATAGCAATTTATTTTAGAATTGGATCGATAGTTAACGAGAAAATAAATTTATCTCGATTTGAATTTTGTTAACCCTAACTCATATAGAATCCAATATAGATGCCTCTATCAATTCCAGGTCCAACCACTTCATAAATTCGAGGACAGACGAACAAATAATTTAGGTTATTATATAGGGGATGTAATTCTCACTCGGTCTCTTTCTCGATATATATATATATATATATATATAATTATATATATATATAAATTTGTGACACTGATAAAATTGCAGACATTTTGATATTGGAGATTAAAAATTTTATTTTCTTAAAATTCCAACATAGGCAGTGAAAAGGTACCAAATCACTAGTTAAAGCACGACCCTTCAATGAGGAACTACCAGTCATTTGATTCCAATTGTTCTGCCCCAAATGCTGGTGCATTTTCCGTTTAAATTATGTTAATTAGGAAAGAGTTTGTTCTCTTTTTATTAAGTACATCTTTTATTTCTAGATTTCGTTTTCAACACCTGACGTATATATATGTAATGATATTCTAACCTTAAACTGACTCAATCTTTGTCAGACTAATATATTTCCCTGAAATCTAAACCCTAAAATTATTTGTAGTTATGAAATATTTCTTTACTTTGCACAATGAAGAAAAAATGACACTTTAATCAATGACTTATAATTTAATTATAGCGATATTTCGTATAATGTAATTGCAGACCTATGACTAAAAAGATTATCTGTTACTGTAAATGTATAAAGTTTTCACAAAATATCTTTCGATTTATAGCGTAACATTGTCAGATTTGATATTTCCACTGAAATCTAATCCCTGAAATTATTTGCAATTACAACATTTTCTTGACTTTTTGCAAAATGAAGAAAAAGTGACTCCTTGATCAATGACTTGTAAATTAAATTATAGGGATTTCATGTAATGTGACTGCAGAACCATGACTAAGGAGATTATCTGTTATTGTAAATGTATAAAGTTTTCGCGAAGTATCTTGCTATTTGTAGCGTAACATGCTAACTGTCAGATGTTTAATTCGGAATGAATAGGAACTGGATGCCATTTATAATGTTTCTCAGGCTTCTATCTTCTTAATAGATAGTCTTTTAGTTTCACTGGAACCGTGTCTAAAGGGATAATCCGTTTAGATCATCTGTTTGCGTAAATGTATAAACCCTGACAGAGTAATAATTTCATCTAGACCATAACATGGCTTTGGTAGATGTTTAATTCGCAGGAGGATGTCAATCAAAAGGTGTTTTAAATTTATTTTATGTCAAATAGACTTTCGATTTCAATAAAGGAGTCGACTACTTTGTATTGTTATTTTACCTTCACTTTTGATAATATGAGAACCTTCTAAGATATACCTAAAAATATACCTTAGAAGGTTATACCTATAAAAGAAAATAAAAATTGGTGGGAGCTTTGGAACCAACAAACTTTTATTTCTGTCAATCTCTCCACAAAAATTTCTTTTAAATATAGAATCACTAAAAATTTATTATAAACTATAACTAAAAATATTTATTGGGTTAAAATACCATTACATATATACATGTATATATATATTTATATATATGTATATGCAATATATATTTATATATATGTATATACATATTATGTATATACATATATATATATATATATATATATATATACATTCATACACATAAACATACATACTTATACATATATACATACATACATAAGTACATATACACATATATATTATGTATATACATGTATACATATATATATATATATATATATATATATATATATATATATATATATACATATATATATATATATATATATACATATATATATACATATATATATACATATATATATATATATATATATATACATATACATATATATATATATATATATATATATATATATATATATATGTATATATATATATATGTATATATATATATATATATATATATATATATATATATATATATATATATATATATATATATATATATATATATATATATATATATATATATATATATATATATATATATATATATATATATATATATATATATATATATATATATATATATATATATGCATGAGTATAATATATCGAGATTATTTCACTTTAATATCTCTTTAAAAACCACCTATCTCGCATTCTAATTCCTTAAAATCTTTTTCCTCAGCCTCAAAATGTCTTAATCAAAGGATTATCCTCTACTTAAAGTTCTTCCAACACATTTTCTCAAATCTTTCTGTGCAAATAACTGTAAATTTTCTGACCATTCAACACACTTTCCAGCTGTCGACGGCAAATGGATCAGTTTTCCCCATGACCTAACAGTTAAATTCGCTGATTAAGTTTCTTGTCCCTGGGGAAAATTTTATCTGGCTTACTCTGGGATACACTTCTGTTCCAGCAAAGTGTTTTTCGCATTTTTCTCTTGTCTGACGTTAACTGGCAAAGCTGTCTTTTTAGCAGCTCCTCAATAAAGATTTAATTTGTTTTCAAAATTGTGTTTCTCTTCAATATGGCCAGACTGCAACGTTAATCATTAGTCTAGCTGCATAGCTTTCTCCTTGTCCAATAGCCCAGGCAAGTAAAAGCAATAGGGGCTACATTATTATCGTGACTGGCAATTGCGCAGTTCAGTGCACACATTGACTAACTCCATGTTTTGGATATTGAACGTCAATACACAAAATATGCCCCACAGTTCTCATTCAAGCCAAAATTCAACAAAGTTTGTTATCAGCATGAATTAATGAAAAATTTTTTGTGTCAGTGGGTCGGTGATTATTCTACTCTTGGAACCTTTTAAAAGCTTTTATAATATATTTGTAATTTTGGAAAAAAGGAGTTAGTCGATGTGTGCACTGAGAGGCTCAATTATTAGTCTTCTGGATTACATATATAATATAACCAAATGTGCATGATTAATCATTAGTATAAATCTACTGACCTACATACACTGCATACATATTACCTACTACACCGAAAATCCCTGTTTAATCAATTATTTTTCTCTTCGTATCAGTTTTGTATCAAGTACTGACATACAGAAAATGTAGAAACAAGTTTAATACAATAAAAACAATAATATATTCATGCATGATTAAACGTTAATCATTGATATGAAATACCTGGAAAACTGTGTATATAGATATTATCATATTTTTGTAAATAATTAATATTCGGCTAAAATATCTTTGGCTAAAATGAGTACATATAGAATAAAGAAGCTTGAATTTGTTATACATTAGAAGAATAGTTTATTATTACTTTGTTTATTCAGAGAACTGTCTTCTCTAAAGGTAACAATCTAGCGTGATGCTAGAATGCTAGAACGTCTTAATAAACACATCGACAACCTTAATTAATTAATCTTTAAATTAGCGTAATAACAAATACTTCCGTAAAAATTAATTCCTTTGAGGAATTTAACGATGTGTATGTTTTATTATGATTTAATCATATACCAAAATGTCATACACGAATGAAACACGTATTAAAGTATTACATTTACAGTTAGAACACTAATATTTCATTGTGTTACTTCGTCTAGGATAGAATGAAAATTTTCTTATGATTTTACTCTACCTTATTATGATTTAATCATATATGAAAATGTCATACACTAATGCACGTATTAAGAGAATGCACTAAAAATTAGTACACCAAGATTTCAATATATGACTTTAGTCAAGATAGAACGAAAAACTTATTTTATTTTATTTTCCATCTTTATGACTTATTTCTCCCGAAGATAATTCGTAATATTAACTGAAAAGAAATGTGTGAATACATTTACTTCTAAATGACACTCATTATTCAGAAACCAATTCAATTGCAGAGATTACGAAACAGTTCAAAAATAGTTTAAGGTATTTTGACAGATAGTCTAAAACTGTAACATATGGATTAATAAAATAAATAATGGGACAGTTCGTTTGTTGACTTAACAATTAGCAACTATGTTGTTTTTAACTGGACTCTCGAATTGTGCGAGGAGATTATCCTTTTGTACATATCGGTAGTGTTTGTCAAAATCATCTGATTTGACGTGGAGAGGGAGTTCTGTTCTATATTGAATGAAAATCGATTTCATGTTAAGATTTAGAGAACAGTTTTAGCCTTCTTATTTGAAGTATAAGAAGTAGTGCAATCCCAATAAAACCCTCTGATTTCTGATTTCAACAAACAAAACTCATTTCTGACATGTCTCAATTCATTTTAAACAGTTTACCTATTACATCTGTAAATACACACAAAGATATTTAACTTTGAAAATCTAAATATCTATTCTGACCATGTTGGAATGTATATTGACTAGTCTTCTCATGCCGCTTGTCCGTATGACACTAGGTACGTATATATTTCGCCTTAGCTGTGGAATATTGATATATTTTGTATTTAGAACTAAATACGCTTTCTTTCAAGACCAAGCTAAATGGAAGAATCTTATGTTTTCCAAATATGTCAAAATAAATTTAGGGTAAATTTGTTCAAAGATTTAAGGTGGAATTTATAAATAGCTTATACAGTTTTTATATACAACGTCTGTCACAAAGTAGTGAAGTAAAAAATTACATGAATTAAATAATCCTACTTACTATTAATAATCTTATAAACAGTTAATAATAACTTGTTAATATTAAGAGTTATAACGTAGTTAATATTAAGAGAGATAATAACAGTTAAATATAACTTTTTTATTTGAAAAAGTTAACGAGAAGTGTGTTTAGAACTCGTCTAACATTTAGTTGTACTCATCTCTTATTTTATAAATGTGAAGGTACAATCTCTAGAAGGTACTCTAAATAATGAAAATTTTCAATACAACAGAAACTACTGCTGGCAGGAGTAACTCTAAAACTGTTCGTCATAGAATGTTAAAGAAACATTTTTGTGACAGATGTAGCATAAAGTTGTACACCTTTATTTTTACTTCAATCTGCATTGTATGTCATTTAAAATCTCAATATAATGGATACGAACAATAATGCTCTGCAACAAAACAAAGAAAGATGTATAAGAATTTATATGTAATTGTAACAATGCCTTAAGTAGTGGATAATAATTAATTTAAAATTTTTTTTAAATATAAAAATCTACTATTTGCGAGAAAAATTTATAATTTTTCATGCTTTATAATTTTTTATCCGACTTAAATGAGGTTTAGCAAACACGATAATCTTCGTTTTTATAAAGAGCTGTCTATGTTTCAGAAAAATCGCAACTGTTATCTATCAATATAATGGATAATATAATCAATATAATGGATAAGAACGGTAATGCTCTGCGACTAAACAAAGAAGGATATATAAGAATTTATACTTATAAAGAGCTATCTATGTTTCAGAAAAATCGCAACTGTTATCTATCAATATAATGGATAATATAATCAATATAATGGATAAGAACGGTAATGCTCTGCGACTAAACAAAGAAGGATATATAAGAATTTATACTTATAAAGAGCTATCTATGTTTCAGAAAAATCGCAACTGTTATCTATCAATATAATGGATAATATAATCAATATAATGGATAAGAACGGTAATGCTCTGCGACTAAACAAAGAAGGATATATAAGAATTTATACTTATAAAGAGCTATCTATGTTTCAGAAAAATCGCAACTGTTATCTATCAATATAATGGATAATATAATCAATATAATGGATAAGAACGGTAATGCTCTGCGACTAAACAAAAAAGGATATATAAGAATTTATACTTATAAAGAGCTATCTATGTTTCAGAAAAATCGCAACTGTTATCTATCAATATAATGGATAATATAATCAATATAATGGATAAGAACGGTAATGCTCTGCGACTAAACAAAGAAGGATATATAAGAATTTATACTTATAAAGAGCTATCTATGTTTCAGAAAAATCGCAAACTGTTATCTATCAATATAATGGATAATATAATCAATATAATGGATAAGA
>CM063511.1:51597223-51607223 GCA_032207245.1 Pardosa pseudoannulata | reverse complement strand
ATTATTACACCCTATTTCAAACCAAGCTTTCATCATTTGAACAAACGGATAATCTATTTATACAGCCTGAAAAAATGGCATTATATCAAATTAACTTTTGGATATTCTATTACAAAAATTACAGATTAAATCAACTATAATCTCATTATAAATTCTAATACCCAAATTTAAAGTTTTATAATAAACATATTTTACTTGTACTCTTGAAGTATCAAATCATTACACTCTATTTCAAACGGAGGTTTAGTCATTTGGACAAACTTATAACCTCATTACACAAATTGACGTGGTCGTATCATATTTGACGCTGTTATCCACTAAAAGTGCAAGTAGCAATGACGATTTTTTGTCTGTTATTCTATGACCAATATTGCTGCAGAATTAATCAACTATAATCATATATAAAATCTGGTTAATATTGTTAAAATCTAATTATAAAACATACCTTAACTTCCATCATCCTTATCATTTTAAAATTTATTTTTCTGTTGATGAAACAGGAATGCCTTCTTATCAGGAGACAATTTTCCAAGATTTTGAAATGAATGGTACTTCCTACCGATATATTACAGACCAACCTTTGTATCTTCGAATTTATGGTCCAAATAATTTCAGACCCTGTTTTATTTACTATAATAAACAGATAATAACACGAGATGACGTTGGAGTATTATATTTTATTATATAATCCATTATAAGTTTAGGCACAAATTAATTTTTTTGTTATTCTATTACAAAAATCCCTACACATTCTATCATCAATAATCTTATATTAAATATATCGTCTAAGTTAAAATTTAATGTGTAAAAATATCCTAACTCGCAACTAAGCTTAATCATCTGAAAATGTATAATTCCGTTCATAAAATTGGAAATTTTTCTATTCAGGGAATACTTAATGGATAAAAAATCAATGGTACATATTACCAATTTATCAGAGACCAAATTTTTATTACTCTCCATTTACGATCCAAATTATTTCATACCAAATCTTTATTCATTTGGACAAATGAATAATTTGATTACGCAGAATGATATAATCACATTATATTTGCACATTTTTGAATTAAAGTTCAAACAGTAAAACATTTTTTTAAATTTTATTACAAAGATTTGCTACAGATTCTATCAACAATGGTGTTATAGAAAACCCAATGTTTAAATTAAAATCTAATGAGTAAGCATACCTTAATGGGCCTCTCAGGATACTCATCTTAAAATTTATTATTCCGTTAATGAAAGCGGGAAGTCATCTATTCAGAAGATTTAGAGTATTAATATCAATGGTACTTCTCTCCTATTCATCAGATACCATGTATCGTTGCCAATATACACTTCAGGCTACAAAATTTTGCATTATCCATTCGGATGAACAGATATTCTGTTTGCACACTGTTAAAGACTGAAAAAATGCCCAAAATTTTGGTCCAAATCTTGAATATTTTTATTACCTCAAATTATCAGTTTAACCGTTTTGCTCATACATGCAGAATTTAAAATCTGTACCTTCATAATTTCGAAATTTAATTTCCTTTTTTTAATGGAATCAGAAGTTTAATATGGGTGTGGTATTTCTTTTGCTATTGCCAAAATTAAAGATATTAAATTATTTCATTTTTATTTGTTTCATAAAGCTGAGTTATTTAACCTTATATATTCACCTATAATTCTCTTTATTTGTTTACATTAAAATGCCAATTTTGTGTACTAAGCAATTACTTTTTAAATATTCCTTTCCTCTTGTTTTTTTAAATTTGCATCCATGCAAAATGCTAAGGCTTATTATGTACTAGCAAGTTTGCCCGTGCTTCGCTACGGTGAACTTAATATATTACTTTTAAACAAAGATTTATTTTTCGTGAATAACTCTCTAAATTCGTCACAGTTCAGTTCGAGTCATTGGCATGTTTATATATTTCTATCATAAGCGTATTATAACATTATTCAGTTTTTATAATCGAATTTGTCTTATATTAAATTTGCTCAAACTTTTTTTATTGTAAAATAAGCCTATTGTAAATTAACCCTAAATTGCATTACTGTATTACTACTGTACGTTGATTAGCAAAGTTAACAGATCTTGCCATATTACGTGATAGAATAGGAAGCACAGGTTTTGACAGCAACAGTGCTAATTTTGTTGGTAGTAATAAATGTTTTCCAAAATTAAGGAAATTTATGACAAACCACATAGCTTTGTATGAAACAGAAACACACATTCATATCGACAACCATATGAATATAACTATATAAAATGATAGGTTTTTATTTGCCCGTGAGAGTCACTGAAATTTGTACTTTTTGTACTTAGAATATTGTTGATATGCATTTCATTGTAACATAAAAATGAACTAAGAATTAAATTTAAAATTAGTTCTCATATAAAAATGCTATAATTTGCGTCACATAGAAATGAAAGTGAATCACTTTATATCTCCAATTTCAGTTCAAATCGAATAGATACTAAGCAGACGATTTTAAATAATATAAAATAAGAAATGTATAAATGAAATATTTAAATGAATGACGTCATAATGATAGAAAAATATCATTTTCGCCTATTTATTATGTGATGAATTGAACATTTTAATCTCCTGCTTTTAACCGTGGAAAACTGCGTTTAAAACAATTACTTGGGATGACGTCACATTGCTAGAAATATTGCTTCTTTCCCTTAGATATGATGCGATAAATTAAAAACTTAATCGTTTGCGTTTAACCGGGGAAAATAATGCTTGGAATAATGATATTAAATGCTCGAAAAAGGGGGAAGGAATGAATTTCGAACGTTGAAAATTTACAAAAACCTTCCCAGGGATATACCTAAACATTTCCCAAATTTTCACGGCGATTGGATGCATAGTTTTTGAGTCTATTGAGTACAGACAGACAGACAGACACACAAATTCATTTTTATATATATAGATTTACAGTATAGTTTTTCTGTTTTTATACAGGTTTCCTACAGTGTATAGAATGAAACTGTGAATGAAATTAACAATAAAATTTATGCATACCTTTTTAAAAATTCTTAAAGCAAGAGGATTTGGGGACAACTCAATTTTTTATTGTCCACAGACTTGTTTTTAAAATTGCATATTTTTTATCGAAGTTGGATGAATTTTTTTGTGTAGTTTTAAGTTTATTATACTTATATGTTATTTTATTTATTGAAGCTTTTTTGAATAAATGAATGCTATACATGCATATATCGACGTGTTCATTTTTTTCGACTTCCATGCATAAAAAGGCTAAGTCTTTTTTATCTTTAAAATATAAGAAATAACATTTTTTCTACAAAATATGTAGAAGAAATTAGGCATAGAATTAGCAATAAGTTCCGTATTTCATTTTTTTGTACACAATTATAAACACGAAACTTCCAAATTTAATTTTTTGTCACTGTACATTTCAGTAAACTATTTTTAATAAATTGAAATTTTAGAGATATGTCTAAATAGATCCACAGTCTTGTGTACAAGGATTTAATATATCTTAAAGCAATGTGTAGCAAAAATTAAAATAAAAATTTTAAAAATCTCTAAAAATATTTTTAAATTTTAAATTTTATTTAAATGAAATGCTCAGACATTTCATTTTCTTCAATATACTTTACTTTAATTTTTATTATTCAAAACATTTACAATATTTATTGTAATATTTAAGGCATAATTTTGAGAAGAGCAATTTTAAGAACAAATTAAATCTTAATTAAGGAGCTGCTAAAATGACATATTTGGCAGTCAAAGGTAGACAAGAGAAAACACTTTGCTCGAACAGAGGTGTACCCCTCAATGAGATAAACAGAATTTTCCCAAGGGACAAGAAACTTAATCAGTGAATTTAACTGTTGGGTCAAAGAAAAAACTGAGGCATTTACCGGCGACAGATGGGAAATGTGTTGAATGATCAGAAAATTTATAGCTATTGCACAGAACGCTTTGGAAAATGTATTGGAGGAATTTTAAGTCGAGGACATTTCTTTAATTAAGACAGTTTGTGACTGGGAAAACAGATTTTAAGGAATTAGAATCGGAGATAGGAGGTTATTTTAAAAAGATATTAAAGTGAAATAATTTGATATATTGCATGTATATATACATTTCAAGTTCGAAGCACAGTATAGTTACCTAAAACTTCATTATTCTATATCGAGAGTGGAAAACAGGCTACTCATCAAGCTGTTTACTGAATTTTGATACTATTGAGAATTTCTACCCATTCAACAGAAATCAAACTATGAAAAGTTATGCTCCAAATCAATAAAATAAAAATAATCCTTTAATTCTGGATAAAACATTTACACTTTGTACAGTAACGATTATAATATTTATTGACATACTTAAAATTTTCACAGAAATTAAAAGGGCACTTTGACTTTCTAAAAGTCATATTACATCGTTAGTGATTAAAATGCAGGTTGAAGTAGAGACCTTAGTGTTTATTCTATCACGAGAATTGATACAGATTTTATTTTTCATGGACAATGTTGTATAAAAATTTAGACTAAATTTAAGATCTAAATATATTTTTAATCTTAACACAACATACAAAACATTATTATTTCGTAAACAAAAATAGAAAGCTTTCTATATAGAAAACTACTATATAGCCCGTCATATGACGGGATTAGTAAAATTTTTAATTTTTCCGAATTGTAAAGTACCTTCTGAGGCAGTAATAAAAATGGTTTGTTTTTTGACTGAGAATTATCTGGAACACGCTCAATAATTTGTTTATCTTCATACTCTTCTAAAGTATATCGATACTGTGAATGCAGTTTAGAATCTTGTTGATTCATTTAGTCAAACTGTGTGGTTATGTAACGAACGAACAAACTTCTTAGTTTTCAAATATATATAACTTAAAAGCTAGGTATTGATTAGTCAGTGAAATAGACACATAGACTTTTATGAAAAGAATTTGTTCTTAATACCGTTGATAAAACTTTCATTACAACAAAAATTTATCGATAATTAAATTTTAAAGTATGACATATGCACCTTAACTGTCATTTAGGTTAATTATAAAAGAAGACTATTTAGTTAAAAGAAAACTATAAGTTCAGCGACAAAACGTTTGAAAATAATACAGGCGATATTTAAATAATTTAAAATAAGAAATGTTGAAATGATATGGTTAAAGAAATGACGTCATAATGCTAGAAATATATAGAAAATAGGTAAAAAAAATGTTATTTTTTACCTATTTATTATGTGATAAATTTAATAGCTTGTTCTTAACCGGAGAAAATAAGACATGAAATAATGGCATTAAATGCTTGAAAAAGAAGGTAGGGGTGAATTCCGAACGCTTTAAACACTTGCTTTGAATTTTGCTAATCCTAATTCATCAAAATTCCAATATTGATGTCGCCATCCATTACAGGTCCAACCGCTTCATAAATTCGAGGACAGACGGACAGATAACTTAGGCTATTATTATATATAGGGGATGGTTTTTAGAGCATTGATATGAAAAGAACATTCAATTCATTCATCAGAGACAAAACCTTTACCTCTATTACTTTCCAAATCATTTCAAACTCAGTATTACCCACTTAGTGAAGCACTTAATCTGTTTGCACACAATTATGCATCCATATTATGCATAATGCACTTATTGATTAATGTTTAGGTAGCAATTTAGAAGTCATTTCTACTCGATCTCAAAAGCTGATGAAAATCTTATCTATCAAACACAGTTTAATATACTACTTAAAATCTTAATATAAAATCCAATGTCTGTATACATTTTATTAAAAATTATTTATAAGATTAAAAGTAGGAAGTTTAACAAAATAGAGAAAAAGGGAAAAATTAAGTAGAGAAATTAATGATAGATGATGATAATTTTGAGGGGAAGCAAGAGTTATTGTGGCACCATCTAGTATAGGTGCGATTGTTAGCTAATTAAGTTAAGAGAATTTGAAAGAAAATTTAGAAAAAAATGACCGACTCCCCGTTTGGGATTCAGCCTATGTTATATAGACCCGAAGAAACTGCTCGAACATTCCAGAAACCAGAACCGGAAGTTGTAAACCACATTTGGCGACACTTGACGGTTTTTGGCGACGAACTTGGCGACAAAAATAAGATACCAAAATTGTCCCCAAAGAGCCGGTATCTCACTAATTGTCGAGATACCCATAGAATCCTATGCTAAATACAAGGCTCACTAATAAATTCGGAACAATATAATTCGTTGTAGACATATTAAACCTTCACATTTTGTGACGTAACCATACAAGACATTGTAACGTTATCTCTTGTTCTCTTTTACAGCTCAATCTGTTAGTTTCACTCTCTCCAATTGTGGCACTAATCCCTAATTTTTTTTTAAGAAAACAGCAGCTTAAAACTTAACAATGCTTTATTTTCTGTGTGAGACCTTAAAGGCAACTATAACTCCCAAGCACCAACGCTCACTTGAACGACTTCTTTATTTCTCAATTCGCTGACTCATATTTTGATATTTAAATTTCCAGTAGTCTTGGTACACATCTCAACGAAATTTAGAGAGGTATAGGAAACAGTACTATTAAGCCTTACATAATCACTAGTTAGTTAATCATCAGTTCACATGCACATAATTAAATCAGGGAATCGATCTAACCTCATTAAATTTTTATTTATTAATGATTTTTGAAGCTTCAGAGAAATCGAATTTTTATTCTATGATGAATCGTTCTTTAACCCATTTTTCCCTAACGGTACTTATAAGTACCGCTGACTACGATTTAATTGTAATACCGACCACTAGGGTAAAAGGTATAAAATGACTGCAAGCTTAAGAAAGGGTGGGTTGGGAAGATTCTAGCTCACTGTGTTACATAGATGTTATACAATAGTTCTGTAGGTTACAAATCTTTCCATGTATCATAGTTCCCATAGTTTGTAGTTTGCTCTGCTACCGATAGGTGGCGTTGCTTCATTTTTTCAGGTGGCTACTAGAGGTTGTGACATAAGAAATCTATAAATGCAGCTACACCTAGTAAGGGAGAGGGAGGGTTGGGAACTCTCTTGGTATTTAGCTTTCTATGTCATACGGACTCTCCCTCAGAACCCTATATACACTCATGTCCATAAATTAAGGATAATTCAGAATCACACAGAAATTGAGCTCTAAAATAAAAATTTCACCTGTAGAATTATCACACACATCTTGAAGAAGAATATGCAAATTGCAGGAAACCACCAGATGGCGCGGATAGTACGTCACAATGACGAGAGTGTATGAAAGGGGTATATAAGGAATGGTAGCAAAGAAGTAAAATTGTTCACAAGCGCTTTAAAAGCCTTTCAGTGCAATGACCGCATAGTTATGGCACAAAGGAAGCATTTGGATGATTTTTTACGTGGTAGAATTATCGGACGACTGGAATGTGGACGTACCCAGCTGGAAGTATCCGAGGAACTTGGAATCACCCAGAGTGTCATCTCCAGGCTTTGGACAAGATTCAAACATGGTGGTAATATGAGTAGATGTTACAGCACAGGTCGCCCCCAAGTTACTACGCCGAATGATGACCGGTATTTGGTAGTTACTGCCAAAAGAAACAGACGGAGCACAGCATCAGACCTGTCTCGTCAGCTCTCTTCAGCTACCGGTACGTCAGTTTCAAGGCAGACCGTGTACAAACGCTTAGGGAATATTGGTCTATATGCTCGTAGGCCTGTCAGATGTGTTCCCCTTACCGCAACTCACTGTCGCCTGCGATTATGCTGGGCTAGAGAGCATGCATTGTGGACACCGTAACAGTGGTCTTGTGTGATGTTTTCCGACGAGTCCAGGTTCAGTTTACATTCTGATTCTCACCGGACTTTCATATGGAGAGCGCCAGGTACCCGTTACCACCAAGAAAACACCATTGAACGACACCGTTAGGGTGGTGCAGGATGGCTCGTTTGGGGAGGAATTATTCTTGGTTCCAGAACTGACCTGCTTGTTCAGAGTGTTACGATGACAGGGCACATCTATCGGGATGTCATTCTGGAACAACATGTACGTTTGTTTCGGGGTGCCATGGGTCCTGAATTTCTATATATGGATGACAACTGCCGACCTCAACGTGCAAACATTGTAGACGAATGCCTTCAATCGGAGGATATCACCCGTATGGATAGGCCAGCATACTCACCGGACTTGAATCCAATAGAGCATGTGTGGGACATGCTTGGCCGACGAATTGCAGCCCGTCAACACCCTCCCAACTGTCTATTGGAAATTCGGAGGGCATTGCTTGATGAGTGGTGTAATTTTCCCCAAGATCAGATTGATAATCTGATACTCAGCATGCGTAGGCGTTGTAACGTTTGTATTGCATCGTCCGGGAGATATACTCCGTATTAACCATCATACTAACCATGTTATACTGTTTTCTGTAAACAGGTTCTTTTTTGAAATTTGCTCCAGGGAGTAAAAATCGCAATTTTTATTAATTATGTCAAACATATAGCATCTTTTTTGCTCTTTACCTTTTGTTTAATAAATAGACTTTACAAATAAGTCAAATTTGTTTTACTTTTGTCTCTTTCATTGCCTGAACTTCATTATCCTTAATTTATGGACATGAGTGTATTTCATCCATACCTTCTCCCATTTAAACACGTACTGTAGAGGGCTCCAGTATTCCAATTAGTAATTGGAATACTGACCACTAGGGGCTTACTAAGTGAGGGACCATTTCCTAGATCTCAAACACCTATATATTCCTAATAAAGCCATTTTACCTGACGGTACACAGAAGGGCACGATGCAGTTTCTACAGCAGAAAAGAAATGACAGCACCAACCAAGAATCCTTTTTATTCGCAAAGTAGGGATTTTATAACTGGCGTGCTGCATTCGAAGACCATTTTGTGGTAGAGTAGATACACGTGTTATTCAATTAAGTAAATTTTATGGTTTATTGCCGGTTATTTGGTACTGTTATTTTTTGGAGACATCTGTACTTCGCAGGTAAGCATTTCATTTGTTTTATTCATAATTTAAAGTTTCATTTTCTATCATAGAGTCAAATATATATGTTAGTACTAGAAAGCTGCAAAATTAACTACTAAAATACAGTAAACGTTAATTTTCTTTTATCTATGATTATTCTCCATTAAAACTTATCTAACGATGTAAAAATGCAGTAAGAAAGGTGATGGTAAATTAATTCAGGATATAAAGGGCTAAATTCTAATTATCAGCAATAACTTAACATCTAATCTCAAAGTATAAAATTTAATGTCTAAATAAATCTCTAATTCCATTCCAAAACGCTTATAATAATTTTTTTATTCCTGTAATATAACCGAATAGTCTTTCATTCAAACGACATTTCTCTAAGCTTCAATATCAATAGCCATTCCCTATCATTTATCAGAAACCAAAACTTCTACCGCTGCCAAATTACGCTCCAAATCACTATAGACTGAGATTTATTCATTTAGACGAAAGGATAATCTATTTATACACGGTTACGTAATCATATATCTGACACTGTTATTGATTAATATTTAGGAGGAAATGGACAAATAAATATTTCTTCTATCATGACTTTTTTTATCCAAACTTCAGTCGTACTTTAATACAAAATTTCGTGTACAAAGATGATAGAAAGAAAATATTATTTGAAGGCTGATATATGACATTAAGGTGTTTTGTGTTAGTAAATTACTTTATGCAATACAAAATATGAACAGATAAAATTATATATAAAATTTAGAACAAATATATAAATAGGGGTATATATGTGTGTGTGTGTATTTATAAGCATATATATACATACATACATACATATATATATATATATATATATATATATATATATATATATATATATATATATATATATGTGTGTGTGTGTGTGTGTGTATGTATATATATGTATATATATATATACATATATATATATGTATATATATATGTATATATATATGTATATATATATGTATATATATATATATATATATATATATTTATATATATATACATATACATATATACATGCATAT
>CM063511.1:51549723-51584723 GCA_032207245.1 Pardosa pseudoannulata | reverse complement strand
TTATTCTGTCAACCGAAGTTTTTTTCTTTTTGAAATCTTTTGACTCTTCTTTGTACTTTATTTTATAATATTTAGACAGTCGATACCTACTTATTCAAAGCACATACTTCTAAACCTTATTTAAATTGTACATCAAATCAACTGGTGACCAAAGTTTTTTTCTTTTTTTAGTTTTCTCATTCCGAGTAGTGTAAAATATACTTCAAATGAAATTAAAATGAAATTTGTTTTCGCCCAAGAAAGCTCATGAATTACGTAAATTACATGTAAATCATTTATCAAATTTGAGATAAATACAAACTGAATTTTAAAATCAACTGCTGTTCTCAAAACCATAGCAGGGCTTCGAACCGTAATTTTTTTGTTCCGGTTTTCGTTCCGGTTCAACTAAAAAATTAATATCGGTTCAGTTCCGGTTTTCGCTCCGCCAAAAATAACGGTTTTCGGTTCAGTTCCGGTTTTTGCTCCGCCAAAAATAACTGTTTTCGTTTCAGTTCCAAATGAATAATTTCATTTTATGTATATTCTTATTTGTACTAAAAATGTAATTCTATCAAAATTTAGAAGATTTTATTCTTTTTTTAATTGGTACACTATGTGAATTGATACAAACAGCAGGTACGATAAGAGCGGCGAGCATTGGCATTGTTATCCATTATCAAAATCGCATTTGACAACTAGGTTCACGATTACCCACATTCGCCGTTTGACTCTCACATCGTGCACTTGGCCTTGCAATAATTATGTAAAAAATATATTATTTATTTAACATATGAAAATTGCCTCTAATTATTAATATATCTTCTAAAGTGGTTTCACTGAGATTACTTCTGTTGTCTCGGAGAATAAATTTCAAACCTGAAAACGCTCTTTCAACACTAACTTGCGTAGCTGGAGCTGCCAAAACCACCATTGCAATCTTATACAAGTGCGGATACGTAATTTTATTCTCTTCCCAGAAATCTAAAATATTATGCTTTATATCAAGCCTTCGTACATTGTCAAAATTATTTAAAATGAATTCAATGTCAATCTCGGTAGAAATAGAGGTTCTATGTGTTTTTATTACTGCCAATTCTTTACTTTTTAAAAAAGTCTCTAAATCGTCTTCATTTTCATCGCTTTCAGTAGAAGATTTTGTTTCCTCGTTTACTACTGAAATGGACTTTTCAAAAAATTGTAATTTGTTCCGTGGATGATCGCATAACATCCGTGGATGATCGCATGCTGAGATGTGAAAAATAAAATATAACTCGATATTTTTCTTAAAAAATCATCTATACTTCTAGTTTAATCAACTGAATTAAATATGTCTTATACAAGTCGTTTCATGCGAAACTGAAACAGAAAAATACTAGTGAATATCAAAATAGGAAATCGAGAAGCAGTATACATGTAATGATAATTATAAAGTTGACGTTAAATTAGAAAATATTGATAAGTTGGTAACAGTAACAAAATGACTGAAAGATATATCGAACCGAAATAAACCGATATTTTTTTCGGTTCAGTTCCGGTTTTCGTTCCGACCAAAATAACGGTTTTTTCCGGTTATCGGTTTTCGGTTCAGTTCCGGTTCGAAGCCCTGGAATTTAGACATACTTTCATTTATAGAGATGTTTCATCTAAGATAAACTTTCGTTTTACAATATTTCTAAATTAAGCATTCAAGTTTTTGAAAATTACAAAATTTATATTGCATACCTTCCTTGATTAACCCATATTGGATTTATAAATAGGACAGCAAATGTAAATCCATTTAATAACAAAGTTATAAATATTTCCTCAGTGGATTTTATTTTAACACCTTTAAAATAGACACACTTTAGAAAAATAGTAAAAAAAAAGTGAGAAATAAAATTATATTGGATTGTAAAATATTTTTCAGCAACTTAAAAATTGTGATTCTTTAATCAGATTATATTAATTATTATTATTTTAAATTAAGGTTATTTGCAAATTTATAAACAGAACTAATAATGTAGCTGAGCGTTTTTTTCAAAAATATATTTTACACGTGTATTTTGTAAATATAGAAAAGGTGTCCTAAATATAGGACGACAGTCCAATCCGGATTTTTTTTCACTGTAATTCGTTATTGCATTCAAAGCGCACATTCTTTTCTTATCTTTCAATGAAAACCTGTTCAAACACCTGTTCGCACACCTGAAACAAGTAAATACATTTTTGTAATTTTCAGGAAAACAGGAGATTTAAACTTAATCTCTTACTCTCATCGGGAAATTTTGTTATAGTTCTTTAATGCTCTTCAGCTCTATTTCTTTTTGCTAAAATAAAATTTGATACTTTACTCTGCATTTTTTCTGTAAAAATATTTTAACAGTCCAAGACATCTCGAATATATGAATTCTTTAAGTGATGAGGAATTATGATCTTGAAATTGGTATTGTTCCTCCTAAACCAACTCTGTTAGTGACTCTGATGAAGAAGAAATAGATGATTCAGCACAAAATGTGAAAAGCCATGAATGCATGATGGCTAAAAATTTAAGATACCGCTGGTATTGAAATTTTTATGAAATAACTATAAAGAATGTCATCTTACAAAAAAACAGTGGGTAAAACGTCAACCAAAATTTGAATTATTAAGTGATTCAATTTAAACACGAGATTATAAAATTAAAAGCGTGGTTGCAGGAAAAACTTCAGTTGAACTCTTCCACATGATGGTTCATGGCATAATATTTGTTACTTAAACAGAAACAAATCGGTATGCAGCACCCCTCCTCAAAACACATTCTTTGAGCATTACAGAAACAGAAACCACGCAATTTCTAGGTGTCAATTTCTAGTAGGTACTATTAGTTACCACGCGAAAATGTACTATGGCCTACATTAGTGAGTAACGCTATGTCCAGAATGACACAAGCCCTTTATTCAATTTAACGATAACTTCAATTCATACAATTGTTATATAAAATTCGACCTCTTTATGACAAAATCAACATAGCCTTGAAGCAATTTGGTATATTTTCTGAAAATCTCACCATCTATAAAAGAATGGTAAGATATTATATAGAAAGGCACATTTACAAGATGTTCATGAAAAATAAACCTTTAAAATTTGGATATAAATTATGGATGTTAGCATCGTACAATGAATATCCTTTTTTTTACTATCCCTTATCAAAGATCATAGTTAATAAACTGTAAGAAAAAACAACAACAGTATATAATGTGTTGGATTTTACATTTACTATTTCTACAAATTTCACCTATGAATCAGCCTGATGAGATGAAAGTGATATTTGTTAAATTTTAGCAGTGTATTGGACCGTTGTCCTATTTATAGGACAGCTAATTACTTAAAAAAATAAAAATATTTTTTCAAAATTTTGGTTTTATATGCTTAATTACACCATATTAATGATATGGATGAAATTTTATTAACTTACAGAAATAGTTAGTTGGTGTGGTACAATATGGGTTAACTACGATTATATTTAATAAAATCTGAAACCTGTCCTAAAAACTGTAATACAAAAGTTCACCCTTTCAGTGAAAAAAATCAAGATGTTTAAAATAAAAATATCAGAAATTTAAAAATATTTCTCCTTAATTAAGGGTTTGTTAACAGATTTATTAAAGTATGTTGAGTTTTAAATAAGGTTATAGAGGCAAATTTATGCCCAACGTTGTAAGATGTGACTAAGAACTTATTTTACTAAAAAATTTGATATAAGTTCACTTTGCAATGCATAGAACCTTCGATTATTATCAGGGAACACCGTTCCTATTTCACTGTAATTAGCATTTTGCTACCTGAATTCAGTTATAAATTTCTATAAATAATCTATGAAGCCTTTCATAACTGAAAGAGTAAAAATTTTGTAAATTTTGAATTTAAAATTTTTAATTTGTTTCGTCACAAATCGGGAATTTTTTGCCTTATAGTTCTTTGAATGCTCTTCAGTTTTTATTGAATATAATAATACTGAATGAAAAAACGTTTAAGACTTTTATAATTTATAATTTGTTCAAAATAAAGTTTTTAAATTAAAAAATACCTTAAACTAATATTAATCTTATTCAAAACGTTTTTTGTAATTTGAAGTTTATGACTACCACCAATTATTGTAGGGAAATAATGCTACAGAGAATATACTATAATGCACCCTGTATATTTTATAATGTCTTAACTTAAACCTTCAAATTTTTCTTACATTAAAAATAATAAAATAACAAAAACTCTTAAGAAGGTGAAATATTGCATTTATTATAATATAAAATAAAATGTGTATCTTGTATCAATATAATTGAGGTTCACAAATAAACATCCCTTTCACTTAGAGAGTCATAGAAAAGAACACATTTAATCCATACATAACCACTGGTTAGTTAATCATCTGTTCACATGCTGACAATTAGATCAGTTAACTAATCTGACTTTTTTACAAACTGAATGCATGGCCTTTTCCCCACGTATTGTTACGAATTTCGCAAGTTGGCATGTATTTTTGTCGTATACTGTGTATTATAATGGGTAAATCATGTATTTGGCGAGATATTGGCTCGTAGGCGATGTTTTTGGCGACTAATTTTTGGCTTCAAGTTTGGCGATTTATCGCCAAATTTAGCGAGTTGGTGACTTTCTTGGCGATCGTTTGTACCTAGTACTTTCTAGAATATTCCAGTTTCTCCCGAGGATATATATACCGGGGGCCGATCCTGATCGAGGTTCAGTTAGCTGAGAAATTTGTAGAGGTAAAGACCTACGTTGTTTGGCGCTAAGAGTTTTAGTGAACTATCGCATGCGCTAGCCAGTTCTCGCGGTGTTGGCTGCTGTATTCGAGTTTTCCCTGCATTACGAATAAAGTGCTGTTATTTTTGCTGTCTTAATTCAAAGTATACTCAATCCACGAACGCTACGCTTCATAAATTGGTAACAGTATTATTTGACATGTAACAAGGCATTACTGTATATAATATATACTTGTTATGAAATAACTCATATTGTAACACTTACGCTCTTTATTTAATCATATTAAATTACTCATTATTTTAGTCATTTATTTAACCACTGGTTAGTTAATCACCTGTTCACATGCTGACAATTAGATCAGGTCATTGATCTGACTTCGTTACAAACTGAATGCATTGCTTTTCCACCACGTATTGATTAATGTGTGACAAGGCCTTATTATATATAATACTTACTTGTTATAAAATAACTTATATTCTGACACTTATGCCCTTTATTTAATCACATTAAATCGCACTTTACTTTTCATTTATTTTAACTACTGGTTAGTTAATCACCTGTTAAAATGCTGATAATTAGATCAGTTAGTTGACCTGAATTCCTTACAAACTGAATGCAGGTTTTTTCACCAAGTATTGATTGACGTGTAACAAGTCCTTACTCTATATACTATACACTTTATACGAAATAATTCATATTCTAACACTTACGACCTTTATTTTATCCCATTCAGGGTCAGTCTCACCAAAGTAGTTTAACAGCTAACAGTGATTAACCCAAGCCGTCCACCATTGGTTAATGATGAAACGCAATTCTCCATCTAAACAGAGATTAATCGCAGTTAGCAGTTGCACGACTTTGGTGACCTATATTGCACTTTATTTGTTATTTATTTAACCACTGGTTAGATAATCCCCTGTTCACAAGCTGAAAATTAGATCAGGTAACTCATCTGACTTCGTTGCAAACTAAATGCATGGTTTTTTTCACCAAGTATTGATTGGCGTGTGACAAAGCCTTACTGTATACAATATATACTTGTTATGGAATAGTTCATATTCAAATACCTACTTCCATTATTTAATCACATTAAATTGCACTTTATTTTAGTCATTACATGATACAAAGAATCATTTTCCAAAGCACTTTCAAAAGCGTGACACAGGTTTATTTACCTCTAAATAAAAGTTAGTAGAAACTCTTTTACCCTTACTCCTTTGATCAAATTGTAAAGTTCTGAAAATCTAATTTTAGTTAATTTATTTACTTAGCCTCTTTCAATACATCTAAGACTCCTTTGATGATTAGTAAGAAGAAATGAAACATTCCTACCTCGTGCCGTAAAATTTGAAAACGAATTTCAGGAACACATCAAACTTTCACAAGGAATATTTAATATTAAATTCATTCGAAAGTATTAGCTTAATACACTGCTAGGTAAGTTTCAATGCATGTCTTTACTTTTAATAAATATATATTATTTTATATATTCTTTTATTTTTTAAGAAATTATAAATATTATGTCAATTTTAAATGACTTATACTATATCTCAGTTTTCATCTTAAGTGCGATTTTCCGTCGTAAGAAACTTTTCTTCATAGATTTAACAGCGGATTTTCAAAATTTGACTTCCACAAATCTGTTCAAGCTAGAGAGTTTATATTTGGTGGGAGAAGTTCGATTTATAAATTATTTCTGGTTGAGTACTTACTTATACATGACTTCTCATCACATGTTGGAATTGAAATCGAAGTAGTAAAACTTCCTTAAAACATTCTAGCCCCTTTGAACATAATGTTGTGAAAGTTTTAATTTAAAATACAAAAAACTATGCCATTTAAACGCAATTACAGCATAAGAGCCTTCTTATGCTATATATTTGTCAATTTTCATATTTATTGGTAAAACTATATCGAAGTTTATTAGTCACGGACAAATAAACCTACATACATTAGTATATTTATATATATATATATATATATATATATATATATATATATATATATATATATGTATATATATATATATATATATATATATATATATATATATATATATATATATATATATATATATATATATACATATATATATACATATATATATATATATATATATATATATATATATATATATATATATATATATATATATATGTATATATATATATATATATATACATATATACATATATACATATATACATATATACATACATATATATATATATACATATACATATATACATACATATATATATATATATATATATATATATATATATATATACATATATATATGCAGAATTCTGGCCGATTGGTTAGAGCGCTGGCCGTCGGTACCGGAGTTCGTGGGTTTGAATCCCACTATGGCATGAATGTTCGTAGCCGTTCGGAAACGGCTTTAAGCAGTAGATCCCGGTCTCATTAGCCCTCGTGTGCAAAACAGTAGACCGTAGCTGTCCAAACCAAACCATATATATACATATACATATATACATATATATATATATAAATATATATGTATATATATGTGTATGTACATATATATATATATATATATATATATATATATATATATATATATATATATATATATATATATATATATATATATATATATATATATATATATATATATATATATATATATATATATATATATATATATATATATATATATATATATATATATATATATATGTATATATATATATATATATATATACATATATATGTATATATATATGTATATATATATACAAATATATGTATATATATATACATATATATACACATATATATATATATATATATATATATATATATGTATATATATATAATGTTTTGAAAATAGGGTTTTAAAAATTAAGGTAGTTATAAGGTTTAAAATTAGTGAAATATTGAAAGATTACGTAGGAGGAGAGAGGCGAACCATTGGGTGGATGTACACAGCGAAAACAAATTAAGGAGGAAGGATATGAGGAAGAAAATGTTTTTGGCGCACTTTTGAGTTTGAAGCTGGGGCAACACCCTCTAAGCTAGTCGACGATGTAATTTAACGATAGAGTATATTTGATTGCGTAGCCAAAGCTTAACGAAAGGACTGAATTTAATAAAGCACGTTTTAAAAGTGAACCTTTATGTGTCTGACTGGACATGACCGTTTACAAGATCATCTGTACAAAATTGAAGTGGTGGATTCACCGGACTCTGTTTTGTGGGACTCTAGTCATCCAATGACTTTTGAACATTTAAATAATTATTTTGTACTTTCACAGTATGAGTTAAAAAGTATTAGAGGACCCGGGAACTAATGGCTAAAGTGATAATTGTACGGCATTTATAAAATAAAATGTTAAACACTTTTTAATGCACGAATAAAAGAAGGCGAAACAATGCTGTCCTGTTGATTTTGTTTGGAGTTGTCAAAATTTTTTAAGTAAAATATGACTTATTTTTTACTCTTTTAGTTGAAACGCCACACCATTATCATTATTTCTTCCATTTCTACAACAGTCTTAACAGTTTTATCGGACTTTTGGCTCATTCGGTATATGTGTGTGTACATATACAGATAAGCCGAACGATAACCGAATGACTAGAGTGCTGGCTTTAGGTACCGAAGTTCGTGGGTTCGGATCCCACAGCGGAATGGAAGTTCATAGACCTTCGGAATCGGCTTTAAGCTGTAGGTCCCGGTCCGGTCTCATTAGCCCTCGTCTTGCAAAATGTAGACCTTAGCACTCCAAACCAAACCAAACCAAACATGTATATATATATATATATATATATATATATATATATATATATATATATATATATATAGAAAGAAACAGGATGAGTATATGAATGTATCTATATATATATATATATATATATATATATATATATATATATAAAGAAGTAAGCAAAAAATTCATACATGTACCTATCATATCTATTGTTAAAATTTATTTATCCTTTCTGCATAAACTAATTTTGTTTCAAAATAAAAAAAAATCGTAAAACATTTAAAATTGGAATGATTTAAAGCAATAATCAGAATATAAATTTTTATATTTCTTCAGTTTAATTTTTCAAAATAAAATTTTATATTTATCAAATATTCCTCACTTCTCTCTCTAGAATCTGAATATATGTTCCCTTATCTTCATTTAAATCACAACTAAATCACCGTTAGGTAACTAAATAAAAGTGCTGGAAGCGCAGTACATGTATTTACAGTGAAGAATGCAAATGAAATTAGTCATCTTACGCCTGACACCTCTCTTGTTTTACCCAAAGTGTTCCATCATATTCACTGGAGCAAGTGATACATATTAACTATTCTAATGAATAGAACTCTCAGCTTTAATTACTATTTTTATCCTTAATAAACTCCAGTTTATTAAGCACCGTCAAGGAATATTTCCGCGTGGATTATTTTCAGCCAAGTCTTGTGTTTTAGCCTTCGTGATTTGTCTCTTAAATTTTGTGTACAGTGTTCTATCTATTCTCTTTGGCGATATTTTTTAATTTTCTGGCAAGTTGGAATTAGAAGCGAGGCTTCGCTGCGTTGCTTCAATTGAAAACATAATTTCTTTTCCTTAACTGAACTTTACTTTGTCACTGAGTGATTGATTAAAGCAGACACTGCTTTATATAATTAAATATATTTAGGTAAAAAAAAACCACTAAATACATCTGAAATATTTCGAATCAAGTTCATTGCTTTGGACACATATCAATGAATACATAGTTATCACTGAAAAAAAACCTTAACTAACATAAAAAAAACGTCATTTAGCGAATAATTAGAAAGACAAAAGTCCGTCCATTTGAAAATTATCTCAAACTAGTTTTTAACTATTATTTTGTAATAAAAGTATTTAATTATTAAATTTAACGTTTATATAACTGGTATTTCCAACTTTATTTATGCTGTTACAGGTGTGACGATCATTTTCCCAGGTAATATGTTATACATACGTTATAACTTATTAATTTTACAGCGAATAGGTAATATCTAAGAGTCATAAAATTTTCAATATCCAATATATTTACCCCATTTTTTTTCAAAAAACGTATTACGGATGTGACTCACTATTACGGGAGTGCTGAGTGCAGAATACTTTAAAAAAATATTACATTGAAAGTTTTGATTCCAACAGTCAATGTTTATATACTTAAATAAATTAGTTTCTACTGATCCTTGGTTGCTTAGTAGGCAAAGACATTGAGCTCATAACTGAGAGGTATTGGGTTCAGAACCCCAGTCAGCCTAAGATTCATCGTGTTCGTTAAAGGTGACTGAGTCACGTAAAATAGGTTCGTGGTCACAATGTCCTTTAAGTCTTCAATCAATACCCCTGTGTGTAGCAGGGCTAGTTTATGGGTCTTCTGCTTGGTACTTGCTTCTAAATTACGAGGGTAAAGTCACTCTTCCACCATAACGGTGCTCATTAAAACGAAAGGTGCACCCCTTTGAGTTAATACGAGTAGCATATGGCTTAATCGTGCTTGGTTTGTCCAAGTGGCATCATAAACAACAACAGCATTTGTTCTTACTCTTATCAACAAAAGTGGTTTAGTTTGGTTTGGAGTGCTACGGTCTACTCTTAAGCAATACGAGGGCTAATGAGACTTCAACAAATTTGAATTTGTCCACTGTTGTTTGTAAGCGTTATTAACTATTAGTTGTACTTGTCTACTTCATGATGTGGGAAGGGGTTGACGGGAGAATGAGAAATTATAACAGATGCAATATGAGAAACAAACTGCATTAATACCAGAACGACTGTCTGTGTCGATTGGACCCCGAAGCCTGTTTAGTAGGTTATCCTTTCCGCATTTTTGTAGGGAATTTAAAAATTCGTTGTCGTCTTGACAACGAGGCACTTTATCTTTATAACTAGCTGTCGTTCAAAGATAGATCACTAGTACCATTAATAAAACAAATTTTCTAAAGTAATATCACACATTTGTCAGAACCTGAATGCAGAGTTCTTGGTTTCACAGTGGAAATTAATTAATTATACGAAAATTGTTGTGTCTAAGAGTTGCTTTACATGGCGTTTATTTTGAAACATTTTTTTATGACATAATGGGTAATACTATATAATTACATAAAATAATATTAAAACCTCTTAAATCTAAACAATACTGAACAGTATTCCTGCAAGTATTTAGTAATTACAATTATTTTGTAAAATTTATATAGGTGCATTGAAAACACGTTTAAGGGTAATCGAAATGGAAGACTTCCTATTGTTGAAAATCAGATTTGTCATAAAAATTTCAGGTCAAACAAGGGAATTTGCTATTATCGATCTATGAATAAAATTAGGGCCTCAGAGGTAGAATGTCTTAAGCTAAAGCTTACATGGATTGCGTCACTGTATATGTTGTTATTACTAACTTATTCTACTTGGTCAAACAAATCACGATTGAACTGGGGGCTACTGCCATTGAGGAGAACTGATGCGACTTTCGTTTTAACAAGTACCTCAAGGGTGAAAGTACTGCTTATACCCAAGTAGGTCCTCGTCATTTTGAAGCAATTTTAACCAAGCAGAAAACCCATAGGCTTCGCCTGCCACTCCCAGAGGTATTGATTGAGAACTTATCAGATATTGTGACCACATACACTATTTACGTTCCCCAGTCTCCTTTAATGAACACGGCATATCATAGGCATGCTAGGTCTCCGAACCAGCAACCCTCAAATTACGAGAGCGTTACCTTTGCCGGCTGAAATACCGCGACTCATCATCACTGTACATAGATTACATATATTCACGAACGATCTATTATATGATTATGACATGTTAGACGACGTTTTTAAACAAAAATCAGTAAAACCTTAAAATTGATTCTAGATACAACAGGTTCTCCTACTATTTCATCCATTTCGCTCTTGCGCTTCGAAATAATATATCTTTTGCACTGATACTCGTGTTCATTCTTAATTAAGTCTTCTGTAAGTTCTTCGGATCTATAAAAGGAATAGTAGAGAAACGAATTCCCAATCAATTTTCTCCGAAAACCTAATTTATTTATCTTTTCCCATGCAGTTGGGTTTAATTGTGCTTTTACGGTTCTTTTTATAGCCCTTCAGAGGTTAGTCTGCTTTTTTTGACTGACAGCTTTGAGACCAGTTAAGCTAAATTAAAGGAAAATTTGTCTGGTTCCCAATTTATTATGGCCATTAAGTTAAAGTTCGGAGTTTTATTTGGGGGAATGACATATATGTGTATAAAATTAAGAAGACATTACTGTTCAGCTTTTAGTTTTAAACATATTTTGGTTGAAAAGATCTTTTATTCCAAACGGATATTATGAAATATCCGTTGACTTTTCACATGTCTGGCTTACTTAAATACAAGACGGGATTAATATAGAAGAATATTGATGCAATTTAGAAAGTAAAACGATGTAGAACGATATATATATATATATATATATATATATATATATATATATATATATATATATATATATATATATATATATATATATATATGTGTGTGTGTGTGTGTGTGTGTGTATAAATTTAAGAAGAGATTAGTGTTTAGCTTTTAAACACATTGTCTTGGAAAAGTCTTTTATTCCAAACGGATATTATGAAATATCCGTTGACTCTTCCCATATCGCACGTAATTAAATACCAGACGGCATTAATATAGAAGAATACTGATAAAATTTAGAATATAAAACAATGTAGAATTATATATATATATATATATATATATATATATATATGTGTGTGTGTGTGTGTGTGTGTGTGTGAGTGAGTATAAAATTAAGAAGAGATTAGTGTTCGGCTTTCAAACATATTTTGGTTGACAAGCTCTTTTATTCCAAACGGATATTATGAAATATCCGTTGACTTTTCACATGTCTGGCTTACTTAAATACAAGATGGGATTAATATAGAAGAATATTGATGCAATTTACAAGGCAAAGCGATGTAGAACGATATATATATGAATATATATATATATATGTGTGTGTGTGTGTGTATAAAATTAAGAAGAGATTAGTATTCGTCCTTTAAACATATTTTTGTTAAAAAGACCTTTTATTCCAAACGGATATTATGAAATATCCGTTGACTTTTCACATATCGGACCTAATTAAATACAAGTAGGGATTAATATAGAAGCATATTGATACAATTTAGAATGTAAAACGATGTATATATATATATATATATATACATATATATTAAAAGTATATATACACGAGATTAATATAAAATCATATTGATACAAATCAGAATGTAGGACAGTTAGCTAATGTTTCTTTTCTAGTTCTTCGAAGAAAATAAATTCCTAAATTAACGGAATGAAGTCAAAGCGATTACGCTGCTGTAATTTTCACACTGAGAGTCTGGTGAGCTTTTAGCTACCACATAATTCCGCTAGTTCCCACGCAACTCAACTCTATCGCCTGCGAGCTGAATGAAAGGGAGAAGCTATCGAACAATTGTTTTTCTTCTATGATGCTTTTATTTATGGAAGATCTCTTTCTAAGATCTTTTTTACTCAAAATTTAAATAAAAAAATATTTTGTATTTACTTCCTGATTCACCACGCTATCATGTCAAATTTGAAACTTTTTTCCGTAAATTGTATGCTTCTTTAATATGAGATATAAAGACTAACTATTCTAAAGAATAATAATAAAATAATCATATATATATATATATATATATATATATATATATATATATATATATATATATATGTATATATATATATATATATATATATATATATATATATATATATATATATATATATATATATATATATATATATATATATATATATATATATATATATATATATATATGTAACTATATATATATTATTATATATATACACATATATACATACATATATATACATATATGCATACATATATACATATATACATACATATATACATATATACACACATATATATATATGTATATGTGTGTGCGTGTATACATACATGATTATTCACGTCATTTTTAGGGAAAAGAAATAAAGCATTCTCCAATCCTCTTTCGTTGTAAAATAACTTTATGTTCAAGTTTCTCTTTATACTGCTTTTTCCTTATAATTACTCTTTTATGAAGCCCTTTATGTCGCTCTTATAAAAGTTTAGTGCGATGAAGTGTGTTTGACCGAAGATTTAGAGTCCTTCTAAATTAAAAAAATCCTTGAACCAAGTTTTACAACCATCGTTACACGAGAATGTTGAAGTGGCTAAATTAGGTTTCAAGAATTTAGGTCAAATATCAGCTACAGCTAGATATATAATAGAGTTTTATTTTTTTATTTATTCAAATTAAATAATTTTAATATTTATACGATTTTTATGCATGTACACTGATATATATGGAAAACCAATGATTGCATTTTCAAAGTGTAGAGCAAAATTGTGCATCGAAAGAAAGTTTCACGAAATTTGACTTCATATCTATGTAATAAATATAATATATAGGAAAAAGTTGAAAAACGTGTTTTTGTATAAAGATGACTGTATATTTTACAGTGAATTTCAATTAAAATGGTTTACAGTCTATTATAATTTTCCATAGTAATTAGATAAAATTTAATATCCCTAATTTTAATATCCCTGATTTAATATCCCTAAGTTCGCATGTTGCAAATTACACTCTCCAGAGACAAAATTGTAGAATATAATGCTGCAGATTAAACACAATCTTTTGTTCCATATATGAATAGAAATACACTGTTAGACAAAAAAATGACTCACCATGACGTACTGAGATGATGCAATGATCAATGGACAATACTTGATATGCATACAGGTTTCGGCAGAAAATGCAAAATTTTAAAGTTTAACGGGCAACGAATAAACGTGTGTCGCTGCACCGCATCTTATCTACTCAACTGGCAGGATATTTAAGAGGAGAAATTACGATTCCAGGTCATAAATTCTTTTCGAATTTCCTTCCTTGTATTCAGACAGTGACTATACCTACAATAGTGCTCAAACGATTTGCGCAGAGGTCAGTATTCGAGAGAAGATGCATAGTTGAGCTCAAAGAATCCGGTTGGTCTAGTCGACGAATTGCTTAACATTTGGTTAAGATAGATGCCTCTATTAGACGATGTTGGTAGGAACGGGTTAATCATGATCGAACACACAGTCAAGAAGGAACTAGTCGGCCTCGAGAAACGACAGAAAGTGAGGATCGCACAATCGTCAGAGAGGCACTCACACCATCAAATGCATCATTATCATCGATTGGATTGTACGAGCAACTAGTGCTTCAGTGACCACAAGGACAATTCATAGGTGGCTCAGTAAAAGGAAGCTGAGGTCACGGTGCTCTGTAAAACCACAAGCCCGTTTGCAGTGCTGTCGGGCTCATTCGAACTATAATATCACTGACTGGAGTACAATATTCTTCAGTGATGACTCCCGCTTGTAAATAAGCTCCGATGACCAGTGAAGACGTTTCAGGAGACTCCCCGGACAGCGGTAGATACAAACCTGACTTTCATACAGGCCTACATACAGGCCGACAACAAGGAGGTCAGTTCATTTCATAGTAAGCCCCCTTGGGTTGTCATCCATGGCACCGTTACAGCACAGCCGTACTTCGACGCTGTTCTAAGCAGCCTTGTGTTGTCCATCATGTTACGTCCTTATGGGATTACATTTCAGCAAGATAATGCGTGGCCCTACACTGCACGTGTTTCCACTGCTTGTCTTAATGCTTACCGAAGTGCGTGCTTATCCTATTGAGTATGTTTGTAGCATTATGGGCAGGGCCCTACAACCAGTTCGGGATTTTGACAATCTAGAGCGCCATTTGGACAGAACTTGACACGATAACAATCAGAATTACACCCACTATATCAATCAACACCTATTGTAATCATTTGTTTTTTCTGTACATGTACATCTCATCTACGGATTTTCGTCCCATTTGGATAAATCTTTCTTGATGCTCTTTTTTTATTTTTATTTTTATCTTTTTTCAGTTGACGATTTTTTTACCCTATGAAGAATGCTCAAATTGCTTATGTATTGACGATAAATTTTGAACTGGTTAAAAACCTTATCGAACGTCAACCTGAAATAAATAAGTTGAAAGTTTTTTTCGCTATTTTGCTCTACATTATAAAATTCTTCACGTGAAAATTGGAGCAGAAGTTGACTTAATAAGACCTTTAGTCTACTCTTTCTATGATTCAACCTTAAATCCTACACGCAATATCTTCCTTATTGAAACGATACTTTAACCTTCTTAGTAAGGTCGAATAAATTTTAAATATATTTTATTTAGTATACTAATAAAAAGCTCCTCGATGCAACAGTCCCTAGGAGGCCAGGGCCTACGGTGCTCATCTCCGTTTACGCGACCAAGGGCCTGGAGTGCGAAGCATATATTCTGGTTAGGGGGTAAATCTTACGCGGAACCCTCAGTGTTTAGTTCCCAAGCACGCTTGGTCCTCCCTTCATCAACCCACTGAATAGATGAAAGGCTGAGTCAACTTTTCCCAGCCCGGGGATCGAACCTCGGACCTGTGTCGTGGGAGATCGAAGCGCTCGAGGCGCCACTGGCCTTCAATATACTAATAAACTATTATTAAAAATTTTTCAAAAGTCTGACGTTTTCTATAGCATTTTAAACTGATTAAATTTAATGTAAAATCTAGAAAGAACTTCTATATATCTTGCCAACCGCTGCCTTATAGTACAAAAATCCATCGGAAAATTTGCCATCAAAAAGTCTTAGGGAAAAATACGTGGTTATATAATAACTATTCTTAACTATATCTTTCGTCTGCATGCATTAAAGCAGCTATATTTAATTATCTCATACTGACCAGGTCTACTTAACACTACCATCAAATGTCATCCACGTGCTCATACTTCCACTACATTAAGTCACTAAGAAGATAAAATCTGATAAGCGGCAATAAAAGACACATCTAAGAAATCGGGGAAAGTGGAAGAAAAAATTCTGAAATTTATTTTTTCCTTTCTCTTAAAGACTATTTCTTTAAATCACCTTTTTTATGAAGCATTTTATGACCTCTTAGCGTCCATTTAGTGTAAAGATGGTTATTTGATAGACGGTTAGAGAACTAATAAAGTAGAAAGTATGAAATATTACCTTTATAAAAATTAACAATGTTTTGGATCAGACAATAATGTTAACAAAATTTTTGTTAGGTTTAATAAAGACTTTTTTTTATTCAATCAATAAATCTAGGATAAGTTTGAGCCCAAATAATATACTTCAATGGTATATTATATAAAACTTTTGGATTCTTAGAAATTTAATGTTTATTTTTACCAGTAAATTATTTTATATATTATGGTCTAATAATTACAGAATAAAGCAATAATTTACGGTATTTATTCTGGTCATTATAAGGGTCACTCTAAATTAAAGTGACACAGCAGTTAATATGTCAGTTAATAAAACAGTTAATACGACAGTTAATATAACAGTTAATTTAGTGCCTACCTGATTGATATATAGTTATACTAATATAAAATATGACCTTTTATGTCTGAACTTAGATATTACGTAAATAATTTTCTTTTATATTTGGATTAAATATTAGATTAGGTACATATGGTATAGTTTTAAATTTAAATATAGATTATTTTTTGTTGTAGTGAAAATTTTATCACCGGTATTAACAAGAAATTATTTTCATAAAAGTCTAGGACTAATAAATATCTAACTTTTAAAGTATGTATCTTTGAAAATAAAGAATTTTGTTCGTTTGCGAGTTTCTTTTTTATACATAACCATACAGTTTGCAATCGATTACCTTAATTTTGGACTTCAAATATACCGTTAAATAATCACTGTCAATAATAAAACCCCTGCCGTCCATCCTATCCCGTAATATGATAAGATAAATTAAAGATGGCAACTAACATACGGTCAGTACAGATAAACAAATTATTGAGCGTGTAAAAGATAATTCACAGCCAAAAAAAAACAATTTTTTACCTGCCTTATAGGGTACTTTATGAATCTGGAAAATTAAACATTTTACTGATCTCGTCATATGACGGGCTATATGCTAGTTCTGAAATATCGTTGCATACAGAGAGGGATAAACATTCGTGAGAAAACCATCGTTTCACAGACATCTATTTCTGTAACAGATAATGTTAAATCGAGGGGACATTAAGATTATGTTTTATATAAATTTCGAGTTTATTGCTATAGAGGGATTTACCATTATATCGAATATCGATGTAGCGAGGTTTTTATGTATTATATTATTACATAATCTAGAATACCATTATGCAGACGGGTTATATACTAGTGATATAATAAGCGTGAATGTGGAGCACACATCATACACTGTCTACCAATAAGTATTTGGACACCTAGGCAAATGACGATATCTACGGTACTGAGATATGTCACGGCCTCTGATTTTGATGGAGCTCTCTGATTTAGAGAAAGGTATAATGATCGGGTATCACAAATGTGGCCGATCCTTAAGGAACATATCTAGCGATCTGAAGTACCCAAAATCAACAGTGGCCTATGTGATTAAGAAGTGGAAGGTAAGATGCGATTGTCGGAATGTGCCACGAGTCGGCAGACCAACGAAACTGGGAGATAGAGACTGACCAGTGCTGTCCAGAGAAATTCGGAAGAACTGCACCCAACAGATGACCCTCAGCCTCGAGAAGTTTCAACAGGCATCCGCGAGTATTGTTTCAATGAATTCCATCCTTAAGGAAGTACATTTGCTTGGATTTCATGGTCGTGCTGTTGCCCATAAGCCTTTGATCACAAAGTCCAACCGCGCTGCTCGGTTAATGTGGTGCAAAGCACATCGAAACTGGACCGTAGATCAGTAGAATCCTCAAATGAACTAGCCTGCCCAGACCCCAGACCTGAACCCTATCTAGAACGTCTGAGACGGATTGGATCGCGTAATTAAGGGGTGCACTACCCGTCTAAAATCGGTGAAGGAACTTATAGGTCTACTCCAAGCCGAGGAAAATACAATACCACTAGCTGTAATACAAAGACTTGTGGAAAGTATGCCCCGGAGGGTTCACGCTGTAATTTCTTCTCCTGGAGGCTCTACCAACTATTGATTTTGAATAAAGTTAGTTTTTCTTTTCTATCATAGGTGTCCAAATATTATTGGTAGACAGTGTATATTTTCATATGTAATACCTTATACCTAAGATGAAGCCTATAGATATGTGTCCTGTGTTAATTGAAACAAAATTGTCTACGTTTAATAGTACACTCAATTTTAAGGGGATATATATCAGGAATATTTTTATTCCTAAAAGAAATTAACCAGGACAGGCGATGAGTCATTCATCATCCTGCGGTTATCTGAATTTATCACGGCTCGGTCCATTAAGAAGATTTTGATTCTCTCCTATACTGCGAAAAGTTAAAGTTCCAGTGAATCTCTCGGCTTTTGATTGACGGCTGGATACACCGATCTTAAGGGTAATCCTTCTTTTCTCCGGCCAGAAATCTGATCGATCCACCGAAGGGAATACAGAAAAAAGCGAAAAATAACTCGAGTCTAAAGGATTACTGGAGTAGTTCTCTATTTTTAAGGCTGATTAAAGTTCTACTCTCAATGCTGTTCTCTATATTTTAAATAAATTCAATACGTTAAAATCTTAAATATTTGGCTTTAATTTCTACTCTCAATACTGTTGTTATATTTTAAATAAATTCAATACTTTAAAATCTTAAATATTTGGCTTTAATTTCTTCTCTCAATACTATTGTTATATTTTAAATGAATTCAATACTTTAAAATCTTAAATATTTGACTTTAATTTCTTCTCTCAATACTGTTGTTATATTTTAAATAAATTCAATACTTTAAAATCTTAAATATTTGGCTTTAATTTCTTCTCTCAATACTGTTGTTATATTTTAAATAAATTCAATACGTTAAAATCTTAAATATTTGGCTTTAATTTCTACTCTCAATACTGTTGTTATATTTTAAATAAATTCAATACTTTAAAATCTTGAATATTTGGCTTTAATTTCTTCTCTCAATACTGTTGTCATATTTTAAATAAATTCAATACGTTAAAATCTTAAATATTTGGCTTTAATTTCTTCTCTCAATACTGTTGTTATATTTTAAATAAATTCAATACTTTAAAATCTTAAATATTTGGCTTTAATTTCTTCTCTCAATACTGTTGTTATATTTTAAATGAATTCAATACTTTAAAATCTTAAATAGTTGGCTTTAATTTCTACTCTCAATACTGTTGTTATATTTGAAATAAATTCAATATGTTAAAATCTTAAATATTTGTATATACTTGTATAAATATATATATATAATAATTTTTTAATCTAAAACTAACCAACTTGTAACATTCCAACATTACAGAGATCTTTCGGTGACCTAGGCCGAAGGTTAAATCTTCTGTTATGAAGATATCAATTAGTTACTGAGTGTCCTTCTTTAAAATGCAACACAATAAATTTTTAACAACGAGTTACTTAACACACTGTGTGAGGATTCATTTCGCAACAGAATTGTACCGGGAGCGGCGCTTTGCTCGAAAATTTAGTTATTCAGTTAAATCTCAATAGATCGAAAATTATTTAATTTTTTAACCAACTTTTCGTATTTTATATTGAAATATATAAACAGATATATAAATAGAAATATATAAATAAAAGTTTTTTTGTAAACAAATATATATATATATATATATATATATATATATATATATATATATATATATATATATATATATTACTGGATAAATTTATAATAGTATCATCTTAAATATGAAAAATGAAATAGAAATAGTAGTATATATAATTTTAATTTTTTATCTGTCTAAATCTTTCCAGAATCTATGTAGTAGACAAGAACATTCGGCTCTGTTTCCCTGTATATACTGTTATTTTTGTACCCACAAACAAACCATGTTGTTACATTGACCCGTATTAGTACGTGACCCGTGCTCAAGTATCAGTCTTCAGAAAACGTACTAGTACGTGTCCCGCATACAACGTGTTAAGATTGGGGGAGGGGGCTAAGCAATTATATAACATAAATTAATGTAAGATGGAAAAAGACAAATTGAAGTATTAAAAGTTGAGAATACTAGAAGTCTAACCAACTTAATTATTATCGGGTTTTAAAATATATTTCTGGTCATTCTATCTCTCAAATTGCAACTTTTGGCAAAACATCTCTGTTTATTTGTTTTCCCTTTCCATTTTGGTAAAATTCACATAATCCAAAATTAATTCGTTCTTACACTAGTAATCCTTACATGTCTTTATATAACTAGTTTCGCTTCACGATGCGTCATCACATGACTACACATTAACCCACTGCTTGGTTCCCTCACATCCCTATATAAATACACTTACCTCTTTTACACAATCCTTTCATGACGCCTATATATAACTAGTTTCCCTTCACGATGTGAGATCACATGACTGCATATCAACCCACTGCTTGATTCACTCACATCCCTATATGAATCAATGTACCGGTTTCATTGCACAAAGAAACCCTGTGGACTAGAAGCTAAAATAACCTCATGTTATATATATATATATATATATATATATATATATATATATATATATATATATATATATATATATATATATATATATATATATATATATATATATATATATATATATATATATATATATATATATATATATATATATATATATATATATATATATATATATATATATATATATATATATATATATATATATATATATATATATATATATATATATATATATATATATAAATGTATTTATTATTCCTTTTTATTACAGTGCAGCTGAACAATTGTTAAATTAGTGGGGGGCGGTTTAACGGTATTGAAGTTTGTCGATTTGAGCCTATTAGAAGCATGAAGTTCATATCTGTTAGTAATCTTTTAAACAGCAAGTCCCGGTTTCATTGACCTTCCTGTAGCAAAACAGCAGACTGTAGCGCTCGCCACCAACAAACTGACATATTACAATAGAACTGTTAAAATAAGTTAAATTAACCGATTAATTTTTATCACCAAATTTAAATACTTGTAGACATATATTCAACAATGTTAGATCACATTTTACAAATTTGCATGAAGGATTTATGTTACATAAATTTCCTAATGCAGTTGAGCCTAAAAATAACTTATTCCTTAAAAAAGATATTTGAGCGCGTTCAAAGAGCAGCCTACCCTATTAGGTGTACAGCTTGCAAGTGCTGCCCTAGGGAAAAGTCTACCCCGTTCTCAAACGGAAATAAAAATTAAAATAAAAAATAAATAAAATAAATAATAATAAAAAATAAATCTAAAATAAATAGCTAAAATAAATAATAATGAAAAAATTAAATTTAAAATAAATGGTTAAAATAAATAATAATGAAAAAAAAATTTAAAATGCATAAATAAAATAAATAATAATGAAATAAATAAATTTTAAATAAATAAATAAAATAAATAATAATGAAAAAATAAATTAATAATAAATAAATAAGTTAATAAAAATAAAATAAAATAAATAGAATCAATAGAAAATAAGCTGATTTTACTTTAGAAGTTAATAGCAGAGTAAACGCTGATTCTGATTCGGTATGGAATCTTCTGAGGTACGCTTTATATTATGTGCTAAGTGTAACAAAGAGAGTAGAAAGCTACAGTAATAAAGGAGTAAGGATAATACAGACCAATTATAATAATAATAATAACAATAAAAGAAATAATAATAATAATAATAATAATAATAATAATAATAATAATAATAATAATAATAATAATAATAATAATAATAGTAATAATAATAATGATGATGATGATGACGATGATGATAATAGCAATAATAATAATAATAATAATAATAGTAATAGTAATAATGTTAATAATAATAGTAATAGTAATAATAATAGAAAATAACAACATACAACTAATAATAGATAAAGTAAGTAGAAGGTACGGTGCCATATGTATTTCCAAATAATACTAATGCCTGGGAATAATTCTAATAACTGCTGGGTTGAATAACTTAGACCTATTAACAATATTATATCAATACCTTAGAGGTGGCTTAATACATAACATACTAAAACATGCTAATACATAAACAATACTCTTGAATACACACTTGACAATTAATTTAGAACTGAGGAACTTGGCAATATGCAAAACTGCTATAAACATACTTAATAACACTATAAGTTTGTATAATATTACACACTATATAAATTTGTATATAAAGAGTATAGATTACAAATATTATATCAATACCCAATAGGTAGCTTGATACATGTAAATGATTGAGACAGAGAAAAAAGGGGAGTGGAACCAAGGTGTAAAGGTGTGGAAAGAAAGTGGGAAAAGGACTCGATGTCGGGATTCAAGAGAGGCTGGACATCTAGATCCCGTGAGCAAGCTAGAGAGTCCGGGCCAGCAACCGATTCCCGAACCCGCATTTGTAGGATCGTCACACCAGCATAGACGTCCAGAAAAGTAAAGTACGCACGCCTAAACAGACGTTCAACCTGTTGACAGCCCCAGCCTGCTTCCCTGTAGTTACTGGGGGTAAACTTAATAATATTCATAATTATTACCTGGGTCTCAAAATCTTTTGATAAGGAATACTATTTCAAGAGTATTGGTGAATAGCAAAACCAAATAATTGCAGGTCATATTAAAAACTACTCAAGTGATTTATTAATTTGTAAATATTGTACATAATAAATGTTTTAGTTTAAATATTAGGCAATTTCCTTTAATTCCATAGCATTTATTTTACTGTGTTTCACATTTGAGAACGAATACTGGGATTTGTGTTGTAACTACATTACAACAAACATATTATTAATTAAATCAAGTTATAATTAAAACAGATATTTGTATATTTTCCTCTTAATCTAACTACGTTGCCTCGTAACGATAAAAAGATATATATTATGTTAGGACACTAATCTTTCAGTTGGTGCTGTCGAAAAAATACAATCTAAACGCGATCAATTCTGAATAAAATAGCAGCCTATTCCCTTATAAAAACAATGGATTTGGGAATACATTCTCCTTAATGTATCCCCTGTTGGCTAATTCGAAGGATCAGAGAACAAATGTAACATGCTTAATCAATTTCCTACATGAGACATTCTAAGTAGCGATAACGCATGTAAATTTCGATTAAAGAACAAGGCTGTCACTTAAGTTTAGACAAGAGGTGAAATAGGCAATAAAGAAGGACAAATCTTTCATCTCTAGTGGCAAGTAACAAATGTAACTGTTAAAAGAGACTATAAAATTCGTAAGCATGAATAATAGTTTAAAATTTTTCTTTTGTAGTTCAATTTTGAAGACTATGCCTTCAGATAATTTCTAGAAGAATATATATTTTAATGTGTATAATAATGTACATAATGTATGTAATAACATATACTATAGATATATATTAAAAATATGTAGTCAGACAATATTGAATATTCAATACTTAAATATAAAGAAGTACATGTTATTAAATTTCTATTAAAAATTTTTGTACAAAATATGTAAGATATATTAATTCTTGTATTACAGAGGCCGTTAGCACATTTTTAGACGATTTTGGTTAGCGGTATTAAAAAAGATTTTATTGCAAAATAAATAACTGCAATTGTAAATTATAGAGGATATGAGTAATCTATTTAAATGTAATATGCATAGACGGTCTACATCTACAAAAATGTTCAAAACTTATGTGTTCTCATAATGTAAGTTAGATATATAATTTATTACTACATATGGGTTCATTGGTGGTAAAGAGAACAAGAACAGTACATAATGTACATAATATATATAATAACATATACTATAGATATATATTAAAAATATGTAGTCAGACAATATTGAATATTCAATACTTAAATATAAAGAAGTTCATGTTATTAAATTTCTATTAAAACTTTTTGTACAAAATATGTGAGATATATTAATTCTTGTAATACAGAGGCCGTTAGTACATTTTTAGACGATTTTGCTTAGCGGTATTAAAAAACCTTTTATTTCAAAATAAATAACTGCAATTGTAAAATATAGATAATGTGAGTAATCTATTTCAATGCAATATGCATAGACGGTTACATAGTTTATTACAAAAAATCAAGTATATTACTTTTGTAAGTAATAAGTAAAAACGAAAGGAATAATATTAACATTTTACATCTACTAACATGTTCAAAACTTGTGTTCTCTTAATGTAAGTTTGGAATATACTTTACTGATACATATGAGTTTATTGGTAGTAAAGAGAACAAGAACAATTAAATATCGCGGTAATTTTCCGTTTAGCCTAGTATGTGATTTCCGGATATCCTATAAATTGTAGATAATAGGAGTAAGATAATTAGATAAAGACAAGTAAGATAATTAGATATATAGATAAAGACGATCCTAGGGATTTGACACTAGACTTGCAACATTAGCAAAATGCTTGAGAGAAAGCATTGAGTAGGTTGAGCTCGTGTTGGTATGCGTTTTTAAAATTCAAAATTATGGTTCCCGGCTTGAGACGTTTGTTTTTATTCAAAATGGTGTTTTTAATGAAGTAGTGATACAAAGGCTATATTTATGCTCTTTCCGAAGAGAAGTGTTCATATTCCATTATCCAAAAACGATGTGAGAGTCATGGTTTTGTGATATCTAAAACGTCGATAGGAAATATCGCCAAAAAGAAAGGAAAATAACTTCAATTTGGAGCCTCAAGTGGGACAACAATTCCAAACAAGTATCCAAGGAAAAAACGAACATCTTCGACTATTGCAAAGATAAGTTGTTTGATGTTAAAAGAATCCTCCTAGTCGAAGGACAGTTGCAAAATCTTTAAAATGCTCGGTGTCTATTTTGAACAAAATGATAAACGCTGATTTAAATCTTAAGAAAACGAAGAAACGCAATGTGCATCGTCTTTTTCTAAAGCATATCGCTAAGAAATGCAGAATTCTCATGAAATATTTATCCAAAGAAAAATGAAAAAAAATTTGTCACAATAGATGAATCATAGGTGTATTTAAATGATATATAATTCATAAAAGGGGACTTCGTTGAAGAAAATATTTTCAGTACATGATTCAACGAATTGAAAGAAATTTTTCTAAGGGATTCATGATTGTTGCTAGTTTTTCATATAATGGCAAGTCAAAAATAAAGAGGGTTGAGAAAATGACAAGATTACCTCCAAATACTATAAGGAGCATATTTTATTGACATTTTTTCTGAATGAAATACCATCCCTTTACCCGCAGGCCATAAATCTGTGGAACTCCATCAAGACAAAGCTAGCAGTCACACATCAAAATCCATTGTAGATTTCCTACAAGAAATGGAACAAAAAACCGGTATCAAGGCCATACCCTTCACTCATATCTCTACTATATCTCCCGATGTATCACCTATTGATTTTTGTGCATTCGGAATTTTAAAATCTGCAATATCCAAACATCGTCCCACAACCCTTACAGGTTTCTGGAAAGCTGTTCAGGAGGAATGGGATAGAATACCTCTTCTGACATTTAAAAAGGCATTATTACCCTAGAAATTATGGTGTCGCAAGATAGTTCAGAATAAAAGCTATAAAATAGAACATTTCAAACACAAGAATTTTGTGTAATTTAGTTTTGTGACTACAGCATACATCGTCTAAAAAATGTGTGAACAGCTTCTATATAACAGCAGTTGATGTTAATTAATGATGAAAATTGTTAATTAATGTGTAAATATTTTGGAAATTATAACCATAAAATCTGTAATACGGGTTTCCAAAAACTCAAACAGATACAGTCTTAAAATATTTTTGAACAGAAACACCTTCACAATTTTCAAAATATTCCAAAAAAATTCTAAAATCTCGATATTCTAGATAAGACCCAAATTTATCAAAATAAATTTCTTTTCTAGAAGTAGAATCTTTTCTAGAGGTATAAATGTATTTTGATAGATTTGCGTCTCAATATTCTACAGGAAGCAAAAACGTCAACATTCTAGATAATGCTAAAATTTATTAAATTTGTGTTTTATCTAAAATATTGAGAGTTAGCGTTATCTATAATATTGAGAAACAAATCTATCAAAATAAAGGTATATCTTTATACAATGTTTAAAATTTTAATAATTATTTATTAAATAAATTTAAGACTTATAACAAGACTTATAATAAGCTGAACTTATATAAAACTATGTGATACACTTAAAACAATAGACTTATAACAAGCTGAATTTAAATAAGATTTTTCAATATTTTAATTTAAATTAATAAATATACTTAATTCTTGTAAAAAAATGTTCTAAAAATGTAGCTGAAACAACTATAAAGCATGGCCTTCAAACTTTAAATCTGAATGCACAAGCTTTTAAAACAGACAGAAATTAATGCAGTTTTTTTAGCTCAAAATATTACAAATATTTGTGGGTTCGAATCCCACATTGGTATGGATGTTCGTAACGTTTCGGAATCGGCTTTAAGCAGTAAGTCCCGATCTCATTAGCCTTCGTGTTGCAAAAAGTAGACCGTGGTACTCCAGACCAAATCAAACCAAACCAGACCTAAAATGGATAGAGGAATCCTTATTGAATTCTTGATGAGTTAGGGTTAGCTAAGTTCGAAATACCCCCTTTCTCCTACTTTTCTAGCATTTAATGTCCTTATTTCAAACCTAAGCTTGAGATAACAGGGCTATGAGTTTTCGTGTTGCATGAATGTGTAAAGGACATGTGTAAAAGTAAAATAAGAGAGTGCTAAATTTACCAAGTGAAAAAAATAATGTACCATTCTGACCTTATTCCCGCATTGATCGTTGGAAAAATTTAGTACCGAATTTGTTCCCAGTGAATAAATATAGTTTTCCTCGCTTTCATTGTTCCCAGAATCTTTGTTCTCCTGTGTATGTCGACCTCACGCTTTGCTTTCCCGGAATTATCATTTTTTATGGAATTTGGGAAAACAGGGATATGAGTTTTTGTGTTGCACGAATGTGTAAAGGAAATGTGGAAAGCCACATCAGGTTGTATCCTGAATTAATTACCCAGTTCAATCACAACAGTGGAGGACTGTACTGGGTAATTAATTTAGGATAGCTCATCACAGTATAGTACATAGCATATTTAGGATAGCATTTCACAGCGGAAGAACATTAGTGGCACTTGTGGCCCAGAAACAGTATCGTAGAGGAAGATAAGCTCTCCATCAGGGAACAAAGAAGCTGTATTTAAATCAATGGGTTTTTTACCTACTAAGGACCAAAAGTTACAATCATGCTGCATAAAGAAAAGTCCTTTTTAGCCATGAAAGCAAACAGCAAAATTCGACAGTTAAAATGTAAAGTGTATTTAGACAATTCGTGTTTGATACTCTGCTGCACAATCTTTATACAGTCTTTTATAGAGTGCTTCTATGGGCCCAGGAATCCACTACTCAAATGTGTTAAAAGATATCCCATGGGTTCGCCAACTACCGAAAATAAGTGACGTAATGCAGACGCTAAGAAGAAATTAACTTGGTGTGCTCGAGGTGACCAAAGGCTAAGATAATTAAAAGTGAAACAAAGAGACTTTCGATAGAAGTTCTCACTTTATGTATAGAATAAATAGATATTTATTTTAGAACATTATTTAAACTAAGCTGATTAGTTTGATGAAATTAATATTACATGTATGCATGTATGTTTGTGTTTCAGATTGTAAATGTAATAATTAATGTATATACAACTGTATTAAATTTTCTTTCTTTACCGTCATTAGATTTATAATTTATAGAAATATATACAACGTTCAATATAAATGTAATATTAAGGTTTGCTGTCTTCCCAGCGTTTGCAGTAAACCGTAAACAACAAATATTTATAAGAAATCTCAAGAAAATATGAAATATTTTTTCTTTATTTACACAGATGTTATGTTTTTCCCTTTACTGCACGGTTCCTTCGTGCAAATAATCTTCCACATTTCTTATTTTCGGCGAATTTCTTTGTAATAGAAGAGTAAAAATCTTTTGTAACTCTGAATAAATCCCTAAGAATGTAGTATTTACAGATTACTAAGCAACTCTTTATTAAGTCGCATATATGATATGGAAATATAGTTATTGAAATAATTATTATTTCATTTATATTTTTGGCTTCCGCATGAGTTTTATCTTTAAAGAAACAGTATTACGGAGCCAATACTTTTTAACAGTGAATAAATCCCTAAGAATGTAGTATTTCCAGATTACTTAACTCTTTATTAAGTCACAATATGATACGGATATAGTTATTGAAATAAAGATTTAATTTATATTTTTGCTTATCATGAGTTTTATCTTTAAAGAAATTCTGTAAGGAGCATATTTTACTTTTTAACTGTGAATAAATCCCTAAGAATGTAGTATTTACAGATTACTAAGCAACTCTTTATTAAGTCGCATATATGATATGGAAATATAGTTATTGAAATAATTATTATTTCATTTATATTTTTGGCTTCCGCATGAGTTTTATCTTTAAAGAAATTCTGTATTACGGAGCCATATTTTACTTTTTAACTGTGAATAAATCCCTAAGAATGTAGTATTTCCAGATTACTAATCAACTCTTTATTAAGTCACATATATGATATGGAAATATAGTTATTGAAATAAATATTATTTAATTTATATTTTTGGCTTCCTCATGAGTTTTATCTTTAAAGAAATTCTGTATTACGGAGCCATATTTTACTTTTTAACTGTGAATAAATCCCTAAGAATGTAGTATTTCCAGATTACTAATCAACTCTTTATTAAGTCACATATATGATATGGAAATATAGTTATTGAAATAAATATTATTTAATTTATATTTTTGGCTTCCTCATGAGTTTTATCTTTAAAGAAATTCTGTATTACGGAGCCATATTTTACTTTTTAACTGTGAATAAATCCCTAAGAATGTAGTATTTCCAGATTACTAATCAACTCTTTATTAAGTCACATATATGATATGGAAATATAGTTATTGAAATAAATATTATTTAACTTATATTTTTGGCTTCCTCATGAGTTTTATCTTTTAAGAAATTCTGTATTACGGAGCCGTATTTTACTGTTAAAACTTACTTACAAGTATAGTGTAGCTAGATTAATCAATTTTTTATTAAGTCACATATAACATATGGATATGTTAGAAATAGATTGAAATTATTATTTAATTTATATTATTTTTCCTCTTTATTTATCTTTAAAGAAATTCTGTACACGGAGCCATATTTTACTTTTTAACTGTGAATAAATCCCTAATGTAGTATTTCCAGATTACTAATCAACTCTTTTATTAATTCACATTAAATATATAGTTATTGAAATAAATATTATAGATTTCTATATTTTTGGCTTCTGTTTTATCTTTAAAGAAATTCTGTAATGAAATCATATTTTATATAAATTAAACAATTAAACTGAAGTATTAACTTAATCTTTTTATTAAAATATATATTAAATAAATAAAGTATGAATAATTTTTATATATTATTTTCCTGTGTTTTTTTTCCTAAAGAAATTCTGTATTAAGAGCCATCTTTTACTTGTGAATGAATAATTATGAAAGAATTATGTTTAAAATTCTAATTATATTTCTATTTTATATATATTCATTATATATACTTTATATGAAATTGTATTATTTATCATATATATATAAATTATTTATTATTATATATATATTATATAAATTTATATATATTATCTTTTATTTTGATATTTATATATTATTTATATATATATATATATATAAAATAATTATTATATAATATATATATATTATATATTTAAAATATATTATATTTATGGAAATATTAAGTATATATTTTTATATAATAATGTTTTATTATATTTTTATTTATGATCATATATATTTTTAGTATATCTTATATACAAATGAGAAATATTTTATTTAAATATTTTTACAATTTTATCTTGTTTCATATTTATACAATATTATTCAATAATAATAATATGTCTGTAAAATAAGAATATATATTTACATATTTATTTATATTATATTTATTAATTTATACATTATATATAATATATTACTTATGTAATTATATATTATTTATGTAATATTATTTAAATTTATTACTATATGTATTTATATTTATGTCTGTATTTATACATTTTTAATTATATATATATATTTATATATTTATATATATATTATATATATATATATAAAATATATATATATATATATATATATATATTATATATTATATATATATTATATATAGAATTCCTATTATTGATACATTTATATAAATTTATATTATATATATATATATATATATATATATATATATATTTATATATATATATATATTATATATAAGGAAACATTAAGTATATATTTTTATCATAATAATGTTTTATTATATTTATTATTTATGATCATATATATTTTATAGATATTATCTTATATACTTAAATTAGAGAAATAAAATATAGGAGTTTAACTATTTACAAGCAGTTTTATCTTGTTTCAGTATTTATTACTTAGACTATTAATATCAATAATAATAATAATTCTGCTCTTGACTGTATCCACCCTAATCATAATATATATTTACATATTATTATTTATATATATTTATATATTATTTATACACTTATATATTATTTATATATTACTTATGTAATTATATATTATTTATGTATTTCTATATTATTTATACATTTATATACTATTTATGCATTTATAATTTATGTCTGTATATATGCATTATTTATGCATGTATATATTATTTATGCATTTATATATTTATATATCATTTATGTATTTATATACTGCTTATATATTTATAAAGTATTTATATATTTATATATTATTTAACTATTTATATATTATTTATATATTTATATATTATTTGCTTACTTATATATCATTTATGCATTTATATAACATTTACGTATTTAAATATTATTTATATATTTATATGTTATTTACATATATATTATATAAAAGAACATATCCTATTTTTGTAGGGATTTCTATTTTTTCTCTTTTTTTAACATATCCCTCTAATTATATATTATTTATGTATTTATATATTATGTCTGTATTTATAAATTATTTATGCATATATATATATTATTTATATATGTATATATTTATATATCATTAAAGTATTTATATACTGCTTATATATTTATATATTATTTATATGTTTATATATTCTTTATGTATTTATATATTATTTTTATATTTATATATTATTTAAGTATTTATATATCATTTATGCATTTATATAACATGGACGTATTTAAATATTATTTATATATTTATATGTTATTTATATATATATATTATATTATATATATATATATATATATATATATATATATATATATTTATATATATATATTATATAAATTATATTATATATATATATATATATATATATATATATATATATATATATATATATATATATATATATATTATATAAAATAACATATCCTATTTTTATTCTTTACAATATTAAGTATTTATTATATTGTATATTCATTATACTATATATATTATAGTATATCACTATATATATTATACTATATATAATATACTTCCTATATTATAGTCTATATACCGAAAATACAGAACTAAATTATGAGGGTATAATTATTTACAAATAGTTTTATCTCTTTCAACTATTTATTACTTAGACTGTAACTAGCAATAATAATAAATCTTCCCTCGACTCTATCCAGCCTAATCAGCGAAATATATTTCTTTTACTCTCTGCATGGCAATAGCTTACCTATTTCCGTTTTAAACTCTTTAGCATTTTATCTAAACGAGGTAATTTTATAAGATCCGGGAATATATATACCCCCAAACAATTTCTCCAATAGCTATTACGGGCGGTGCTCTAAAATCGAATTTAAGGAGATTGTCTTGAAATTTGTTTCGAGGTAAACTGTAGAACCATTACTTCCATTAAATTCGGTTCGTTGAGTTCCAGATATCTTATCATTGACGTTATTTATCAACTACTCCGATTTGGTTCGAGGTAAACGAGAAATTTGTAGTCGGCTTCGGGAAATGCTGAATGTAAAGTTGTTGAGGAATTTTTGGGAGCTTTGGGATATTTCCAGCAAACTGTTTCCGTTTTAAACTATTTTAAGAATGCGTGTGCTCGAGTTTTAGAGGCTTTATGGGTATTTCTGTTTCATCTAAATACAATTTTATGTCAATGTAGAGCGCTTATTGCTCTCTAATAATTATATGATTGATTTCAATAAATTCTTAAATTGACTTAATTCGGGAAATTTAAACCTCTTAATTACAAAATATGTAAAATTTATAAATTTGGTAAAATTTTAAAAATTTATAAGTTATAAAATTTATAAAATTTATAAATTATTAAATTTATAAAATTTATAAAAAAAGTCGGTAAAATACGGTATTAATGTATGCTATAACTCTACTTTGAAACGAATTATCGTTAGCATTACCGTTAGAGCAAGACAATTGAAAGACATAGGAAAGAATATTTTGCTTATATTATTTTCGTATTTGCTGTGAAAAGACTCTTCTGAAATTAATGTTTTATTCTCAGCACGCTTTAAAGTCGGTAAAATACATTAAAGTAGGCTACAACTTTACATTGAAACGAATTACCGTTTGAATGATCGTTAGAGCAAGACAATCGAAAGACATGGGAAAGAATATTTTGCCTATATTATTTTCGTATTTGCTTTGAAATTACTCTTCTGAAATTAATGTTTTATCCTCAGAACGGTTTAAAGTCAGTAAAATACAGTATTAAAGTATGCTATAACTCTACATTCAAACGAATTATAGTTAGAATTATCGTTAGAGCAAGACAATTGAAAGACATAGGAAAGAATATTTTGCCTATATTATTTTCGTATTTGCTTTGAAATTAGTCTTCAGAAATGAATGTTTTATCCTCAGAACGCTTTAAAGTCAGTAAAATACAGTATTAAAGTATGCTATAACTCTACATTCAAACGAATTATCGTTAGCATTACCGTTAGAGCAAGACAATCGAAAGACAAAGGAAAGAATATTTTGCTTATATTATTTTCGTATTTGCTACGAAAAGACTCTTTCGAAATGAATATTTTATTCTCAGCACGCTTTAAAGTCGATAAAATACAGCATAGTACTATATTATAACTCTCCATTGAAAGGAATTATATAAGCAAGGAGTAAATATAAAATAAGACATTTTTATGCTTGTTACCAATTTAAAATATATGTTATGTAAGTGATGTACCAGATATGTTGAGGAGACGAAAAAATGTGAATATATATTTTGTTACTTTTTATCAAAGGAAAGGAGATTTTGATTCAGAAAATGATATTAAAATATACAGAAACATTGTAAATAACAAAACAAAAGTTATTCATAAAGAAGAACTGAAGACAATTCGCAATACCTACTGCACAAAAGCTCACAGAACTACATGAATATTCCTATTCTTAAAGTATACATACCAAGAATATTTTGAAAAAAATTTGATCTCTTCGTAAACAACAGAACAATAGAGATATAATACAATACATACAAATCCAATACATACGAATTTTTATTCGCAAATATTACTAAATGAAAAAATTGTACCAATGATTTTGTTAGTAATAAATTCAGGCTTAAAATGCTATATTTAAAAATGCCCTACCGTCTTCTCTATTCTACTATCCCAGCCGACCTAAACATACTCAGAAGAGATATAAATGTGTATATAGCTTTGTGTGAATAGCTTTCTGCAAACATGGTTCTGGGTTATCTGCATGCGTGCGAAATAGTATTTGGCCGCCCCCTACCATTGGGATTTTTCAATAATTAATAATTTGGTACAATGAAAAATTAACAAAAATCTAACAAAAGTATAATACATAGCTTAAAAGTCTTCAACAGATATGTTTGATATAACTTTTTCTCACTCTAATATATTTAGTATTATATATATATATATATATATATATACACATATATATACATATATATATGTGTATATATATGTATATATATACATGTACATGTAAAAATATGTATATATATGTATATATATGTATATATATATATATTCATACATGTATATATATACATATATATATGTGTGTGTGTGTGTGTGCGTGTAATACAATCTCCAAATCTATTTTAAAAATATTATAATTACTAAATTATAATATTTTTAAAATTAATATTATATATATATACTTATATATATATATGTATATATATATATATATATATATATATATATATATATATATATA
>CM063511.1:51534723-51539723 GCA_032207245.1 Pardosa pseudoannulata | reverse complement strand
TGACAGCACTTACTTTAGACCGTAAGCTAATACAAGGATCAGTTCTTTTCGTCACTCAGCATTAATATGACGTAGGAAGGACGAGTCTTTTTGCTGACAGGTAAGGTACATATGTATCTCAAGTGTGATATACACAACATTCTTTGGTTTTATTGCGAAGCGTTTCACCAGCAGTGTTTCCACTATTAAATTTCCAACCCTTGTATATATACTCATGTCAGGAAATCCGGTTTTACTACCATCAAAATTTCTGAGTAAGAGTTTAATATAAAACGACTAATATGCTCCATTAAAATCTAAGAGGAAAACTTCTAAGTAAGAGTCCAATAAATGAGGCCTTATATGTTCCATTAAATTGTAGTATGTTAGTGAATGTATTCTAGATGTATTCATATACAAACATACATCTACATGTAATTACATATTTCCCTCTCTATACACACTCTTGTCATGAAAGAAAATCTGATTTTACCACCATCAAAATTTCTGAGAAAGAGTCCAATATAAGAGGCCTAAAATATTCCATTAAATTCTAAGATGCTAGAGAATATATTCTAGATGTATTCATATAAAAACATACATCTATATGTAATTACATATTTCACTCTCTATACATACTCCTGTCATGTAGGAAAATCTGATTTAACCACTATCAAAATTTCTGAGTAAGAGTCCAATATAAGAGGCCTAATATGTTCCATTAAATTCTAAGATGTTAGTGAATGTATTCTAGATGTATTCATATACAAGCATACATCTATATGTAATTACATATTTCACTCTCTATACATACTGATATCATGAAGGAATATCTCATTTTAACACCATCAAAATTTCTGAGTAAGAATCCAATATAAGAGGCCTAATATGTTCAATTAAATTCTAAGATGTTAGTGAATGTATTCTACATGTATTCATATAAAAACATACATCTATATGTAATTACATATTTCACTCTCTATACATACTCTTGTCATGTAGGAAAATCTGATTTTACCACCATCAAAATTTCTGAGTAAGAGTCCAATACAAGATGCCTAATATGTTCCATGAAATTCTAAAATGTGAGATGTATTCTAGATGTATTTATATACAAACATACATCTATATGTAATTATAGATTACACTCTCTATACATACATATTTCCTACATACTCCTGTCATGTAGGAAAATCTTATTTTACCACTATCAAAATTTCTGAGTAAAACACAAAAATATAAAATATACAAACAACAAGATATTTTCAATATGTTACAGTCCAGATGTTTTTATTCAAACCTGGCAACAAGCGTATAAAATCTTTTTGTTATACATACTTCAGGGAATTATTTTTTATTTAGATAGTAGGATTCCAACATGAGACTAATCCACTTAATTCCGCCACTGTATTTTTTCTGCCACTGGAGCCGATAGATAGCTTAAGAAATCCGAATAAACATCTGTTTGTCATGATGATGACTCTTGCCCAAGAAAGATACATGGTGAGTAATTCTTTTTCATGACTGCCAATTGTATAGTTATTTCTTTCATACAAAAATTGTTCTGTCATGCAAAAGATTTTTTTTTAATATCACGTAGCATAGTTGAAGAATTTCTTACTTAATATATTAAGCTTTTTTATAGATTTATATGTGATCATTTTTTATTTATAGTTAATTCTATTTAATCATATTTGGCATATACGTCCCATAGGTCAAATTTCAATTCCTACTGGGAAAATAGACTTTCCTTTATATGTATGCCATTACTCTAGCAATTGTACTTTGTTAAGACTATATTTCTTAGTTATTTCGTAAAAATGTGATGTACATATATCTCGTACCTCATCGTGCATTGTAATAAACTTTGTTTTATATGTATGCCCTTACTCTAGCAACTTTACTTTGTTAAAAATATGTTTCTTAGTAATTTGGTAAAAATGTGTTGTACATATATCCCGTACCTCATCGGGTTTTGTAATAGACTATGTTTTATATGTATGCCATTTCTTTAGCAATTGTACTTTGTTAAGAATATATTTCTTAGTTATTTGTAAAAATGGGTTGTATATATATCTCGTACCTCATCGGGTTTTGTAATAAATATTCTTTTTTATGTATGCCATTTCTCTAACAACTTTACTTTGTTAAGAATATGTTTCTTAGTAATTTGGTAAAAGTGTGTCGTACATATATCACGTACCTCATCGTACTTTGTAATAGACTTTGTATAATATGTTTGCCATTACTCTAGCAATTGCACTTTGTTAAGAATATTTTCCTTACTTAATTATTAAAAATGCGTTGTACGTATATCTCGTACCTCATAAGCTTTGTATTATATGTATGAAAATACTCTGGCAATTTTACTTTGTTAAGAATATGTATCTTAGTTATTTGGTAAAAGTGTGTTGTACATATATCTAGTACCTCATCGTGCTTTGTAATAGACTTTGTTTTATATGTATGCCATTTCTCTAGCAATTGCACTTTGTTAAGAATATATTTGTTTGTTATTTCATAAAAAAATGTACTGTCATGTAGGAAAATCTGATTTTACCACCATCAAAATTTCTGAGTAAGAGTCCAATACAAGATGCCTAATATGTTCCATGAAATTCTATGATATATCTCGTACCTCATCGTGCTTTGAAATAGACATTGGTAAAAATGTATCATACGTATACCTAATACCTAATCGTGCTTTGTATAAATATATATATATATATATATATATATATATATATATATATATATATATATATATATATATATTATATATATATGTACACATATACATACACGTATAAATATACATATATATGCATATATATACATATATATATGTACACATATACATACACGTATACATGTACATATATATGCATATATATATATATATACATATATATATATATATATATATATATATATATATATATATATATATATATATATATATATATATATATATATATATATATATATATATATATATATATATATATATATATATATATATATATATATATATATATATATATTTATACATATATATATACATTTATATATTATATTCATTTTTTATTTTAAACATACATTACCAAAATTGGTGAATGTTTTAGTATTTTTATTTAGGACAATAAAATATAGCTTACTATAAATTTGCCAGTTATATAACTTGCAAAATCTTTCGTAGCAAACAGTAAATAGAATTATTTTTTTCTCAAATCTATTATTTCACTCTACATTTGTCCCATATATCCAAACTGAAGTATGCAGAAGTGCAACAAACGTTTATCCTTTATGATCAATTTCCCGTATATAGACATAGCACCTTCTTATAGTTCTCACACCTTAAAAATGCATTCTACGTATAACAAGACGAATAAAAACAAAATAAACGGCAATTTAACACTAAAGTCACACGATTTATACTTCCGAGTAAGATAACACTTTATTTATTTTTAACTCTGTTTTCTCATGGTTTTTCAATGACGATAGCTTATATTCCATATATATTATGCAAAATATATTTTCTCCTATATATTCTACCTTAAACTATCAAACACTTATGAAGTGTGTATATTTCCTGAGCTGTATTTTATAAAATAGAAACAAGATAGTATATAATACGATATGCTGAACTGGAAGTAATAGTTTAAAGTTTATAGAGCGTATCGTTTACGAAGACAGCTGTTTTAAAAGCAATAAAAATAATTTTCTTTGTACTTTACATGCCCGATTTAAGAATACTACAATGACAAAGTATTGTATATGTTTATTATTATATGTTGTTATTATTATGTTATGTAAGTATTATGTATGTTGTTACTATGTATTATGTAATTGTTGTTGTATGTTGTATTATGTAATGTAATAATGTATATATGTATAATGTATAATGTAGTAATGTATACAAACGATTTAAGAATACTCAAGTGACAAAGTAATGTATATATAATTAATGTATATATGTGTAATATAATTGTTGTATTATGTAATTGTTGTTATTATATATTATGTATGTTTTTATTATTATATGTTGTTATTATGGCATTATTATGTTATGTAAGTATTATTTATGTTGTTACTATGTATTATGTAGTTGTTGTTGTATGCTGTATTATGTAATGTAATAATGTATATATGTATAATCTATAATGTAGTAATGTATACAAATGATTTAAGAATAATCAAGTGACAAAGTAATGTATATATAATTAATGTATATATGTGTAATATAATTGTTGTATTATGTAATTGTTGTTATTATATATTATGTATTATGTAATTGTTTTTGTATGTTGTATTATTATGTAATTGTCGTTATTATATATTATGTATGTTGTTACTATGTATTATGTAATTGTTGTTGTATGTTGTATTATGTAATGTAATAATGTATATATGTATAATGTACACAAACGATTTAAGAAACCTCAAGTGACAAAGTAATGTATATATAATTAATGTATATATGTATAATTGTTGTGTAATGTAATTGTTGTTTTATGTATTATGTATGTTTTTATTATGGTATTATCATGTTATGTAAGTATTCTGTATGTTATGCATTATGTATGTTGTTATTATGTATTATGTATTTGTTTTTGTATGTTGTATTATTTTGTAACTGTTGTATTATGCAATGTAATAATGTATATATGTAAAATATATAATGCATAATGTAGTAATGTATACATTCTCAGTAATTCTAACCTGCAATGTTCTTTTTAAAATATACAAAAGTTCATTCCATAGACATATCTTAGACCTTTTTTTCTGTTATTTGTTGGTCTTGCGGTTGTGTGGGGGAGCAGCGTAAAAGTTCACCGTGGAACTCTTGAATAAGATCTAAGAAAACAACATGTCCCTATGTATGTAATAGAGTACTCAAAAGTCCCGTTTACATGTGCCAAAAGCAGCGTAGAATGCAGGGTAGATACGCGATTTGTACTCTCCTTTCAAGAATTATCCCTAGCTAGGGAAAATTTAAGGGGTAGAAAGAACCCACCTTT
>CM063511.1:51502223-51529723 GCA_032207245.1 Pardosa pseudoannulata | reverse complement strand
CTACTTTTTTATCTCTTTGACGAAGGCGGAACTAGCAGGTTAGCTTAGGTTCTTATCTGAAATATACATTCGCTTGGGTAGCGATTTATTCAGTAACCTTTCTTCAAGTAAAGAAATGTCAATGAAGATGGAGAAATTCACAAAGAAAATATCGTTTAGTGTTTTGTTTATATATTTTCATCATTATGCTTATCCTTTTAACATTATTTTAGTAATGAATACCATACATTAATCAAGAAAATATCTGTAAATAATTAATGTATAGAATAAATATTTTAGTTAATACATAAGGCCTTTCCTTTTAATTTAGTGTAACATATTTTACTGTGTTTCCCCTTGGAAGAACGAAGACTGGTGTGTATATTGTAAGTACTTTACAACATGCTCTTCACTTGATGATAACACTACACAGTACATACATAGAACAATAACTGGATTATACATATACAACGCATTTATAATACTTTACACTGTTTCCAGTTCTAAAAAGGAAAGAAATATTAAACCAGAATATTCCCCTATATAAAAATAGCATAAGTTATCTCTCCGTTTGTCCTCGAATTGATGAAGCGATTGGATCTGGAATGGATAGAGGCATTCATATTGGATTCTTGATGAGTTAGAGTTAGCAAATTTCAAAGCGAGTAAATTTTATCTTCTCCTAAACTATCGATCCGATTCTAAAATAAATTGGTATAAATAGGCTTCATATCACAGCAAAAAAATCTATCTTCTTTAAAACGTTTGAAATCCACCCCTTCCAACTTTTCAAGCATTTAATTCAATTATTTTAAATCCTACTTTCCTCGGTTAAGAGCAGGTGATTAAATTCCTCAATTTATCACATAAATAGGTAAAAAAACATTTTGTCTAGCATTATGACGTCATTCCCTTAACTAACTCATTTAACCATTTCGTATTTTAAATTATTTATATATCGTCTCCATTATTTTTATACATTTTGTCACTGAACTTAGATATTATGTAAATAATTTTCTTTTATATTTGGCTTAAATAATAAATTAGGTACATATGTGATAATTTTAAATTTAAACATCGATTATTTTTTGTTGCAAGATAATTCTCAGTAAAAAAAAAAACCATTTTTTTACCTGCCTCATAGGGTACTTTACAATTCTGGAAAATTAAAAATTTTACTCATCCCGTCATATGACGGACTATATGCTAGTTGTTTAAATATCTATATAAAATTATAGGCCCTATTATTTCACAATTCTTTCCTTCAAGATTTCATAATGGCTTAAATTTTATATAATCATCAACATATATTCGACAAAAATGACTAAACCTGTAATTAGTAAAGAATATACAACACACTTACTTAAATAAAACCTTCTTGTATTATTACGTTGTTTTCCCCTAGCAAAAAAAACTAACTTCTTTTCCAGCATTAAACAGACTCCCTTTTAAAAATCAAAGTTCTTTTATAATATTAAAAGTATTTTTGTTTATACTTAATAAAATTACATGGCTTGTCTCTAACATACCGTCTCCGTTATGTAAAAGTATAAAAAGAAATTTATCTCCTTTCACGGCACACTTGAGGAAGATGTAAGCCTAAACATTCTCATCAAGCGAGAATGTTTTAAATTTATTCTCTGGGGAATATTTTAAATAAAGCAATATTTTTCAGAGGACTGCTTTTTTTATCTCTTTGAAAAAGGCGGTACTAGCAGGTTAGCTTAGGTTCTTTTTTGAATTATACATTTGCTTGGGTAGCGATTTATTCAGTAACCTTCCTTCAAATAAAGAAATGTCAATGAAGATCGAGAAATTAACAAGGAATATATAGTTTAGTGTTGAGTTTATATATTTTCATCATTATATTTAACCTTTTATCATTATTTTAGTAATGAATGCCATACATTAATCAAGAAATCATCTGTAAATAATTAATGTACATAATAAATATTTTAGTTAATACATAAGGCGTTTCCTTTTAATTTTGTGTAACATATTTTACTGTGTTACCCCTTGGAAGAACGAAGACTGGTGTGTGTGGTGTAAGTACTTTACAACATGCTCTTCACTTGACGATAACATTACACAGTACATTCATAGAACAATAACTGGATTATACATATACAACGCATTTATAATACTTTACACTGTTTCCAGTTCTAAAAAGGAAAGAAATATTAAACCAGTATAATCCCCTATATAAAAATAGCATAAGTTATCTCTCCGTTTGTCCTCAAATTGATGAAGCGGTTGGATCTGGAATGGATAGAAGCATTCATATTGGATTCTTGATGAGTTAGATTTAGCAAATTTCAAAGCAAGTAAATTTTATCTTCTCCTAAACTACCGATCCGATTCTAACTTAAATTGGTATAAATATGCTTCATATCACAGCAAAAAATACTGCCTTCTATAAAACATTGGAAATCCAACCCGTCCCCCTTTTAAGCATTTAATTCAATTATTTCAAAACCTACTTTACTCGGTTAAGAGCAGGCAATTAAATTTATCAATTTATCACGTAAATAGTTAAAGAAAAACCATTTTTTTCTAGCATTATGACGTCATTCCTTTCACCATCTCATTTATTCCTTTCTTATGTTAAATTATTTATATATCGTCTGCATTATTTTATAACTGAACTCAGATATTATGTAAATAATTTTCTTTTATAATTGGCTTAAGTAATAAATTAGGTACATATGTGGTAATTTTAAATTTTTTCATCGATTATTTTTTGTTGAAAGATAATTCTCAGTAAAAAAAAAATATTTTTACGTGCCTCGCAGGGTACTTTACAATTCTAGAAAATTAAAAATTTTACAGATACCGTCATATGACGCGCTATATGCTAGTTGTTTAAATTTCTTTATAAAATTATAGGCAGTAGTTCTAATACATACAATTTTCTCTCTCAATATTTAATAATGGCTTAAATTTTATATAATCATCAACATATATTCGACAAAAGTGACTAAAGTCGTAATGAACAAAGAATATACAACACGCTTACTTAAATAAAACCTTCTTATATTATTACGTTGTCTACCCCTATTAAAGAAAGCTAACTTCTGATCCAGCATTGAACAGACTCCCTTTTAAAAATCAAAGTTCTTTTATAATATTAAAAGTATTTTTGTTTATACTTATTAAAATTAGATTGTTTGTCTCTGACATACCGTCTCCATTATGTAAAAGTATAAAAAGAAATTTATCTCCTTTCACGGCACACTTGAGGAAGATGTAAGCCTAAACATTCTCATCAAACGAAAATGTTTTAAATTTATTCTCTGGGGAATATTTTAAATAAAGCAATATTTTTAGAGGACTACTTGTTTTTTTATCTCTTTGACGAACTAGCAGGTTAGCTTAGGTTCTTATCTGAAATATACATTCGTTGGGAAGCAATTTATTCAGTATCCTTTCTTCAAGTAAAGAAATATTTATGAAGATGGAGATATTCACAAGAAAAATATAGTTTAGTGTTGAGTATATATTTTCATCATTGTTTTTAGCCTTTCATCATTATTTTAGTAATGAATGCCATATATTAATCAAAAAAATATCTGTAAATAATTAATGTATATAATAAATATTTTAGTTAATACATAAGGCGTTTCCTTTTAATTTTGAGTAACATATTTTACTATGTTTCCCCTTGGAAGAACGAAGACTGATGTGTGTGGTGTAAGTAATTTACAACATGCTCTTCACTTAACGATAACACTAAACAGTACATATATAGAACAATAAATGGATTATACATATACAACGCATTTTTAATACTGCACACTGTTTCCAATTCCGGAAAAGAAAGAAATATTAAACCAACATAATCCCTTATATACAAATAGCCTAAGTTATCTCTTCGTTTGTCCTCGAATTGATGAAGTGGTTGGATCTGGAATGGATAGAGGCATTCATATTGGATTCTTGATCAGTTACAGTTAGCAAATTTCAAAGCGAGTAAATTTATCTTCTCCTAAACTATCGATCCGATTCTAAAATAAATTAGTATAATAGGCTTCATATCACAGTAATAAATACTGTCTTCTTTAAAACGTTTAAAATCCACCCCTTCCAACTTTTCGAGCATTTCATTGAATTATTTCAAACCCTACTTTCCTCGGTTAAGAGCAGGCAATTAATGTTATCAATTTATCACATAAATAGGTAAAAAAACCATTTTTTCTAGCAATATGACGTCATTCCTTTCACCGTCATATTTATTCCTTTCTTATATGAAATTATTTATATATCTACATTTTTTATAACTGAACTTAGATATTATGTAAATAATTATCTTTTAAATTTGGCTTAAGTAATAAATTAGGTACATATGTAATAATTTTAAATTTTTTCATCGATTATTTTGTGTTGCAAGATAATTCTCTGTAAAAGAAAAAAATATTTTTACGTGCCCACGCTGGCACAATAGAGCGAACTGTTTCTTGTTCGGTCAGTCGATTAAATTATATTGATTAATTGTATTTGACATTTGGAAATCATATATTCTGCGAAACATCTTGACAATTTTTAAAAACAAAACCAGGGATATGGTGTTACAGATATAACTTATATACTGTCTGTAAGACACAATGAATGGTAAAATTTGGACTGTTCTGTTAAAATTTGTTTCTTTAAAACAAAACAACATTGTTTTTTAGCTAATTATTTCAATAAATATAATACATCACCGAAATTACTTTACCACACTAAAACATTTCACTTTATATTTATGAAATACTTCTTTTATATTTCCATGAAAACAAAATCTTACAATATATAAATTTAAACATTAACCGTCTGCAAAATCGTATGGCCAGTTAATCAGTTAAAAAACCAAAATCGCTTCAGCACGTAAGTCCCCGCTCTAATACAAAGCCTTATAAACCGTATCTTAGGATGATTCTGAATGCCAAGTGCAGGAAAAATAGCTGCACTTTCCTCAGTGCTATAGTATTCTGTGCTTCTGCAGTAGCCCATACATATAAAGCGTGATTTTAAATTTAGTGCGCAGTGCGTACACATCAGTACTTCCTATGTTCGTTTGCACGCTACGTGGTGCAGCACCTAGTACCGCACGCATTGCGGAAATACAAGCAAGCAAATCGACATAATATTTGAATATATTATAAATAATATTTATTATATACCATATAAAGATAGGTAGACATAGGTGAAGAAAATTATTGTCCCTCATAATTTTGCCAGGGTGTGCAGTGCAAATTCCTGCACATATGGACAGCACGCCACTGGTTCAATGCATGCAACATTTTATGAAAATCATACAGTTAAATTCTAATTAAATTCTAAAAATTATTTTAGTACTTGTGACTGTTGAGGTGTGGTGATGTAGCAAAAATCACATTTTTGTTTTAGAAATTCAATTTAAATATTTTATTGGATAAATTCATTAAGTGTTTCATAATTCGATAAACATTCTGAAATATGCTGGAGTAATTTTTTTATTAATTTAGAAGCTGTAATACGCTATTTATGACGTTTTTCATGCTAACACTCAAAGTCAAGCCCTTTAACGGGTCACGTAAAAATACGTATTTTGTAGATTTGGGGGGAATACCCGCTAACCACCACAAATCTATTAAATACGTAAAATTATATGTATGTGGGACGTTATATGCGTGTTGTTTGCGTTTCTGTACAACGCTTTGCATTTTTTCTTTCCACAAGTTATGATTGTCGAGTTACTCGGTCTTTTGTTCCGTTATTTCGTCTTCAATCGAATCCCTAGCTCCAGAACGTACAAGTCGTGTTTTGTCAATTTGAAACTTGTTTTTTTATTGTGAATAAAAAATTGATAAATTGAACCGTTGTGACAAAGAGAGTGATGAAGAAATATGTGCTGACAGATTATCGGTCTTTAATTTTAAAAATCATTTATTTTTGTTATTTCGTAAAAATATTGTTTTTTTTGTTAAATAATCATACAGTATATATTAAAGTGCAAAATAAAAAAAGTTTAGTTCATAAAAAAAGTAGTTTTCGATATACTGCGATTTTTCTGAATAACTGAACTTTCGCTCGATTCACGAAAAAACGTCAACTGCAAGCGTAAGTTGGCGGTGAATTATACCCGCATGCCAAGTGTTAAGGGAAAAGTATGCACTTAATATTTCTTAAAATTTTTTTCGAATTTTCTGGAAACAAAATCTGTGCCTTATAATTTTCGGAACAAACCTACATAAATTTTTGGAAATATTGTTAAATTGCGGATCAGAATCTCCCTTGGTTTCAATTTTAGTTCTAAGGCCGGTTTATAAGTATCTTTATTCATTTTACTCTATGATATTTTTAGATATTACCTGTAATTATAATAATAAATGTATGTAAGTGCAAATTAAAACTCCACTTCTTAAATATAGAGTATATCTTCTTTCAATATACACCTGAAGCAGATTTAGCCCTAAATATTTTCTCAGATAAACGTCTTTAGAAGGGGCGATATTTTTTAACGTTTAACTTCTTTTCAAAGCAGGTATTTACCTGAAATTTATATTCCCATGAGTAAATATTTCTTTCAAAATATTTCTCCGAATGAAGAAGTACCATTAAAGTTTGAAAAAAGTATTGGCAAATTATTTTTTAGGATTTAAATCTTAGTAATGTGGCATATTTATAGGTATATTTTTCCGTTTCGCTCAATGAGATTTATATAGATTATCTATAATTTTTAAAATAATTATAGATAAGTGCAAATAAAGATTCTACTCCTTAAATGTAAAGTATATCTTCTTTTAATTCACAGAGGAAGATATGAGGCTAAAGATTTCATGCGAAAATATGTTTTTAAATTAATCCTTTGGAGGAATTTTTATGAAGCGAATATTTTTAAACGATTTATTTCTTTCTAAAAGTTTTTATACACATTCTCTTAAGTAACTATTTTTTAATAACTTTTTCTTCGATGTCCAAAAATACCAATAGAAATCGTGACTGATTGCAGAATCTATTTTGGTACTGAAATATTAGTTCATACACGTGCATTTATTAATGCCTTTTTTTTCTTAGCTCAAGGGTGACTGTAAGAGAGTTTCAATAATTATGACAGTAATATTTATGTATATTTATTTTTATGTTTAAAATTTTATATGTATATATATATATAAACACAGGGTGTCCCAAAACAACCGCATAAACTCTGCACAGCTAGATTCCTCGTTAGGAGTTAATAAAAACTGTGTATAAAAACATTCCCTGATTCAAGAACAACGTTAAGCAAAAATTTAAATCCAACTGGTGTAATATTTTCGTATATTTTGGGTTACAAACCAACATTTACATTTTTGTTTATATAGATAACAGAAACAGCTCAATGCATATTTAGATTGCTTCGTAAATCCAGGGTTTACTCTATAATATATTATCATGACAAACATTTGCATCAACAAATCAGATCTAGCATTTGTAGTTTATATGATTCATGCAAGAGTCATGCAATATTTTATACATAAATAATTTAAGTCCAAAAATTTCTAGACACAGAGATTTTAAACTTTACACATAAATGGTATGATATAAACATACCCAGATTGTAGTACAACGTTATATATGCCAAAATTTCAAGCCAATCTGTACAATGTTTTCTTATATCTTGGGTCACGAACAAACATTTACATTTTTGTTTATATAGATAACAGAAACAGCTTAATGCATACTTAGACTGTTTTTAAATCCAGGTTTTACTCTATAATATTTTATCAAGATAAACATTTGCATCAACAAATCAGACCTAGCATTTGTAGTTTAAAACATTTATGCAAGAATCAAAAGCGATGTTTTATACATAAACAGTCTTAGTACGAAAAATTCTCGACACAGAAACTTTATATATAAACTGTGTCCATATAAACATTCCCAGACTCTAGTACAATGCTATATTTACCAAAATTTCAATCCAATCGGTGCAATGTTTTCGTATATTTTGGGTTACTAACAAACATTTACATTTTTGTTTATATAGATAACAGAAACCGCTTAATGCATATTTAGATTGCTTTTCAAATTCAAGTTTTACTCTATAATTTTATCAAGATAAACATTTGGAACAACAAATCATAAGTAGCATTTGTAGTTTATAGCATTCCTGCAAGAGTTAAAAGCGATGTTTTATACTTTATATATAAACGGTGTTTATATAAACATATCCAGACTCTAGTACAACGATTTTGGGTTTTGAACAAACATTTACATTTATATATATATATATATATATATATATATATATATATATATATATAGATATATATAGATATATATATAGATATATATATATAAATATATATATTATACATACGAGCAAATTAAATCTCTCATTTATATATCCTATATAAAACTTTAAATATCTTATTAAATAAATAGTGTACTTCATTTTTTGGTAATTCATTAAAAAATTTTATTAATAAATATTTTTTCATTTAATTATTATTAAATAACATTTTGTTTAAATTTTAAAATATTTTATACTTAAACCATTTAATCATTTAAACACGTTTAGAAACTATGTTATTTCATTTCCTGGAAGAATCAAATTTGCTTAAAATGACTATTAAATACTAATACACATTTTTTTTCTATAGGTAAACTCAGTTTACCTATAGATAAATAGGTTTTTGATAATAAATAGGTTTTTAATATATATAAATAGGTTTTTTTCTCTGTAGGTCAGTATGACCTTCATGACCAAGTAGCGAACCTACTAGTGACTTACTACGACCTACTAGGGAATTTTACAAAAAAAACTAGAGATAAAATCTCTAGTTTTTTTTTGTCAGAAATTTTTAATTTAAAAAATTAAAACTTACTGACAGGAACACATAGAAAATTCTAACTATTTATTGAAAAACAGCAATAAGAAACAATTAAGAAAATTACACGCACAAACAGATACATATATATGCGTGAGTGTATATATATATATATACACATGCATATATATACATGTACATATATATATATATATATATGTATATATATATATATATATATATATATATGTATATATATATATATATAATATATATATATATATAAATATATATATATATATATATATATATATATATATATATATACAATATATATATATATATTATATATATATAATATATATATATATATATATATAATATATATATATATATATATATATATATATATATATATATATATATAATATACATATATATACATATATATATATATATTTACACATATATCTATATATATATACATATATATACATATATATATATATATATATATTTATAACATATATATAATATATATACATATATATATACATATATATATAACATATATATATATATATATATATATATACATATATATATATATATATATATATATATATATATATATATATATATATATATATATATATATATATATATATATATATATATATATATATAATATATATATATATATATATATATATATATATATATATATATATATATATAAATATATATATATATATATGCATATATAATATATATATACACATATATATATATATACTATATATATATATATATATATATATATATATATATGAATCTAACATGTTAAAAGAATCGATCATGATAGACTCTTTATTCAACTATATTCCAATAGAAGATCTGTGTCGATTACCAAACATTTAAGCATAGGGGCTCTGAATTAACAAGTTTCCGTATTATCAGGAATAGATTTTAATCTCTGATGAATTCAGTTTAACAAGCATTTACCGTAATACATAAATAAAGGCAAATCCAATTAAACTAATGAAGGGACCGATAAAGGCCTGTAATATATTAAGGAAACTATAGTAACCATTCATTACTATTCCTATGTATTATCACCCACTAGAGAAAACAAAGACGGACTTAGCAGCAATCGACAGGGTGTTTCCCTGAGTGAGGTATATATAAATGAACGGCTTCTATTAAGCGTTATAATTAATACATTTCGAATTATACAATTGAGTTGAAATTACACATTTTAGTCATTTAAAACATTAACTTTTATTTAATGGAGATAACATATGTAGATTCAATTTACAATCGGGTTTCATAAAAGAGTCAAATTTAATTTAGCACAGACACTATGCTTTTTGTTTTGTTTCAGATTCTAAATGTAAAATCACATAAAAATAAGGGGAAAAACATAAGGATAAATAGATAATCCTAATATACTGCTAAACTACAAATATCCTATTACATTTAATACATTCGGAAATATACAATTGCGTTGAAATTACAAATTTTAGTCATTTTAATACAATAACTTTTATCGAATGGAGGTACCATAATTATATTCAATTTACAATCATATTGCGTAAAACTGTCAAATTAAGTTAACCACTTGTACCACTAATGTATTAAAATACATTGGAAAATATACAATATCTTTGAAATTACACATTTTAGTCATCTTAGAACATTAACTTTTATTTAATGGAGATACAATATCTAGATTTGATTTACAATCGGATTGAGTAAAACAAACAAATTTAATTAACCCCTTACATTATGCGTTTTGTTAATTATGAGATTTTAAAAGTAAAATAACGTAAAAAACAAAAAAATATAAGGATAAATAGATTATCCTAATATATTACTAAACGACAAATATCCTATTACATTTAACATGTTTGGAAATAAACAATTCGTTTGAAATTACACATTTTAGTCATTTAAAAACATTAACTTTTATTTAATGGAGATACGATATTTAGATTTAATTTACAATTGGATTGCATAAAACAGGCAAATTTAATTAAACACTTACACTATGCTTTTTGTTGATTTTGAGATTTTAAAAGTAAAATGACGTACAAATATGGAAAAACACATGAGGATAAATAGGTAATCCTAATAAATTACTAAACTACAAATATGCTATTACATTTAATGCATTTGAAAATATACAATTGCGTTGAAATTACACATTTTAGTCGCTTTAAAACATTAAATTTTATTTAAAGGGAGATACCATATTTAGATTTAATTTACAATTGGATTGCGTAAAACAGTCAAATTTAATTAAGCACATACGCTATGCTTTTTGTTGATTTTTAGATTTTAAAAGTAAAATGACTTAAAAAACGGATAAAACACATAAGGATAAATAGATAATCCTAATATACTACTAAACTAAATATATCCTATTACATTTAATACATTTGGAAATATACAGTTGCGTTGAAATTACGCAATTTAGTCTTTTAAAAACATTGAGTTTTATTTAATGGAGATATCAGTTTTAGATTTAACTTACAATCTGATTGCTTAAAACAGTCAAATTTAATTAGCTTTTTGTTAATTTTGAGATTTTAAAAGTAAAATGACTTAAAAATGGAAAACACATAAGTGAAAATAGATAATTCTAATATACAACTAAACTACGAATATCCTATTACATTTAATACATTACGAAGTATACAATTGCGTTGAAATTACTCATTTTAGTCATTTAAAAACATTAACTTTTATTTAATGGAGATAAGATATTTAGATTTAATTTACAATTGGATTGCATAAAACAGACAAATTTAATTCAACACTTACACTATGCTTTTTGTTGATTTTGAGATTTTAAAAGTAAAATGACGTAAAAAACGGAAAAACATGTAAGGATAAATAGATAATCCTAATGTATTGCTAAACTAAAAATATCCTATTTTTCGTCAAAATTTTATACAGATAAAATATTCTGAAAGTCAGGATCGCTTTTTCAGTTAGTCACCAACTAATAATCTTTTCTTTTCATAAATAGTTAAAATTGTTATAACGTTATCTCCACCGTTGTTTTCAACAGCTTCATCTGTTACTTTCATTCTCCCCAGTTATGGTACTAATACTTTCGATTTTAAGAAAATAGCAGCTTAAAACTTAATGTTTTTTTCCATGTGACGCCGTAAAAACAGCCGTAACTCACAAATTCCAACATTCGCGTGAGCTACCCCCAATTTCCTCACTCCGCTTATTCATATTTTCTTCTTATTTTGATTTACAACTGTCGTTGGCCACACCTCAATGAAACTTTGGAAAGCTAACCAATCCATACATATTCTATAGGTTACTTAATAATCTGTTCACTTTAACACGATCTGACACTTATCTAATCTCCTTACATTGTTAGTACTTTTAACTGGTCTAAGAAATTTAATTGTGTTAAATGGTGTCTTAAGGTACTATACAGTTTGGGTCTTTTTAGTTAGATTTTTTACATTAAAAGAAAAAAATTATACCTAAAAATATAAAAATAATATATTTTTAGTTAAATTGTTTCTCTTTTTAAATTCAATTCTTCCATTTTTTAACATTCTAAATCTAATCTAGCAGCAATACTATATAGTTTGCAAAACTATAAGCTTTAAAATTTTATTTGCGTTGCGTACTTTTAATCGATTGTAAAATTATCGATTACAGCTGATCAGCTCTTATTTACTACTATATGCATGAAATGACGGGATCTGCAATCCCAGGTAGTTTTGTACGATCAAGTCTCTACTATGATTGTCTGCACCACCGAGGACCATCTACCTTAAAACAAAGGTTTAACATGTTTTGGGTGTCCCCGTGTGTACAATCCACAGCAGCTCTTAATATATAATGCATTATAGTAAATACAGTAAAAATATCTCAAACTAACACATACAAATACAAAACAGACAAAATAACACTGGAAATACAAAAAAAGTAAAAATCATAAAATTTAAAAAAAATTTAAATTAAAATTTAAAAAAATTGTTAATAATTACAAGATAAATGCATACAAATAAATACAAAATCGCAGTACATTGAAAGCTATAATTTAAATTTCTCAAAAAGCCAAGTTTTTAAAATTTTGAAAAAAAATCTCAAAAATTGCTCATATTATTGTTAATTAATCCTCAAAGTTTCATGTTGGGATCATAATGGGATCACAAGCTACAAAAGGTTTTTTGTTTGATATATTTACTATTGCAATAACAAAAATGAGAACATGCATTCATTACTTTTAATCTAACTCATCTGTATAGGATGGCATTAATGTTTACACACTACCTTATCGACATATACTCTAGTAAATAGTACATTTAACATTTGTGAAGATTTTAGAATGAAGAAAAATTATTAAAGTGCATTACTTTTGATGGATGGTGCTACTTATTTAGTTGAAACTGGTAGAAAGCTTTATGTGTTTTGAGAATTTCTACTTCAGAAAGAATATACATTGGTCCTGTTAGAGTTAAAGGATTCACCTTACACATAACATCTGAAATACATTGGAATTCATAGTACATCTGGCTTCATACATTGTGACATAGTACATTGGGATTATAATGGGATCACAAGCTATAAAATACCAAATTAGCTTCCATTAACACATGGAAAAATTAACACATACAAGGACTGCCTTTGCTATGATGATTTGTAATCCAGCATCAGTCAGCTGCCACATGGGAGAGTGTACATCATGTTCTGGGACTACATAATTAAAAACCATTCTTGATGAAACATTCGATGAAAATATGGTGGAAAAGGTCATTTTCAATCAGTGGATTTCTGTTGATAGGAGCTCTTTAGAAACAATACAAAAGTCAGCATCAGAATTTATTGACTTATTTTGTGAGAAACAGTTTATCACTACTTTGTATTGAAACAACAAAATTCATTTATAAACAATATAAAAGGAAATTTAACAGATTCAGAGTTTGTAGTTCTTGATTTTGCTGAAAATTACTTATTTGTTATACAGGAGGAGGCCCAGAGCTGCCACTGGACTAACGTTCAATCTACAACTCACCCATTTGTTGTATATTACAAAGGGAAGTTTGGAACTGACCACTTTACATACATTGTAATTTAAGACTGTTTGGAGCCCAATAGAGTAGCAGTTTACTGTTTTCAAAAGAAGCTTATTACTTTTTTTAAGACAGAATTTTAAAAAAAGTGCAAGGAAAATATTTTATTTCTCAGATGGGTCATCTGCACAATATATAAATAAGAAAAACTTTGCCAATTTATGCTTACATAAGGAAGATTTTGGCATTGAGGCTGAATGGCATTTTTGGACAACTGCTCATGGTAAAGGACCTTGTGAAGGGGTAGGAGGTACACTCAAGAGTTAGCGGCTTGAGCAAGCCTACAACGACCATATAAAAATCAAATACTTACACCACAACAACTTTTTAACTGGGCACAGGAAAACATCACAGGAATACATTTTGTTTTTCAACCCAAGAAGAACATGTTTCTACAGCTATATTTCTGGATGACCAATTTAAAAATGCTTTTACAATTCCTGGGACTCAGAAATATCATGCTTTTATACCCACATAATCAAAAACAAAAGTCTTTGAGAAGACATTTTCCTTTTCACAAGATTTATTGATGCAAACTGCGATAGCATCACAATAAAAGCTTCTATTTGCTGATAAAATGGCTATATTACTGCTGTTTATAATTGCAACTGGTGGCTTACATTTATGTTAAGAGAAAGAAGAGAAAAACTCTGAAGAGGTAAAAGTGACATTCCTTCACTCATCTGGACCATCACCATCTTTTTTTATATCTATATAAGCCAGATGTACTATGGATTCCAATTTCAGATGTTATGTGTAAGGTGGATCCTTTAACTCCAACAGGACCAATGTATATTCTTTCTGAAGTAGAAATTCTCAAAACACATAAAGCTTTCTACCAGTTTCAACTAAATAAGTAGCACCATCCATCAAAAGTAATGCACTTTAATAATTTTTCTTCATTCTAAAATCTTCACAAATGTTAAATGTACTATTTACTAGAGTATATGTCGATAAGGTAGTGTGTAAACATTAATGCCATCCTATACAGATGAGTTAGATTAAAAGTAATGAATGCATGTTCTCATTTTCGTTATTGCAATAGTAAATATATCAAACAAAAACCTTTTGTAGCTTGTGATCCCATTATGATCCCAACATGAAACTTTGAGGATTAATTAACAATAATATGAGCAATTTTTGAGATTTTTTTCAAAATTTTAAAAACTTGGCTTTTTGAGAAATTTAAATTTTAAATTTTAATTTAAATTTAAATTTTTAAAAAATTTTCAAGTCATCATGTGTTGTATATCATATGAAAGCCCATTAAAAAAGGTTTAAAATAACACCTTGCACATATCTATAGCTTAATTAGGTGAGTAGCAAGTGTAATTTAAAGATATGCCGATAGTGTACTTTTTAGACAAATCTGGCAACTTTAAAGCCTTATAACTCCCAAACCAATTATTATTTGAACATAAGATTTGGGGATTTTCTTTATTACCATGAAGTCACTTACTATACCAAATTTAATCAAAATTGGAGGGGGTCAGGTAGAAAACTTGTGTCGATTGGTATGGAATTACCCCAATGTTTTTTTCAACGCAACAGGCGATACAATATATTATCCTTACGCCTTAACAAGGCGGTGAACCTGTTACTCATTTTACACCACCAGGAAAGCACGTGCCGCTTAAGGTATACTACGGACCCGAGGAACATTACCCTCTGTGGGTCATCGTATTCATAAGCAGGGACGAACAGAAGAACCCCAGGCTTGGCCTGTCAACCCCAGAGGTACCATTTGAGAACTTGGAGGACTTTATGACAACGAACATATTTTCGTGCCCCAGTCACCTTTAGCGAATGCAGCGGACCTTAGGTCAGCTCGAGCCCCGAACCCGCAACTTTTCAGTGACGAGATCGCTGCCTTTTCCGACTGAGCTACCGAGGCTCGCCCAACTCAATATCGGTGTTGAGAAAGATAATAAAGTGGACTGTATTTAAAAACTTAACAAAAACTTTAATTAAGAAAAATATATGACAGGGTCATACAAGAGCATGGGCTCTGACAATAAAAATATATATCAGGGGATATATAAGAGCAATGGGCTCTAAAGAAGCAATCTCAGGGGAGACGCGGACAACGGTTCGACCTTCCTAGACGGGGTCCGAACGCTCACACATGTTACAGTCCCTCCCCCCCCCCAAAAAAAAAGAGGAAAGGGACGGGCTGGACACAACCATTGCGCTTAAGGGGTGGGGGGAACGTCGATATGTACCGAACAATCGGTAATCCCAAAAATGTCGAGATGTGTATTTTTAACATGAAAAAAAAATTTATGTGTACTTAATACGTAAGAAAACAAAACTTTACTTCACACTCTAAAAAGACAAATATACAAAAGAATCCTTAAATTTTTATCAAAGATATAAGCTTATTCCAAAATTCCCTTTCTAGGGTAGTCTATACAGATATTTATCGCAGTGACAAAGCAACAAAATTCGGTTTAAATGACACATAAATAGTGACGAAACGCTTCTTGGAAGTGAATGAAAAAGTAACAAAAAGCAACTCCTAAATTTCGATGATTTACCTTATTTCATTATTCGGAAACTCATCTTGAAATCGGTCGAAATTTATTTGAGATGTTCTTCGAAAATCGGTCTGCGTCAGAGCAGGGAATGCAATAAAGGAGGATAGATCACGCCGAGATGCACACAAATGTGCCAGAGAGAAATAAAGTGCTCTGATTCCTTTTAGATATATGAATACATTCAGGCGAGTACACTTTCATGTCTGCCTAAAATACTCTCCAGGGAAACGGAAAAGAAAGAATGTGAGAGGTGTGTTTGTTTCTTTTTTTTCGATTTCTCTCACTGGGTTTGGGAAATGATTTCTCTGTCGAAATGAATGCGTTTTCGGTATTTCGAACGATTTCGGCTGATGTTTTGATGTCGGTTTTTGGTAATGCGAGACATTTATAACTTCAGATCTGCTTTATTCATTGCGTGCTGGAATTGAGCTGATTAGATGTAACTGGTGAAGGGAGATTTGTTTTTTGGTTTGATCTGTTTGTACCCCTAGATGAATTTTATCTTCAGTATGATTCAGGGTCATTCAGACAATTAAATATATATTCTTTGTTTAATGATTTATTCTTTGTACTTGTTTTGTAATGCTATAAACATTCTCCAGTAGACTGATCTGCTTTATTCATTGCATGCTGAAATTGTTCCGATAAAGTTTAACTGGTAAAAGTAGATTTTTTTTTAGCTGTTTGTAGCGCTCGATGAATTTTATCTGCAGAATGGTTCAGTATCATTAAGATAATTAAATATATGTTCTCTATTTAATGTTTTATTCTTTGTACTTTTTTGTATTGCTATAACCATTCTCCAGTAGACTGATCTGCTTTATTCATTGCGTGCTGGAATTGAGCTGATTAGATGTAACTGATGAAGGGAGATTTGTTTTTTGGTGTGAGCTATTTGTAGCGCTCGATGAATTTTATTTGCAGAATGATTCAGTGTCATTCAGATAACTAAATATCTGTTCTCTGTTTAATGATGTAATCTTTGTACTTTTTTTATTGCTATAACCATTCTCCAGTAGACTGATCTGCTTTAGTCATTGCATGCTGGAATTGTGCTGATTAGATGTAACTGGTAAACTGAGATTTGTTTTTTGGTTTGAGTTGTGTGTAGAGCTCGATGAATTTTATCTGCAGAATGATTCAGTGTCATTCAGATTATTAGATGCATGTTCTCTGTTTAATGATATATTCTTTGCACTTGTTTTGTATTGCTATAACTAGTCTCCTGTAAACTAATCTGTTTTTTTCATTGCATGCTGGAATTGTGCTGATTAGATGTAACTGGTGAAGGTAGATTTGTTTTTTGATTTGAGCTATTTGTAGCGCTCGATGAATTTTATTTGCAGAATGATTCAGTGTCATTCAGATAATTAAATATCTGTTCTCTGTTTAATGATTTAATCTTTGTACTTTTTTGTATTACTATAACCATTCTCCAAGAGCTCCTAATCTTTATTCATTGCGTGCTGAAATTGTTCCGATTAAGTTTAACTGGGGAATTGAGATTTGTTTTTTAGTTTGAGCTTTGCTCAGCTGCTCGATGATGTTGAATTAGCGCTCGATGAATTATCTAGAATGTTCAGTATTTAAGATAACTAAATATGTGTTCTCTGTTTAATGACTTATTCTTTGTACTTTTTTGTATTACTATAATCATTCTCCAAGAGCTCCTAATCTACTTTATTCATTGCGTGCTGAAATTGTTCCGATTAAGTTTAACTGGGGAATTGAGATTTGTTTTTTAGTTTCAGCTGCTTGTAGCACTCGATGAATTTTATCTGCAGAATTATTCAGTGTAATTCACATAACTAAATATGTGTTCTCTGTTTAATGACTTATTCTTTGTACTTTTTTGTATTACTATAATCATTCCTGTTAAGAGCTCCTGTTTTACTTTATTCATTGCGTGCTGAAATTGTTCCGATTAAGTTTAACTGGGGAATTGAGATTTGTTTTTTAGTTATTTGTAGCACTCGATGAATTTTATCTGCAGAATTATTCAGTGTAATTCACATAACTAAATATGTGTTCTTTGTTTAATAACTTATTCTTTGTACTTTTTTGTATTACTATAATCATTCTCCAAGAGCTCCTAATCTACTTTATTCATTGCGTTCTGGAATTGAGCTGATTAGATATAACTGCTGAAGGGAGATTTTTTTGCGGTGTTGGAGCTGTTTGTAGCGCTTGATGAATTTTATCCACAGAATGATTCAGTTTCCTTCAGATAAATAAATATATGTTCTCTATTTAATGACTTAATCGTTATACTTATTTTGTATTACCATAACATTTCTCCAAGAGACTGATCTACCTTATCATTGCGTGCTGAAATTGTTCCGATTAAGTTTAACTGGTGAATTGAGATTTGTTTTTTAGTTTCAGCTGCTTGTAGCACTCGATGAATTTTATCTGCAGAATTATTCAGTGTAATTCCCATAACTAAATATGTGTTCTCTGTTTAATGACTTATTCTTTGTACTTTTTTGTATTACTATAATCATTCTCCAAGAGCTCCTAATCTACTTTATTCATTGCGTGCTGAAATTGTTCCGATTAAGTTTAACTGGTGAATTGAGATTTGTTTTTTAGTTTCGTGTGCTTGTAGCACTCGATGAATTTTATCTGCAGAATTATTCAGTGTAATTCACATAGCTAAATATGTGTTCTCTGTTTAATGACTTATTCTTTGTACTTTTTTGTTTTACTATAATCATCCTCCCAGAGCTCCTAATCTGCTTTATTCATTGCGTGCTGAAATTCTTCCGATTAAGTTTAACTGGTGAATTGAAATTTGTTTTTTAGTTTCAACTGCTTGTAGCACTCGATGAATTTTATCTGCAGAATTATTCAGTGTAATTCACGTAACTAAATATGTGTTCTCTGTTTAATGATTTATTCTTTGTACTTTTTTGTATTACCATAATCATTCTCCAAGAGCTCCTAATCTACTTTATTCATTGCGTGCTGAAATTGTTCCGATTAAGTTTAACTGGTGAATTGAGATTTGTTTTTTAGGTTGAGCTGCTTGTAGCACTAGATGAATTTTATCTGCAGAATTATTCAGTGTAATTCACATAACTAAATATGTGTTCTCTGTTTAATGACTTATTCTTTGTACTTTTTTATTTTATTATAACCATTCTCCAAGAGCTCCTAATCTGCTTTATTCATTCCGTGCTGAAATTGTTCCGATTAAGTTTAACTGGTGAATTGAGATTTGTTTTTTAGTTTGAGCTGCTTGTAGCACTCCATGAATTTTATCTGCAGAATTATTCAGGGTAATTCACATAACTAAATATGTGTTCTCTGTTTAATGACTTATTCTTTGTACTTTTTTGTATTACCATAACCATTCTCCAAGAGCTTCTAATCTGCTTTATTCATTACGTGCTGAAATTGTTCCGATTAAGTTTAACTGGTGAAGGGAGATTTGTTTTTTGGTTTGAACTTTTTGTAGCGCTCGATGAATTTTACTGCAAAATGATTCAGTTTCATTCAGATAATTAAATTATTCAGATAAGTGTTTTGGTTTTGTACCGTAGATACAATTTTTTTTGTAGAACTAATACCATGCAGATTATTATTTATGATATTTTTTTCGCTAATTAGCTACAGTTTGTTTTTACTTTTGTATTTCTTCAAATTTAAATAATGATTTTATTTCTTACTTTAAAATCTGTTTTATAATATATTGTAGAATTAATAACATGCAAATTATTATTTATGACATTTTTTTCATTAATTAGCTAGTTTCTTTCTACTTTTTCATTTCTTCAAATTTAAATAATTATTTTATTTCTTACTTTAAAATATATTTAACATTTTTATTTTTTATTCTATAACTTGCAGTTTTGCACTCACTTTAAGATATAGGTCAATGTCTGAATTCAAAGTTATGTTACCGTAAACAAACATATAATAGTGTTTAAAAATTCTCCAGTATTAATCTTTTCATTTTTACTCAAATTTATTTAAAAGGAATTATTTCAAAGAGTTTGAACAAGCCTTATATTACTCAATAGTTTTTGTATAGTAGAGTATTTTAGACTAGTACAATTAGTATATTTAGAACTAGTATTTTAGACTAATTAAAATATCTCTTATATACTTAAAAGATACTCTTTGAACCAATATTTCTTTTATAGAAAGCTATTAGAATCTGTTCTAGAATTGCAACAAAAATGCAATCATCTCTAAGGATTCGAATCTGAGAAATCGAAACCGAAATATATACCCATATTCACCAAATTATTGATATTTGGTTTTTTTCGAATGTGAAGCAATATTTTTTTCTGTACTTCGCATGCAAGATAGCTAAAATTTAGTAAATATCTAAAATGACAGATACCACAAGTGAATAATTCAAGAGTTTCCTCACAGATATAAATGTTCCCCGAAATTGACTCTACGGATTGATACAAAACGGCTTTTATCGTATTGGCAAAACAACAAAATTCGGTTTCAGTGGCACATAGAGAGTGACAAATAGCTTCTCAGAAGTAAATGCAAAAATAAGAAAAGAGCCAACTCTCCTAAAGCTCAGTGATTTACCTTATTTCATTATCCAGGGACTCATTTTGAAATTGGGTGAAATTTATTGAGATTTTCTTCGAAAATCCGTCTGCCTCAGAGCGGGGATGTAATGAAGGAGGATATATCATGCTAACATGCGCACAAATGTGTCAGAATGAAATAAAGTAATCTGCTTCACTTCAGACGTATGAATATATTCAGGCAAGTATACTTTCATGTCTGCCTAAAACACTCTCCAGGGAACGATAAAAGAAAGTAGGACGGCATGTTTTTCTTCTCGATTTCTCTCACTGGGTTTGGGAAATGATTTCTCTATCAAAATGAATGCGTTGTCTGGATTTCGAACAATTTAGGATGATGTTTTGAAGTCAGTTCACGGTAATGCAAAACATTTGTAACTTGTGATTTGCTTTATCCTTTCCATGCGTGAATTGTGCTGATCGGATGTAACTAGTGATGGTATATTTGCTTTTTAGTTTGAACTGTTTGTAATACTGTGATCAATAAGAAACTTCAATGTATAAAAAATTCTTGATTGTAATATATGTATTGCATACTGTGTTTGTTATTGTATTGCATGCAAATCTTCCGGTTATGACGTCATACAACAAGTTTAACGCGTCAACAAGTAAGCTTCTTTGCTTTGTTTCTAAGATAGTTTGGCCATACATTTTTAACAATATTTCTTAAGTTTACAATAATTTTAAATCTCTTTACCTGACTGGCAGTCTATTTCTGAAAGATTAAGTGCAAGTGTATTTTATGTTATATGAATAAACTTGCTTTGTGTTTAGATATTTGTTAAAATATTAAAGGCCAATCCACAAAAGTCGTTTAAAGGCGATTAATCTCTGTTTAAACGGAGAATTGCGTCTTGCAATTGGTTGGCACCATGGGTTAATCGCGGTTAGCCGTTAAACGACTTTGGTGAATCCGGCCCTTAATCAAAGATTGATTCAAATCATCCCAATTTTTCCCGGCAAAACAAAGTCACAGCCCAATTACATTTCACTAGAAGAAGCATTTTTACGAATACGATGCACTACTTTTTCATCTCTTAAAATGAAATTTACTAAAATAACGTAAAAATAAATTTATCAATATTTTCAAATTTGTTGTTAACTTGTAATTTCTAAGGCCTGTTTTAAGTACTTTGGTGTGACCGGCTCTTCAAATTAAAAAAAAAATAATTTAACTTTAACTATTTACGAAAGAAATAACTGATAGTTAGTACTAACTTCTATTTTCCCCCTTCTTTTGAGGTAGTTTGTCAAACTACTGCATCAAGTGAACTCCAGTTTTTGCAATTTTGTTATTTTTCATATTTATTTATTTATTTTTACCTTACAATCGAAGTAAAAAATATATATTTATCTTTGCAACTAATAACTAAGCAAGCTGTTTTCATTAATTTATTTGTATGACAGTTTCAATAGAGAGTAATTCACTTAATTTATATTATTTCTGTTGGCGAACAACAGATGGCGCTGCAGTATTTTATTGCACCAAAAGATGATTTACAAATTTAAAAAATGTTGACAACTTACAAATCAACTGAATTTCAATTAATTAGTACTACAGTAAATGTTCAATGTGTTGTCCATCATTCAGTAATACAGCTGTGAGACGAGTCACCACACAGTTCACAGCATTTAGTAGCATTTCTTGCGTTATTCGCAGTTTGGGTTATACCATTTCAGAGTTATTCGCAGTGCTCTCCATACTCTACCGTACGAGACTTCTATCTGCCTCGAAACTTCTCGAGCACTACACTTCTCATGTGCAGCAACCACCGACATGGACTGCACTGTCTGCATAACTGTCGTGGCAACAGCAGCGGCTGTTGAGGGACGTCCACTTCTATGACGTGACGCCAAAGAACCTGTAGCTTCAAATTTCTTCATAATTTTGTTCAATACGGAATACGTTATTGGCCCTTTGCTATCTCGCATACCCTTTAAAGAGTTACAGTTTAACTATAAAGTGTTACAGTTCTCTGAACTACGCACAGCATTTTGATGCATACAAGCTTCAACTACCATTACCTGCTGCAGTTGCTACTTTTTATATTGTTTGTTGCTTTGAATAATCCTACATCAGCGCCATCTGTTGGTCCGCAACAGAACTATTTTTTGATATACAAAATCTGGTATCTTTTCCATCCGCTTGGTGCAAGCCGTATCTTTGTATCTTCATTCGTTTTCGAATTATTCATTTTTAAAATTCTTCCGGACTTTTGGATTACCTGGTATATCGTATTGTCAAAACGCTCTTTTCAGAGACGCATAAACAGTGACTAAAAGCTTCTCGGAAATAAATCCGAAAATAAGAAAACAGCCAACTCTAATAACGCTCGGTGATTTACCTTATTTTATCCTCAGACTCATCTTCAAATCGAGTGAAATTTGTTTCAGATTTTCTTCGTAAATCGGTCTGCTTCAGAGCGGGGGATGTAATAAAAGAGAAAAGATCGTGCCAAGATGCACACAAATGTGTCAGAGTGAAATACAGTAAACAGCTTTCCTTAAGATATATGAATACATTCAGGCAAGTACACTTTCGTGTCTGCCTAAAGTATTCTGTAGGGAAATGTAGAAGAAAGAATGTGGAACGCTATGTTTTTTTCTCGGTTGTTCTCACTGAGTTAGAGAAATGATTTCTCTGTCATAACGAATGCGCTGTCGAGATTTCGAATGATTTTGGATGATGTCGGTTCTCAGTAATGTGAGAGATACATAACTTCTGATCTGCTTTATTCATTGTGTGCTGGAATTGTGCTGATTAAATTTGACTGGTGAAAGGAAATTTCTGTTTTTGGTTTTGCATATTTCATCAATGTCCTTCCGATAATGAAATATGTACTCTATTTAATAACTAATTCGTTGTATTTTATTTCAATTTTTCTCCAATAGGCACTAGCACCGGGTAACTGTGGACTTATTTATCAGCATATCCTGAAAAGAGAAAAAAATGTAACAAAGTACACTTCAGCATTTAAAAGTAGAAACATGACAGTTCATTTCGCATTAGATTCCCAAATATAACACTAGATAAGTTTTTCTAACCTCAGTTTGACGTAGTCTGGCGATAATAGTTCTGGGCGACAGTAAATAGCATTTACTAAAAATAGTTACCTTAGTTTTCTTCGTTTACTTCTATTTGGAAAACTTTTTATGTCAAAATACATTCTATAGTTTTAATGAGTTATGTAAAATAAAGTAATCTGATTGGTTAAATTTGAGGCTAATATACTTATATTCTAATCTAAAATATATTGCACAGCCTGATATCTTTATTTATAAAATTATTTTGTCCATGTGTTTGTAAAAGAACTCCTCCTAAACGGCTGGGCTTATTTTGATGAAATTTTTGTGTATTTTGTGTATGTAATTAAGTTGATTCGAGAACGGTTTAGATTCACAATTTAATTTACTAAATAAATAGTAAATACATTAGGAAATCAGCTGAAATTTTCCCTCAAACATTTTAATGTTTCCGGAAACTTCCTCTCTAAGTTGATATGTACTGACATTGTATCCTTAGCCAAAAAATTACGTTTCAACAAACATCTTAAATTATATTTACCATTACCGTAATTTACGTTATTTCTTTATCCGGACTCCTTTTCATATCTGTTGACATTTATTTCAAATTTGCATCAAAAATCGGTCTGCATCAGAGCAGGGAATGCAATAAAGGAGGATAGATCCAGCCAAAATCAAACAAATGTGCTAGATTGACATAAAGCAATCCTGTTCCCTTTAGACATATGAATACATTCAGACGAATACACTTTCATGTCTGCCTAAAATACTCTCCACGGAAACGTAAAAGAAAAAATATGGGAGGATAAATTTTTGGCTCGATTTCTCTTGCTGGGTTTAGAAACGCTTTCTCCGTCCAAACGAATGCGTTTCAGGGATTTCGAACGATTTAGGGTAAGGTTGGGTTAGTTCTCGAGTATATCAGACATTTATAATTTGTGATCTTATTCATCTCGTGCTGGAATTTTTCTGATTAAATTTAACTAGTAAACGGGGATTCGTTTTTTGGTTTGATATATTTGTACCGCTGTGGTTAAGTTTTGGTACACAAAAGATAAGCATCTCTGAGTACAATTATTAGAGATTGTACAAGATCAGATACTTTTAAGACTAAAGTAAGTTTGTTATTCATCTCTTTAGATATTAGTTAGTTATTAGTAATTTTTTTACTAAAGTAGCCAAATATTAATCTACCGAAAAACTGTTTTACTGTGAAAGATACCACTAATAAATTCTTTTACATATGATAGGGATGAATTCTCTAGGGTTATGAATGAACCTTCTTTATTTTAAACAGAATATTACAATCAGGAAAGTTTTCAATATTCAGATATTAACAGAAACGCTTATTCTGACCATGTTTGTATCCATGTATGTACACAATTCAATATTCAATAACGCTTTAATTTTGAAATCTTAAATATTCATCTAGACCATCTTGGTATACATTTTAACTAGTTTCTTCAAGATTTATGTAGTACGAATGTATGTACGCTTGTATCTGTTATAAATGTTTAGCCATAGAAGATTTTAATTTGTATTTAGGACTGCTGCAATAATTAGTTTTGGACCTTTCTTTTTGATTGCAGTATGCTCTCTATATAACGAAAAATCTCTATATTGCTATTGTTGTTTTTAAAAGATCACACGAAGTCACTAAAAACTCATACCTGGACCAAAGGCGGCCATGAAGTGTCTGGTGCACAATACATTAAAAGACGAAATGAGTAATTTTATCTTCAAATAAATGTTTTGTTAGCCCTCCTTCATGTAAACTCTGAAGTACCACTGTCTGAAATTACAACAGAACGTTGTTGTTGTTGTCTTATGCCACCTGATTAAACCAATCACGATTGAGTCATACGCTACTCGTATTAACCCTCTAATCGGTTCGCACATACAATTCCGCCAAACCGGTGATGACTTCAAAACGTACAGTTTTCCATCTCCAATAACGCTCCAAAAATGGATGTAATGTGCATTTTTGCCAGTGCTTTCCCCCATGGAGTTATGAAGTAGGAGGGTCAGGTCTATTGTTTAGAAACTGCACTCCTCTTTCACTGACATTTCTTGAGGAATGCAACCCTACCACCTGAGGCAGAAAGACACTGATAGATTTTCATTGTTTGTAAATCTCTATTTCGAAGTATTTCGTTTGCGGTAACAGATGTATCTCTAATTGCACTTCTTAAATATCTTGGATGACTTTCGTAAAAAATATAAATAAGTCTCTCAAAGAATATTTTTATTTGTATAGACATTTGTGTCTTACTTTTAGAATCAATTATTTCTTATGGGATAATATCTCAGACTTGAAGAGCTTTATGTGTATTAAAAATTAACAATCTATAATATCTATTTATATATATTTATGTAACCAGAAGTAAAGGGACAATAACGAGGGTGGGTTTTCCATATTCCATTCTAGTCGACAAAGGGTGAAGGTAAAAATCATAGAACTCTTTGGCCACTGACATTAGCGTATTTTGGAGAATTTTTTTCTAGATGTGTTCCACTCGGAGGGTTAAAGCAGAGGAGTGCGCCTTTCGTTTTAAAGAGCATATCAGGGGTGAAAGTACAACTTCTTGCTCAAGTGATCTTCGTATTTGTCAGGGACCAAGCAGAAGACCCACACGTTTGGTCTGCCACCCCCAAAAGTACTGATTGCGAACTTGGAGGACATGGTGACCACGAACATATTTTACGTATCCCAGTCACCTTTAAAGAATAAGGTGGATCTTAGGCCTGCTCGGGTTCGCAACCCTCCAGTTACGAGAGCTTTATCTTTACCGACTGAGTTACGGCGGCTCACAAAAGAATGTAAAATTGTTTTTAAAAGACGAGCCACTTTACTAACTGTTTATAACTAGACCAAAAGCTGGTCACGAAGTAACTAGTGCTCAAGACATTAAAAAACGTAGTAATTGTATCCTCAAATACATGTTTTACAAACCTTCATCTAAATTAACCACGAACAATCACTGTCTGAAATTACAATAGACCATATAATTGTTTTTAAATGACCGTACAACTTCACTAACTATTTATAAACATGCTAAGGGCCGGTCTCACCAAAAGTCGCTCAACGGCTAACCGCGATTAATTTCTGTTTTAACGGAAAATTGCACCCTACTATTGGTTGACGCTATGGGTTAATCGATGTTAGACGTTAAATGATATTGGAGAGACCGATTCTAACCCTCTAAGCGGTTCGGACGTATAATTCCGCCAAACCGATGATGTCTTCAAAGCGGTTGTTACGTACAATTTTCGACTTCCAAAAACGTTCCGAAAATAGAGGTATTGTACATTTTTGCCAGTGTTTTTCCCCATGGAGTTTTGATGTAGGAGGGTCAGGTGGATTGTTTAGGAACTGCACCCCTACTCCCGGAGGCACAAAGACGCTGATAACTTTTCATGGCTTTGTAAATCTCTATTTCGAAGTATTTCGTTTGAGGTGTAATTCACCTCAAACGAAAATCTCAATCGAAAATCTCAAACGAAAATCTTCAATTTCTCTAATTG
>CM063511.1:51484723-51487223 GCA_032207245.1 Pardosa pseudoannulata | reverse complement strand
TTATTAGTAACCAGGTCTTACATGGTAATGCAACTTTATTCTAGATATGTTATGGGAGATACTCATAGAAACACTAATATGAGATATATTTTTCTAAAAATCGTCTATTTTCTCATACATTCCCTGAACAAATTAGTCTGAGAATATTACATACATGAGAAAAGTATAACATGTATAAACATAATATCGGTAAAATTTATTCTTCATCAATCACATGGCATAAAGTTCGTATTCATTAGTAGCAATGCTTTACATAGTAATGTAACTTTACTCTAGTCATATTGTGGGAGATAACTCATAAAAGCACTAATAGGAGACACATTTTTCTAAAAATCTTTTATTTTATTATAAATTCGTAGAATCATAGTCTAACGCTGGCAAAAGAGACCCGTAAATCTGTTGACTTATAAAAATACAACCCTTAGCGGGGATAATCAAATCTTTGACTTCCCATGAGAAAGAAAACTTGAAAATGGGATTCTGGTTCATAAATAAAACTTGCAGTAAGAGTATATAAACCTGCATAAATATACCAATGATCAATTTTTCTCTGGGTGAATTGGTTTGGGAATATTACATACATTCCAAAAGTATAACATGTATAAACATAAAATCGGTAAAATTTATTCTTCATCAATCACGTGACATAAAGTCCATATCTATTAGTAACCAGGTCTTGAATGATAATGCAACTTTAGATATGTTATGGGCGATAACTCATATAAACAATAATACGTGACACATTTCTCTAAAAATATTTATTTTGTCATAAATTCCCTGGAAGAATTAGTCTGAGAATATTACATATATTCTAAAAGTATAAGGTGTATAAACATAAAATCGAAAAGATTTATTCTTCATCAATCACATGGCATAAAATCTGTATTTATTAGTAGCCAGGTCTTACATGGTAATGCAACTATACTCTAAACATGTTATAGGAGACAACTCATATAAACAATAATACAGACACATTTTTCTAAAAATCTTTTATTTTATCATAAATTCACCGGGAGAATTAGTCTCGGAATATTACATGCATTCCAAAAGTATAAGGTGTATAAACATAAAATCGGTAAAATTTATTCTTCATCAATCACATGGCATAAAGTCCGTATTTATTAGTAACGAGGTCTTACATGGTACTGCAACTTTAGATATGTTAGGGGAGATAACTCATATAAACAATAATACGAGACACATTTTTCTAAAAATCTTTTATTTTATCGTAAATTCTCTGAGAGAATTAGTCTGAGAATATTACATACATTCCAAAAGTATAAGGTGTATACAGATAAATTCGGTAAAAGTTATTTTTCTTCAATCACGTGGCATAAAATCCGTATTTATTAGTAGCCAGGTCATACATGCAACATGGTAATGCAACTTTAGACATGTTATGGGAGATAAATTATAGAAACACTAATACGAGACACATTTCTCTAAAAATCTTTTATTTTATCGTAAATTCTCTGAGAGAATTAGTCTGGGAATATTACATACATTCCAAAAGTATAACGTGTATAAGCATAAAATCGGTAAAATTCATTCTTCATCAATTACATGGAATAAAGTCCGTATTCATTAGTAGCCAGGTCTTACATGTTAATGCGTCTGGACATGTTATGGGCGATATCACAGAAACACATTTTTCTAAAAAAAATTATTTTACATAAATTCATGGAAATAAAATGCTGCAAAAGTAACCCGTCATCTGTTGATTTGTAAAGTTACCATCTAGAGGAGTGGTTAATGACGTGCTTACTTTCCCATGAGAAAAAAATCTTGAAATTACGATTCTGCTGAGGCCCATAAATAAAATATGCAGTAAGAGTGCAAAAGCAGGCAAGAAGATAGCAATGATCTTCAATTTTTCCCTAGGAGAATTAGTTTAGGAATGTAAAAGGAGAAAATCCAGCAGTTATTCTAATTCATCTTTATTTTAGGGTAGTTGGTTTGAAGCACTACGGTCTACTGTTTTGCTGCACAAGAAGTAATGACACCCATATTTAGCTGTGAGAAGTGTGGAAGGAAAGCAACATCGATAAATCACATCCTTAATATGCTATAATAATTTAAAATATTCAAAATACTGTCAGCATCAATGTAATGATCATCATTTTATTTTTCTTAAAACATCACAGAGGGGCTGTAAGCTTTAGAAAATCCTATTAAACAGTAATTAGAAATTAGTGGAAAATTACGTTTTTCAGAAAACTCTACGCATAAAAAATGTTTAGAAGATTTATTTCAGAATAATTCTTCATATTTTTGCATGCAATATTCTCTAATGTATTACCTATAAACTTAGTTTAAGCAATCTATCATAAGCAGAAAATTAATAATAATTTATAATACAAGAAAAAAAACATGTGTTAGTTAAATGCTGGTAAAATTTTAAGGATTATGTCGCTGACAAGTTAATCTATACAGTAAATTGAATGATTTGTGACCAATATTTTACTTAGGATTAATGTCTATAATTACTTTAAAAAGTAAT
>CM063511.1:51457223-51474723 GCA_032207245.1 Pardosa pseudoannulata | reverse complement strand
AGAAAATTTACAAAAAACATAAAAATATACACACTTTTAGCATTTACTGATTTTATTTTGGAAGGAGCATAACTGCTTAAAATCTTCCCTCATTTTATATGATATGTCCAAAATCCTCATTGTTGATTATTGTTTAATTTATTTCTAATTTTAAGAAATTTGTAATTTTAATTTGTTATACATTTTACAGAAAGTTTAATAAAGGCATAAAAACATACACACTTTCAACTTTCACCTATTTCCTTTAGAAGGATCGTGGTTATTTAAAACCTTTCCTCATTTTATCTTAAATGTCTGAAATCCTGGAATCCTTATCGTTGATTATTGTTTCATTTATTTGTAATTTTATTAAATATGTATTTTCAGTTTTTTATAAATTTTACAGTTATTTACATAAAACATAAAAATATACAACTTTCAGCATGCACTGATTTCATTTGAAAGGAGTATAACCACTTAAAATTTTACTTAATTTTATCTTACTTGTCCGAAATTCTCATTGTTGATTATTGTTTAATTTATTTGTAATTTTACTAAATTTGTAATTTTAGTTTGTTATAAATTTTATAGGAAATTTACAAAAAACAAATCCTTTTTCATTTTATCTAACATATCTAAAATCATCATTCTTGATTGTCGTTTAATTTACTTGTAATTTTAGTAAATTTGTATTTTCAGTTTATTATAAATTTTATAAATAATTTACAAAAAAACATAAAAATATACACTCATTCAGCATGCATAGATTTCATTTGAAATGAGCATAACTGCTTAAAATCTTCCCTCATTTTATTTTATATACCCAATATCCTCATTGTTGATTATTGTTTAATTTATTTGTAATTTTAGTTTGTTATAAATTTTGTAGGAATTTTGCAAAAAATATAAAAATATATACACACTTTCAGCATGAACGGATTTCATTTGAAAGGAGCACAACTGCTTTAAATCTTCCCTCATTTTATCTTACATGTTCGAAATCCTCATCGTCGATTATTGTTTAATTTATTTCCTATTTTAATAAATTTATAATTTTAATTTATTATACATTTTACAAAAAGTTTAAAAAAGACAAAAAACATACACACTTTCAATATTCACCAATTTCCTTTAGAAGGAACATGATTATTTAAAATCTATCCTAATTTTATCTTACAATTCTGAAATCAACATTGATTTTTGTTTAATTTATTTGTAATTTTAGTGAATTTGTAGGTTTAATTTATTATAAATTTATAGAAAATTTACGAAAAACATGAAAAACATACTTTCAGCATTTCCTTTAAAAAAAAACGGAACAGTCACTTGAAATCTTTTCTCATTTTATCTTACATGTCTGAAATCATTATTGTTGATTCTTGTTTAATTTATTTTTAATTTTATTGAATTTGTAATGTTCGTTTATTGTAAATTTAAAGAAATTTACGAAAGACATAAAAAACATACTTTCAGCATTTCCCTTAAAAAGAACGGGACGACCACTTGAAATTTTTCCTCATTTTATGTTACATGTCCGAGTCATCATTCTTGATTCTTGTTTAATTGATTTATAATTTTATTAAATTTGTAATTTTAGTTTATTGTAAATTTATGGAAAATTTACGTAAGACATAAAAAATATACTTTCAGCATTTCCCTTAAAAAGAACGGGACGATCACTTGAAATGTTTCCTCATTTTATGTTACATGTCCGAAATCATCATTCTTGATTCTTGCTTAATTTATTTTTAATTTTATTAAATTTGTAATTTTAGTTTATTGTAAAATTTTACGAAAAACATAAAAAACATACTTTCAATTCCTTTAAAAAGTACGGGACGACCACTTGAAATTTTTCCTCATTTTATCTTACATGTTTGAAATAATTAATGTCGATTCTTATTTAATTTATTTGAAGCAAACATATTCTGTGCCTATAAGGTATGAAAATATTAAATTAAGTTGAAGACCGAAGAGTTTAATCTAAAAATTTCCCAAACTTTATCATTTCTTAATGAACAATAGTATGTTTGCGAGAAATTTTCCACTGATCACAGATAGAGTTATTTACCGCAACGAAACAATATTTTCTCTACTCTGAATAAACAAACACATTGTTTATGGAACGAACTTCACAAACTATAGCCAGGACTTCATTTAGTTGTTAATTCGTACCTTTTCTTTGTGCTCCAACCTTCTTTCAGAGAAAGCATTCTTTATTTTTTTTCCTCCTTAACTACTGCCTTTGTAAGAAGGTGATATCCATCAGCGCTCATTATGAGCTCCCAAAAGAAAGGTCGAGTGCAAAAAAAAAGGATAAAGAAATAGACATAAAATTATTCCAGCTCTTTTGTGCAAATAAAGAGAGAGAGAGAGAGAAAAGGAGAGGTTTTGCTAATGAACGAAAAGTCTTTAATTTGCACAGGGTCTTCCAGGCTTTAAAGTAAATTTATTTTGTGGAATTTACAGACAATATAAATCTATGGAAAAGAGGATAGAAAAAATTTTAAGTTAAACTTTTCAGAAACTTATTTATACTTTTCTTTGATTAATAAAAAAAAGAATTTTACCTCTTTTGTTCCACCTTTCACTTCTTTGTAAAGACAAGAAGGGTAAATATATACTTTTAACGAAGTTAAGAATTTTTGTTTTCTATGGTACCAGAAATTGAATTCTGATGATCTGAATTTTCTTTTATTCAATTTAAATTGAACTTGACGGAGAAAATGGTTAGATTCAAAATATAAAAAGTATTTTATCAAAGTGTTAATGATTACCCTTTTATAAAAAAAACTTTCTCCTTTAAGGAAGTTAAATGAATACACTGAGGTTGCTTAATTAACGTAAAGACGTAAAAGTTTCACTGCAGTTAATTATGATTATGAAATCTGTGGTAACTTATTATTCAACGTGTTAAAATCTTAAATTATTCACTCCCATTTCTATGTATAATGACATGAGAAACCCTAGGTGTTCGGAATAAATTTCCTACCCATTTCCAAACATTGCCTATAATAGAAATTTATCGGTTTTATTCTATAACAGTTTCTCATTTAATTTATTGGTTTATATAAGTCGTTAAATATTAAGAGTCTTGAAGTTTTTTCACTTTGATGGCAGTTTAAACTAAGTCATTTATTATAATTTTAAATTATTATCATTATCGTTGTATCTTACAATATAGGATAATTGTGTAGTATTTTACTATAAAATATATATCTCAAAAACACACAATTATACATTTAAATGTGTGTGTGTGTGCGTTTGTGTATGTAATATATCAAAGTTATTAAACCTAAAATATCCATCTAAAATTCCTTTCTCATTCCTTAATACCTAATTTCCCAGCCTTATAATGTCATATTCGAAGGTATGTTAGCCGACTTACACTCCCAAAACAATATGACCACCTATCAATAACGAGTTGGCCCACCTTTGGCGCGAAACACAGCTTCAAACCGCCTTGGCATGGATGCCACAAGTCCTTGGTAGATGGCCGAAGACAGGTTGTACCAGATGTTTAGGCAACGGTTACACAAATCCTAGATATTGCGAATTGGTGGTCTTTGAACTCTGAGCTGCCGTTCCATGACATCCCAAATGTTTTCTATGGGGTTGAGATCCGGTGAGAAAGGCGGTCAAGACATTAACTGGAATTCAGCATCATGTTCCTGGATCCACTAAAACAAAAATTTAGCCTTCTGATACGGGGCGTTGTCCTGTTGGAACATTCCATTTCCAGCTGGAAAAACAGAGGCCACATAAGGGTGCAATGGGTCCGCAATGATGTTCAGATACCCTGTAGCATTCATGGTCTGCTCTACCACAACCATGTATCAAAACATGTATCTGAAGGTAAAATTACTACGTTTTTTAATTTTTTGAGAGCTATCCACTTCGTAACCAGCTGTTAGTCTGGGTATAAATAGTTAGTAACGTGGTGCGCCTTTTAAAAACACATTTACGTTCTATTGTGAACCGCGGTAACTCAATCGGTAAATGTAAAGCTCTCAAAACTAGAAGGTTGCTGGTCTGAGCCGGCCTAAGATCCGCCATGTTCGTTAAGGTGACTGGGACAAGTAAATTATGTTCATGGGCATAAAGTCCTCAAAGTTTTTAATCAATACCTCTAGGAGTGACAGGCCAAGCCTATGGATCTCCTGCTTGGTCCCTGACAATTACGAGGACATGCTTGAGCTAAGTCGTACTTTCACCCTTAAGGTGCTAGTCAAAATGAAAGGCTCACCTCCTTCCCTTAATACGAGTAGCCTCCGGCTCAATCGAGCTTGGTTATACCACGTGACATATGCAACAACAACAATATATACCTCACATGACCTTAAAATACATTATTCAAAACGTTTAGTGTCATAAATTTTAGCAGCAACAGCCGGCCTGAAAGGTAAGATTTCTGAGGCAAATCCTTTATTGTAATCTCTCTACTGTGACTCCATTTGCAGACAAATTGAGCAGTTGTCACTAAACATAGCATCGTCCTACTCTGCCCCTAATTTAAGTTGCAATGTAACATTCTACTAATTCATTTGTTATTGTGAGCATACAAGAAATGCTGCTGGCTGTCTGGTATAATTACTAACTTTATTAAGCGTCTTATAAATAGTTTATCTCTACAGCCTTACACCTCTAGCAGCAATCACAGTCGACGATAGCTCTCTGTTAGAATGTCCACTCTGACATACCATTTAGGATCAAATATCAATATAATTACTCTTGACCGATCTGTACTACTTGTGAGGAAGTATCTCCAGTACTTTTAACCATCTGCAACAGTGTCTAAAATACGCATTGTGGTGCATTCAGTATTAGAAGATCTTCTATTATTTCTATAGCCTTACATCTCTGGCAACTCTCAGAAGTGAGGATAGCTCTTTGTTGGAATGTTTACTCTGCAATACTTAGTATCAAATATCAATATAATTACTCTTGGACGACCTGTACTAATTGTGAGGAAGTATCTCCAGTACTTTTAACCCTCTGCAACAGTTTCTAAAATACACATTGTTGTGCATTCAGTATTAGAATCTTTGATTTGGAAACATCCACAATTAAGACTTGCTAGTAATACTCAAGTTCACAAACACGTCCTGTTACGGACTTTCTGATAACATTCGCACTTCTTGACTTTAAATAAAAGCTTGTGTAGCATGAACTGAAAGGCACGTTCCTGCATTGGACATGCTGCTTCAGACCATCACTATCACAGCTTCACATTCTTCTCATTCAATATTTTCTTCAATAATTTTTACTTTTTCAAACACTTTTAGCTGTGGCCCTTTTTTTTGCATCATTTGTCCTGTTTGTTTTTAAACATTATTTTGAATTACATTTTTATTGTGTGCAAACAAGAAATGCTGCTGTCTGTCTGCTATAAATGCTAACTTTATTAAGCGTTAGATAACTTTATTAAGCTGTAGAGATAAATAGTTTATCTCTACAGCCTTACATATCTGGCAGCTTTCAGAAGAGAAGATAGCTCTCTGTTAGAATGTCTACTCTGACATACAACTTAGTATCAAATATCAATATAATTACTCTTGGCCGACCTGTACTACTTGTGAGGATGTATCTCCAGTACTTTTAACCATCTGCAACAGTTTCTAAAATACGCATTGTGGTGCATTCAGTATTAGAAGATCTTCTATTAGAAAACATCCGCGATTAAGACTCCCTAATAATACTCAAGTCCACAAACACGTCCGGTTGTGTCCTTTCTGATATCATTCGCACTTCTTGATTTTAAGTAAAAGTTTGTGTCGCATGAACTGAAAAACGTGTTCCTGCATTGGACAAGCTGCTTCAGATCTTCAATATCACCGCTTCACATTCATTCTCATTCAAGATTTTTTCAATAATTTTTACTTTTTCAAACACTTTTAGCTGTGGCCCTTTTTTTTACATCATTTGTCCTGTTTGTTTTTAAACATTATTTAGAATTACATTTTTATTGTGTGCAAACAAGAAATGCTGCTGTCTGTCTGCTATAAATGCTAACTTTATTAAGCGTTAGATAACTTTATTAAGCTGTAGAGATAAATAGTTTATCTCTACAGCCTTACATATCTGGCAGCTTTCAGAAGAGAAGATAGCTCTCTGTTAGAATGTCTACTCTGACATACAACTTAGTATCAAATATCAATATAATTACTCTTGGCCGACCTGTACTACTTGTGAGGATGTATCTCCAGTACTTTTAACCATCTGCAGCAGTTTCTAAAATACGCATTGTAGTATATTCAGTATTAGAAGAACTTCGATTTGGAAACATTCACAATTGATACTTTCTAATAATGCTCAAGTCCACGAACACTTCCGGTTACGGTCTTTCTAATATCATTCACACTTCTTGACTTTAAAGAAAAGTTTGTGCCCATGAACTGAAAGGCACGTTCCTGCATTGGACATGCTGCTTCAGACCATCACTATCACAGCTTCACATTCTTCTCATTCAATATTTTCTTCAATAATTTTTACTTTCTCAAACACTTTTAGCTGTAGCCCTATTTTGGCATCATCTCTCCTGTTTGATTTTAAACAACATTTTGAATTACATTTTCCTTAAAAAGTGTTTCAAACTTAACAAGTTGCATGACATTACCATTCCGATGTGTGTAGAAGGCACTCCTCAAACCCAATGTTAGGAGAGGTTTACCTATAATTTTGCGAATTGATGCATTGGCAATAGGTGTAAGACATGCTTTATTTCTTCTCATTTTATGCAGTTCACAATAAACGAATTTTTTGTGAAATTTTAAATGAACCATTTTATTTGATTTATTTACTTACTTTTAGGATCCTGTCATTTTTGAACCCATCGATGAGTGTAATGAATATAACGAATTTTACTTTGAATAAACATGAATCTTGAATTTTGATATTAAGTCAATTAATTAATCGAAATGTTTAGCAGTAATGATAATCAACAATCGAATAAGGTAACTGCTTACCTTCTTTATCCTTGTGATTTGCTATGAAGGATATGTAAAAACTGAAATTATGGATAAAAACAGAAGTCCATTGTCGAAGACAAATTTCCTTTAATTATGCAATACATCAAGCTCATAGTACACAAAATGAATTAAGAATTATGTTAGGTTTTCAATACATGTTTTCCATGTGAATATGAATAAAATACAGATTAAATTAATATAATTCAAAACATACCGAATACCAAACTAACAGCCATCTTTTTCTGGCCTTGAATAATAAAAAAATAAATAGATAAAAGCTGTTGCAGGATGATACCATCTGTTGAAATACAAACAATTAGAACAGAAACCATGTTAAGTTTCCAATACCTGTTTTCCAGATGAATGTGAATAAAACACAGATTAAATTAATTGAATACAAAACACATCGAATACCAAACTAACAGCCATCTTTTTCTGCCCTAGAATAATAAAAACAAAAAAAACAATAAAAGCTGTAGCAGGATGATGCCATCTGTTGCAATGCAAACACTTAGAACAGAAACTATAGAAAATAAAGAATAAAAATGAAACAACTATTATGAGTTATTTAAAAAATAAAATTAAAATAGTAGGTGTTTTATGAAGACTGAACAATGAACTATCTACTGTGTGTTATACGCATGTCGGAATTTCGTCTATACGCAAACTTTAACCTCTATCTCGTGACCTAGCACAGATGACTTTTGTCATAACGTTCCATTTACTTAATTTTAATTTCCTCCATTTAGTTTAGTTTAATTCTATAAGCCCTTAAAATTCAATGTTTGTATCTTTCCTACCATGCTCCCAATCATCACGTTGGTGAGTCGAAAAACCTATTTTTTATCGCATAAGCCGCTCTGGATATTCAATCAGATGACATTACACATACCAGGAGCGTCACTTGGCGTTCTCCTTGGCGAGTGCTGCGTTGGAATAGTTTTATAAATTCGCCCTTTTCATGATATGACATATCCCCACTCCACACATTGGCATGTTTTAGTCCTGCACATGGCGGTTTTCCACCGTGCCACTAGGACACTGGAATGTTGATGAGTGTTCCAGCCATCAGCGGTTGCAATCAGGCGTTTCAGTCTTGCAGACACAAGAGATACTCTTGACTTGGACTTGACTTGCAGATTTCCAGACTGGCGGTTCTCATCCGGACAGACAGGATGGAGGAGAGGGAGAGACATAGATCCTGAAACGAGAAGAGGAGCTCGGAGTTCCGTCCACTATAATTGTCTTATTTTTTTTAGTCCATTTTTGTTTTCTCCTTTCTTTTTATTAATTTTTATCTAAAAAAAACTCAATCAATTGGCTTCTATTAATTTTTTTTTAATTTTGTATTAATATCAATAAAATTCATTAATTCAGTAACTTCTCCTTTTTTTAATGCCTATTGTGTTTTTAATTTAAGATTTAAACTTAAGTTGGCGAAAAATCAAATTTAATTTAAATATTAAATATCGAGTTAAGGACATAACGCGTATTTCCACTATACATCACCCACTCAAATAATATATTTTTATTGTCTTTTCTATGGGTTTATTTTTCAGGTACAAACCTTTTTATGTTTTGCTCGACTCCTACTTCCCATAAAAACCCAACTTCCACAGAAAACTCTTTTGCCGAACGCTGGCCGATTGGTTAGGGCGCTGATCGTCAGTACCAGAGTTCGTGGGTTCGAATCCCACTATGGCATGGATGTTCGTAGTCGTTCGGAATCGGCTTTAAACAGTAGGTCCCGGTCTCATTAGCCCTCGTGTGCAAAACAGTAGACCGTAGCAATCCAAACCAAACCAAAGCAATCCATAGAAAACTCAATACCATAATTTTATATCACGTTCCAATAATTCACATACTTATTTTTTCTCAATCTACGAATTATGTTCAATATTATGACCATGAATCTATATATAAGTACACAAAAGAATAATTATTTAATTCCATCGGCGGAAGTGAACTTAAGTTTATGTCATTTAGTTTCCCTGTCACGGTGTATCTCCTTCACGACCTATCTTAGTCCTTAATTATGCAAGTTTCATCACGTGACATTTAAGATCCCAAACGCAAGAATACAAATGACCGTTCATAACAGAGGATGGGATGTTTCGATGGAGCGAACTAATCACCTAAAATTTCCCTTTTAGGGTCCATTCTCAAAGGCTATACTTAAAGTTAAATAAATTACTACCTCGTTAATGAAGCAGTAATATATTTCAGTTTAGAGTACAAGTACTGACTGAAATTCGTCATTAAAAGACAGAGTTTAAATTTTGAGAACGAATCGGGAGGTAACTTCAATTTAGTTACTTCTTTAAGCGTGTAATTATCATATTTATAATTGTATTAAAACATATTTTCTAAACTCCAGTTTTCTGGGAATTATATAACAATTAACGCTTTGTATATCAAGATTCTTGAATAGAAAATAATTTCTTTAAATATTGAAAGCAAAAATATAAATAAAAGAATTAAAATTATTAAAAAAATTATTGGTAAAAAAGTATACTTTTAAAAAGAATCTAATATGAATTAAATTTAGTTACCGAGTTTGGTTTGGTTTAGAGAGCTAAAGTCTACTGTTGCCACTCGCATGCTAATGAGCTTGGGTAGAGGATTAGTTTGGGGAACTACGATCTTCTGTTTCTCTGCATGAGTGCTAATGAGAAGGTGTTAGATTTGGTTTGGTTAGATTTGGAGCTCTACTGTCTACTGTTTTGTAGTACAAGTGCTAATGAGACCGGTCTTTGTTTGGTTTGAAATACTACGGTCTACTGTTTTACTGCACGAATGCTAATAAGTCCGAGTTAAGATGTGTGGAAAATTACAGTCTACTGTTTTGCTACACGAGTGCTAATCACACCAATTTTGTTTTGGTTTGGTTTGGAGAGATAAAGTCTACTGTTGCCTAGAGGATTAGTTTGGAGAACTACGATCTTCTGTTTCTCTGCATGAGTACTAATAAGACCGCGTTAGATTGGGTTTAATTAGATTTAGAGCTGTACTGTCTACTCTTTTGCAGCAGAAGTGCTAATGAGACAGAGTTTTGTTTAGTTTGAAGTGCTATAGTCTACTGTTTTGCTACACGAATACTAAAGAGTCCGAGTTAAGATTTGTAAGGAGAATTACAGTCTACTGTCTTGCTACATGAGTGATTATGACACCAAATTTGGTTTGACTTGGTTTGGACAGCTAAATTCTACTATTTGCCACTCGCATGCTAATGAGTCTGGTTTGTGATGTGTTTGGAGAACTACGGTCTTCTATTTCTTTGCATGAGTGCTAATGAAGCGGCGTTAGATGGTTTGGTTTGATTTGGACTACTGTTGTCTACTATTTTGCAGCACAAGTGCTAATGGAATCGGGTTTTATTTGGTTTGAAGAGCTACAGTCTACTGTTTTGCTACACGATGTCTAATGAATCTGTGCCTACTGCTTAACCCGTGTTTACTATTTTGCAGCACAAGTGCTGCAAAAGGCTATATAAGGAGTGCTGAGGCAGGCAGGAATTAATTTTGCTCTATACGAAGTTGCAAGTTTTCCAGAATGGCATGGAAGGCACAAATAGTTTTCGCTAAAGGTTGCAACTTGAGGATATAATCACCCGATTTTTTAAAATATGATTATAATTACGTTGGTTTGTTTTAGGTTAAAATATTACTACACACACACATACCCATATACGCACATATACATATATAAATATATATATGGCATTGCATAAAGCGCATGTGCTGAATAGATCTCTTTTTAACATAGATGCAATTCTCCTTCGCCAAGTGTGTTTTATGTTCGAGTGTTTGTAATTTCGTGACCAGGAAATACTGCTTAAAGCACCAATTAAGAAGGGTTACAAAAATCCATGCCAAATGTTGGATTCAAACCCGCCGACTAGGTAACAAGGAGAAGAGTCCTTCTTTTATGCCATTATTCGGCATCATTACATAGAAAAATTTAAATTATCTATGTATTGAATCTATTTCTGGTGTTTTTAATTTTAATTTTTTTAATTTAACACATCCAACCTTTGTTTCAGTAATAATCATCCAATTATGCTAAAGTGATAAATGAGGCGTAGGTTTAGTATCGCTATTTGACATTAATTGTGCTAAAATTAAATAAATTAAATAAATTAGTTGTGATAATAAAATTGATAATAATAATGTAACTGATAATAAATTGGGATAATAAAATTGATAATAATAATGTAATTGATAATAAATTGTGATAATAAAATTGATAATGATAATGTAATTGATAATAAATTGTGATAATAAAATTGATAATAATAATGTAATTGATAATAAACTGTGATAATAAAATTGATTATGATAATGTAATTGATAATAAATTGGGATAATAAATTTGATAATAATAATGTAATTCATAATAAATTGGATTAATGAAATTGATAATAATGTAATTGATAATAAATTGGGAATAATAAAATTGATAATAATATTTAATTGATAATAAGTTATGATAATAAAATTGGTAATAATAATGTAATTGATAATAAATTGGGATAATAAAATTGATAATAATAATGTAATTGATAATAAATTGTGAAAATAAAATTGATAATAATAATGTAATTCATAATAATCTGTGATAATAAAGTTGATAATAATAATGTAATTCATAATAAATTATGACAAAATTGAATAAATTGTGATACTTTTACTTCTGTGGAATCACCGAAGAAATACTAAAAATTAACTAGTCTTTTCAGATTTACTACGGAAAACTATAATTTGTGTGCGTTATACGATGATGTAAAAGCTTTAAGAATCCTTACATCTATTTAAGATTATTTTATAAAATTATCATGGTAGGATTTCTAATTCAACATTATCGTACACTTTTAAATATTTATCTGATTTTATTAAGCATTCGAAATTAAAAAGAGTTATTTCTGTCATTATGTTATCGAAAATCTAAACATTCAGAGTTAGTGTTATTATAATTTTAGTTAGTAAACTATATTTAAAATTAGAGATTACGCACATATTTTAAAACACCCCAAGTCCATTTCTTTTCAATTTATAGAATTTAATTATCACGTAATTGTATTATTTCAGCAATAAACTTAGTATGTGCAATGAAAATTAATGACATCTCTGAAAAGTAAATTGATTTAATCAAGCCATTGTTGTACTATTTTCGAGTTACAATACTTTCTCTCAGCTTACAAAGGTTTCTCTATGGAAACGTATATAGTCGGAAAGGCATTTTCTACTGATTTCTCCGGCTTATTGTGCCCATTGTAGGGATTTCATACAATAAAAGGTAGTAGTTAAGGAAACGCCATTTAGTAAAGGGAATTCCGTTCCATAAAAGGGCAAAGGTCCCTTTTTGTATCTCAGCAATTGATTTTAAAAATATATTCTCGAATATTTGATATCATTGTTTCAAACACGTAAAGAATATTATTTTAATCTCAAATATACAAATGAAATATTTACTGAAAAAAATGTATTGAGAAAAAAATTATTTTCTACAACAAATAAAAAGTGAGCCATGGTATCTTAGTCAACAAAGGGAGCGATTTCAAGAAAGGAAGTTTGAGATTTCGAGACAAGCAAAAGACCTGTTGTATTCATTAATGAGGACTGGAGTACTTAAAATAAACTCGTGGTCGCCCCTTCCTCGGAGTTCCTAAATGATACCTCTGGAGGGGATAGGCCAAGCCTGAAGGTCTTCTCATTGATCCAATGCTTCCAAAATTCGAGAAGTCACTTTGTTTATATTGTCCCTGTTGTATTAATTTATGGTGACTGGAGTACGTAACAGAAGACCGTGGTCGCCATGTCCTCCACGTTCAAGGCCAAGCCTATAGGTCTTCTGATTGGTCTAATGCTTCGAAATTACGAGAAGCCACTTTTTTGTGTTGTCTCTGTTGTATTCATTCATGGTAACTGTAGTAAGTAAAATAAGCTCGGGGTCACCACGTCCTCCAAGTTCCTTAACGATACCTCTGGAGTGGATAGGCCAAGCTTTCAGGTCTTCTGATTAGTCCAATGATTCGAAATCACGAGAAGCCACTTTGTGTTGTTCCTGTTGTATTCATTAACGGTGACTGGAGTACGTAAAATAAGCTCGTGGTCGCCACATCCTCCAAGTTCTTAAACGATACCTCTGGAGGGAATAGGCCAAGCCTGCAGGTCTTCTGATTAGTCCAATGCTTCGAAATTACGAGAAGCCACTTTGTTTGTGTTGTCCCTGTTGTATTCATTAATGGTGACTAGAGTACGTAAAATAAGCCGGTGGTCGCCATGTCCTCCACGTTCATAAACTATAACTCTGGAGGGGATAGTCCAAGCATGTAGGTCTGCTTGGAAATTACGAGTAACCACTTTGTTTGTGTTGTCCCTTGGAAGTAATTTTGGTCCCCTATATTGTACTCCCATAATAAAATGGCTATCAAATATCTAGGGCTTGGTAATTATGAAGGCTATAAAAAGGAAAGGATGCAATGGAAATAGCAGAAAAAAAATATTTGATATTTCTTTTATAAAAAAATGTAGATTACTTTACATAAGGAATTTGTAAATACCTTTATAGGAAAGTTATATCCCTAGAGACTTCAGTATAATTTTTAATTTAAAACATTGTATGCGGGAACATTTCGCAACGGAATTGCACCGGGAGCGGCCGTTTTGCTCTTAAATTTAGTTAGTCAGTTAAATCTCAATAGATCGAAAATTATTTAATTTTTTAACCAACTTTTCGTGTTTTATATTGAAATATATAAACAAATATATAAATAAAAATATATAAATAACAACCATAAGATTTTTGTAAGCAAAAAAAATATTTTTAGTGGATAAATTTATAATAGTGTCATAAATATGAAAAATCAAATAAAAATAGTAGTAAATAGTTTTAATTTTTTCGAATTATGTTATATATAAATATTTTTAAATTCCAGAATCTATGTAGTAGACAAGAATATTCGGCTTCGTTTTTCTGTATATACCGATCTTTTCGTACCACAAACATACCATGTTGTTACACTAACGCTGTACTATTACGTGACCCGCACTGAAGTATCAATCGTCAGAAAACGTACTAGTAAGTGTCCCGCATACAATGTGTCAATAAATTTAATCACAGTTTATTACAGTAATAATCAAGCTAATCTATTCAAATAATAAGTAAAACTTTGAGATGAAAATAAATATTTTCATCGCCATTTGGTGTGAATTCTGCAAGAAAATTATCCATTGGATCCGAAAGCATAGAACACAGTATCACAAATCAACATCCTACTGATTCCTACTGACATTCTAAATGTTTGTATGCCGATTTACTACACATAAATGTTATATAAACTAAAAAACTCCAACTTGAAAAATTCAGGCAATGTATGTTTGAAAAATAAACCTACATGAAAATATTAAATTCACATAGATATACATTATTTTTCTTTGTAGTGAAAGGTAATAACATTAATCCATAAAGTTCCTATTCTTTAGAGTCTCCCGTTTCGGAATAAGATAAAGTATAGTATCATCGCGGATTTGCAAACATTTTACATAGTAATACTTTCTACACAAAAACAATACTTTGTATATATATGCAGTATAGGAAAAATTTAAAAAGAACTAGAATGTCAATATTATAAGATTAAATTAAAACTTACATTAGAATAGTTGCAAAGCACCACAGAAGTATATTTTTAGAATAATAGGATAATTCCGTTCCTCCTTCCAAAACTGAAAGGTATTTAAATTGGTATGTTTTAGTAGAATATTTAAGAGTATTTAACAAGGAGATTTCAGAGCACTCATAATGAAATTAAGTTTATGTATGGTTGTAACACTAAATTACATTGCTGGACAACGCTAGCGCCGGAGACTGACCGAGGGACGATTGCGATGTCAGTAAACCCCCCCTCCTTAGACCTTATTGGACAAGAGGGGTTGCTAACGCGGGACAGTCTTCTTTGGCCCTGGCAACAAGAATCTTTGGATTCTGCTCTGCAGATCTGAAAGCCCTTTCAAAGGAAAAGCAAACCAAGACGGAGTGAACGGAGAACTTCAGCAGCTCAACCATTTTTTTCATATGCATATATAGTCATTAGCGACAAGGAGTTGCTCCAACATTCCAGCGATTTACGGCTTCTCCATATTGAGATTTAATATGTTATTCACGTCACCAGATTGTTCAAAAATAGAATTGTAAATAAAGAGTCTGGAAAAGGATAAGTCTTCGCTCATTTGTATCTGGTGTCCTAATTCTTTGTGTTATCTCAATAGGCCTGGTATAAGTCATTGGTACACCATAATAGGTTATACAGTAATGAAAATTTTCTTTCAAACAAAAATTACAAAAGTTAACATAAGCTATCTTCCACAACTTTGAATTCCTAAGTCCAAAAACTTTTTTCTCGAAATAAGAGTGTAGGGAAATTATGTCAATGATCTTTATTCCTTTCTCAAGGTAAAGTACAGATTATTAGAGAAAAATGCATGCACCTTAAAGATTTCTATGGGAGTTTTCGAACCTTAATCTAAAAACCATTTCTTCATCTGTTGAAATATTATTGTTTCTTTCAAAGAAGAATACGTCCTTTTTTCTCTTACTCTGAATCTATTTTAAACAGCTACTGTCCCCAGAGGTTATCTATGGGGCAAAGGTACACTTTAAACTCTCGTCAAGTGGAAAGAGAGAAGAAAAGAAAAAGATTATAGGTATTCTCGTAGAGTTTCTTTCTTTCAACAATAGAAGTAAATTTGCTTTGTGCTAATAATTGCTACTAGGAAATTGTTTTATAGAAGACAATGGGCTGAAATTAGTATTTATTTAAAAATAAGAAATTGGCTGAAAACATAGATAAAGAATATGAATAAAACAAAAATGGAAAGCTGTTTTTTCATTTAAGCGTTAACAAATTTGGTTGACAAACTGTGAATATCAGTATGATTTCAGATATTGAAAGTCTACCTGTGATCTTCAACTTTCGACAGATTCTTTAAAATTTTAGAAAATTTGGAATGGATATGCATAGCATTTTGATTCAGTTTAAAGCTGATTATGACAGAATTGATAGAAAAATGCTTCTTAGGGCTATATATAAATTTTAATTCCATCGAAACTTATCAGTCTAGTGAACATAACACTAAGTGAGATTTTTCTTGCATCAAACTACCTAGACTGACTATTTTGAAGCTAAAAATGATGTACGGCAGAGTGATTTCCTTGCATGTTTTATTTTCAATTTGGATCAGATTCAATTTAGTACCAGAGTACCAGATCGACAGTTCAAAGATTTATCTGAATATTCTGGTACTAATACCAGAACATTTTCATCAAGTCAGTCCCATTTTTTTCTTATGCAGGTAACATTGCTATTATGTATAGAACTAAAACATATTTATTACAAAAGCTTATTGCGACTGTAAAAATAAGAAGAAAAAAAACATTTAACTGTTAATGAAAATAAAAATCAATATATACCTGTAAGACACAAGCGACTTTAAATTTCCTGAAATTTGGCTATCCTTAATTAGAAATGGTAAATGGCTCCAATGGGAACAGTCAAAACCTATTAGACAACGTAATTAAACGTCACACTGTTGATACTAATCGATGTCTAAATGGGTAAAGGAAATTCTTAAAATCAAAACTTGTAAAAGTAAAATCAAAACTTTTATTACATTAAGCCATCATAAGACCTGCGCTTTCATATGGCTTAGGAACCTTGGATGAGACAAAATCTCATAAAAAAAAAGACTTGGAGTCTTGGAAAGTTTTACATAATATCCTTGGTGCTGTAAACATGAAAGAAACATGGCAGCACATATACAACGAAAAACTAAACAAGATGTACAGAGACCCTGACATTATAAATTTCATATAAGTAACCAGGGTGAAATTCGCTGTATACGTATTCTGAATAGACCCATCATCTAGAACATAAAGATTCTTCCATTTGAGACCTATTAGAGTCCTAATCAAAGGTAATCCTAGGTCGAGATGGGTAGAAGGCATACAAAAGGATTTTAAGATACTAAAAGTTACCAACAGGCTATCCATGGCAAAGAAGAGAGAGGAATGAAGGATGATTGGTGGGAAAGCCTTCACCACCAAAGGGCTGTCAAGCCAGTAAAAAAGAAGAAATTAATAGAACTGTTGTAATGTACTTACAACACTAACACCAGTGTTTGTTCTCAAAGGGAAACCACAGTAAAATATAATACCTTATATTTGAACTAAAACATTTATTATGTACACTAATTATTTACAGACATTATTTCTGGATTAATATATACAACATTCATTACTCGACGTTCATCATTGTAGAACAATTCATTACAATTTTCTTTTTGTTTTCCTTAATCAAAAGGCATCGACGTCCTTTACGTCATTTAGCATTGACATAATTATTACCAAGGTAATAATTGTGAATATTATCAAGTTTACTTCCAGTAATTACAGGAGAGCAGGCTGAGGCTGTCATCTGGCTGTATGTCGGTGTCCACGTTAGGGTGTACAAGACGTCGGTGCGACAATGTGGACATGCGGGACGTCTATGCGAGCTT
>CM063511.1:51414723-51452223 GCA_032207245.1 Pardosa pseudoannulata | reverse complement strand
AGATAGTAGCAATTAAGTTAAAGTTTCCTTCTGCGTACAAATAGACCTCACTTTTAAAACTAGGCCAAAAAGCAATCAGGCATTGTTAGAATGGGTATATCCTACGAAATCTGTTGGCTGAAATTAATTAACAATAAATACTTCCTTTACTTTATATCCTTCCTTCACTTTAAAAGCAATACTTCCTTTACTTTATACGAGTAAGTAAAAAGATACTTACTTCTTTTAAATATGGTAAAATACTTTCCTCAAATTATTATCTTTATGTAGATGTTTGGTTTGGTGTGGTGTGCTATTATCTCCTTTTTGCTACACCAGAGCTAATGAGACTGAGACTCAAAATTCTAAACCGCTAAGAGTTACATTTGGCGAAAAGCAGCCAAGTTATATGGCGAAAAAAATCTATAACAGCACGGGGACTTCATTAAAACATTTATTTTTACTTTTTAAAATGTTAAAATATGTACAAATCTCTAATTAATTTTTATTTTATAAGATCTGGGTATCATTCATTTTCAAATAGGAAACATAAATTTAATTACTATCTACGTTTATTGATTTTAAAAATTATGCTCAGCATATAAAAGGAGAATTAATTGTATCTGTAAAAAATACTAAGTCTCATAAAACAAAATATAATAAACTATACCTGAAATTAAAAAAAAAAACTTATGTAAAAGTATTTTACTGATATACAGATTCTTTTTCCATTAAACAAAGAATAATAATCAAGATATAAAAGTTCTTTTTTTTTAATCTTTTAAAGTTAAAAATATATCTACAAATTTTTATTTTGTTTTAAATTAAAATAATTTCTACAGATAGATAGATAGATTATTTTAGTTATGTATACGAAGTATTAAAAGGAGGGTGCAACCCCTGCTTCATAAAAATATGAAAGCCTATAGATTAGAATAAACATTATTGAGCAAATAATATATTTCATGCAATCTTACTATGATACCTTTCCTCCTTCAAAAACTAAAAACACTCACTATTTAAATTGTTACCTTTACATGATAAAAAGTTTTGTTCAAAATTATTTAATATGAGGACACCAGTGCATCCTTAACAAAACAGAATACAGAGGCGGAAAGTTCAATAAAAGTAACTTTTCTTCCGAACAGAAATTGCAAAAGAGAAAAAAAAGGCGATCATACAAAACTTTGTCTTTATAAATGTACGGAGAACTGTTTTCTCGAAATAAGAATTGCAGTAAAATAAAACCAATGGCCTACATTTTGCTTTCTTGAAGCAAAGTAAAGATTATTAGAGAAAAGGAAAGTATGTAACATGAATATTGCTATGGGAGCGTCCAAACCTTAACCTAGCATCGAATTGTCTGAGTATGAATTTTCCCTTCCAGGAAGAATTTCTCTCCCTTTTTTTACTGTTATATTCTATTGATTCTGTTTTAAACAGCCATTTTTACAATGGGTCATATCTCTGCTAAAGGTACTTCTCGAACTTTCGTTGAGTGGACAAAGAGGAAAAGAAAGCTATAAAAAGGGAGGAAACCAGAGAATGTGTATTCTCCAACAGATTTTGTTTTGACAGAAGAAGTAAATTTCGCCAAACCCAAAAAGTAGGAATTAAGTTAAAGTTTCAGTACTTCAGTACTTCAGTAATTAAGTTAAAGTACAAATAGACCTCACTTTTAAACTAGGCAAAAAAGGAATCAGGCATTGTTGGGATGGGTATATCCTACGAAATCTGTTGGCTGAAATTAATTAACAATAAATACTTCCTTTACTTTATATCCTTCCTTCACTTTAAAAGCAATACTTCCTTTACTTTATACGAGTAAGTAAAAAGATACTTACTTCTTTTAAATATGGTAAAATACTTTCCTCAAATTATTATCTTTATGTAGATGTTTGGTTTGGTGTGGTGTGCTATTATCTCCTTTTTGCTACACCAGAGCTAATGAGACTGAGACTCAAAATTCTAAACCGCTAAGAGTTACATTTGGCGAAAAGCAGCCAAGTTATATGGCGAAAAAAATCTATAACAGCACGTGGACTTCATTAAAACATTTATTTTTACTTTTTAAAATGATAAAATATGTACAAATCTCTAATTAATTTTTATTTTGGAAGATCTGGGTATCATTCATTTTTCAAATGAGAAACATAAATTTAATTACAATCTGCGTTTAGTGATTTAAAAAATTATGCTCAGCATATAAAAGGAGAATTAATTGTATCTGTAAAAAATACTAAATCTCATAAAACAAAATATAATAAACTATACCTGAGATTTAAAAAAAATATATATATAAAAGTATTTTATTGACATACAGATTCTTTTTTCATTAAACAAAGAGTAATAATCAAGATATAAAAGTTCTTTTTTTTTCTTCTTTTAAAGTTAAAAATATATCTCCAAATTTTTATTTTGTTTTAAATTAAAATAATTTCTACAGATAGATAGATAGATTATTTTAATTATGTATACGAAGTATTAAAAGGAGGGTGCAACCCCTGCTTCATAAAAATATGAAAGCCTATAGATTAAAATAAAAACATTTTAGAGCAATAATATATTTCATGCAATCCTACTATGATACCTTTCCTCCTTCAAAAACTGAAAACACTCACTATTTAAATTGTTACCTTTACATGATAAAAAGTTTTGCTCAAAATTATTTAATATGAGGACACCAGTGCATCCTTAACAAAATAGAATACAGAGGCGAAAACTAAATAAAAGTAACTTTTCTTCCGAACAGAAATTGCAAAAGAGAAAAAAAGGTGATCACACAAACTTTGTCTTTATAAATGTTGGAAGAACCCTTTTCCGAAATAAGATTGCAGTGAAATAAAACCAATGGCCTACATTCCGTTCTCTTGAAGGAAAGTAAAGATTATTAGAGAAAGGAAAGTATGTAACATGAATATTGCTATGGGAGCGTCCAAACCTTAACCCAGCATCGAATTGTCTGTTTGTTGAAGTATGAATGCTCCCTTCCAGGAAGAATTTCTCTCCCTTTTTTTACTGTTATATTCTCTTGATTCTGTTTTAAACAGCCATTGTTACAATGGGTCATATCTCTGCTAAAGGTACTTCTCGAACTTTCGTTGAGTGGACAGAGAGAAAAAAAACTGTATAAAAAGAAGGAAAGAAGAGGATGTGTATTCTTCGAGAGATTTTGTTTTGGCAGTAGGCTTAAATTTTGCCAAATGGAGATGGAGAAATTATGTTAAAATTACTTTCTGGGTAGAAATAGACCTCACGTTTAAACTAGACAAAAAGGGATTAAGGCATTGTTGGGATGGGTATATCCTACGAAATCTGTTGGCTGAAATTAATTAACAATAAATACTTCCTTTACTTTATATCCTTCCTTCACTTTAAAAGCAATACTTCCTTTACTTTATACGAGTAAGTAAAAAGATACTTACTTCTTTTAAATATGGTAAATAATTGTTCTTAATTAATTATCTTTACGTAGAGGTTTGGATTGGTTTGGAGCTCTACTATCTATTTTTTTCTACACTAGAGCAAATGAGATTGAGACTCAAAATTCTAAACCCTTAAGAGGTACACTTGGTGAAAAGCAGCCAAGTTATTTGGTGAAAAAGATCTGTAACAGCGCGTAGACTTCATATAACATTTATTTTTACTTTAAAATTGCCTATAGCTTTTTTAAAATGTTTAAATATGTACAAACCACTAATTAAGTTTTATTTTTAAAGATCGGGATACCATTCTTTTTCAAATCAGAAATATAAATTTAATTACAATCTGCGTTTAGTGATTCAAAAATGAATCTCTGCATATAAAAGAAGAATTAATTGTACTTGTAAGAAAATACTGAGTTTCATAAAAAAAGAAAGTTTATTTAATAAACTATACCTAAGAATTAAAAGAAAATTTATATAAAAGTATTCTACTGATATAAAGATGCTTTTTATTTTTGTAACAGAGTAATAATCCAAAATAAAAGTTATTTTGGTTCATTGCAAGGTGTTTTTTTTTAATTTAAACTTGTGTTATCCTACAAAGTTTTTTATATGTTTTATATTAAAATACTATCATCGGATAGATGATATTATCTGTGTTTAAGAGAAATTAAAATATGGGTGAAACTTCAGCTACATAATAGTAAGAATTTTCATAAATAAGAATAAAAGCAATATAGAACAAAAATATATTTTATGCAAACCTACTATGATGTCTTTCCTCCTTCAAAAGTTGAAAACACTATTTAAATTGTTATTTTTACATGATAAAATATTTTGCTCTAAATTATTTAATAAGAGGAACACCAATGCATCCGTAACAAAATAAAATACAAAGGCGGAAAACACAATAGAATCAATAGACAACTTTTCTTCTGAACAGAAATTACAACTGAGAAAAAAATGCGATCACACAAAACTTTGAATTTATAAATGTTGGGAAACCCTTAATATTGCAGTGAAATAAAACCAATGGACTACATTTCGTTCTCTTGAAGTAATGTAAAGATTATTAGAGAAAGGAAAGTATGTAATATGAATATTGCTATGTGAGCGTCCAAACCTTAATCCAGCATCGAATTGTCTGTTTGTTGAAGTATGAATGCTCCCTTCCCAGGAAGAATTTCCCTTTTTTTACTGTTATATTCTCTTGATTTTGTTTTAAACAGCCATTGTTACAATGGGTCGTATCTCTGCTAAAGGTACCTCTCGAACTTTTGTTGAGTGGACAGAGAGAAAAAAACTATAAAAAAAGTAGGAAAGATGAGGATGTGTATTCTCCAAGAGATTTTGTTTTGGCAATAGGTGTAAATTTCGCCAGACAGGGAATGGAGAAATTACGTTAAAGTTATTTTCTGCGTAGAAATAGACCCAAGACTGGACAAAAAAAAGGATTAAGGCATTGTAAGTATTGGTATATCCTATGAAATCTGTCGACAATTCTTAAAATATAAGCGAAGTAAGAAAGAGTGCAATGTTCTTGTACCGATGTACATTCCCACGATAGTCAGTACGTGCATAAATTGCAGCTGTGGAATAAACTTCCCAAAAAGAATTTAGGTGCAGCTGTTGACTTTCGATTTTTACTGGGGACCTCTGAGAAGGAGCTATAGATCACGGACTGGCACAAGTGCAACGGTCAAGCCCAGACAGGGATGTAGCCGTGAAATATGGGGGCAAGGGATAAAATATAATATTAATAAACAATATAACACTTCATTTACTTTATATCCTTCCTTTTCTTTAAAAACAACACTTCTTTTACTTTATACAAGGAAATAAAAAGATACTTACTTTTTTTAAACGTGGTAAATTTCCTCAAATAATTATCTTTGCTTTGAGGTTTGATTTGGTTTGGAGCGTTACTATCTACGTTTTGCTACACTAGAGCTAATGAGATTGAGACTCAATTCTAAATCCTTAAGAGGTACACTTGATGAAAGGCCTAAAATAGACTTGTCTTTTCAATTAGACAAAAAGATGTTAAGGCATTGTTAAGATGGGTATATTCTATGAAATCTTAAGCTCGAAATTAATAAATGATTTAATACTTTCTTTTCTTTCTTCTAGGAAATAATAGTATACTTCTTTTAAAAGTGGTAAATTACTTTCCTCAAATAAGTATCTTTACATAGAGGTTTGGCTTGTAGCTCTTCTATCTATTTTTATACGCTAGAGCTAATAAAGTTAAGACTCAAAATATCAAAGCCTCAAACGTTCAATACTATACTTGACGAAGTAAAGAAGCAGTCATGTTATTTTGTGAAAAAATCTATCCAGCACGTGGACTTTAGAGTGTCAAATGAAATGGATTTTCACATATATTTCCAACACAGTGTTTACGATAAAATAATAATGAGTTATCATAATTGTATTTTTAAAATCTAGTTATGAAAACATGGTTCACGATTATGTACTTTACACTGAGAAAGGAAAAAGTGACGTAAGAGAACTTTTAAAATGTTTCTTTTAGTACAATGTATTTTTAAACTTTCCTAAGAGTTTACTGAACTACAAAAAAAAGTTTTACTTCTTTGCATATATTTATAGATATATCTATACATATATATCTATACATATATATATACATATATATACACATATATACATATATATATATATACATAGACATATATATATATATATGTGTGTGTGTGCATGTGTGTGTTTGTGTATCTCGCAGATTTTTACGTAGGATTATTAGATAGGAGATTCATTTTTAATGTATCTTAAGTATAAAAATATTCTTTTATACTTCTTATACAAGAAATATATTCTATTCAAATACAGCATTTTCACTGTCTATACTTCTTAAATGAGGAAAACAAAATTTAACGAGTTCCAAACTTATTAATAATAAAAAAACATAGATTAGAGTAAAACCAATGCATTGCAAAGGTATATGTTATACAATTCTACCAGAATCTCTTTTCGTCTGCAAAAAGCATTTAATTTTTTTATTTAATACTTTACGAACTATTTTTGCACATAGAAGAGTGCTGCTTATCGGTACCAGTGTTCACAGGAACTAACAACACTGCTGCACTACTGATCGTAGCTATTCGGAATCGGCTTAAAACTGTAGGTCCCGATCTCATTAGCCATCATGTAGCAAAACAGTAAATCTTAACGCTCCAAACCAATCAATGTTGTAGGAAGGCTATCCATAAAGAGATCTAGCTTTTAGAGCCCATTTTGAACAGCTATGAACATCTAGTAGGATTCGAACTTATGTATTACGATACCAAGCATCAGTGACTCCTCCCCATTTAACAAACATTTAAGTTTAGTATCTTTCTACACGTTATTCAGTAAAACCGTTGTGCCAAAAATATTTATTAATTATTTTTGAGTGCATTCGTAACAAAATTACGTACGGAAATGCGTAATTACAGTAAAAAAAATTTCGCCCAAACGAAAATTACAAAGCAGACTATGAAAAAAAGCGGTCACATAACTTTGCTTTTATAAATGTTCATAGCATGGTCAGGAATACTCATAATCCGAAATGAAGTCAACGAACTTCTTCCGTTCTCTTCAAGTAAAATAAAGATTATTAGAGAAAAGAATGTATGTCGCATAATGATTACTTTGGAAAATTTCTAAGTTTAATTCAACAAGAAATTGTCTACTTCCTCAAATACGATTGTTCCCTTCGAGTAGGAATTTAACTTTATTTCTTTTTCATTCTTCTGATTCTGTTTTAAACAGCTATTCTTACGAAAGGTCATCTCTTCTGGCAAAGGTGCTTTCATCAAATAGAGAGAGAGAAAGAGAGGGGGGGATATAGCAAAAATAGAAAAAAAAGAATACACATTCTGAAAAAGATTCTATGTTGGAAGTAAATTTTGTTCTATTTAAAGATTTATTAATTTTATTGTAATTTAAAGATTTTCAGATATCTTTAAAATTACTTTTTGTTATATAAAATTTGTTAGAAAGCATTTCTGTTTTTCATTAAAATTCTAGTCTTTTTTGTGAAAAACAATAAATTTTAACAGTTTCTCGTATATCGTAAATCGACCCGAAAGTCTTGCAGGAAATCTTCAGTTTTATAAAACAACTTACTGAGCATGCTCTAAATGAGCTGAGAAGACTTTTTAAAAATTGGGGGGCTTTGTAGCTGAACCGCCATACAGATTTTCTATAAACTTATTAGTAAAAATCATTAAATTCTATTACACTACTTTATATCCCTCTATTCAAATCAGACGGAAGGTATCCAAGAATCGTTTTATTTTCATAAATTCAATGTTATGAAAATAAAACGTGTTATACAATTTTCGGGGACAAGTAGAATTATTCGTTTATTTCTTTTTAAAACGATATTGATGAAGTCCCTCGATCAAAGAAAATTCTATTATATAATCAGCTGAAATTAATTTCTCTATAAAACTTAAGGGAGAGTCCAAAGTTTAAATAACCAGTTTTGCTTAGCATTACTTAGTTATACTTAGCATTTTGCTTAGCCTTTAGTTAGCAAATGATAACAAATAATAAAAAATGTCATTTTACAAAACATATCAATATATAGTGTAATTAAGTATGAATAAAGATTAATTTATATTTTAGCTTTGATTAATAAAAAAACTAAAGTTTACATTATGAAATTCATCTATATTACATATTATTATCAGTCCTTGTATTTTGCTTCTATATAAGCATATACGATACTTTATCCATGTACTTTGTATACCAGACACTTAAAAGAGTGCTTAAATCTTAACTTTTAAAGAATAGAAAAACGCATGGATTAGAATAAAAGCAAAATTACATTTAATACAACTTTACCATAATCCGTTTTCTCATACAAAATGTATAAACAGTTTTTAAATTGTTACCTTTACATGTTATTAAATAAAAACTTTTGCTCAAAAATATATAATAGTAGATTTTCAGTTCACACATAAGAAAATGATGTACTCAGTTTGAAATACAATAAAAAAATTCTGCCAAATGATAATTATTAAACGCAAAATAAAAAAGCATGATGACAAACAATTGTTTTCATAAATGTTCAATGACTCTTCCTTGAAATAAGATTTTAGTGAAATGAAGCCGATGGCGAATGTTCCGTTCTCTGGTAGAAAAGTAAAGATTACTCTCTTCAGATACTGAAATTTCTCCATTCAAACTTCTTGGACAGCATTTTAAAAAATGGTCTCAGCTTTATAAGATTAAGGTTTTTACATAATTTTGAATGAAAGCAACGTATACCAAGAGCTTATTTCAAGTAGGCTTTAACTTCTATCATCCTTGGGAAGCTGCAATAAAAAAGTAGTTAAATTTGTATCTCTTCACGTGATATTAAGTAAAATGGTTTGCCCAAAAATACGAAGTAAGTGGATTTCAGTGATTTGTGACAAAAGGAAGAAAGTGGAAGTACACAAAAGGAACTTTTCTTCCGTACGAAAACTGCAAAATAGAAAAAAAACACCTTTGCACACACGCACACCTTTGTTATTGTATATTTCGAGACACAATTTTCTCGATATACAATTACATAAAATAAATCAACTGCTTCCTATCCATTCTCGATGGAAAGTACAAATTATTATCGAAAAGAATGAATGTAGCATACAGATTACGCTGAGAGCATATGATCCTTAATCTTAATCAGCCAGTTGTCTGTTCGTAGAAATACGATTGTTTCCGTTCTTAGAAGAATTTCTGCTTATGTTCTTCTTGTTCTCCTGATTCCGTTTTTAACAGTCATTGTTTCGATAGGTCATCTCTTTGGCAAAGGTGCTTCTTGAAAATTTTTCTAAATGTTCAACGGACTCTTCCTTGAAATAAGATTTTAGTAAAATGAAGCCAATGGCAAACGTTCCGTTCTCTGGAAACAAAGTAAAGATTATTCTCTTCAGATACTGAAATTTCTTCATTCAAACTTCTTGGACAGCATTTTAAAAAGTGGTGAAATCCCAGATTTATAATATTAAGATTTCACATAATTTAGAATGAAAGCAATGTATAGCAAGAGTTTATTTCATGTAGGCGTTAATTCCTATCATCCATAGAAAACTGCAATAAAAAAGTATTTAAATTTGTATCTCTTCACGTGATTCTAAATAAAATGGTTTATCCAAAAATACGAAGTAAATGGATTTCAGTGCATTTGTGACAAAATGAAGTGGAAGTGCACAAAAGAAACATTTCTTCCGTACCAAAACTGCAAAATAAAAAAACACCTTTGTTTGCACAGACAGACACACCTTTGTTTTTCACCATGTATTTCGAGACACCATTTTCTCTATATACAATTACAGTAAAATAAATCAACTCTATCCATTCTCGGGGAGAAGTAAAAGTTATTTGCAAAAAGAATAAATGTAGCATAAGGAGTATGCTGAGAGCATGTGATCCTTAATCTTACAGCCAAATGTCTGTTCGTAAAAATACGATTGTTTCCATTCCTGGAAGAATTTCTACTTATGTTCTTCTTGTTCTCCCGATTCCGTTTTTAACAGTCATTGTCTCCATAGGTCATCTCTTTGGCAAAGATGCTTCTTGAACATTTTTCTAAATGTTCAAAGGACACTTCCTTGAAATAAGATTATAGTGAAATGAAGACAATAGCAAACGTTCCGTTCTCTGGAAGCAAAGTAAAGATTATTCTCTTCAGATACTGAAATTTTTCCATTCAAACTTCTTGGAGAACATTTTAAAAAGTGGTGAAATCCCAGCTTTATAAGATTAAGATTTCACATAATGTACAATGAAAGCAACGTATAACAAGAGTTCATTTCATGTAGGTCTACGTTAATTCCTATTTTCATTCAAAACTGCAATAAAAAAGTAGTTAAACTTGTATATCTTCACGTGATACTAAGTGAAATGTTTTGCCCACATATACGAAGTAAATAGATTTCAGTGCTTTGTGACAAAATGAAGTAAGTGGAAGTACACAAAAGGAACTCTTCTTCCGTACAAAAACTGAAAAATAGGAAAAAAGCACACCTTTGCACACAGACACACCTTTGTTTTTATGTATTTCGATACACCATTTTCTCTATATACAATTACAGTAAAATAAATCAACTCTATCCATTCTCGACGAAAAGTAAAAGTTATTTGCAAAAAGAATGAATGTAGCATAAGGAGTACGCTGAGAACATATGATCCTTAATCTTACAGCCAGGTGTTGGTTCGTAGAAATACGATTGTCTCAGTTCCTAGAAGAATTTCTACTTATGTTCTTCTTGTTCTCCTGATTCCGTTTTTAACAGTCATTGTTTCGATAGGTCATCTCTTTGGCAAAGGTGCTTCTTGAAAATTTTTCTAAATGTTCAACGGACTCTTCCTTGAAATAAGAGTTTAGTAAAATGAAGCCAATGGCAAACGTTCCATTCTCTGGAAACAAAGTAAAGATTATTCTCTTCAGATACTGAAATTTCTTCATTCAAACTTCTTGGACAGCATTTTAACAAGCGGTGAAATCCTAGCTTTATAAGATTAAAATTTCACATAATTTAGAATGAAAGCAATATATAGCAAGAGTTTATTTCATGTAGGCTTTAATTCTTATCATCCATAGAAAACTGCAATAAAAAAGTATTTAAATTTGTATCTCTTCACGTGATACTAAGTAAAATGTTTTGCCCAAAAATACGAAGTAAATGGATTTCAGTGGTTTGTGAAAAAACGAAGTAAGTGATAGTACACAAAAGAAACATTTCTTCTGTACAAAAGCTGCAAAATAGAAAAAAAGCACACCTTTGTTATGTATTTCGAGACACCACTTTCTCGATATACAATTACAGTAAAATAAATCAACTGATATCCATTCTATTCATTCTCGATGGAAAGCAAAAATTATTAGAGAAAAAAAATGAATGTAGCATAAGGATTACGCTGAGAGCATATGGTCCTTTATCTTCCAGCCAGTTCTCTGTTCGTAGAAATACGATTGTTCCCATTCCTATAAGAATTTATTCTTATGTTCTTGCTGTTCTCTTGATTCCGTTTTTAACAATCATTGTCTCGATAGGTCGTCTCTTTGGCAAAGGTGCTTCTTGAACTTTTATCGAGTGGAGAAAGAGAAGGAAGAAGAAAAGAAGAGAATTATATACTTACAAAGAGATTTTTTGACAATGGAAGTAAATTTTGTACAATGGAAATATCAAAAATGAAGATTTTTGTTTCTATCTCATACAGGCTACTAAAGTATACAAAGGAAATTGCTTTATAGAAAGGGTTAAATGATATTAGTAAAAACATTAACATTATTATTTTTTCCAATGCAGCAGGTGATACAGACATTATCTTAACGCCTGAACAAGTCTGTTCGGTACTTATCGACGTTCCCCCCACCCCTTACGCTCAATGATTGTGTCCAGCGCGTCCCTTTCCTCTTTTTTGTTTTGTGACCAGAGTGTGAGCGTTCGGACCCCGTCTAGGAAGGTCGAACCGTTATCAGCGTCTCCCCTGAGATTGCTTCTTTAGAGCCCATTGCTCTTATATATCCCTGATATATATAGTTTTATTGTCAGAGCCCATGCTCTTATATGACCCTGTCATATTTTTCTTAATTAAAGTTTTTGTTAAGTTTTTAAATGCAGTTCACTTTATTATCGTCCTCAACAAAGTCCTTAAACCTTTTACCCATTTAGCACCTTTTCTTTGGGGGGTGGTGTACTGGGCTCGATTGCTGTTTCGGCGATGAGTCCTTTTCTTTATGGCTGGTGGTAGGCCGAAGGGGAGTAAGAAGTGATTTACCCATTTAGCACCACCCGAGGAGCACTTGTTGCTTAAGGTATACTACGGACGGGAGTATTATTACCCCTTTGGGTCCTCCTAATTTGGAAGCTGAGACCAAGCAGAAGACCCATATCCTTATCCTGCCACCCCCAGAGGTATTGATTAAGAAATTGGAGCACATTGTTACCACGAACATATTTCGTGGGCCCCAGTGATCACACGGTGGATCTTGGGCCAAGTAGAATCTCAAACCCGCAACCTTCCAGTTATGAGATCATTACCTTGAGCCGGAGTAGCTCAGTCGGGAAAGACAACGCTCTCTTAACTGCAGAGTTGCGGGTTCGGAGCCCGAGCAGGCCTAAGATCTACCTTGTTCGTTAAAGGTGATTGGGCCACATTATGTTCAGGGTTACAATGTCCTCCATGTTATCAATCAATACCTCTGGGGGTGGCAAACTAAGCCTATGGGTCTTCTGCTTGGCTCCTACTTCAAATTTATGAAGACCCACATGAGGATAAGTCATACATTCACCCTTGAGGTGCTCGTTAAAATGAAAGGCGTACTTCTTTACCTTAATACGAGTAACTTACGTCTCAATAGTGCTTGGTTTGACCAAGTGGCATAAGACAACAACAATCATTCAATCAATCATGCGCCAATCGGGCCCATTTAGCCGTGAGACCCTCCAGGCGTATCCCGGCGGCGGTGGGCAGATAGCATGTATTGAGCTACCCCACTCCACACTAAACCCTTCGAAGTACCCGGCCCGCGCCAGTCGAGCTGCAGGCTTCAATTGCGGGTGGCCGCAGTAGAGGTGCGCTTAAGAGGGGAGAGAATTTAGAATACTACTGGATGCTTAGCTGACCTCTTGATGCACGTAGTTAATGAGGGTGGAGAGAACCAAAGAGAAATGGAGAAGACAAACGGGAATATAGATCGTGGCACCAAACCTGACGGGGAACCGGCTTGGCCGAATGGGAGAGACAGGAAATTTTGAGAGGCGACACTCGTAACCCTGGGCCGTAGGACCATCACTCAAAAGCTCATTGCGAAGGAACATTGGCCCACCCTGCGGAACCCCCGTGACCCGGCGTGCCCGAATAGGGGATACGCTGAAGCCTCGCATAGTTTCAGGAACCAGAGAAAAAACCTAACCAAGGAAAAAAAGCCTTACAAACAACCAAAAAAATAAAAATAAAAAAATAAAATAAAAAAGGTGGGTCCCGGTGAGTTTTGGCTTACCGGCGTGGCTGCATTGGCTGGCCCCTTGGATCCAACTTCGTCTTATGCGACCAAAAAAAGGGTCCCGGTGAGTTTTGGCTTACCGACGTGGCTGCGTGAGCTGGCCCCTTGGGTCCAGCTTCGTCTTATGCGACCAAAAAAAAAGGTGGGTTCCGGTGAGTTTTGGCTTACCGGCGTGGCTGCTTGAGCTGGCCCCTTGGGTCCAGTTTCGTCTTATGCAACCCAGAAAAGGTGGTTTCCGGTATGATTGGATCCCTCCGGCGTGTATGCGATATCTGCCATTACGGCCTTCGGCTTATGCACTGGCTGCGATTTCGGCCCTTTGGGTCCGGTATCGTCTTACGCAAACCTTGACTGAGCTACCACGGCTCTAGTACATGTATAACAAAATGAATTACACAGGTGGTAGTACAATTAAAGAAGATTTTTCCCACCAAAAATTACAAACCGGAAAAAAAAGCAATCTCACAAAACTCTGTCTTTGTTAAAGTTAAGAGAACTCCTCGAAATAGCATTGCAGTGAAAAATACCAACGACCAAAATTCCGATATCAAAGTAAAATAAAGATTATTAGAGAAAAAGAATATATGCAGCATAAAGATTTCTATAGGAGCTTTTGAACCTTAATCCAACAACCAGTTATCCGTTCGTTGAAGTATTATTGTTTCCTTCAAAGAAGAATACGTCTTTCTCTAATTCTGATTCAGTTTTAAAAGACATTGTCCCTAGAGATTATTTATCTGGCAAAGGTGCTTCTTAAACTTTCGTCAAATGGAAAGAGAAGAAACGAATGTGATAGATATTCTCAAAGAGTTTCTTTCTTTCAACAATAGAAGTAAATCTCTCTGAACAGAGAACAGGAATTATCGAAAAATTTAGGATACTTGTTTTCTGTATTATTTTTCGTCAATAATTCTATCTCGTGCTGATACATGGTGCAAAGAAATTGTTTTGTAGAAAGAGATTAAATTAGTATTTGTTGAGAACTAAAAAAAGGACTGTAAATATAATTAAAGAACAACAATGAATCAGAAATAGAATTTTTTGTTGTTTTAGCGTTCATGGGAGATCATATTTTTGTCTTTCTTCATTTTTATTTTATGCAATTTAACACTTAAATTAGTCTCTATTTTATATTTCAATTATAAGTATATTCATAAAAATACAGTTCATTTCACAATTTAAATTAATTAAAATTTAATTTTTTTGAACACTTCTAAATTTTTTTTATTTTTATAATTTTTCCTGTTAATATTTTTGCTGAATTTTTTTAGAACCATTAAAATCTTTTATACAAGGATTTGAAGATTTTCAGATATCTCTAAAGTTTTTTACTTTATTCTATCAAATTTATTAGAAAGCATTTCTGTTTTTCTTTCAAATTCTAGCATTTTTAGTAAAAAATAATATATTTCAACAGTTTTTCGTATATTTGTATATAAATAATAAAAAAGTAACTTAATGCAGATTCTATTCTAAATCTTATTCTATACATTATAGAAACGGGTATAAAATAGAAAAGAAGAATTGGCATTCTTAATACATGGATTTCAAGTAAAATGTATTATAAAGATAAATGTATTTAAAACTACCATTTGTTATTATCCATTAGAAATTAATATAATATACAAAAATAACTTATGGAATGTTGAAGATACAATTATTTAATTCAGAATGCATGTGCAGAAAAGTTAGGCTGATAATTTCAACCAAAAATAAGTTTCATATATTTATCATGATTTAGGTTATATGCTCTTTTAAAAAGTTTATTTCTATTTAATGTATTTACTTTCTTCCACAATGGTTTGTGATATATTTTAGTGTTTTAGTGACATTTTTAAACTTTTTAATTAAATTTTTCATGTGTACTCTATACTTTTGTCGTGATTTTTGTCTTAAATTCAACTAATCATAAAAATAATATCATCATCCCATAAAAATTAGCTTAAATATTGAAAATGTTGAAATAGATAAAAAGTAACAATTTATTACCCATTTTAAAAGTTTTAGGTGCTTATCCTTTTTGTACATCAAACAGATTTAGAATTGTAAGCTACATTTAATACTTTACAAGGCAAACTTAGTATAAAAAATTAGAATTAATCTCATCACATTGAGACAGAAATTTTTATCAAAGGGGTAAAGTTTAAGGTAAAAAATTTTCATCAGTTCTTGTGTTGTCATTTTTTATAAAACAAACCTAAATCAAATTATTCTCTTCAAGCAGGTATGCATTTTTTAATGATAATGACAGCAATATTTATCTAAAAGTTTCATATGATTTTTATTATGATTTGGTTTATATGCTCTCTTATAGTGACATTTTTAAACTTTTTAATTAAATTTTTCATGGGTATTTTATAATTTTGTCGTGATTTTTGTCTTAAATTCAATTATTCATAAACACAATATCATCATACCATAAAAATTAGCTTAATTATTGAAAAAGGTTAAATATATAAAAATCAACAATTTATTACCCATTTTAAAAGTTTTACGTGTATACCTTTTTGTATAGCTAACAAATTTAGAATTGTAAGTTATATTTAATGCTTTACATAGCAAACTTAGTATTAAAAAAATTAGAAGTCATCGCATCACTTTGTAACAAAAATTTCATCAAAGGGATAAAATCTCAGATCTAATCTATTAATTTTCATTCGTTCTTGTGTTGGCAGGTTTTATAAATATAACAAACCTAAATCAAATTATTCTCTTCCAAAAAATTAGAATTATTCGCATCACATTGTGACAGAAATTTCATCAAAGTGATAAAATCTCAAGTAATAAATTTTCATCAGTTCTTGTGTTTTTGGCAGGTTTTATAAAACAAACCTAAATCAAATTATTCTCTTCAAGCAGATATGCATTTTTTAATGATAATGATAGCAATATTTATATAAAAGTTTCATATGATTTTTATCATGATTTGGGTTACATGCTCTCTTAAAAATTTTGTTTTTATTTAACGTATTTACTTTCTTCCACAATGGTTTCTGATATATTTTATCGTTATAATGATATTTGTAAAAGTTTTATTTAAATTTTTTATGGATATTCTATAATTTTGTCATAATTTTTGTCTTAAATTCAATTATTCATAAACATAATATCATTATCCCATAAAAATTAGCTTAATTGTTGAAAAAGTTTAAATATATAAAAAGTAACAATTTATTACCCATTCTAAAAGTTTTAGGTGCATGTACTTTTTATATAGCAAACAATATTAGAATTGTAAGCTACATTTAATGCTTTACACAGCAAATTTATTATAAAAAATTAGAATTAATCTCATCACATTGAAACAGAAATTTTAAAGTGAAAAAGTCTCAAGTAATAAATTATCATCAATTATTTTTTGGCAGGTTTTGTAAAATAAACCTAAATCAAATTATTCTCTTCAGAAAGGCATGCATTTTCTTACTAATAAAGATAGTAATACTTATCTAAAATTTTATATGCTTTTGAAATTCCAGTTTTAAAATAAGATAAAATTACGACTACTTCACGAATTTCCTTCATATTATTATACTATTTCTACAAATACAATATTTTCTTTATACCTGTTTCTTAGAAGGTATAAAAAATGCTCAAATCTAAGAGTCATTAGGCTACAACATGCACATAAATTTGAATAAAAGTAATAGATCGGAATAGTATATTTCATACAGTCATAGTGTAATCCTTTTCTTTCTTCTAAAACTGCAGAAAATTTCTAAATTGGAATCATTTTACACAATGCTAAGTAAAAGACTTTGTTCAAAAGTATTTAATAAGAGGATTTCAATGCATCCGTAAGAAAATGAAATACAGAGTTGGAAAATACAATAAAAGAAACTTTTCTTTCAAGCGGAAATTACAAAATAGAAAAAAAAGCGATCACAAACCTTCATTTTTCAAAATTCTGAGACCCATTTGTAGAAATAAGATTGCAGTAAATTGAATCCTTAAGCATACATTTGGTTCTCTAGCAATAAAGCAAAAATTATTAGAGGAAATAATGCATGCATTACAGGCCTTTCGACTCTTAACACAACAAACATTTGTCTGTTTGTTAAAATATGAGTGTTATCTTCGAAGAAAAATTTCTTTATTTTTCCTTTTTCTACTCGTCAATCTGTTTAAAACAGCCAATACCAGGATAGGTCATCTCTCCAGCGAAAGGGATTTTAAAACTTTCGTTGAGTGGAGAATAAGAGAGAAGATGAAGAAACAGAGAATGAGAATATGTATTCTCAAAGAGATTTTCTTTCAGATAATAAAAGTAAATTCCGAAAGCTTAAATTTTCTTCTTTATTGTTTTGTCCATAATTCCGTTTCATACTGATAAATGATGCTTAGATTATATTTAGAAAGGGTTTAAGTTAGTATTTATAGAGAACTTTCATTGAGTGGAGAATAAGAGAGAAGATGAAGAAATGAGAAAATGAAGAAACAGAGAATGAGAATATGTATTCTCAAAGAAATTTTCTTTCAGACAGTAGAAAAAAATTCGGAAAGGTTAGATTTTCTACTTTATTGTTTTGTCCATAATCGCATTTCATGCTGATAAATGACGTTTAGATTATATTTAGAAAGAGTTTAAGTTAGTATTTATAGAGAACTTTCGTGGAGTGTAGAATAAGAGAGAAGATGAAGAAAATGAAAATAGGAAGAAACGGAGAATGAGAATATATATTCTCAAAGAGATTTTCTTTCAGACAGTAGAAAAAAATTCGGAAAGGTTAGATTTTCTACTTTATTGTTTTGTCCATAATCACATTTCATGCTGATAAATGACGTTTAGATTATATTTAGAAAGGGTTTAAGTTAGTATTTATAGAGAACTTTTGTGGAGTGGAGAATAAGAGAGAAGATGAAGAAACAGAGAATGAGAATAGGTATTCTCAAAGATATTTACTTTCAGACAGTATAAGTAAATTCGGAAAAGATAGATTTTCTACTTTTTTTCTTTTTCATAATTCTGTTTCGTTATGATAAATGACGCTTATATAAATGAAGTGTTTAAGTTAATATTTTTAGAGAACTGAGTAAATGCCAGTAGATACAGTTAAAAGAACAATAATGAAGAAAAAAAAGGTAGGATGTATATCTTCATTTGTTTTTCTTGTGGTATCTTTTATTTGCTGGAAAAGTTAGAATATTTTTATTAGCCTTAGGAGTACATCTCCCTTACATGTGCACCAGTTTCGCGCACCTAAGTTACCCAAGTGATATCCTCTCTATGTCCTTCCTGGTAGTGCTTCAGCTAACCTCTGTAGTAATTGCTTTTTACCAGATTGGACTAAATTAATTCGGACCATTACAGCACTCTCCTAGGCTAGCAGCCCCTCGGAATCTGCTGTGGGTGTTGTAGTAGTACCGTATAGATTAACTCCGAGTCGGAACAAACTAAATCCCTTATGCTTTTACGCGAGCTAGCATGTTGCAGTATATAAGGTGATCGGCACGGCTCAGTCGAGAGGGAAATCACTCTCGGCTTTGGAATCATCGGGCTTGAGTAAAATAACTTTTCGCCTGTTAGTCACTTGCAAGCTGCAAGTGTTATAAACTCACTGATGTCTGATACTTTACCTTTTTACTCTTTATTTACCTATTTGTCTTTTAATAAAAACGTTTTGGATCAAAAGCTCATGTTGACGATTAGTTTGTTCCGCTTCAATATCCCTCTACAGACTAAAATCAATTTATTCAAAAAGTAATTTTAATGCTAAGCTATTTTTTATTTATCATTTCGTCGTATCAAAATTGTTCTACATGCAACAGAAATTTTTAAGTTATCAGAATTTCAATATTTTTGTACTTTACATTGCAATAGAGTCTCTACCGATACCATGTTTTCTCTGTTAATGAATTTCAAGCGGGAAATTTAAAAAAGGCTAAAATTTATGGATCATAAAAAACTGCATATATTACAATAAAAGCGATATATTGCAAAAGTATATTTAATACCATCCAACGTAATCCCTTCCTTCGTCCCGAAATATCAAAAAGCACTTTAAATGGTTTCTTTGCATGATATTTTTTGTGATCAAAAATATTTTATAAGAGTATTCTCTTGCATTCGTAACAAACTACAATAAACAAAAGAAAGAACTTTTCTTCAGAGGGAAAATTAAAAAGCAGAAAAAACAGGCCTATTACAAACCTTGCCTTTTCAAATGTTCAGAACTCTTACTCGGAGAAAGGCTGTAGTGAAACGAATCCAATGGCCAACATTCTGTTTTCTCGTAGCAAAGTAAAGAACATTAGAGAAAAGAATGTATGTTGCTTTAAGATTGCTTTTGGAGATTTCAAAATCTTAATCCAAGAACAGGCTGTCTGTCTGTTGAAATACAATTGTTCCCTTCAAGTAAGAATTTAATTTTTTTTCTTTTTTGTTCTCCTGATTTTGTTTTTAAAACAGATATTCTTACGATAGGTCATGTCTCTGGCAGAGGTGCTTTCGTCGAGTGGAGAGAGGGCAGATATAGCGAAAAGGAAAAACAAGAATACACATAGTCCAAAGCAAATAAGGAAATACCTTTAAATATTGTTAAAAGAACAACAATAAAACACAAAGAGGTATATTTTTCATATATGAAGTTAGGTAATGTGGTACCTTTTCACCAAATCAAAATGACATTACATTTAATCGTTTATATCCTAAGAATAATTTACTTTTAAAAACTTGCATTTTAATTCAATTGATAAGTTACTTTTTCTTCTTGTGGTATTTCAATTTTTTAATACTTAACAGAGATTTTTAAATCAACAAAAATAATTTGTGTGTATGTGTACTTACAGTACTTTTAAATTTATTTTTTATTTATAGTACCTTAAAAGTATAAATATTGTTCTCTTTGAAGAAGAATTTCCCTTTTTTTCTGTTTCTACACATTTTGATACGGATTAAACAGACATAATCATATTTATGTCTATAATCGTATTTATATATAATCATATTTATATAATTATATTAATCATAATCATTTTAGATCGTATCCTAATAATAATTTAATTTTAAAAATTAAATTTTAATTCAATTGATGAGTTACATTTTTCATCTTGTTTTCATGGTATTTAAATTTCTTTAACACTTAACAGAGATTTTTAAATTAACAAAAAGATTTTCCGGTGTATGTGTATTTACAGTATTTTTTATTTATAGTACCTTAAAAGTATAAATATTATTCTCTTTGAAGAAGAATTTCTCTTTTTTACTGTTTCTACACATTTTGATAAGGTTTAAACAGACATAATCATATTTATGTGAATAATCATATTTATATAATTATACTAATCATAATCATTTTAGGTTATATCCTAAAAATGATTTAGTTTTAAAAAATTAAATTTTAATTCACCTGATCAGTTACTTTTTTCTTCTTGTTTTCGTAGTGTTTAAACTTTTCTATACTTAACAGATATTTTTAAATTAAGAAAAAGATTTTGGGTATGTATGTGTTCTTATAGTACACTTCAATTTATCTTTATTTATAACATGTTAAAAGCATAAATATTATTCTCTTTGAAGAAGAATTTCTCTTTTTTTCTGTTTCTAAACATTTTGATGAGATTTAAACAGACGTTGTCAAGATAGGTCACCTATTTTACGAAGATACTTCTTGAACTTTTGTGAAGAGGAGAAAAAAGAAAAATATAACTAAGGTTGAAAACGAGAGTGGGGATATAAATTCTATATATAGAAGTAAATTTTGCTCCACGGAGAATGAGAATCATAAAAAAAGTTAGGACATCTTTCTTTTCTTTATTATTTTCGTCAATAATTCTGATCTTGCTGATGAATGAAGCTTATGCAAGTAAAAGAACTGATTTATGTCTGTGTACTTACACTACTTTTTAATTTATTTTTATCTATTTTATCTGAAAAGTTTAAGTATTTCTTTCATTAAGGAATTTCCCTTTTTTTTCTCTTTTCACACCTTGATCCGATTTAAACAAACATTGTCAAGATAAGTCATCTTTCTTGCAACGATACTTCTTGAACATTTGTGAAAAGGTGGAAAGGGAGAAAATATAATGAAGGTAGAAAACGAAAGAGAGAATATACAGAGAGGGTAAAAGTTTTTCTTGACTATAAATACAAGTACATTTTGCTCCACAGAGAATGAAAATCACTAAAATAGTTAGGAGATCTTTCTTTTCGTCTATCATTCTGTTCGTACTGATGAATGAAGCTTATAGAAGTAACAGAACTGATTTATGCGTGTTTACTTACTATATATTTCAATTTCTTTTTATTTATAGTACCTGAAATGTTTAAATATATGTTTCATTGAAGAATCTCTCTATTTTCTCTTTCTTAACCTTGATCCAATTTCAACAAACTTTGTCAAGGTAAGTCATCTTTCTTAGAAAAACACTTCTTAAACTTTTGTGAAAGGTGAAAAAGGAAAAACCATAACGATGGTAGAAAACAACAGCAGGTATATATATTCTCAAAAAGTTTTTCATGACTATATATAGAAGTAAATTTTTCTCCACGGAGAATAGAAATCACTAACAAAGTTCATTTCTCTTTTCTTTATTACTTTCGTCAATAATTCTGGTCGTACTGATGAATGAAGTTATAAAGAAAGAAAATTGATTATATGTGTGTACTTACAGTACATTTCAATTTATTTTATTTATAGTACCTTAAAAGCTTAAATATTGCTCTCCTTGAAGAATTTCTCTTTTTTTCTCTTTCTACAACTTAATCTGATTTCAACAAACTTTGTCAAAATAAGTCATCTTTCTTAGAAAAGCATTTCTTAATCTTTTGTTAAGAGGTGAAAAAAGAAAAAATATGACGAGCGGGGATGTACATTCTCAAAAAGTTATTCTTGACTATATATGGAAGTAAATTTTGCTATACAGAGATTGTAAATCACTAAAAAAATTAGGAGATCTCTCTTTTCTCTATTATTTTCGTCAATAATTCTAGTCGTACTGATGAATGAAGCTCATAGAAGTAAGAGAACTAATTTATGTGTGCGTATTTACACTACTTTTTAATGTATTTTTATTTATTGTAGCTTAAATGTTTGAATATTGCTTTCATTGATGAATTTCTCCCTTTTTTTGTTTCTACATATTTTGAAGCAGTTTATACAGACATAGTCAAAATAGGTCATCTATTTTACGAAGATACTTCTTGAAATTTTTTGAAGAGCAGAAAAAAGAGAAAATATAACGAAGGCAGAAAACAAAAGAGGGGATATACATTCTCAAAGAATTTTTCATCGCTATATACAGAAGTAAATTTTGCTCCACGGAGCTCGGGAATAATCATAAAAGAAAGGAGATCTTTCTCCATTATTTTCGTCAATAATTCTGGGCGTACTAATGAATGACGCTTATAATAGTAAGAGAACTGATTCATTTCTGTTTACTTATACTGTACTTTTCAATTTATTTTTATTTATAGCCCCTTAAAAGTTTAAATATTGCTTTCATGGAAGAATTTCTCTTTCTATACTTTGATCCGATTTAGACAGCATTGTTAAGATAAGTCATCTTTCTTGCAACGATACTTCTTGAACTTTTAGAAAAAGGTAAAAAAGGAGAAAATATAACGAAGGTAGAAAACGAAAGAGGGGGATATACAGAGGGTGTAAGAGTTTTTATTGACTAAAAATAGAAATAAATTTTGCTCCACGGAGAATTGGAATCACTAAAACAGTTAAGAGACCTTTCTTTTCTTTATTATTTTCGTTAATAATTCTGGTTGTACTGATGAATGAAGCTTATACAAGTAAGAGGACTGATTTATGTGTGTATTTACAGTACTTTTCAATTTATTTTTCTTTATAATACCTTAAAATTTTAAATATTGCCTTCATTGAAGAATATCTTTTTTCTTCTCTTTCTACACCTTGATCCGATTTAAACAGCATTGTTAAGATAAGTCATCTTTCTTGCAACGATACTTCTTGAACTTTTGGGAAAAGATAAAAAAGGAGAAAATATAATGAAGGTAGAACACAAAAGAGGAGATATACGTTCTCACAGAGTTTTACTTGACTATATATAGAAGAAAATTTTGCTCGAAGAAGAAAGGAAATCACTGAAATAGTTAGGAGATCTTTCTTTTTCATCAATAATTCAAATTATTTTCATCAATATTTTAGGTCATACTGATGAATGACGCTTATAGAAGTAAGAGAACTGATTTATATGTGTGTACTTACAGTACTTTTCAATTTATTTTTATTTATCGAACCTTAAAAATTAAATATTGCTTTCATTGAAGAATTTCTTTTTTTCTCTCTTTCTACACCTTGATCCGATTTAAACAGACATTGTCAAGATAGGTCATTTTTCTTACAACGATACGTCTGGAACTTTTGTAAAGAAGTGAAAAAAGAGAAAATATAAAGAAGGTAGAAAACTTTAGCGGGGATATACATTCTTGCAGAATTTCTCTTGACTATATATAGAAGAAAATTTTGCTCTACGAAGAATAGAAATCACTGAAATAGTTAGGAGATCTTCCTTTTCGTCATTATTTTCGTCAATAATTCTGGTCGTATTGATGAATGACGCTTATAGAAGTAAGAGATCTAACTGATTTATGCTTGTGTACTTACTGTACTTTTCAATTTATTTTTGTTTATAGTACCTTAAATTTTTAAATATTGCTTTCACTGAAGAGGTTATTTTTTTCTCTTTCTACACTTTGATCCGATTTCAACAAACTTTTCAAGATAAGTCATCTTTATTACAAAAACACTTCCTAAACTTTCGTGAAGAAATGAAAAAAGAAAAAATATAACGAAGGTAAAAAACAAAAACGGGTATCTACATTCTCAAAGAGTTTTTCTTGACTATATATAGAAGTAAATTTTGCTCCCCGGAGAATGGAAATCACTAATACAGGAGATCTTTATTTTCTTCATTAATTTCGTCAACAATTCTGGTCGTTCTGATGAATGAAGTTTATAGAAGTAAGGGAACTGATTTATGCCTGTGTACTTGCTGTATTTTTCAATTTATTTTTAATTATAGTACCTTTAAAGTTTAAATATTGCTTTCATTGAAGAATTTCTCTTTTTTTCTCTTCTACACCTTGATACGATGATTAAACTGAGTTTTCTTAGATCTAGAGTTTGTTTTTTTACTATATATAGAAGAAAATTTTGCTCCACGAAGAATGGAAATCACTAATACAGGAGATCTTTATTTTCTTCATTTCGTCAACAATTCTGGTCGTTCTGATGAATGAAGCTTATAGAAGTAAGGGAACTGATTTATGCATGTGTACTTGCTGTATTTTTCAATTTATTTTTAATTATAATACCTTTAAAGTTTAAATATTGCTTTCATTGAAGAATTTCTCTTCTACACCTTGATACGATGATTAAACTGAGTTTTCTTAGATCTAGAGTTTTTCTTTACTATATATAGAAGAAAATTTTGCTCCACGGAGGATGGAAATCACTGCAATAGTTAGATGATTCTTTTCTACATTATATTCGTCAATAATTCTGGCAGTACTGATAAATGACGCTTATAGAAGTAAGGTAACTGACTGATATAGTATTTATAAAGAACTGAGGAAGAGCTTGCATATATCATTAAAATAACAACTAAACAGAATGAGGTCTATTTTTTTTCACATTCCTTGGTTTTAATTAGTGAAGTACCTTATCACTACAACAAAAGTTCTCATTTTTTTTAGCCTATCATAGCCTAAAAACAATTTTTTTTAAATGTTTTTCTTAAATTTTCAACACAATTTTGCTTTTCTCATGGTATCAGAAATTTTCTGTTATAATTAAAACCTCAATTTGTTTATTTACATACCTTAAAAATCTAAATATGCAAAAAATTACAAATTATGACTAACTTAAAAATTTTATATACATATCCTTTTTATTTAGTAAACAGATTTATAATTTTAAGCTACATTTAATACTTTAATCAGCAAACTTATCATGCAAAATAGGAAAAGCTTGCATATGTAATTAAAAAAACACTAAATAGTAAGAGGTATATTTTTTTTACATTCGTTGAATTTTAGTAGTGAAGTACCTTATCACTACAACAAAAGTTCTCATTCTTTTTAACCTATCATAGCTTAAAAACAATTTGTTTAAAAATGTTTTTCTTGAATTTTAAACACATTTTTGCTTTTTTTCATGGTATCAGAAATTTTCTATGTTTAACAGAAATTATTAAATAATCAAAATCTCAATTTTTTACTTACATACCTTAAAAATCTATATATGCAAAAAATCCCAAATTATGACTAATTTAAAAATTTTATGCAAATATCCTTTCTATTTAGTAAGCAGATTTTTAATTTTAAACTACATTTAATACTTTAATCAGCAAACTTATCATACAAAATTAGAGTTAATTATCCCCTAACTGTAAAAAATTTCCTCAAAACTGTGGTCTCAGCTAGTGTAGTAACTTCTTCACCAATACAGCCAAGAGATGATCGATTGTTTAGGGTGCTGGCCCTCGGTACCGGAGTTCGTGGGTTCGAATCCCACAGTGACATGGATGTTCGTAGCCGTTCAGAATCGGCTTTAAGCTGTAGGTCCCGATCTCATTAGTCCTCGTGTTGCAAAATTTAGACCGTAGCACTCCAAACCAAACCAAATCTCCACCAATACAAGGGTTTTTTATGTAAACGTTTTATACAGTAAATTAAAAAAGTGCTGGAATCAAAATCCAAGGTTCATAAAAATTTTAAAAAAATAAAATATGAGACCTACACATCTAAAGTGAATTAAATCCATTTGGACTAATATAACGGAGCTAAGACTTAAATATTCCATCTAATAATTAATTCCTGGAACTTTAAACTAGTTTTAGAACCATAAGGTTAAAGAACCATATAAATTGGGTAATTTTTGTCATATATACATATGCTTACATAATTAATTACAAAATATTAACCCTGAAAAATGATTTCATCGTACGAAAAAAAATGGACTTAGCTCTCTCTGGTTGTACATCCCTCATAAATTAGAAGGAAATCAATACAAAATAAAAGTATATTGTATACAACGCTGTAACAATAAGTTACATTCGGTTCAGCTTTTTTACCCCTTCTCGTAAGAAACCTTCGTCAAAGACATACAGAACAGGACCGGTTTGAACTAAAAAGAAACTTCGGACTTCTCCCAACCAATAGAAGGTCCTGTTGGTTTGGCGGGATTCTGACCCTTCCGTTCTTGAATGGACCCCTGTTTATTTTCTTTACGGGGGCAGTAGGATTTTTTTAGAGGACAGGTTGTTACCAGAGATGAGAAGAGGTGAACGTTGCTGGTATCCGCGGCTTGCGAGATAGGCATTTTGGAGCGATACACACAAGAAAAGGTTTAGCAACGCCATCTTTGGAGACCAACTCCGAATCCAGAGGTTTCGGTTTGGTTTGGCTACGGTCTACTTTTTGCAACACGAGGGCTAATGAGACCGGGACCTACAGCTTAAAGCCGAATCCGAACGGCTACGAACATCCATGCCGCAATGGGATTCCGAATCCAGGGGAGTTATCCGTATCTACAAATGATAAGTTGTATTCCATTTGTATTCCTTAGGCATTTAATTTCATAAAATTATTTAATCAAGACTTATAGTTCATGTGTTTTTAATAAGTTCAAATTTCTTTCTCAAACACTAGGCCAACGTAACAATATTTTTACAAACGCTACCACTTTTTTATTAGTGAAAATGTGATAAGCATTTTTAATCGGTATCTAACTAAAAAATTTAGGTAAAAAAAATAGTTTGTAAAAGGATTTCATTGCATTTGTAACAAAACGTAATGCACAAACGGAAGTGCAATAAAAGAAACTTTTATACCGAAGAAAAACATAAAAACAGAATATAAATACGCCTATCACAAACCTTTTTCCTTTCAAAATATTGAGAACACTTACTCGAAGTAAAGTTGTAGTGAAATGAAACCAATGACTAACATTTCGTTCTGTCGAAGCAAAGTAAAGAACATTAGAGTAAAGAATGTATGTAGCTTAAATATTGCACTAAGAGTTTTTTTAACCTTAATCCAAGAACCTATTATCTGTTCGTTTAAGAAGATTATTCCTTTCAAGAAATAATTTCTTCTTTTTTAATTATTATTCTTATTTTGTTCTTAAAAGCTAATGTCACAATAGGTCATCTCTCTTGCAAAGGTGCATCTTCAACTTTCGCCGAGTTGAAATCTCATTGAGAGATAAGACAATGAAAGAAGATAAGGCCAACAGAGATCTCTCGAAGAGATTTTCTTTGCGATTATAGAAGTAAATTTTACTCCACGTAGAATGGGAATTGCTGGAAAGTTAGATCTTTCTTTTATTTCTTATTTTCATTAAAAATCCCGTGTCTTACTGATAAATGAAACTTACGAAAGTAAAAGAATTTGTTTATAAGATTAGTTTAAATTATTATTTATAGAGAAATAAGGAAATACGTGTGAATATAGTTAAAAGAATAAAAATAAAACAGAAAATTTTTTTTCACATTTTTTCACAAATCTTTCATAGATAAAAATAACTTGTCCAAAAACATTGTTAACCCCTTAACGTGCATGCTCAAGTTAACTCGAGCGCTCTGAACTGGCAAAACTGTGCAACCTCGACTTAATTCGAGCGGCGTAGTACTTTATATTGCTATAATATTTCACGCTCTAATTCAATCGAGAATTTAAAATAACAATATGAAAGCAAAGAAAAAAACAATCGTTTTACTGATATTTATCATTTACATGGGATTGTAAGTTATAACACTTACTTATTCAAGTATACAATATATTTTTTTCCTACTTATCACTTATCACTTACGACTTACTTCCTTGTGAGGCTTTCCGACAGCGTATTCATATTCAGATTCTGATTCGCTCATTTTTTAATATATATTTGCATTCTAAATTGTGTTTTTTACATTAAAAAAATTTTTTGGCTGTTTTTTTTTTCAAACACACTGTGCATTAAGGGGTTAATAAATTCTTTATATCAAAAATACTTAAACAGACGTTTCTATCTATCAAAATTTAAAATTTTATTTAATTAATTATTTGTTTTTGTATTCACAGAACTTTCTCTGCCAATTCAATAATTTAACTATGAATATTTTTTGTGGAGGAAATTAAAAAACGCTGAAATCCAAAGTTCGTAAAAATACAAAAGCACATGTATTAAACTAAATGCGATTTGTGTATAAGAATAGCTTAAATTATTATTCATAGAGAAATAAGGAAATACCTGTGAATATAGTTAAAAGAATAAGAATAAAACAGAAAGAGATACGATCAGTTTTTTTCATTTTTTCACAAATCTTTTATGAATAAAAATATCTTGTACAAACACATTTTTAATGGATTTTTATATCAAATATACTTAAACAGACGTTTCTAACTATCAAAATTTAAAATTTTATTTATTTAATTATTTATTTTTTGTATTTACAGTACTTTCTCTGCCGATGCAATTATTTAACTACGAATATTTTTTGTGGAGGAAATTAAAAAAGAGCTGAAATCTAAAGTTCGTAAGAATACAAAAGCATATGTATTAAACTAATGCGATTTTTTTGTGTATTTTGTGCGATTATTTGTGTATAAGATTGGCTTAAATTATTATTTATAGAGAAATAAGAAAATACCTGAGAATATAGTTAAAATAATAAGCATAAAAGAAAAAGAGATACGATTAATTTTTTTTCATATTTTTTCACAAAACTTTAATGGATAAAAATATCTTGTCCAAAAACATTTTTTTAATTTGGTATTTTTGCATGATACTGAGTAAAACGTTTATGTCAAAAATATTTAGTAAGAGTTATTCATTGAGTTCGTGATGAAATGTAGCACACAGACGGAAAAGCAATAAAAAAAATTTTTTTCTGAGAAAAACTACAAAAAGGTAAGAATCAAACTCAAACTTTTGTCTTCTTTAATGTTTAGTCTTTAATCTATTTCTCAGAGTAATATTGCAGTGAAATAAGGGCAACTACTTACATTCCGTTTCCTCAGAGGATAGTAAATATTTTAGAGAAAAGAATGTTCCTGACATAAAAATTTCTCTGGGACAACAAGCAATACGATTGTTTTTTGTTGTTATTGTTGTTGTTTTCAAGAAAGAATTTGTCCTTTTGTCATCTCCTCATTCCATTCTAAACAGATATTGTCACAAGAGCTCATCTCTCTGAAAAAGGAACTTCTTTAAGTTTCGGCTATTTCAGAGGGAAAAACAGAAGGTATAGCAAAAGAACAGATAAAGAAGACATGGACTTTCAATCCGATTTCCTTTTGACATTAAAAGTAAATTTCACCCTACAGAAGACGGTCAGTATTGATAAAGTTAGAAAATTTTCGTTTTTCTTTGTCATTTTCATCAGTAGCTCTATCTCTTAATGATAAATGACGTGTTCAGACGTAAGAAAATTGTTTTATAAAAACAGCTACAACTAAGTTAAATGGACAACAAAAGTTTATAAATATGACAGTTCCTAAAACTGGGATTTTTCACATTTGAACCGCTCTGGAGTTTTCTCTATTTAAAATATTTATTTTGTCTTCTAAAGGTATTTCATTTTTATTTTATGCGTATAGTAGTATTTGAAAATTATTTCTAATTTAACAAGGATAATTTGATTTGCTAGGCACATCCAGAAAGTAAGTTTCTCTTTTTAAAAGAAAAAAAGAACTCACACATTCACGGACATATTTATTGGCAATAAGTACAGCAATGTTTCAGCTATTTTTCAATATGGCCACCACCACAACTGAGACACTTGTCGTATTGTGGGATCAACTTTTGTATCCCTCTTTCGTACAACTCTTCTCCAGTGAATGGAACCAGACATTACACAAAAGAAATTATTCTTCTATACGGAAAGTGCAAAATAGAAAAAAACTAATCTTTATTTTGTTAAATGTTGAGAACTTTTTCTATGTGTAATAATGAAGTGAAATAAAGTGAAGTACCTGCATCCTATTCTTTGGAATTCAAGTATATGAAAGAAAGTAATTATTATTGTGCAGGTGTTGAACACCCTGCACATCCCTTTCCGTACTGACAGCGTCTGTTTGAATTTGGTCCTGACAGAAGATCCACTATGATGCCAATGCATTGACTGTTACCAGGGATTTTCTTCACCATTTCTTTTGCCATATTTAGACGCCATATTGGGCACATGAGAATTGTTCTTCCTCAAAAATAGTGCTGTAAATAAAGATTCAGCAAAATGGTAAGTCTTCGTTCGTTTGTATCTGCTGTCTTGTTCTTTGTGTTCTCTCAACAGGCCTGGTGTAAAAGACACATTAGAAAAAAAGCAATGTACCACAAATTATGTTTCACGTAATCATACGTTAATTTATCTCTTCCATTCAAAACTGCAAAAACTATTTATATTTGTAACTTTTTACGCAATATTAATTAATATATATTGTTCAAAAATGTGTAATAAGGGGTTTTTATATTATTGGTAAAAAAATTAAGTACATTTAAGAAATCGGCAATACACAAAAGAAATTTTTCTTCTATATGGAAAGTGCAAAATAGAAAAAAACAAACCTTTATTTTGTTAAATGTTGAGAACTTTTTCTATGTGTAATAATGAAATGAAATAAAGTGAACTACCTGCATCCTATTCTTTAAAATTCAAGTATATGAAAGAAAGTAATTATTATTAGAGAAAAGAAAGTATGTAGAACAAAAATTGGTATGGGAGCTTTCGTAACATAATAGAACCACCAGTTGTACTGCACTGTTATATTTCTTTAATGACTCCAATGTTCATTAAAGAAAATTGTTCCTTTCAAAAGCGAATTTCTCAATTTTTTAATATTGATTTTCTGCTCCTTATTCAGTTCTAAAAGAGCTGTTGTTTCAGTAGATCATACCTTTGGCAAAGACTACAATTAAGTCAACTGGAGGTAGAGAAGATAAAAAGAGAAAGGAGAATATAAACTCTCATTTTTGCTCTCATATAAAAAATAAGAGACTTAAGACAAAATATTCAATAAGATGATTTCATTGCATTCCTAAAAAATGTAATATACATACGAAAACACAATAAAAGAAAATTTTATTTCGAACGAAAATTAGCAAACGGATACTAAATCTCTGTCTTTCAAAATTGAGAAAATTTTGTTGATATAGGATTACAATGAAATAAAGATAACGGCTTGCATTCCGTTCTTGAAGAAAAGTAAAGAATGTTAGAGAAAAAAATTATGTAAAATAAAGATTGCTATGGGAGATTTCGAACCGTAATCCAACAACTAATTGTCTGTTTGTTGAAGTACGATTGTTCTTTTCTAGGAAGAATTTTGCCTTTTCTTAATCTCTAGACACCATTTTAAGCAGTCGTTTTCACGATAGGTCATCTTTTCTAGCAAAGATACTTTTTGAACTTTCGTCGAGGGGACAGAAAGAGAGAAAAGGAGAAATATAGAGAGAAGAAACAGGAAAAAGGGGAGTTACGTATTCTGAAAGAGATTTTCTTCGAACAATAGAAATAAATTTCATCCTACAACTTATCGAAAATTTAGGAGCTTTTTGCTTCCATGTTATGATATCTCATATATTAATGTATAGAGATGTTAAAGCACTTATTTATAAAAATGTCTAAAATGCGTAAGATTAAATTGGTGACTAGATTAGTTTTGTCCAAAAATATGTAATAAAGAGATTTCAGTTTATTGGTAATGAAATGAAGTACATATGCGAAATTATACAAAAGAAATTTTTCTTCTATATGAAGAGTGCAAAATAGAAAAAAAAATCTTTGTTTTGATAAATGTTGAGAATTTTTTCTCTGTGTAATAATGAAGTGAAATGAAGCTAATTACTTGCATCCCATTCTCAGAAATGCTGGTATATGAAAGAATAGTTATTAGAGAAAAGAAAGTATGTAGCACAAAAACGGCTATGGGAGCTTTCGTAATACAATAGAACAAACAGTTTATTACACTTATACATTTCTTTAATGTTTCCATTGTTCTTTAAAGAAAATGGTTCCTTTCAAAAGCGAATTTCTCAATTTTTGATCTTTGATTTTTTGTTGTCCTGATTCAGTTATAAAAGAACTGTTGTCACAATAAATGATATATTTGGCAAAGGCGAATCTTCAGTCGAGTCAACTGGAGATAGAGAAAGTAAAAAGAGAAAGTAGAACTCTCTATTTTGTTTTCCATATACAAAATAAATTTAGCATAAAATATTTAAAAAGAAGTTTTCATTGGATTTGAAGAAAATATAATACACATACAAAAAAACAATGAAAGAAAATGTACCTCCAAATGAAAATTACCAAACAGAAAGAAAGAAACGGATACTAAATATCTGTCTTTAAAAATTTTGAGAAAATTTTGTTGATATAGGATTGCAGTGAAATAAAGATAACAGCTTGCTTTCCGTTCTTGAAGAAAAGTAAAGAATGTTACAGAAAAGAATTATGTACAATAAAGATTGATATAGGGGCTTTCGAACCGTAATCCAACAACTAATTGTCTGTTTGTTGAAGTACGATTGTTCTTTTCTAGAAAGAATTTTGCCTTTTCTTAATCTTCAGACACCATTTTAATCAGTCGTTTTCCCGATAGGTCATCTTTTCTAGCAAAAATACTTCTTGATCTGTCGTCGAGTGAAGAGAGAGATAGAAAAAGAGAAATATAGAGAGAAGAAACAGGAAAAAGGGAGTTACGTATTCTGAAGGAGATTTTCTTCCAACAATACAAATAAATTTCACGATACGAGCTATCGAAAATTTAGGAACTTTTTGCTTCTATGTTATAATATCTCATACAGATATTAATGTATAGAGATGTTATAGCATTTATTTATCAAAATGTCTAAAATGCGTAAGATTAAATTGATGACTATATTAGTTTTGTCCAAAAATCTGTAATAAAGGGATTTCAGTTTATTGGTAAAGAAATGAAGTATACATGCAAAATTACACAAAAGAACTTATTCTTCTATATGAAAAGTACAAAATAGAAAAAAAACAAATCTTTGTTTTTTTAAATGTTAAGAACTTTTTCTCTGTGTAATAATGAAGTGAAATGAAGCTAATTACTTGCATCACGTTCTCAGGGATGCTGGTATATGAAAGAAAATAGTTATTATTACAGAAAAGAAGGTATGTAGCACAAAAACTGCTATGGAAGCTTTCGAAACACAATAAAACAATCAGTTTATTACACTGTTTCATTTCTTTAATGACTCCATTGTTCTTTAAAGAAAACTGTTCCTTTCAAAAGCGAATGTCTCAATTTTTGATCTTTGATTTTTTGTTGTTCTTATTCAGAAGAACAAAAAAGTGAAAATCGTTTATTGTGAAAAATGCTGTCACAATAAATGATATATTTGGCAAAGGCGAATCTTCAATTTAGTCAACTGGAGATAGAGAAAGTAAAAAGAGAATAGAGAACCCTATATTTTGTTTTCAATATACAAAAAAATATTTAGCATAAAATATTTAATAAGAAGATTTCATTGCATTAGAAGAAAATCTAATACATATTCAAAAACACAATGAAAGAAAATGTTCCTCCAAATGAAAATTACCTAACAGAAAGAAAGAAACGGATACTAAACCTCTGTATTAGAACCTATGTAAGAATTATGTAAAATAAAGATTGCTATGGGAGCTTTCGCACAGTAATCCAACAACTAATTGTCTGGTCGTTGAAGTACGATTGTTCTTTTCTAGAAAGAATTTTGCCTTTTCTTAATCTCCAGACACCATCTTAAGCAGTCGTTTTCACAATAGGTCATCTTTTCTAGCAAAGATACTTCTTGAACTTTCGTCGAGTGAAGAGAAATATAGAGAAATATAGAAATAAAATTATACGATCAAAAATTATCTTATGATTTTGGTAAAATGATTAACCTTTACCAACAACATTGCTTTGAATACAAAATTAATTTTGCATCTCTAAGAAAATGTGTAAATCATATTTCCGTTAATGCATCATACAAGGAAATCATGAGGTTCCACATCAGTTTTTTTTAATTTGTTCATACAACTCCGTGAAAGACCATGGCATAAGGTTCTGTAATATTGCAACATATAAGAGTTCATCCTTATATAGTGCAATGCCACAGATTTAACTGTGAACATATTTAGTAATGTACAGTGATATAAAAGTTTAATAGAAATAAATCCTGAACTCATTTTTCTGTTTAATTTATCTTTAGCAAATTTAGCCTATAAATAAGATTATGCTATCAAAAACTATCTTATTTTGGGGGGTAAAATGATTACCAACCTTTACCAACAACATTGCTTTGAGGACGAAATTAATTTTAAACCTCTTAGGAAATCCGTAAATCATATTTCCGCAAACGCATCATACAAGGAAATCATGTGGTTCCCACATCAGTTTTTTTGGAATTTGTTCATACAACTTTAGAGGAGATACTTTAGAGGAGTAAGAAGATAAACAAATTATTGAGATTGTACCAGATAATTCTCATCCAAAAAGCAAACCATTTTTTTAATCTGCCTTATAGGGTACTTTACAATTCTGGAAAAATAAAAATTTTGAGATCCTGTCACACGACGGCGTATATGCTAGTCCTTATATAGTGCAATATTACATATTTCACAGTGAACAAATTTAGTACTCTACAGTGATATAGGAGCTTAGTAGAAGTAAATCATAAATGCATTTTTCTATTTAATTTATCTTTAGCAAATTCGGTAAGTGGCAGAACTAAAAGAAAACGATCCAAAAATGTTTCGTTTTTCGATAAAATCATTAGCAGAGTTTTAGTAGAAATTTTCAATAATGAAAGCGGTTGTTAAGAAATATAATTTTCATATTTCAATTTCATTCCAAAACGAGATATTAAGCTAGATAATGTTACAGAAACAAACTATTTTTGAGTACGTGGAAAACCTAATGGAAACGTGGAATTCCTTACTTAATTTTAACAACAACAGGAAGAATATGTATTTAGAAAATACGAAAGATAATTTTAAAACTCAATTTTATTTTCTTATTTTTTGAAAACTGTTTTTAATTTAATACTATCTAAGAGAATCATTAAATTAAGACTAAATAAGAACATTATGTGATAATCTTTACTATCTTCTAAGAGATAAAATACGAAAGGTAATTTTAAAAATCAATTTTATTTCCTTATTTGTCGAAGAAAATTTTAATTAAGTATTACCTAAGTGAATCATTAAATTAAGATTAAATAAGAAGATTATGTGATAATTTTTACTATCTTCTAATAGAACAGGATGTAAGTTATTAATTAGACTGGGAATTATTTGCTTTGTATTTTAATAAATTAAGATCTTCTGCGTTGCATTGATGAATTAAAATGCAAAACTTTGAGATACTTTTACCTATCTGCTTTTATTCTTTATAGTAATTAGTATTAAAATATAAAATATAAAAATAAATATCCTATTGTTTAATACCATTACATGATAATTATATGTTTCACAATTTTACAGCTATTATAGAGTATTAAGATACAAAATTTTCACTTTATATCACTTTCACATATAAAATAAATGTTAGAAATATATACATTATTTCATTATTATGAATTGTTAAAATATAGATTCACAACGTTCGCAGTTTCTTGGTCTGTAAAACTATAAAAATCAATTAATTCACCATACGAATTTTTCTTTCAAAAATTCTTACTTTTTGTTTTACTTTTTCTAATTACTCCATTGAGCAGTAATCTACAAGTAAAGACTTAAAGTAAAAGCTTACACGAACATCTTCATTAGTCAATTTTTTTAACCAGTTCATTGCACTAATTTTTTTTGCGATGTTATCTTAAAAGCATGTGAAAAAAACTTACTAATGAAAAGCAATTAATTTTTGCAAAATACTTTCCAAACGGTTTTTCCCACACTATTTAAAAGAGCATTTTTAAGTTTTATTTAAAGAAAAGAGTACTATTTTTTTCTTTTTCTGCTTGATGATAAGAGCATTGACTTAACTTTAGCTTTTAAGTCAAAAGACAAAGATAAAAAAATTATTCATTTAGTTATCAAGCACAAAAAAGGCATCATTACACCAAAGAAAATTCAGCAGGTGGCTTTATTTCTCTCTTTTTTGTGTACATTTATATGTATCTGTGTGAAATATAAAAAAAATTTAACCTAAACACATTTTAATTATTTTTGCTTATTTTAAATACATTTCCTTGTGAAGAAAATAAACTCAATTCAAGAACGAAATTTCTTCTATTTTCCCATCAGTAAAATCTAAACTTGCAGATCCCAGGTCCTGCTCTTTTGTCCAGTACTAATCTTACTAGATTCAGTTGCGCATTTCGGACCTTGACCACTGATTTTACACTTTTAAGTGACAAACTGGCCGATTAGCAAACCGCAAATATGCTGAATTGGCTAATATACTGGGAATATGTACGTCCGTCTAGCTTCTGTCAGTGCTTTTTCTGGTATACATACGCAATATATCTTTTATATTTTTTTAAATTTAATATTAATAATATGAAAATTTAAAATAATCGTTTCCCCATGATATAATTTTTGCTGAAACTAACAGCAATAAACCAAATTTAAGTTCGTTTCTTTTAATATTTAGGTAGTTTTGAATAAATGCTGAAAATTAGGGAGACCATGAGTGGTTGGTGGGTCTATTGCCACTTGATCATACGAAGCCCGAATGAGCTGCTCTTTCGAATTAAGGCAGAAATGTGCGTCTTTCGTTGTTAATGAACACCTTTAAGGTGAAAGTACCACTTATCTCGAACACACAAGAAACAACCTTTCTAGGAGCGGTCGAACTCATTCATACACCCATTCATCCATCCGTAAGTTAGAATTTAGATCCAAACCAGAAACCGACTCATCCCTGATTCAGTACCCCAGAGGTATAATTTGTTATGGGAACTCAGAGGACTTTGCAGTCACTACCTATTTAACGTGAACCAACTGTCATTAGCAACAAGGCGGTCTTTGGCCGAGACGAAGACAGAACTCGCCTCCTTTTGGTTACGAGACTTACACTCTACCAACCAGGCTACCACGGCCCTCAGGGATACCATTGACCATTTATACCCTAGGAGATCGCAGCAAATTGAGTGTGCGTGCGTGAGTGTATGCGTATGTATGTGCGTGCGTGTACAGTATTTAAATTTT
>CM063511.1:51389723-51404723 GCA_032207245.1 Pardosa pseudoannulata | reverse complement strand
TATAACATCACAATTGTTAAGGCACCAAATTTTGATATATTTATTCAAATTATGATGAACATTTGTTTAGTATATGTATTATAATTAATGCGATAAATTTTGATTTTATTAACACATTGTGTGCAGGTACATTTTGCTGCGGAATCGCATAAAACCTAAAAATTACCAACTTACGACATCTATACCTGTATATAATATATATATATATTGTAGCGTTTTCGGCTCTAATTGAACTAGAAAAAGGACAGCGAAGGCCTACGTGCAGACTAAAGATCTTTATTAGAAACACAATGTTGAAGTTATGATGCAGACAGATGAACAAGATGAATAGCTACGAATGAAAATGATGATCATTACAGGAATCAGCTTCCTAATCGTTTCGAGAGAAAAAAGAGGGGGAGGACACTCTAAGTCACTCACCTCGAAGCTCTCGGCCGATGAGTTCATAGGAGACTCGATCAGTCAAAAATTCTCCCTGAGCCATAAACTCCGGTCATTTTATATCGTCGTCTGATTGCAAATGTCCATTTCAGCTGATCGGACATCTGGTTGATGACGTGAGGCAACCGCTTGTAGAATTCTAGCCGGATAGGTTCAAGCCCGGTTCCAAGGGAAGTTTTCAGTAATCGGGAGCAATCTCGCAGATCATTAATCGATGTCTCTGGGCAAACCTTTGGAGAACAAGGTAGGAAAGTATTGCTGGTTCCCTTACAATGTACAGGATTTCTGTCTTATGAGACTCTTTCTTCGATATGCCTTTGAAACTAACACTGGTAACACTTCGCTAGCATACTAATGAATTTCTCAGACAGAATGATTGAGATGGTCCTCATCGTTAACAGTCCTCCATTCAGCATCATATTCTGAGCCAAACAACGTCCTTTCACTATGTAAATATGACCGCAGTTCAAATGCTCACAAAAGGCTATTTCACTATTTCCACTTTATGCCGTTTTTTCTCACGGTCGTAGATAAGTCTTTATCTGGAAATTGAATGTAATGACAATTCGTTACAATATATACGTATATATATATATATATATATATATATATATATATATATATATATATATATATATATATATATATATATGTATATATATATGTATATATATATATATGTGTGTGTGTGTGTGTGTGTGTATATATATATATATATATGCATACAAATATATATATATACCTACATATAAATACATATATATATACATACACATATAAGCAATCAAAAGTGTAGTATCTATTCCAGGAAGAAAAAGTAAATGATAAGAAATGACAAGTAACGGAACAAAATTAATCTTATTATCATCGATCACAATAGGGAGATCAAGGGAATTTGCAATAACATGGTATCTAAAAATGTAGTGTTTAAACTAGATGGACTGATTCCACGTAATTATTGAAGGTTAACCCATCACATGATCTCAGCTGAAATAAACAGTTTGTTTCACGTTTTTCTTTAACACTGGAACTACCAATACCTCACTTTAACGATTTTCAAATTTCATGCTTAAAAATTTGATTTAATTTATGTATTGTTCTAGAATACTAATTTTAAAGAAGTTCTAGAACACTAATTTGAAAGAAATGTAAGAATACTCAAATATTAATATTCAATTTCCACTCACTCAGTTTAATTTCCATAATCATTGTGACCTGTACCTACTTATACCAAGGTCCATCAAAATGACAACTTTGGCAATTTCAAAGTTGAATGACCTAAAGTTTTCGGCAGACATTAAAACGGTATCTATTTTGCTTCGATTACGATTCTGTCTAGAATTGAGTGGTCTAACTGGTAAATGTAATCAAGACGTTATCATTAACGGTTGTACTTCTAATGTGATAAAATTCTTAGTGAAAATTGCAATGTGTTAAACACATTGTGTGCGGGCATATTTTGCAGTGAAATTGCACCGGGATCGTGCGTTTTGTGAGTTAATTTAGTTATTCAGTTAAATCTCAATAGATCGAAAATTATTTAATTTTTTAACAAACTTTTCGTATTTTATATTGAACTATATAAACAAATATATAAAAAGAAATATATATACATACATATATATATATATATATATATATATATATATATATATAACAAACATAAGACTTTTGTAAACAAAAAATATATATTTTTAGTGGATAAATTTATAATAGTATCGTAAATAGGAAAAATCAAATAGAAATAGTAGTATAGCTTTAAATAGCTTAGAAGAATGTACAACTTTTTTTCTTTGAAAATTTCATTCCATCGCTCCTCTGGTTTCAAAGTCGATAAAATATTTTTAAGGTATCCGTCTACGTTAAAAACGTCATTTTTCGCCAAAAATCATATTTTATTTTATTTCTCTGTTGCAAAATTTCAACTTTTAGTCTTCTAAATCTGTTTTTGTTTTGTCTCTACGGCATTTTAAATAAAAGTTACAGCTGTTTAAACATCAGTGACAGATGTCAAAACAAAACGGAAGTAGCCACTTCGGAACCGGAAGTTGTGAATTTTTCGGAAACATTTTTTGGACTAAACATTTTAAATTTTCATGAAGATTAATTTAAACATTTTTCTAGTATTTTCAATAATTAACAACTTGGCAATTAGAATGTTTTAAAGTAAGAAAGTGTGAGGAATTTTAAACGTGTATTTTAATTTTTTAACAGTTAAAGTTGCTTTCATAAACTTCAAATGCGTTTTTCTCAGAACGATATTTTTAATAAAATGTTGAAACTTGAAATGGGATTTCTCAAAAAGTTCTTAAAATATTTTGTTGAAAATTATTATGAATGCTTTTCATAGTATTTACTAGTGAATGACCTAAATGCTTTAAACTTGGATAATTTTTAATGATGTTACACTCATAGTTAGATATAAAAGTAATGACAATTCATTGACAATTCAATGTGTATGATTTTGAAGGACTAAAATTTTTTACCAAATGTAAATTAAGCAAAGATTTTAGGGGATTGAATAGTCTGTTTAAGAAATGTGTTGCATCAAAAAAATATTGAAATAATTTAATTTATTAAAAAATTAGACCTTTTGAAAAACACCTGATTTTTTTTCCTAAATTTTCTTGATTTATTAGAAATTTTATAAAAACTTCTGCATTAATAAATTTTTTAAGAGCAATTCTCTATGATAATATAAAAAATAAATCTAAAAATGTAAAAACATGAACTAGTTTCTACGTTTAAAGAAAAAAGTTCTCCGATCGTAGACGGATACCTTAAAATTGTAAAATGTTTTTTCATTTCTGTGATATAAATACACATAGATATAACGAAATTTCTTGCGATTATTGAGCTGCATTTTGAAATTATTGTGTTGATGAACACACACACATACACATGGTTTGAGAAAGAATGACATATATAGTTCCAAAAGTATTTTTTGTCGCTTTAAATAACGTCTTAAGCGTAAGGCAGGTCGAACCTTTTGTCGATTTCTGTCTTTTTTAGAAATTAATTGGGTTTGCGAAAATGAAGAAATGATAGTTTTTTATAACACAAACTGTGAAATATATTACAAAAAATTCCATAAGATGACTGAAAAATATTACAATCTTATCGATATATCATTATACGAAAGATTTAAAAATGTATAAAAAAGATATTTGTCAGTCATAATTTTATATTTAATGAAGTATATTTCTTACTATTTATCCTTTGAGAAATTAATATGAATATTGCACTGTATTATATACAATTTGTATGTTATAATTTATTCATGGCTATGTATGCCTAATATGAATTAGTACAATGTTGTCACAAGCGTTGCTGATTTAAATTAATGCAATTTCATCACGTTGCAATCAACTAATGCACGAGATGCATGCAAAATTCAGTTAACCCAATCATTCAGTGCAGGATTAAAGTAAAACTGGGCTATTTTTAAAAAAAGTGCGTTTAATCCTTTAACTGGACAATTTTTACTACCTTTCAGAAAGTTTCCCTAGAACGTTTCAATGTATCGTTATAATTTGAAATATTACTTTCGACCATATCAGGATTCAGGATCCAGATTCAGTTTTACATCTATAAATACAAAAAAAACATTAGTTTTTAAATTTTAAATATTAATTTTGACCATGCTTGAACGAATTTTAACTAGTTTAAAGCTTGTACACACGTATATGTCCGTACGTATGTATTTCGAAAAACATGAAAACTATTAACAGTAGAAGGTCGAAATTTTATATTTAGAACTTAATAAAATCTTGTTATGTAACGGTTTTTTTATTGCATTCTGCATCGTTATTACAAAAGCGTTCAATTTAAAGTTAATTAATCCTGTCGTGCTTAAAGTATCCGTCTATGTTGAAAACCTCATTTTTTGCCAAAAAACTTTTATGCTTTTAAATCTGTTTTTCTTTTGTCTCTACAGCATTTTAAAGAAAACTTACAGCTGTTTAAACATCAGTGACAGCTGTCAAAACAAAACGGAAGAAGCGACTTTGGAACCGGAAGTTGTGAATTTAAAGCCTTTTAAAGAGCATTTTTTGGACAAAACTTTTTAAATTTTTATGAAGATTTACTATTAAACATTTTTCTAGTATTTTTAATAATTAACAACTTGGCAATTAGAAAGTTTTGAAACAAGAAAGTGTGGGGAATTTTAAACATGTATTTTAATTTTTTAATAGTTAAAGTTGCTTTCATAAACTTTAAATGCGTTTTTCTCAGAACGGTATTTTTAAAAAAATGTTGAAATTGAAATGGGATTTCTCAAAAAGCTCTTAAGATATTCTGTTGAAATTATTATGAATACTTTTGATAGTATTTACTAGTGAATGACCTGAAAGCTTTAAATTTGGATAATTTTTAATGATGTTACACTCATAGTTAGATATAAAAGTAAGGAAAATTCGTTAAAAATTCAATGTGTATGATTTTGAAGGACCAAAATTTTTTACCAAATGTAAATCAAGCAAAGATTTTAGGTGATTCACTAGTCCAGTGTATAAGAAATGTGTTGCATCAAAAAATATTGAAATAATTTAATTTATTAAAAAATTAGACCTTTTGAAAAAAACAATTTTTTTACTAAATTTTTTTCATTTATTAGAAATTTTATAAAAACTTCTCCAGGAATAAATTTTTTAAGTGCAATTCTCTACGATAATATAAAAAATAAATCTAAAAATGTAAAAACATGAACTTCTTTTTACGTTTAAAGAAAACAGTTATCCGAACTTAACTCATAAACGATTAGCTGTAAAATATTGTAATTTTGCATTTCTAACAGCAAACAGAACTTTCCCTTGTAAGTTTTAGATTATTATATGATGTATAACGATTTCTAACAAATACCTCTTTGTCGGCCTTAAGGTCGAATCATTCACTGATGAAATTTAATGTTAAATATTTTTAGTAATATTATTAACTTGTCTTTTAACAAACATTTATTACAAGAAATCCTCCTTCCTCCCCCCATAAACAGAAAGAAAAATTATATGGTTTTGTATTTACAAACCCATTTGGGACCAAGCAAGCTGATACACGATGCGTGCATGGAAGTTAAAGGGTTAACAGAAAAGAAAAAAATAATTCATAATAGGTTTTATAATTCCTTAACCGTTTGCTAGCGTACTGTGCTTTCACAGTCTGGATTTAGGTTCGATGCTCATGGAAAGGCTTGATGAATTTTCTTTTTATATCAGTAAAATTTTTAATTTTTCCAAATTGTAAAGTACTCTATGAGGCAGGTAAAAAAATGGTTTGTTTTTTGGCTGAGAATAATCTGGTACACGCTCAATAATTTGTTTATCTTCCCTGACCACTTGTTAGCTGACAACTTCAATTTTTCTTGTCACATTACGTGATAGGATGGACAGCAGATGTTTTAATACTGACAATAATTATTTGGTGGTATATATGAATGATGTCCAAAATTCAGCGAATCGATTGCAAACTATATTGTTATGTACAAAAAACAAACACAAGCGAACGAACTTTTTAATTTTCAAAGCTATATAACTTAAACGCAGATATTTATTAGTCCGGGAAATATACGCTTAGACTTTTATGAAAATAATTTGTTGTTAATACCAGTGATAAAATTTCATTGCAACAAAAAATAATCGATGATTAAATTATAAAATATCACATATATACTTAATTTATTATTTAACCCAAATATAAAAGAAAATTATTTACGTCATATCTAAGTTTACTGATAAAACGTATAAAAATAATGCAGACGACATTTAACCCTCTGACTGCTCATCCCGCGATTTCCAAGGGCAATTCAAATGTAGCAAAATTTGCTCATCCCGCGATTTTCGCGGGCATGTATTTTTCTTCCTTTATTAAGAAAGCACATTCAGCTTTTCATCGTTTAACTAGTGTAATAAATTACATACAGTATTAGACATTTAATTAGGTAATAAATAGAATTATATGACTAGAACCATAGTTATATTAGATATTAGAATTATAGATAGTATGTTATAAATGGAAATTAACTGTATTTCAATTGAAATTCATTAAAAAATATATTTTTTATGTGATAATATCTGAAATTAGTTTTTCTGAAAGCTTAGTTTCTCATGATAAAAGTCAATATAAAAAATCTTTTCTAGAAAAAAAAATAAGTATTTCAATTTTCCAATTTATATATATACTTAAACTATGGGGAAAAAAAGGCTATTTTTAAAGAGATCTCAGTTTACAAACTGAGCACTTAGAGGGTTATATAATTTAAAATAAGAAATGATTAAAGGAGATGGTTAAAGGATTGACGTCATAATGATGGAAAAATGTTATTTTCATCTACTTATAACGTGATAAATTGATAAATTTAATCGTGGGCTCCTAACCAGAGAAAATAGGGCTTGAAATAATGGCATTAAACGCTCGAAGAGGGGGGAGGAGTGGATTTCGAACGTTTTAAAGACGACAGTATTTTTCTCTGTGATATGAAGTATATTTATACCAATTTATTTTAGAATCGTATAAATAGTTTATGAGAAGATAAACTTTACTCGTTATGAATTTTGCTAACCCTAACTCATCAAGATGCCTCTATTCATTCCAGGTCCAACCGCTTCATAAATTCGAAGACAGAAGGACAGATAACGTAGGCTATTATTATTCCCTATATTATAATAGCCTAAGTTATCTGTCCATCTGTCCTCAAATTTATGAAGCGGTTGGACCTGGAATTGATGAGTTAGAGTTAGCATAAGGGAACAAAGTTTATCTTCTCCTAAACTATCGATCAGATTCTAAAATAAATTGAATATGCTTCATATCACAGCAAAAAATACTGTCGTCTTTAAAACGTTCGAAATCCAACCCTTCCCCCATTTTCGAGCGTTTAATGCCATTATTTCAAGCCCTATTTTCCGCGGTTAAGAGCAGGCGATTAAATTTATCCATTTATCACACAATAGGTAAAAATAACATTTTTTCTAGCATTATGACGTCATTCCTTTAACCATCTGATTTAATTATTTCTTATTTTAAATTATTTAAATATCGTCTGCATTGTTTTCCTACGTTTTATCACTGAACTTTGAATATGACGTTAATAATTTTCTTTTACATTTGGCTTAAATAATAGATTAGGTACATATGGGATAACTTTAAATTTAATCGTCAATTTTGTTTTTGTTGCAATGAAAAATTTGTGACGGGTATTAACAACAAATTCTATCTACCTCCAGGGTGTAATAGAAATAATAGTTTTATTTCTTTACCTCCATTAATTACTGTGGCAAAAAAAATATTAACAACAAATTCGTTGCATAAAAGTCTAGGAGTCTATTTCAAGAACTAATAAATGTCTAGAGTTTAAGTTATATATCTTTGAAAATTAAGAAGTTTGTTAGTTTGTGTGCTTGTTTTTTAGACATAACCACACGGTTTGCAATCGATTCACAAAATTTTGGACATCATTCACATATACCGCCAAATAATAACTGTCAGTATTAAAATCTGTGTTGTCCATCTGTTGTAATTTCGACGTAGCTACGAAAATTATCTCACTAAATCAATTCAACCTGATTCTAAACTGCATTCACAGTATCGGAAGACTTTGGAGGAGTATGAAGATAAACAAATTATTGATCGTGTACCAGATAATTCTCAGCCACAAAACCCCCATTTTTTTTATCTGTCTCATTGAGTACTTTAAAATTCTGAAAAATAAAAAATTTTAGTGATCCCGTCATATGACGGGCCATATGCTAGTATAGGGGATATTTACTAAGTATGAAATTTAGTTTTATTTAGTGTACTACTTATTTAGTGTAATAAAAGTTTACTAAACAATCAGATTTGGCTCCCAATTTTTTTTTTAATTATTGTAATGTTCATTTTTGGCTCTTTGGCTAATAAGTTTACAGACCACTGCTATAAGCTTTCCTCTATCAATTCTTAGTTCTAATATTATTAGACATCGCATAATGGATAACATGTTCCTAACCCATACGCAACACACATAGCGTAATTGATTGTTAGGAGTAATTAATATGGTTTCGCGTCTTTCATTACTAATATTAAACCTTAGCGTTGGAGCACTTGGCACGTTGACGTCGAAATACTATGCTCTTATCCCTGCACATGAGATGTATAGTAACATACAATAATATCTTCGCATATCGATTCTGGCAGAGTTGTACACAATACTGGAAGGGGATATTCAATATCATATAGACTGAATTGCACGAAATTCAACGAAAGTGCTTTCAGCAAATTTGAATGATAATTGTACTTATTTGCAGCTTTTCAGGATGAAAGTAAAATCAAATAACTGATTCTGTATTTTTCTTATACGTGTTTTATAAAAATACTTTAAGGCGACATATCACCTTTAAACCTTCAAAAAAATCGATTTTTTGTTTTTTACATTTTTTCAATCTTTGGAATTTTCTGAATTCTTTAAAACAAACTCCATTGAAATATTCGAATTACAACCTGTAAAATTATAAATTAAAAAAGAAACTTTGGCAGCATGGAACATTTAAATAACCCAGCTGGTGTTTATGATTGCCCTGCCGTTGTCTCATCACTTTTAGCATTGAAACTGTTTTAAGATTAACATTGTTCAAATAGTGGTAAATGATGCATTTTATGTATTTAATGATGATCATGTTATTTGAACCAGTGCGTTGCAAGAACTGTCTTAACAAATTGGCAATTATACAAGAGTATTTACATACAACAGTGATCAACAGCTGATTCGATCGTCTGAAACAATGGCTGAGATGCTTACGTTAGTAGCTTGCAAAGCAAGATAAAGGTATAAAATGACTATAAAAATTAAAATATTAGAAACAGAAGGACAATGTATACATATAAGCAATTTTAAACCATTTTATCAAATGTTTTAATGGAAATAGGATGAAAATATCTAAATTTTTAACTTTAAATGCATTTTACTCAAAATGATGTTTTTTAAACTTGCGCTCACTCTAGAATAAAAACTATCGCACGTATGGATCTATAATTTTCAAGGTAAGTACATTATAGTACTACAATGAAACTCCACCTACTTTTTTGAAAGTTTTTTATTTTATGGGTTATTTATTGTATTTAAAATTTATTTTTCCAACGTTATTTTAAGTTTTTTTGAAAATTTATTCTCCTGGTGTCAATTTTCGGATAGCTTTTAAATTTTAAATAGGTGGAGAATAATACCTAATGTCTTTTGTTTACAAAAATGCAAAAATTAATGCTGAAATATAGTTTGTGTTGCTGTAAAACTGAGCGCAGAGTGACAATAAAATTTTTAAATTTTGAAAACAAGAACTTTTATTTTATTTTATAAAAAAAGTTCTTAGTTACCAGAAACAAAGTAAGTACAGGAAAATAATTAACTAGATTTAGAGATTAAAAGCTAAAATTTCCAAGTAATTTCCATAATAAGAAAAAAAGTTATGGTAAATCGAATAATAACAAAAATTCCTCCTTTTGAAGTTACTTAAAGGTGATGTGTCAACTTAAAACTTTTTATAGTTTTTTAACCCTTAATTTGGCTACGTCTGGCAGCTACACCGGACATGTATATTTATAACTACTATATAACATATAGTAGTTATAAATATAGTAATAAGTAGTAGTAGAAGTATAATATAAGTAGTTATAGATATATATAAATAGATATAGAAGTAGATATATAAGATAATAAAATGCATTAATTCCGTTCATACTTATTACTATATTTATAACATATAGTAGTTATAAATATAGTAATAAGTAGTAGTAGAAGTAGTAATAATAATAGTAGTAATAATAGTAATAGTAGTAGTAGAAGTATAATATAAGTAGTTATAGATATATATAAATAGATATAGAAGTAGATATATAAGATAATAAAATGCATTAATTCCGTTCATACTTATTACTATATTTATAACATATAGTAGTTATAAATATAGTAATAAGTAGTAGTAGAAGTAGTAATAATAATAGTAGTAATAATAGTAGTAATAGTAGTAATAATAGTAATAGTAGTAGTAGAAGTATAAGTAGTTATAGATATATATAAATAGATATAGAAGTAGATATATAAGATAATAAAATGCATTAATTCCGTTCATACTTATTACTATATTTATAACATATAGTAGTTATAAATATAGTAATAAGTAGTAGTAGAAGTAGTAATAATAATAGTAGTAATAATAGTAGTAATAGTAGTAATAATAGTAGTAGTAGTAGTAGAAGTATAATATAAGTAGTTATAGATATATATAAATAGATATAGAAATAGATATATAAGATAATAAAATGCATTAATTCCGTTCTAGGCTAAACACGTGCAAATGTGAATAAATGACAATTTTTTATAGAGATTCAGTTTTATTTACTATATTTAATACTTTAATGTTTACTTTACATATACTTTTTATAGAGGGTGACTTTAACTTTACTTAACTCTTAATTTGTCTAAGTATGGCCGCTACACCGGACATGTATATTTATAACTACTATATAACATAATTGTCAGTGTACGCCAAAGTGGACATTAATTATCTCAAAAATGGAAAATGATATATTTTTTCTGTTTATTTTACAGAGATCCTAATGTCTATACAGACATGGAAAAATAACAGAAATTAAGAAATATTTGAAAAGCATCAAAAAATGTAAAAATAAGAACTAGTGTCTACGTTTAAAGAAAAAGTTCTCCGAACGCAGACGGATATCTTAAAGAAAGCAGATCCTGTACCACAAGCAAATCTCCTAATGCAGTACAAAGATAACACTTTATTTCCGAATGTATGGATAAGCTGACTAGAAAGAATGTAAATCCGTAAAAATCGAAATCAGTAGATAACCTCGAAGCTATAACACTGGTGGCTTAACTTACCCTCATTAGCGAAATTACCTCGTTATTACGAGGGGATTAGATGGGGATTTACCAGCTTACGAGTATTCTAAGCAAAAGGTCAAGACGGGTTAATTAATTTTGAGAGATAGTGAATACACTTTAAGCTGTACCAAGAATGCTTCTCTCTTCTATAAGCAGGTCTAGGAACATCGCTTGTTTCAGACTCTTGTATCTTAGACTCCTATTTCTTTGGGACATCGAGCTTAAGGTAAAGTCATAATAACTAGAGAGTGAAATTAATTGGATTATTTTAATAGATAATTTAAAATCAATTTACTTGGATATTTAATGCAAACATTATTGTGTAGTTAGTTTGTTGACGTGTAGTTATGAATATTTGAATTTCTTCAAATAAAAAAAATGGTTTACTTGTATGTAAAAAGTAATAATAGAATAAACTAATGCTAAATTTTAAAACATTGATGTTTAGCTAATTTGGAAGTTTTGCAATTAAGGGAATATTTTATTTTCAAAATTTAATTTATTTCGCTTATGATCAATCTACTTGAAAACATAATATGGTGTTAACACATTGTATGCTGGTACATTTCGCAGCTGAATTGTACTGGGGGCGGGCGTTTTGTGCTCGTAAACTTAGTTATTCAGTTAAATCTCAATAGATCGAAAATTATTTCATTTTTAACCTACTTTTTGTATTTTATATTGAAATATATAAACAAATATATAAATAGAAATATATAAATAACAACCATAAGATTTTTGTAAACAAAAAAAAAATTTTTTCGTGAATAAATTGATAATAGTGTCGTAAATATGAAAAATCAAATAGAAATAGTAGTATATAGTTTTAATTGTTTCGAATTATGTTATATATAAACATTTTTACATTATAAAAAATGAAAAAAGCAATCACAAAACTAATAATGTAAACACTAGTTTTTATTTGTCTAAGTATTTCCATTATGTATGTAGTAGACAGGAAAATTTGGCTTCGTTTTCCTGTATATACCGTTATTTTTGTACCCACAAACAAACCATGTTGTTACACTAACCCGTACTAGTACGTGACCCGCGCTCAAGTATCAATCGTCAGAAAACGTACTAGTACGTGACCCGCGCTCAAGTATCAATCGTCAGAAAACGTACTAGTACATAACCCGCGCTCAAGTATCAATCGTCAGAAAACGTACTAGTACGTATCCCGCATACAATGTATTAATAAGAAATATGAATGTGTTTACAATTTCATTTTAAAGTTTTAATTATTTCAAATTAATTATTGTTTTAAAAGGAGAATTATTGGAGTTTTTCTATTTGAATCCTTCTTATGTGCAATAGGGTAATTTTGTATAGGGTACCCTTGAGGTATCCGTCTACGTTGGGAGAACTTTTTTCTTTAAAAGTAGGTTGGTTGGTTGGTTGGTTGTGGTTTACTGGCGCAAGATCCAAGTTTGGATAAGTTGCGCCAAACAAAAGAGCACATAATTAAACAAAGTTGTATAATTTAAAAGTAAGGGAAATTAATACTAAAATTTTAAGTAAAGGTATAGCGAAAAACGAGGTAAAGGCTCACATCAAAATGTTAAAATATTTAGATGAGATTTAACCCTCTAAGTGGTTCGCACGTACAATTCCGCCAAACCGCTGATGTCTTCAAAGCGGTTGTCACGTACAATTTTCGACCTCCAAAAAGGTTCCGAAAATGGATGTATTGTACATTTCTGCCAGTGTTTTCCATCATGGAGTTTTGAGGTAGGAGGGTCAGGTCGATTGTTTAGGAACTGCACCCCTACTCCCTGAGGCACAAAGACGCTGAAAGTTCTTCATGCCTTTGTAAATCTCTATTTCGAAGTATTTCGTTTGCGGTAACAGATGTATCTCTAATTGCACCACTTAATTATCTTGGAGAACTTTCGTAAAAATATAAATAAGTCTTTCAAAAAATAATTTTATTTGTACTTTTATAATCCATTATTTCTTATGGGATGATCCTCGAGACTCGACGAGCTTTATGTGTATTAAAAATTAACAATCTATAATGTCTATTTATATATCTATTTATAACCGGAAGTAAAGGGACAATAACGAGGGTGGTTTTCCCGAATTCCAATCTAGTCGGCAAAGGGTGAAGTAAAAAATCATAGAACGCTTTGGTCACTGACACAATAAAACTAGCGTATTTTTGAAGACTTTTTTCCTCGGTGTGTTCCACTCGGAGGGTTAAGACACCAGTGCGATATAGAAAATCAAATAATTTGGGATGAGGAGTCTCGCCCAAAAGTTCATTCAAATTAGGATGAAAAGTTTTAAAATATATATAATAAAAACGTTTTAAATTAGTACATGATGTTAAAATATGATGAATAGTAAGATCAGTATGACAAATGGAGCATTGTGGAGTACGCTCAGCACATAGCAAATGTTTATGAGTGAGTCTACTATGACCAATGCGAAGACGAGTTAGTATGACATCCATTTTTCGATTTCTGAGAGGTGGCCAAATAGAGATAGATGACCGAATGGAGTATAATTTATTTCGTGTTTCAGTGTTCCATTCAGCATTCCAGTTTACATTGGTGATTCGAGATACTGCTTTTTTAATATCACTATATGGCAGAGGACCGGTGTAGAATGTAGTTGCCTGTCTCGCTAAATCATCAACTATTTCGTTGCCTCTTTAACCCTCTAAGCGGTTCGCACGTACAATTCCGCCAAACCGATGATGACTTTAAAACGTACAATTTTCGACCTCCAAAAATTAATGTAATGTACATTTTTGCCAATGCTTTCCCCCACGGAGTTTTAAGGTAGGAGGGTCAGGTCTATTGTTTAGGAACTGCAGCCTTCTTTCACTGACATTTCTTGAGTTATGCAACCGTAACCCCTGAGGCACAAAGACGCTCATAGCTTTTCATGGCTTTGTAAATCTCTATTTCGAAGTATTTCGTTCGCGGTAACATATGTATCTCTAATTTCACCCCTTAAATATCTTGGATGACTTTCGTAAAAAAATATAAATAAGTCTCTCAAAGAATATTTTTATTTGTACTTTTAGAATCCATTATTTCTTATGGAATAATATTCCAGATTTGAAGATCTTTATGTGTATTAAAAATTAACAATTTATAATATATATTTATATATCTATATATAACCTTAAGTAAAGGGACAATAACAAGGGTGGGTTTTCCATATTCCATTCTAGTCGACAAAGGGTAAAGGTAAAAATCATAGAACTCTTCGGTCACTGATATTAGTATTTTGGAGAATTGTTTCCTAGATGTGTTCCACTCGGAGGGTTAAAAGTAGAAACTAGTTCATGTTTTTACATTTTTAGATTTATTTTTTATATTATCATAAATAATTGCACTTAAAAAATTCTATTCTGTTTCGGAGAAATTAGGTTTATGTACTTTAAGTACAATTACTTTTTATGTTGATATTTGGCTTAAGATTAAAAGCTGAGTATTTCAAACGTAGATTCAAACACCCTTGTATCTTAATATTTCAATTACCACCACCGCCTCGTGTATCGGAATTTATCTATCGTGTGTGAAATTATGAAACGTGAAAAAAACGAAAGATCAAAGTTTAATTTTAATATGCCAGAACGATGAACGGCTAACGAACAAACTAGCAAAAAAGAAATATAGGAGATCGATATTCTCCAATCAATAAAAAACTTAGAGAATAAAAACGTTTTATGT
>CM063511.1:51372223-51382223 GCA_032207245.1 Pardosa pseudoannulata | reverse complement strand
TGGAGTAAGGCCTAAGAAGGCTGTACTAATTTCTATATGGAAATAAAAGATATGTTTGCTACAACTATTTTATGATTACTGTGTTTGGCGACAAACTACTTAATATGATACAAGTAACCAGAATATGTTACATATATATATGTTAGGTTTAAAAATGGGGGCTAAGAATTAAGCGAGTTATAATTAAAAATAATTGGAACTCTTTAACGATAATGTATAGGAGAAAGATACAACCTCGAGCGGAACTATACAGAGTAAAGAAGCTAAATCGGAAGTAGACAAGACGAATTTGTTTAGGTAAGCAACGACAAAAATGCACCACTGAATGTGGACATCCTCCATTCTTGTCGTCCCAAAATGTGAACAAAAGATATCTAATGGCGTAGCCATAGACAAAAGTAATAACAGTAGAGAGTATTTTATACATGAACTAATATGTATATATATATATATATATATATATATATATATATATATATATATATATATATATATATATATATATATACGACAATAAAATCTATTAATGCCATCATAGATTAAACGCTAACAGATATGGGTAAAAGACGAATGTAAGAAAATCTACTTAGAAACATGTTTCAATGTATGTAAGCCACAGTAATTCAGTTTGGAAAGACAATGGTCTCTAAGATCTGCTGTGTTCTTTACTGGTGACTGGGGAACGTAAAATATGTTCGTGGTCACAATGTCCTCCAATTTCTCAAATGACACTCTCAAGGTGAAGGCTATGCCAGAAGAGATTCTTCTTGATCCCTGCTTCTAAAATACGAGGTCACACATAAGAAAAGACCTTTATTCACCCTAGCTTTGCTCGTCAAACCAAAAAAGCACACCTTTTCCTTAATTTGTGTGGCCTCTGACCCAAGTACTTGTCTCGTCCAAGTGGCATTGGCTACAACAACAAGCCCATTTTAAAAGAATAGATAGAGAAAATTTTCCATTAACGCTCTAGAGAAAAAAGCAGGTATAAAGCTCTCTCGTAAATCAGCAGCTATCTCAAAGACTGTAATAGCAAGCAAATAAGCTTAATGTTCCCGTTCAAACTTATTAAATCTGATATTTTTTAAAGATGAATAGGTAACAGAATTGTTTTGATTATGGACAGAATTGTTTTAATTCTTTACATACATTAAACACTATTTTTGACGTTGCCGTCTTCCTTCCCAATGCACTTTACGAATTGAGGCATAAATTCTTCCTACCTTCGTCAAGAAGTCACCAACTACCTATTTGATTGTATTCTGACTTCATCGGGAGTAAGAAAACATTTGTTCTTCAAGAAACGACTAGGGATAAGGAAGCTGATATAAATCCGAAGGATTTGGGGGAGCCTCAAATTTTATGTCCATACTTTAAAAAACATAAAAATTTCTGCAGATTGATGTCGATTATTTTTTCCTCATGCTATTTTCATTTTGCCATCGAACCTAGATTAGTTATACACATTAGTATAGTTCATGATTAGTATAGTTTATCCGGTTAAATATTCAAATCATTGCTTTTCTCTTATCGAGGAGAAACAGTAATAAGTTCCGGATCTTCCTGTTTTTTACCGACTGAGACAGACGAACGCACATTCTATTCCCGAGACATGGACATAAAAAGCATTGATCCCAAATTATGATTATGCTTTGGTCAGAGAACAATCAAACAGATATAAAGCTGCCTTTCGTTTACTAGAGTCTATGGGTCCAAATCTCGTTTCTTCTATGAGTTGTTCTGTAATCATTAGCCTTAGTGTAACTAGTGTTCAAGCAAACTAATTACCATAGTGCTTCAAACCAAACATAAAAAAACTTATCCATGTAATCCAGGAATTAGACAACTGATGGACAAAGTGAAGCCTAATCAGCTTAGGAGTAATTTGGTAAGATGCAGTCTGGCCACATTGAAGAGAACGGCACAAGTCTAATTAAAACTTTATTTTAGAGCTGTTAAAACGGACATTTTTACTAGTGAACGACAGACAAAAGAAAGACACAAAAATCACTCTGTTTGAACAGAGGTGCACCCGAGAGCGAAGACAGAAAGAATTTCAAGGGATAAGAAACTTACTCAGCGAATTAAACTGTTAAGATTAGGAAAAACGTGGAGCCATTTGCCAGCGACAGCTGGAAAACGTGTTGAATAGACAAAAAAATTTACATTTATAGGACAGAAAGATTTGGGAAATGTATCGAAAGAATTTTTAGTTGAGGACACTAATTTGATTAAGACATTTAGAGGCTTGGAAAAAGTTTTTAAGGAATTAGAATGAGAGATAGGAGGTTTTTGAGGAAATATTAAAGTTAAATAATTTTGATATGTTACATAAATGTATAAATCGATTTGAAATGACAGGAGATAATGGATACAGACTATTAAGAGAAAACACTAATTTCCTCCGAAATATTTTTGTGAAATAAATCATACTTAATTGGACGAGATTTTATTAAACTACCAAATTCCAGAAAAACTTTAAATAAAAATCTTACACAAGGATTATATCATTCAGTTATCTATAATAATATTACTATACCACTGCTAGTTTAAATGTTGCTAATCGTTCGGAATCGACTTTAAACAATAAGTCCCGGTTCCATGAAGAGTAAAATAGTAAACCGTAGAGTTCCAATCTCCTAGCATGTGCCTAGCGATGGCCAAATGAGTAGAGCACTGCTTTTGGGTACTGCAATTCCTGAGTTTGTATCCCTCTGCTTGCACGTAAGCACCTACCCTTTTGGAATCGGGTTTAAGCAGTACAGTGGATTCCGCTTAAGGTGATCAGTTCGGGACACCATGATTTTGATAACAATAAACGATATACAAAATTAAATAAATTTACCCCCCCCCCCTTTAATTTCCACGTACTAAATTTTAAAACAAAATGAATAAATCACACCTTATATTTATGTACTGTATATTATCTTTTAAAACATAAGAATTGTGTACATAATTTAAAAGGTTGATCAATTGTTGACTGTCTACAATTTTTTCGAAGAAGCTGATTGATGAATTGTTCGTAATCATAATCAACCTGCTATAACGATTTAAAATTTCGGTCTTTTGTTTCAACGTTAAATCATAACACTTTCTGGCTCCCATATCGACAAACTGCATGTAATGGAGCAGGGCATAAAATGTGAATAGGCTCCTTGACAGTTCTGATAATAATGTGTTGCTTTCTGCTTATCTGACAATCATTGACCACCCCCAGAGTGGGCGTATTTGTAAAAAATCACAGGAACGTGTAATTTTCCACTCCTTTGTTCATTCTCCATTTCCTTAGGTTGAAGAGGAGAATTCTCAGAAATTCAAGCAACAGGGAAAGAAAAGAATGAGTTCCTTCTAAATATATTGTGAATATTCCTTTACCAGTTAAAATGAGGTTCGAAAACTGATAACATTAACCGATGTAACGATCACATAAAGTGGCAATTTTAACATACAAATGAATAGAGAAAATCGGGACCAAGTGATTTCGATAACAATAAGCGATTGATAACATTAAGCGCTATCAGATTAAGTGGAGTCCACTGCTACATATCATAACCCCTCTTGTTGAAAAATGTAGAAAGTGGCTAACAAGCCTATACATGTATTCATCACTATACGATAATGGGGTTCAATGAATATAAATTTTAAGGGAAAAACACTAATTATCTCTTGTGAGATGTTAAGAATTAGTGGAATGTATAAACTAAATATAGACTTTGTGATTGAGAAATGACCAAAGGAAAGGGAATTGCTAACAGTTTATTGTATATTAGGATTTGACATTACAATGCAAATATATTACTATTAACCCTCTGAGTGGAACACAGCGAGGAAAAAAAGTCTCAAAAAATACCCTAAAGGTTTACTGTGTCAGTGGCCAAAGCGTTCTATGATTTTTTCCTTTATCCTTTGTCGACTAGAATAGAATACGGGAAACCCACCCTATTTATTGTCACTTTTCTTCCGGTTATAAATAGATATATAAATAGATATAATAGATTGTGAATTTTTAATACACATAAAGCTCGTCAAGTCTGGAAGATCATATGAATAATGGATTCTAAAAGTACAAATAAAAATATTCTTTAAGTGAATTATTTATATTTTTTACGAAAGTCATCCAAGATATTTAAGTGGTGCAATTAGAGATACATCTGTTACCGCAAATGAAATACTTCGAAATAAAGATTTACAAATCCATGAAAAGCTATCAGCGTCTTTGTACCTCAGTGAGTAGGTGCATCCCTCAATAAATGTCAGTCAAAGAGGGTTGCAGTTCCTAAACAATCGACCTGACTCTAATATCTCAAAACTCCATGGGGGAAAACAATGGAACAAATGTACATTACATCCATTTTCGGAACGCTTTTGGAGGTTGAAAATTGTACGTGGAGCTGCTTTGAAGAAATCATCGGTTTGGCGGAATTGTACGTGAAAACCACTTAGAGGGTTAATAGAGAATTAATACTAACATTTAAGATTTTAACACAATAATTGGTAAGAATAATATGAACGAGGGGGATACATAATACATAAACAATCAAATAGAATTAAATGTATATGGATTGGATCAGCGTTAGGAAAATGAAAACCCAATAAGATTTATGAATATAGGAATTAAGAAATTACTTACTACAAGAACTTCGAATATTTCTACTCCAAACGTTGTCCGAACGATCCACTTTAACCCTTTAAAGGTCACCAAAATAAATCTTCGGGAATTTAATGTAATTTTTTTATAAATGATATCTATAAGCCTTGTATATGTAAAACATATAACTTTTTTTTACATTCCTTAGAAGGGTTTGCCTTAGAGGAAATTAGGGTTTGAGAAGTGGTTTAACTGACTAACCCCTCCCCTTGTACAGCTTGAACATAAAGCCTTTTTAAAAGTTTAACTATACTGGAAGAACAATAAATGATAATCCTTAAACTGGTATAATAAATAAATAGCTTAACAACTTAAAAGTGTTGTTTGTACAGATGCTTTTATTTGAGGTCATAAGTAAGATAAATTGAATCTGACTTCTCAAATACAGAAAGTTTAAATACATATATTTCAATAGAAAAAGATATAAGTTAAACGTATAACTCTCATCTGTTATATAGTTAAAATATCAAAAATATGATATGAATAAAGTGTATAATATGTATATATAAAAATATATATACATATACATATATATATATACATACATTATATATATATATATATATATATATATATATATATATATATAATCGAAAACTCATCCATGTCTCCAAAAAAATTTGTTTTTTTATTTTTAATTGTAAAAGCTCTTGATTCTACATCATTGGCTTCCATATACACTCATGTCCATAAATTAAGGATAATTCAGAATAACAGAGAAATTGAGCTCTAAAATAAAAATTTCACCTGTAGAATTATCACACACATCTTGAAGAAGAATATGCAAATTGCAGGAAAAAACCAGATGGCGCGGATAGTACGTCACAATGACGAGAGTGTATGAAAGGGGTATATGAGGAATGGTAGCAAAGAAGTAAAATTGTTCACAAGCGCTTTAAAAGCCTTTCAGTGATGTTTTCCGACGAGTCCAGGTTCAGTTTACATTCTGATTCTTGCCGGATTTTCATATGGAGAGCGCCAGGTACCCGTTACCACCAAGAGAACACCATTGAACGACACCGTTACGGTGGTGCAGGATGGCTCGTTTGGGGAGGAAATATTCTTTGTTCCAGAACTGACCTGCATGTTCAGAGTGTAACGATGAAAGGCCACATCTATCGGGATGTCATTCTGGAACAACATGTACGTTTGTTTCGGGGCGCCATGGGTCCTGAATTTCTGTATAGGGATGACAACGCCCGACCTCACCGTGCAAACGTTGTAGACGAATGCCTTCAATCGGAGGATATCACCCGTATGGATTATCCAGCATACTCACCGGACTTGAATCCAATAGAGCATGTGTGGGACATGCTTGGCCGACGCATTGCAGCCCGTCAACCCTCTCCCAAATGTCTATAGGAACTTCGGAGGGCATTGCTTGATGAGTGGTGTAATTTTCCCCAAGATCAGACTGATAATCTGATACTCAGCATGCGTAGGCGTTGTAACGCTTGTATTGCATCGTCCGGGAGATATACTCCGTATTAACCATCAAACTAACTATGTTATACTGTTTTCTGTAAATAGGTTCTTTTTTTAAATTTGCTTCAGGGAGTAAAAATCGCAATTTTTATTAATTATGTCAAACATATAGCATCTTTTTTGCTCTTTACGTTTTGTTTAATAAATAGACTTTACAAATAAGTCAAATTTGTTTTGCTTTTGTCTCTTTCATTGCCTGAACTTCATTATCCTTAATTTATGGACATGAGTGTATCACAAATGTATGAAATTGGAGCCGTAAATAATTATAAAAAGATAAAGTAAAGTAATCCAAAGAATAAAGTTTAAAAAAAAAATGTTTGATAGGTGGTTTTGCTACGAAACCACTGTCCGTTAAAGGGTTAAAGAAACCAAGAAAAAAACAGAATATATAGCCGATTTAATCCCCTCGCTCCGCGCTCTCATCGAACACTATTGTATTACTTTTTTTAGATGGCGCTACGCTCAACGGTAACTATTAAGCAATTGCTGTCGCATCATGGCTGCTGAACAACTCGCAAGAATTTGAACGAAATTTATATTTATTTGAACAACTTTTATTATTAGGCTGCCAAATTCCAAATGAACGTGAATTAAAAACTTTTGCGGGGTGCAGTAACATTCAGTTATCCCTGTTCAAATGATTATGTTAATTATTTATTTTTTAATGCTTTAAACCATTATAAATTTATATGGGACTCATTAGAGTGACTTAAATCTCTTTTGAAAGGCACACAATACATACGGAAACAATACTGCAACTTTCAAATCGCATTTCTGAAATCTTTCCAATGAATTATTGGCAACCCCAAAAAAAATTCACTCTTTCCTCTAAATGACTACCAATATACGAGACGTTCATTTTAAAAGGGGGAGCATTGAAATAAACTAAAATCTTAGAAAAGGAAAATTATTTCAGAAAAATGAAGGTTTACGTTTCAAAGAGAGAGAAAGAGAGGAAAAAAAGGTTTTCAGGGAATAAATAAAGTTTAGTTGAATGATGAACTTATAGATTCTCTTTAAAACTGTCATCAGCAAATGTATTCTTTAAACGAAAACGGTGTCATTAAGAATGAAAAATTCGAACGCCATTGCAATGAAATCTGGCATAGAATACTTGATTCATTAGGGCTGGGTGGGTAGCAAAACTGGAATTCGGTTTTTGGAGAAATCTTCTGAAGAGAATAATATCTGGTTAAACAATGCCCGAACAGTGCGTTATGAGATCATTAATGGTAGATTCTTGAATTTATTTTCAGATGATAAAAGAAATTTCAGACGGTAAGCAGCTTTTAATTGTTGTTTTCTTACTTCATATCTCTAAGATAATAGATACATGTTATACATAAGTATGTATAAGTATTTAAGTACTGTATACATATATGAACTCAAATAATATATAAATATAGAACATATAAGTATGTTCATTGCATTCAAATGCCCTGTATTCAGCTAATAATGATCAAATCAGGAACTAAACAAATGTTGTTAATAATCAGAAGGCAAGTAAATAACGACTGTAAAAGCTATAAAACAAACTACTGTATCCAGCCAATAATAGTCTTACCATGAAAATGTGTTTAATAATCAGACTGCAAGTAGATACGACTGTAAAAGCTATAAAACAAACTACTGTATCCAGCCAATAATAATCATACCAGGAAAATGGGGTTAATAATCACACGACAAGGAGATACGACTGTAAAAGCTATAAAACAAACTACTGTATCCAGCCAATAATAATCATACTAGGAAAATGTGGTTAATAATCACACGACAAGGAGATACGACTGTAAAAGCTATAAAACAAACTACTGTATCCAGACAATAGTGATCATACTAGGAAAATGGGGTTAATAATCACACGACAAGGAGATACGGCTGTAAAAGCTATAAAACAAACTACTGTATCCAGCCAATAATAATCATACCAGGAAAATGGGGTTAATAATCACACGACAAGGAGATACGACTGTAAAAGCTATAAAACAAACTACTGTATCCAGCCAATAATAATCATACTAGGAAAATGTGGTTAATAATCACACGACAAGGAGATACGACTGTAAAAGCTATAAAACAAACTACTGTATCCAGCCAGTAATGATCATACCAGGAAAATGTGGTTAATAATCAGACGGCAAGTAGATAACGACTGTAAAAGCTATAAAACAAACTACTGTATCCAGCCAATAATGATCATACCAGGAAAATGGGGATTATAATCACACGACAAGGAGATACGACTGTAAGCGCTATAGAACAAACAACTGTATCCAGCCAGTAATGATCATACCATGAAAATGTGGTTAATAATCAGACTGCAAGTAGATAACGACTGTAAAAGCTACATTGAGGTTTTCAACGTATATATGTAAATCAGACGACTCGACAGTCGTTGTCCTGTTTTAACACTGTTAACCCAAAATTTGTAAAATGTTTTTAAATAAATTAGAAAATGGACCATTTTGATAGAAAAGTAAGGTAAAAAATTATTTTAAAAGTACTTGACGTCAAATGTACAGTCATCACAAATATAATTTGATTTAATTAAATTTCTCACATCGCCTGTAAGGGGATTCGATCGTAGGACTTCTCGTACAGAAGCCCGTTGCGCCGAACACTGCGCCACAGATACGCTAGCAGTGAAGGGTTTCAAGCGGCATTATAATGATCTCAATAAGCGATCAATTCTGGATCGTTAATAAAAAAAAATATTTTCTATCGAATCAAATTGTGAATCTAAACCATTCTCGAAACAACTAAATTACATTCACAAAATTTCCTCCAAATCAATCCAGCCGTTTATGAAGAGTTCTGTTACAAACACACGGACAGAAGAGTTATATAAAGATATATATAAAGCTAAAACGTATATTTGTAACTGAATGCAAAATTTTGAATGCATTCTCCACACATTTAAATGCTTCTTTTATAAATCGCATGACACAAACATATTAATCGATGTCTCTTAAATACAATGTATACATTTATAAAAAATGTATGCTAAATCAATACAGTCACCTTATCGATAAAAATATTTCAAAAGAAAAATCAATACAATCGACTTGCAACTAAAAATTTAAGAGACTGTATAGATATCGATAATTTGATTAAGATAGAATCAAGTCTGAATTTGCGAAGAGGAAAGATTTCGATCTTTGATCTTGGTTTAAAAAAAATGTCTTTGATAAAAAAAGATAAATAATTTTTATATATGTTTTTAATCGCATTTTAAAATATCTTTATGGATTAATTGTGAAATGCATGATTTATGAATAATGGTAGGTTTCCACTGGCAGTTTGAAAAAGGTTATCGTCGATTTTCGATATCATATTGACAGTAACACTCAAGTTTATTATTTAAGTCGAGCTACTATTTAAATGTCTGAGAATGCAAAAACGATGGATAATCTTCATAAATAAGGAGATTTTTTGATTACTTATGAAAGGAGTAACATTTTGAAGGAGGAATAGGAGTTCATATTCAAATATCAAGTGGTAATTTTACGATATATAGGGGGTCGTACTTTATAAGAAAAATCACAGATTAATTGGAAATATGCAAAGAAAATCTTATTAGTGTTTGAAATCAATATCTATTACTACATTCAATTCCATTATTAAATGCTATACTACTAAAATTAATCTATATCTCCGTGCGCAAACTTTCGCTTTATATAAGCAGCGTCTTGTGTCTGGAACACACCGACGCTCATGTAATGTAGTGTAGTGTAGTGTTACAATAGGAAAATTGTGTAACGAAAATTCTAAATGGGAATGAGTGTCGCGTGATCTGGTAACAGATATAAATAATGTCACCAAATTTGACATATATACCATCAAATTTGTAGACAAAACTTTGTT
>CM063511.1:51262223-51369723 GCA_032207245.1 Pardosa pseudoannulata | reverse complement strand
ATAAAAAGTGACAGCTTGTACTAAGAATATTACAGGCTTCATTTTTATATCTATTAATCACGCATTGATAAGGATATTTGTATACAGAGTGTATATAAGAATATTTATCACACAGAAATGTCTAGAGAGAAATATAGAATTAGAAACAGTAAAATTCATCTAAATTAAAATTTAGAAATAAAATAAAAAGTGATTGCTTGTACTAAGAATATTACAGGTTTTATTTTCATACCTATTTATCACTCTGTTTTAAGGATATTTGTATGCAGAATATTTGTGTACAGAATGTATATAGAATATTTATCATACAACAATGTCTAGAGGGAAATATAGAATTAGAAACAGTAAAATTCATCTAAATTAAAATTTAGAAATAAAATAAAAAGTGATTGCTTGTACTAAGAATATTACAGGTTTTATTTTTATACCTATTTATCACTATGTTTTAAGGATATTTGTATGCAGAATATTTGTGTACAGAATGTATATAGAATATTTATCATACAACAATGTCTAGAGGGAAATATTGATGTTTTAATATAACACTTTTAACTAAATGTTTATTTACGAATTCTATATTTTGAAAAAACGTAATTTTCCGAGAATTTTTCGTCATTAATTATTTTCACCCTTTGGAAAAATGAAAAATATAATGTCGACACGGTATCACAGTCTAGTTTAGTTTTAATTACTCTTCGTTTACTGGCAATTAAAATGGACATATTCATAAATTTCCTTGTAAAAAATAAATATTGCTTAAATACATTTATGAAGCTGTAAACGAATAGGTTACATTTTCTGTGACACAACAGCATTTAATTGAATATTTTGAAGTCACTACAAAAAGTAATATATATATATATATATATATATATATATATATATATATATATATATATATACATATATGCACTCGAAATTCATACTCAGTTGGCAGGAGAAAAAAATGCTGTTAATAAAAATATAATCTGACGACACGGTATCACAGAAGTCTAGGTTTAGTTTATTACATTCTATTTTTTCACAACAGCATTTAATTGAATGTTTTGCAGTCATTATAAAAAGTAATACATATATGCACTCGAAATTCATACTCAGTTGGCAGGAGAAAAAAATGCTGTTGATAAAAATATAATCTGACGACACGGTATCACAGAAGTCTAGGTTTAGTTTATTACATTCTATTTTTTCACAACAGCATTTAATTGAATGTTTTGCAGTCATTATAAAAAGTAATACATATATGCACTCGAAATTCATACTCAGTTGGCAGGAGAAAAAAATGCTGGTAATAAAAATATAATCTGACGACACGGTATCACATAAGTCTAGGTTTAGTTTATTACATTCTATTTTTTCACAACAGCATTTAATTGAATGTTTTGCAGTCATTATAAAAAGTAATACATATATGCACTCGAAATTCATACTCAGTTGGCAGGAGAAAAAAGGCTGTTGATAAAAATATAATCTGACGACACGGTATCACAGAAATCTAGGTTTAGTTTATTACATTCTATTTTTTCACAACAGCATTTAATTGAATGTTTTGCAGTCATTATAAAAAGTAATACATATATGCACTCGAAATTCATACTCAGTTGGCAGGAGAAAAAAATGCTGGTAATAAAAATATAATCTGACGACACGGTATCACAGAAGTCTAGGTTTAGTTTATTACATTCTATTTTTTCACAACAGCATTTAATTGAATGTTTTGCAGTCATTATAAAAAGTAATACATATATGCACTCGAAATTCATACTCAGTTGGCAGGAGAAAAAAATGCTGTTAATAAAAATATAATCTGACGACACGGTATTACAGAAGTCTAGGTTTAGTTTATTACATTCTATTTTTTCACAACAGCATTTAATTGAATGTTTTGCAGTCATTATAAAAAGTAATACATATATGCACTCGAAATTCATACTCAGTTGGCAGGAAAAAAAATGCTGTTAATAAAAATACAATCTGACGACATGATATCAAAGAAGTCTAGGTTTAGTTTATTACATTTTATTTTTTTAGTTTATATCACTTTTGTGTAATGCACTACTTAAGCAAACTTATGGAATGTCTTTATTGCATTTTCAATTTTTACTGTTTATGTATATTGTAATGTGAATTGACAATATTAAAATATTAAAAAAAAAGATTTACACTATGGTACTCCCACGACACAGGTCCAAAGTTCGATCCTTGGTCTAGCATGGTTGACTCAGCATTTCACTCTTATAAGGAATTTGTACCCTCGACTTGAGTTTCGCATATGTGTCCTCTCCATGATATCTGCAAAATCGACCAAATTGACCCCACCCGGCGTTCCTTGGGGAAAATAAAAAGCCAGCCGGATAAGGGGAGCTGATAAGGTTTTCGGAAGTGTCGCTGGTCTGTTTTTGCAGTGCATCTGAAAGGGAGGATTTCTCTTTTCGGAAGATATTAAGTTTCGGAGAAGCTGACCCCCCCCCCCAGGAGTGGAGAGAAGATCGTCAAGAGAGCGGTTGTATTCGGGGAGTCGATACAGAGCTTGCGACTGGAAGAAACATCTCTGTTCGATGTGAGAGAACAAGACGTCGGTTATATTCTGATTTGGAACACTCGACCACCTGATCTGCTTACGTCAGGCTCTGAGACGCCAAGACTCAAAATATGATGTTTTGTTATGCTTTAATTTTTCATTCAATCTTGTAAATAAATGTTGTTTGTTGTCCTTAAAGTTTCCGAGGTAATTTTATTGCATCCTCAGCGACGACCTACGAACAGATAGCATACCAGTCCCAATAAAGTAGGAGGGCAGGTCCCACGCTAGTGTACAGCCACAGAAATGGGGTACGTTACAACTCCTTCAAGGGGTAGACAAACTGAGGACCAAGCATACTTGGGGTTCAGCTTAAAGTTGAAGGTGGGACATATGGTTCACACCCCAGGGCCCTAGGTCTCGAAATCAGAGACTGTCACCCTAGGCCAGGAAACCTAGTTGGGGTATAAATCTTAGGAGTTTAGTTTAGCTTAGTTGGTTCCCCATTAATAGGAGCCGTGGTAGCTCAGTCGGCAAAGGCAGAGCTCTCGTAACTGGAGGGTTGTGGTTTCGGAGCTGCTAAGATCCGCCGTGTTCGTTAAAGGTGACTGAGGCAAGTAAAATATGTTCGTGGTCACAATGTCCTCCAAGTTCTCAATCAATACCTCTGAAGGTGCCAGGCCAAGCCTGTGAGTCTTCTGCTTGGTCCCAGCTTCAAAATTACGAGGATCCACTTGACCATAAGTCTTACTTTCACACTTGAGGGGCTCTTCAAATGAAAGGCGCATCCATTTGCTTAATACGAGTAGCCTCCTGCTCAATTGTGCTTAGTTTAACCAAGTGGTATAAAACAACAACTACAACAACAAACCATTAATATTACACCAAAATAAAGATTGTATTAACAATCAAATTAAAACACATACTACATTTACAATAAAAGACGTGGTAGGTAAGTTTGAAAAGGCAAGCATCTCGTATCCTGAGGGTTAAGGGTTCGTTTCTCGAGCCGTCCAAAGATCCACCTTATTCATTAATAGCAGATAGAGCACGTAAATTTGGTTCGTGGTTGTAAAGTCATCCAAGTTCCGAAATAATACTCCTGAAGGTGGCATACCAAGCCGAGGGGTCTTCTGCTAGGTACCTGATTTTAAATTACAAGGATTCACTTAGTTTTTGTTTTGTATTTTTTGTTTTGTTTTGTTTTTGTTTTGTTTTAGTTTTTCTGTTTTGTTTTTGTTTTTCTGTTTTTGTTTTGTCCTAAATTAAAAGAGAATGTATATCAGTTCTAAAACTTTTATTTGAGAATTTTGATTACTCAGGCTGAAAGCTGTTCGGGAAGCAGATAGTAACTTAAAATTTAAGAAGAATCATTTTAAATAACATATTACGTTACAGTACTTAGTTGTAACTGGAACAAAATTAACACTAAATCTACCAAAAGGGGTCAAATGACCCCATTTTTCGTTATTTTTGCCCTTATAAAAAATGTGTGGTAGTTTTAGAGTTAATAATGGTTCAGACATTTACTTTTTTCACACTATGACATCTTATAACTACTAACTGTGCTAAAGAAAGAAAATCATTTATAGTATTATTTACATAGATTTCAATTCCAACTATCAAAGAAAAAATTTAAAGCAGCATGCTCTATGAGCACATCTTAATCGAGTAAGAGTAGAAGCGGTGTAATTTCCCGTTGACTTAATTATTTCGACCCTTCCTTTAAAAGTAATTGAAAAATCAATTCTTTGATCGTGAGTTTCACAGTGCGTGTGTGCTACGCTTTTAATTACTCTTCATTTACTGGCAAAGTTGAAAATTGAATTTCGAGTCAGGAAGGTTCCTTGCGTAAAAGGAGAGATAATATCTTTTTAAAGAGGATACGTTTGATGTGCCAAACCGAGCCATTGGATATTTCTGATAAAATTGTGTTTCCCGGTACACTTGATAAGTGGATTTACTGAAATAAGAGGTTCGTCTGAAATGCAACCAACCTGATAATGAAAATGACAATTTATGAATTACAGTGAATTTTTACTTTCTCATATACGCTGTATGTTGTGTTGCTCTTCTAAGGTTTTGTTTATTTGTAAGCTACAATTTTAACACTTTGCATGCGGGTAAACTTCGCCGCCGACTTACGCATTCAGCGGGCGTTTTTCCGTAAATCTTGCGAAAGTTTAATTATTCAGAAAAAATCGCAGTCAATCGAAAATTACTTTGTTTTTAGGAACGAATCCTTTTTTTTTATTTTACACTTTAATATATCCTGTATGATTATTTATAACAAAAAAAAATTTTTTTACGAAATCACAAAAGTAAACGATTTTTAAAATTAAAGTCCGATAATCTGTCAGTGTATATTTCTCTCTCACAATCTTTGTCACAACAGCTCAATTTTTCTATTTTGTATTCAACAATAAAAAACCAAGCTTCAAATTGAAAAAACATGACTTGTACGTTCTGGAGCCAATTACTTCGGATAATCGAGGTTCTTCTGTATATATTTTTTAAAACTAGGATATAAATGAGGATCTGAAATAATTCAGAAATAGAAAAATGCATCTAATTATAGAAAGGCTCTCTGAAGAGATGGGATTTTTATAAGCAAAAAGAGATGTTGCAGAGGAGGTGTCATAGAAGCAGAAGAATATGATATTGCTACTTGGCACCAGGTATTAATGCTTAACAGGGTTTAACTTTCCGTCTTGCTCCAAGGCATCTGTTTTGGAAGCCGGTATCGGGGTCTGACTCACTGCATCCTCTTCCAAGTTCTATTTCTTGGTTTTTGAAATCCTCTTATATGGTTCTTAACATCCTCTCTTCCTTTTTTACTTTATTTTCACGAACGTCTTATCTCGTTCAACGTTTTCAAAGACACACATCTCTCCCAGGAACCACTTAAATTGTTCTATTGGTTGACTGCACTTTTCGACTTCTGATTTGATTAAGATCTTCTGTAAGTACCACCTTCTGCATCTCCCACTTTTCTAGCCCCTCTAGGTTGATATTATCATTAGGTCATCGCAAACTTGATCCTTGGGTACCCATAAATAATTGTTCAGAGGCTCATTCTTCCTCAACTTCAAAATCGGCGACTATCCTCTTATCAGTCTGGGATCACATCTCAAACTTTAATTGCCTCAATAAATTTGTATTTCGAATCAGGTCCTGCTAAGAGTTTTACAATGCAATAAGATCCGATTTAGATCTCAAAATTATCGTTTTTATAATTGAAATTTTAATTATTTATGAAGAGATCTAAATCGCCTCATTAAACTGTATACGAGAATTGTTATAATCGCCCATTAATTTGGCCTGGAGATTACGATAGATTTTCACGTTTTGGATCAACGTGAGTCCAAAAATACCATGTTTGAAATGATGTCTGGTTTGAATCGTTCCACATTTATTTCTCCTGGCATTCGGTGTTTATGTTTTAACTTAAACAGTAAGATATCTTTAGTTATTTTAATTTCACAAGCATACACACATAATTATGGTACTTACGTACATTTATGGCTTCTGCCACATAGAAGTTAATTTGAAATAGATTACTTCGCCTTCTTTCGACCATAATCCTATAAGCCATCTTATAACTGGCACGTAATGATTACTGAAATGAGAATACTGAAAATATACAGAGAATACTGAATACTGAAACATATAAATATACAGAGAATACTGAAATAAGAATCTGCAACTAGAGCCATCTGGTGGTAACACTAAGAGAATAGAGGATATCAACCGGTCTCTCTGTGTGTGAATACATGACCAGTCCGTTTTGACTTCAAACTCGGCGACTTTACTCTTATCAGTCTAGGATCACCTCTCAAACTGTAATTGCCTCAATAAATTTGTATTTCGCATCAGGTCCTGCTAAGAGTTTTACAATGCAATAAGATCCAATTTAGATCTCAAAATTATCGTTTTTATAATTGAAATTTCAATTAATTATGAAGAGATCTAAATTCCCTCATTACACTGTATAGGAGAAGTGTTGTAATCTCCCATTAATTTGACATCGATATTAAGATAGATTTTCACGTTTCGGACCAACGTGAGTCCAACTGGCAAGTAATAATTTCTACAATTAGAGCCATCTAGTGATAACACCCAGAGATTACAGGATATCAACCGGTCTCTGTGTGTATGAATACAACACGAGTATGTTTTGACTTAGAGAAACCAAAATTTGAACGCATATACTATGGAAGTAATGTTTTCTTTTCAACATTGGGCATTAACTATTGGATCACTCAGTTGTAGTACCCAATCGAGCTCCAACTATTGTAAGGATAAATAAAGAACTGAATGCGTAGGTCGTTACTCTTTGATATCGGCCTTTCCGGAATTGTAATCGAGCTGACGTCAAAGATATGCGTATCCGTCCAGAAGAAGCTTTTAACAGTAAGTCCAGGTCTCATTAGCCCTCGTCTACCAAAGTACTAGACCGTACCGCTCCCAACCGGCTACCAGTCTGCTATTATTTGGCTACTTGAAGTAGCAATTTATATACTACTTCTGATAACTGATTCCGCCTTTATTTGTTTTCACTGTGTAAATCCACCAGAGGGTGCGTCTCTCTCCTCTTAGGTGATCTTTAAATAGTTCCACTTATTTTTAAATATAACTCCCTTAATTTTTAAAACCCCATTTTCAAACCTGATTTATATGTATGTATATGAGTGTATCTGGAAAACAATTTTTCGTTTGATATAATCATTGATACCTTTACTTCAAAAGTAATTAAAAAAGCTATTCTTTGGTTGCTTCACAGTAGTTTTAATTACTTTCATTTCTACTTACATAGCTGGAAAAAGGGAATATCGACTCAGGAAAGTTCTTTTTGCTTGAAAGAAGATTTAATTTAAATAAAGAATTACTGAATTAAATAGAGATAGCTGACTGTCAAATGAATAGCAGAAATGTCTATCAAACTGCTTTCGTTCGATTCGAAGCGCTACAATAATTTTTTTATAAAAGTGGTGAATTATATTGCTAGTTTTATAAAAATTAGCTTCAGCCTACTACACGGAACCGGTTGGTAAAATTATCATAAAAGCAAAAAGCAAGAGATATCATTTATGATGATAATATAATTATATTACATAGGTATCCACTATACTATGTACCTTCAGTATCTTCACTAAATGTATCAACAGAAATTTATGGGCCGAGCCCTTCATTTCTGAGTTGTTGCTTTTATTTCAGTGAGCATGAAACAGCGTACACGGAAATAAATAATTAAATAAGAAAAAGGAAAGATAAGGATGGATTTGTGAGTTCACTAAGACTAGAGACTACAGAGTTTAAGGATAGAAAAGAAAAACGATATTTTTGCGGCCAGAGACATCCGTTCAAGTCAAAGACTAATGCGGAAATGAGTGGTTTTGATAAAGTATGAGATCATGCCAATCAGAGAACAGCCAATCAGAATCGAGAATATTGACCAATGGGAAATGTCATATTGAATATGAAAAGAGGGTGAGAACATTAGATAAAATGCCCATTTTATACAAATTTTATTATTTTTTTCTGACATTTTACTTCTTTTTAGATTTTTAGGTGGATTTTTTTATATTTTTTAAGGCTTTTTAAGAAAAAAACACACAAAAGCTTAATTTTTATTTTAAAAAGGGCATATACCTCTTTTTACTATAAATGTTAGTATAATCGTAATTGACGATATTATTAATAGGATCATTGCTTGAGTTTTTATCCAATTTAGTGGATAGAATAAATAAAAATTTTGTAATAGAAGAAATTTTGAGATCGTTATGAATATCATTATTTCTGAAGTACCATGGAGAGTTATTTTGAGCAGAATGATATTTTGTGTTACTGTCAATTTTTTTTCAGAAGCTTTTGATTCTATATCATTGGCTTCCTTACATCACAGATGAGATTGGAGCCGTAAATACATATAAAAACATAAAATAGTAACAAACTTTATAAAAACTACAATAAAAATCAAGAACAATAAAACACGAACAATAAAATATTAAAAACAAAAAAAATCAATCTTTTGGCGTCGACTGCATAATCTCTTTTGCAATCCAATATGGAATGTAGAAATTTTCCTCTTCCAAAGATAGACACAAATTTGATGTTAGACTATAAATGTTAGATTCTATACTATGTCCGAAAATAAATGTCTACAGAATCTTCAAAAGATCACCGTGTTAAAGTCCAACATTTAGAGTTGAGTCAAGTAAACTACCAGGCGAATGAATATTTAGTCCGTATTTAAACCCTATATGCCCATATATGCAATTACTGTGAATATACACAATGATATAATCCTGTGATATTTGTTAAAAGACAAGTAAGTGTATCAGGAACTCAATTTCTGTTTGAAATAATTATTTCAAACCTTGCTTTAAAAGTAATTGAAAAATCAATTCTTTGATATCTTCACAGCTCTTTTAATTACACTTCATTCAGTGGCATAGCTCAAAATTGAATTTCGAATTAAGAAGGTTCTTTGATTTAAATGAGATTTAATTTAAATAAAGAATTACTGATTCAAGTAGATATAGTTGACTGTTGACGCGAAAATCGCAAAAAAATAAAAGTGAAGGCGTCTTAGAAAACTGCAGGTGCAGGCGGGATAGACAAAATTCGTATATCCATAAAAGGATCAGTACTACTGTTTCTATAAAACATAACGTTTATTTACATATTATTTACAGTTAAAACATGATGGGTTTGAGTCCCACCGAACTCCCATTTCCGAATGCCTAGTTTTGGCGCGTTACATTCACTGACGTAAACAGGGAGGCGCGCCATCTATGGGGAAATATGAACTTTCGCCACACTCCCCACCTGAACTCTTTTAAGAGTTCACCAATTTTTTCATTAACAAATGCAAATGAAATACACAAATTACAAAAAATACAATACATATAAAAATACTAAATGAATTTTCAAACTAAAATATGAAATTTCAAAAGATAGTTACGTAAGGTAGTTAAACACTTTAAACTCAAGGTAAACAATACAAGGTTAAATGAAAACAGATTATACATACTTTAACAGGTTATACATACATTCTTGTCATCTAAAACATGATATCTTGAAATATTTACCGACAAAGAAATATCCACTATTTAAGAAACAAATAAAAAATCAATTAAAACACAATACAAATAGAATGAATCCAGATTAATAAACAATACTTATGTTAATGTCACTTATCAATAGTAAATAATTGTTAGGAAATTATTAAAATGTAAATGATCAATATGTCCTTGAAATGGTGATAAAGAGTCAGTAAATTTTTAAAGTTCTAATGGATACAATAACTGGACAGGTCTTTTGAGAGTTCCGTCAGAAGTCTTAAGTAAACAGGATCGAACTTTACCGTCACGGCCTGGATAAACCTCCACTACACGTCCAAGTTTCCATAACAGTTTGCACTTATTATCACCTTCAATGAGGACAACATCATTAACATCTATGTTCCGTTGAAGATCAGGATTTTTCAATTTGTGAGCAGTTCGAAGATCCATCACGTACTGCTTCTTCCATCTAGACCATAGTTGTTTGATGAGCAAATCTTGATAATTTTTCCTTTTGATCAAGGAAGATCTACTCGAACCAGTTTGGAGAATTTTATTCAAAGTAATTGGTATTGTAGAATCATTTTTCCCGAAATTCAGGAATTGAATAGGTTGTAAAGGTAGAGGCTCTTGCACATCATTGTAGACGTAAGTTAAGGGACGAGAGTTCAGAACAGCTTCAACTTCTGTCAAGATCGTTGATAACTCTTCATAAGTCAATAGAGCTTTGCCTAAGATCTTCCTCAAACACTCTTTTACGGATTTCACAAGTCTCTCATAAAAACCTCCCCACCAAGCCCCACGTTCTACAATAAATTTCCAAATAATCTTTTGACGACATATAAAATTACGAAAGTTGTCATGTATCAGTATTTTTGAAATCTGTTCAATTTCTTTGCTACTTTTCTTAAATGTCTTAGCATTGTCTGAATACATTATCCTGCAATTTCCTCGTCTTGAGATAAATCGTCGAAATGCCATTAAAAATGACTCTGTTGTCATGGTAGGGGAAAGTTCTAAATGCAAGGCTCTTGTAGTTGCACAGGTAAACAAAACGATGTAGGATTTTTTAGTTTCTCCTGAGTCTTTGATATAAATCGGTCCAGCAAAATCAACTCCACATGTTTGGAAAGGAGGTGTTTCAGTTACCCTGTCTGCAGGTAACGGTGAAGTAAGTTGATCAGCGGACTTAGCCGAATATCGCTTGCAGATGAGACATTTTCTAATATTTCTTTGAACAATCTGTCGTCCCTTCGGTATCCAAAATCGACTCCTAATTTTGGCTAGAGTTGTGGCAGTCCCCCCATGCATCACTTTCACATGCTCATCTTGAATAATAAGATTAGTAAGTAACGAATTCCTTGGTAGAATAATAGGGTGTTTTTCATCGTTTGAGAGTTCAGAATGCTCTAATCTTCCTCCTATTCTAATAAGGTCTCTTTCATCAAGAAATGGATTAAAATTATACAAAGGTGAGTTCTTGTTAACTTGCTTTTTATTTCTCAGCAAATCGATTTCTGCAGAGTAATTTTCTCTCTGTTCCACTTGTAACCAATATTTTTCGGCTTCCTCTATTTCTTCCGTTATCAAAAGTCCCTTTGTGTCAACAATTTTCCTAATTTTCCTTATAAAACGTTTGATCCAAGCTGTTACTCTGTATAATTTTATAAGATTACTATAATTCGATATAGTTAACATTTTTTCTAAAACAACCGTGCACTCAAATTGAAGTACATCATTTGTTGTTTTACGATACTCTAAATCATTTTCTTCTAATTTATTAGTTGCTGTTTTATTTTGAGGTGGCCAGCATTCAGAAGTTAATGCAAGCCATTCTGGCCCTTTAAACCAAACAGAATTATTTTTCAATTCACCTGCACTTGCTCCCCGCGACGCTAAATCTGCTGGATTAGACTTTCCAGGACAAAACTTCCAATTCTCAGGTAAAGTTAATTTAGCAATATCCTCTATACGGTTTTTAACAAAAGGCTTAAATTTCTTGGCTGTACCCTTTATCCAAAAGAGAGTAATTTGTGAGTCAGTCCAAAAATAGCATGTGAGATTTAACTTCAGTGCTTTAATTACGCTATCACTTAATTTAGCAGACAGGAGTGCGCCCATTAGTTCTAGTCTAGGCAAAGTCAACTTCTTTAAGGGAGCTACCCTGGTTTTGGAGGCAACAAAAACAATTTGTATTTTTCCGTCATGTGAAATTACTCTTAAATAGGCTACTGTGGCGTAGGCTTTCTGACTGGCATCTGAAAAGCAGTGCAACTCGATATTTCTAAATTTCAGATCGAGTATATCACAAAAATAGAACCGTGGGATTTTTAGTTCACATAAATTAGGGATATCATTGCACCATTTATCCCAGGTTGAACACAGATTTTCTGGGAGTTCATCATCCCAGTCATGGTTGAGTTTCCAAATTTCTTGGATCAAAAGTTTGGCTCTTAGTACAAATGGTCCTAAAAATCCAACAGGATCAAAAATTCGGCCAATTGTCTGCATAATAAACCGTTTAGAGTTAATACGACCTGAGAGAAACGACAGTAAATTTTGTATATCAAAATAAAGAGTGTCTTCCACTCTGTCCCAAGAAATTCCTAACACTTTAAAGGGCAGAATAGCAGAACCAAAAACTTCTGAAGATTCTTCCACATTAATGCCTTTTTTAAACCACAGTTCCTGCAATTCCTTACTGTTAGTTTGCCACTTATGAAGCACCATCCCAGCTTCCTTAAATAGGTTGATGCATTCTAAAGATGTTTCGTAGGCAATTTCAACATTCTTATTCCCTCCCACAACATCGTCTACGTAAATGGAATCATTTAGAAATTTACAAGTTTCAGGATAGACGTCTTCATATTTTTTCAAATGATATTTTAAAATCGCTGCCAACATAAACGGGCTACTATTTACCCCAAATAAGACTCGTGTAAACCTATAAATTTGAGGTGCTAGGGATTCATTAGTGGGATCATCAGTAAACATAAATCTCGAAACATCTCTGTCATTTTCATGAACCTCTATTTGTAGAAAGGCCTGTTTTATATCAGCAGTAAAAGCCACCGGATTGAGCCTAAATCGTAATAAAAGATCGAAAATGTCTGGATATAAGTTGGGTCCTACATTCAGACAATCGTTCAAAGAAATCTCTCCGACATCATGGGAAGAAGCGTCAAAGACAATTCGAAATTTACTTGTTGTACGATCATTACGAATGACTTCTCTATGAGGTAAGTAAAAACTAACTTGATTTGTGTTGCAATCGTCAGAGACTAATTCAATAATATTTTGCTGTAAATAATCCTGTAAAACGGTTCGATATGATTCGAAGAGTTCCGGGTTTCTTTGAAACCGTTTTTTGAGCCTTAAAAATCTTCGCTCCGCGACATTTCGATTGTCATTTAGCAAATATTTCTTATCTTCTTTCCACGGTAATTTAACCTTATATCGTGAATTTTCATACTTAATTTCTGACTCAAACTTTTGTAGCACACTGTCTTTAGAATGATCAACTGATTCATTTTCAGAAATACCTAGACTTTCAAGATCCCAAAATTTCTTTAATAGATCAGCAATTAAGTTTTCTTCGACTATTACATTCAATGTCATAGAAGTTTCACTAACATCATTATTTTTGCCTATTATACACCATCCGAATATTGTTTCAGTGGCCACCAATTGTTTCCTTAAACGTTTTATTCTTCCCAGTACAACATTGTAATAGTAGTCTGCTCCAATCAAAATAACGACCTTTTCATTAAATTCGCGTGAATCACCGAGTTGAAGACCCTTTAAATAATTTTGTACAACTTCCTTTTTTAATCTAGGGGATGGAATATCGGACCCTGAAATTTGTTCTGTAACGAGAGCTTCTATTTCAATATTTAAATCTGAATCGTTATTATTTTCCAATTTAATTCTAACCACGTCAAAGGTCTTCACAATTGGCGTCTTGTTCCCAAAAGTAAAGACAGAAAGATTTTCTTTCCGAATAACAGGAAGTTTTAATTTCTTCGCGATCTGCTGGTCCACGAACGATTTCATCGAGCCAGAGTCCAACAATACCCTCACAATTTTGCTATTTTCTTTATTCCGAATTTTTGCACTACAAGTTTGTAATAAGACACTTTCGGCTCTCCTCTCCGAAACAGACATGACCTGTGACCGAACCCCTTCCGATTTACTTGTTGACTCTTCTTCTGCGGTGCGCGTTGGTGAGTCATTCTGTGAAGCGTCTTTTTCTTTATTATGTTCTAGTTTGAAACATATAGCTCTGTTATGCCGACCTCCGCAAATCTGGCATGAGCATCCTTTTGAACACTGGCTACTTAAATGCTTACCAAAGCACAAATAACATAAACCTTTTTTACGAAGAATTTGTTTTCGATCAAGAACGCTGCCGATGTCGCAATAATATGGATTATGCTCAGCATTGCAAAAAATACAAATTTTGCTTTTATTTTGTTCTCGCTTAGCAGCTGCCATTAGATTATGAGCCGAATAGTGTTGTTTACCGGAATTCGAAGATTTCTTTTCAGAGAACGGCTTTTGGCGCGAAAAGTTTTCGAAGTTCGTTTTTGATAACGGAACTGGCATGCGTTCTCTACACTCTATCTCAGTTTTAAGAAATTCTAATAGTTTCTCTACATTATAGCCTTTTGAAAAGTCAGTATTTTTTCGATTGAATTCTAAAGTAATATCGGGAGGTAAAACTTTCAGGAGTATTGAAATTAACATGGAACTATATTCTTCGGGTTTCACATTTAACGATTTTAAACTACGAACTTGAATTTCCAGAGTATCATATAATTTCCTTAATCTTTCAGTATCATCAGATTTATAAACAGGTCTAAGATTCAACAAGGTATTCATGTGTGCATGAACTATTGTGTCACGACGACCGAATCTATTTTTTAAAATGTCTACGACAGAATCATAATTTTCTTCAGAAATCGAAAACCCTTCTATTGCACTTTGAGCCTTTTCACATAAATATGATTTCAGATAATTAAATTTTTCGATTTTAAAAAGAGATATATTATTATGAATTGCAACTTTAAATGAATTCCAAAAACTGGTCCATTGAATACTATCGCCATTAAATTTAGCGATAGTCAATTTCGGAAGCCGAACAAATTGTTTGTTTTCGTTAATGATTTCGGAATTATTGCATGCACTTTTGTTTGTAACCGAATTTTCATCGTTATTTAATTCTCTTAGTTTTCTTCTGGCACGAAATAAACCACTGTTAATTTTTTTCATGTATTCCTGCGCCGTTTGGAATTCTGTTTCAAAGGATTCGGGATCAACTAGATTTTCCATTTCCGAATCTAATTTTGTCAGTTCTTTAACTTTTAAATTTAATAAATCAATAGTCTCTTCAAGAGCACATGTTTCAATATTTCGACTATTTAAATCACTTTCAATCTTATTCAAAAGCTTTGAAACAGCAGTTCTGACTATTTTCATTTTCACTTTCGTTTTATCCATTTTTTTTCAAATTCGAATTAACAATAAATTTCTATCCTACCTTTAGCAGTCTTCAACTTTGCCTTCCGGGAATCAAAGATAATCCAAAGGATGATCAGTTCAAACACGAAATCCAAATAAACTGAGCCCGAACACAAATTCACTGATCAAAACAGTTCCGAGTTTCCCGGCCGATGCACCATGACGCGAAAATCGCAAAAAAATAAAAGTGAAGTCGTCTTAGAAAACTGCAGGTGCAGGCGGGATAGACAAAATTCGTATATCCATAAAAGGATCAGTACTACTGTTTCTATAAAACATAACGTTTATTTACATATTATTTACAGTTAAAACATGATGGGTTTGAGTCCCACCGAACTCCCATTTCCGAATGCCTAGTTTTGGCGCGTTACATTCACTGACGTAAACAGGGAGGCGCGCCATCTATGGGAAAATATGAACTTTCGCCACAACTGTCAAATAAATAGGAATAAAGTCTGTCAAACTGTTTTGTTTCATTTGGAGTGTTGCAGTAAATGTTTTGTAACATAAGGGCTAATTATATAGCTACAACAATGAAAGTGTTAATTCCAGCCTAATACATGGAGAGCAAAGGTGAAATAACCATAGAAATGAAAGCAGGATGTAGCATTCATGATGATAAAAGTAATAAAATGGCATTTCAATGAAAGAAACTATGTTCGGTAATAAATGTTTTTGTTTCTAGATAACCTCCAAAAAATCTCTCTGTTCAATGTCTACCATCTAGAGTTGAATCAAATTAATTACAAGACCAGGGTATATATAGATCATGTATGTTCATTTATGCATATTATTTTGCATGTTAAACAACTGTGCTTACGTAAGTGTATAATCTTGCAATCTTTGTTAGATGACAAGTAAGTGGCAAGTATCAGGAATGAAATTTCCTTTTGAAATAATTATTTATATCTTTGATTTAAAAGTAATTGAAAATTCAATTCCTTGATCACTTTACAGCTCTTTTAATTACACTTCATTTAGTGGTATAGCTCAAAATTGAGTTCCGAATCACAAAGGATCTTTGCTTAAAAGGTGATTTAATTTAAATAAAGAATTATTGATTGAAGTAGATATAGTTGACTGTCAAATAAATAGTAGAAATGTCTGTCAAACTGTTTAGTTTCATTTGGAGTGTTGCAGTCAATGTTTTGTAACATAAGGGCTAATTATATAGCTACAACAATGAAAGTGTTAATTCCAGCCTAATACATGGAGAGGGAAGGTGAAATAACCACAGAAGTGAAAGCAGGAGATCGCATTCATGATGATAAAAGTAATAAAATTGCATTTCTAAGCAAGAAACTATGTTCGGTATTAAATGTTTTTATTTCTAGATAACCTCAAAATCTCTGTTCAGTGTTTACCATCTATAGTTGAATCAAATTAACACCACCAACGCATATTTATACCATGTACCTTCATTTATGCTTATTATTTTATGAATTAAACAACTGTCCTTGCACAAGTCTATAAACATGCAATGTTTGTTAGATGACAAGTAAGTGGCATGTATCAGGAATGAAATTTCCTTTTGAAATAATTATTTCTAGCCTTGCTTTTTAAAAGTAATTGTAAAATCAATTCTTTGATAGCTTCACAGCTCTTTTAATTACACTTCATTCAGTGTCATAGCTCAAAATTGAGTTTCGAATCACAAAGAATCTTTGCTTAAAAGGTGATTTAATTTAAATAAAGAATTACTGTTTGAAGTAGAAATAGTTGAATGTCAAATAAATAGGAGAAACGTCTGTCAAACTGGTTTGGTTTCATTTCGAGTGTTGCAGTCAATGTTTTGTAACATAAGGGCTAATTATGTAGCTACAACAATGAAAGTGTTAATTCCAGCCTAATACAGGGAGAGAGAAGGTGAAATAACCATAGAAATGAATGCAGGATGTAGCATTCATGATGATAAAAGTAATAAAATGGCATTTCTATGGAAGAAACACTGTTCGGTAATAAATGTTTTTATTTTTAGATAACCTCCAAAATATCTCTCTGTTCAATGCCTACCATCTAGAGTTGAATCAAATTATTACAGGACTAAGGCATATTTACACCCTGTATGTCCATTTATGCATATTATTTTGTATATTAAACAACTGTGCTTGCACAAGTCTATAAACGTGCAATGTTTGTTAGATGACAAGTAAGTGGCAAGTATCAGGAATGAAATTTCCTTTTGAAATAATTATTTATATCTTTGATTTAAAAGTAATTGAAAATTCAATTCCTTGATCAGTTTACAGCCCTTTTAATTACACTTCATTTAGTGGCATAGCTCAAAATTGAGTTCCGAATCACGAAGAATCTTTGCTTAAAAGGTGATTTAATTTAAATAAAGAATTACTGATTCAAGTAGATATAGTTGACTGTCAAATAAATTGGAGAAACGTCTGTCAAACTGTTTAGTTTCCTTTGGAGTGTTGCAGTCAATGTTTTGTAACATAAGGGCTAATTATATAGCTACAACAATGAAAGTGTTAATTCCAGCCATATACATGGAGAGGGAAGGTGAAATAACCACAGAAGTTAAAGCAGGTGATAGCATTCATGATGATAAAAATAATGAAATTTCATTTCTATGTAAGGAACTATGTTAGGAAATATTTTTTTTCTAATTCTACATACTCTAAAAAATCTCTCTTTTCAATGTATACCATCCATAGAAGCTAATTAATTACCGAACCAAGGCATATTTACACCCTGTATTACCCTTTATGCATTTTGTACTAGCATATAGCCCATCATATGACGCGATTAGTAAAATTTTTAATTTTCCATAATTAGAAAATACCCTATGAGGCAGGAAAAAATGGTTTGTGTTTTGGCTGAGAATTATCTGGTACACACTGAATAATTTGTTTATCTTCATACTCCTCTAAAGTCTCCCAATATTGTGAATGCAGTTTAGAATCACGTTGAATTCATTTAGTCAAACAGTGTGGTTATTTATAAAAAACAAACCAACAAACGAACAAACTTCTTAACTTTCAAAGACATATAACTTAAACGCTAGATATTTATTAGTCCGTAAAATAGACTAGTAAACTTTTATGAAAAGAATTTGTTGTTAATACCGGTGACGAAATTTTCATTGCAACAGAAAATAATCGATGATTAAATTTAAAATAATCACATATATACCTAATCTATTATTTAAGACAAATATAAAACAAAATTATTTGCTTAATATCTAAGCTCAGTGATAAAACGTAGGAAAATAATGCACACGATATTTAAATAATTTAAAATAAGAAATGATTATATGAGATGGTTAAAGGAATGACGTCATAATGCTAGAAAAATGGTAATTTTTACCTATTTATTATGTGATAAATTGGTAAATTTTATCGCCTGCTCTTAACCGGGGAAAATAGGGATTGAAATGATGGCATTAAATGATCGAAAAGGGAAGAAAGGGGGATTTCGAACGTTTTAAAGACTTGCTTTGATTTTTGCTAACCCTAACTCCTCAAGAATCCAATATGGATGCTCCTATCTATTACATGTCTAACAGCTTCATAAATTTGTGGACAGACGGAGGCTATTATTATATGAGGATATTAGACAACTGTGCTTGCCCTAATCTATAAATGTGCGATGTTTGTTATATGATAAGTAAATGGCAAGTACCTGGAATGAAATTTCCTTTTGAAATAATTATTTATATCTTTGCTTTAAAAGTAGTTGAAAAATCAAATCCTTGATCGCTTCACAGCTTTTTTTAACCCCTTAACGGTTTCACTTTATTCATGAATTCAATTAAAAAAAGTGACACATATTTTTGTTCATTTTATATTTGTAAGCTGGAAAATGTTATTAAAAGTAATATTTCTAATTATTTTAAGCATTATAACAACTATTTTACAGAAAATAAAATAATGTCTTCCTTGGAAGTTGTCTTTTCTCTCTTATGTACTCTACAAGGGAAGTTACATTTACAGTTGTGCATATAAAAAATACAAATATTTTTTAATACAATTACTACACATTTATTATCAAATGCAAATGCTGCAAGTGCATTTACTTAACCTTTTTTTCCCTCAAAAATCTAATTTAGCGCTATAAATCTTGAAAGAGATCTGGAGGCATAGTCTAGCGTCACAGTCCGGACAAAAATACCTAATGTCTTTTCTAATTCTTTTGCCGCTGTCATTTTTCTTCAGTAATCACACATAGTACTATTTTGCAGGTCTTAGATTTTTTCTGTAGGTGGAATTACCTCTAAAACGTTTCCCAAAACCTCAAGCCAAAATAAAGCCAAAAACTCAAAGATAAAAATCGAGGAGTACTGCAAAACCTATCAGAAAGCAAACGCTTTTAAACCAAACAGAATACATTTCGAAAACTAACATCTTGTGGACATCTATAAGACTAATTCGACATTAAAAATACAAAAGATAGGCCAAGACAGTGAGAACGGCAAAGAAATTAGATTGCCCGTACAGCGTACGGGCAAAACATTAAAGGCACGTTTACCGCACCTGGTGTACGTGCAAAACAGTCAATTGGTTAATTACACTTCATTCTGTGGCAGGGCTCAGAATTTACTATCGAGTGAGAAAGGTTCTTTGCTCAAAAGGAGATTTGATTTAAATAAAGAATTACTAATTTATATAGGGATAGCTGATTGTCAAATAAATAGAAGGAACATTTATCAAACTGGTTTGATTTGTTTTGAAGCGTTACAGTCAATATTTTGTAAAGGGAGGGATAATTATATTGTTATAAGAATGGAAGTGATAATCCCATATTAATACATAAAATCGACGATGAAATAACCATAAAAACAAAATCAGGAGATATTCATAATAACAGAAGCAATAATATTGAGTTTGTATGCACTGAACTACGTTCAAGGTTTTGAAGAAGATGGGTCAACTGGATTCCCTAGGCCTAGCTCTCTAATCCAGAGGTAACTAACAGTAAGCATAAAAATGACAAGAAGCAGAAAGTAAAACAGCTAAAAGGAGAAAGAAGGGGATAGGGAGATGTATACGTGATTCCATAGCACAAAAAACTAGATAGTAAAAAGCTTAGGGATAGAAAAACACAAATATTTTTGCTGCCATCCGTACTCTGCAACGACAAAGATTGAATGAGAAGTTTTGTCATTTCCGAGTGATCCAAATGCCCACGAGTGGAGGACCAATGAAATTTTTGGGATTCGTCCAATCAAATTTCTCAGATTTGTGATGCCTAAACTATGTTCAAATATAAAGGCGACCGTAGTTCAGACATCACAGATTCAAATATAAATGTTTCTTGTCATACAAACCTTCAAAAAACTATGTGTTCTCTAAAACCGGGTACTCTCCCGGTTTCTAAAAGTACAACATTTGGATTGAATCCAGTGAACTAGCTACAAGGTTAATGAATATTTAGTACGTATTTATACCCTGTATATCCGTAAAGCAATTAATGTGTAGATATACAAGGTTATAATCATGTGATATTTGTTAAATGACAAGTAAGTGTATTAGGAATGTGATTCCCGTTTGAAATAATTATTTCTACCTTTGCTTTAAAAGTAACTGAAAAATCAATTCCTTGATAGCTTGCTTCACAGCTCTTTTAATTAAGCTTCATTCACCGGCATTGCTCAAAATTAAGCTTCGAGTCAAGAAGGATCTTTGATTAAAAGGAGATTTAATTTAAATAAAGAATTACTATTTTAAATGGGATAACTGGGTGTCAAGTAAATAAAAGAAACAGCTATCAAATTGATTTGGTTTCGTTTGGAGCATTACAGTCAATGTTTTGCAACACGAGAACTAATTATATAGGGCACGAGCACTCAGCTGATCGCTGAGATCGCCGAGCCCTAACAACCATTCTGGTAGGCACGCTAACTCGTTGCTATGGACGTTTACATGTAAACAGTCTTATTTTAATGTCGTGGTATTTTTTTCAGTTACAAATTTTGAGAATTATTTTTTTGTAATTATAATCATCACATATTGAAAAGAAACTGAATAGGAGGAATTCATCGAAAGATTATTTGTAACTGTAAACCGAAGGTTTTTTTCCGACCGGCACGTTAACATGTTTCTTTGCTTATTGATAGTAAGTAACATAAAAAGATTGTGCTTTTTTTATATCGGCATAGCAAATTGCTGGTAATTTGTCAATATCCGTTTCCTAGTCTTTTATAATATATGGATCTATATTACTTATTACAGATATTTTATCCAAATACCGCTTCTTTGACAGTTGATCTAAATTCTTCAAGTAATCATTCATTTTCAGTTATAAACACTAAGTTATACTAAACACTAAGTTACTCAGTTATAACTCTTCAGCATACAAGTGAACAACGTGCGAACCACAACGTACCACCAACGTGCGAAGTTCAAGCTGTGATCCACGTGTTTTTCAATCAGCGCAGTTTTTCAATTAGCTTGACCCCCAGCATTGTTGCTATGATGGTTGCCAAGTGACGTAGGTACCCGTGACGTCAGGAGCCCGTGCCCTATTGCTACAAGAATAGAAATGCTAATCCCAGATTAATATATGGAATCGGTTATAAAATAACCATAAAAGCAAAAGCAGGAGATATCATTTATGATAATAGAAGTAATAATACTAAGTTTGTATCCACTGAACAGTGTTCAGATATAAATAATTCCTTTGGTCAAACCAAGCATGATTGAACCATATGCTACCCCTATTAAAGCAAAGAGGTGCACCTTTCGTTTTCACTAGCACCTCAGGGGTGAAAGTGCCACTTCTTGCTCAAGTGATTCCTAGTAATTTTAAAGCAGGAACCATGCCGAAGACCATAGACCTGGTCTGCCACCCCCAGAGATATTGATTGAGAACTTGGAAGACATTGTGACCACGAACATATTTTACATGCCCCAGTCACTTTTAACGAACATGGCGTATCTTGGGCCGGCTCGGGATCCGAATCCGCAAACCTACAGTTACGAGAACGTTGGCTTTGCCAACTGAGCTACCGCGGATCACAGAGACTTTGAAAAATCGTGGTGTTCCCTGTCTACCTTCTACAGCAGCATTTTCCATTCTTGGTCGCACCGAATGGTGGTCAAATAGGTAAGGTGTTGCTCTTTGGTACCAGAGTTTACAGGTTCGAATCCCGATGATAGCCTGAATGTTCTATGCTATTTGGAATTGTCTATAATCCTTGAATACCCAAATCATTTCTGCCGATTACAATTGATGCATATCATACGTTATTCAGACAATACATTAGAGAAGATAAGAAAGTTTCAATTCTTATTTAGCTAAGAAGTTTAAAGTAATAATTGAAAAACAGAATTTTTTAAATTTAAGGATATTTGCAATATTTACAAGCTGTGTCTGAGGGAGCCTAAACTAGTTGCCTAATCCGGAGAAAGAGGTTTAAGAATAGAGAGATCTTTTATATGAAATAAAATATCAAACCAATTTTTGACTCCGAGAAATCCTTAAGCTTGTTGATACATAAATGTAAACATGTGTACACATTAAATATGTAATTATTCAAGTAATTATGTCATGCTTGTTCAATAAAGTAATAGTGGAATAGCAAAGTAAATAAACATCCAATATCACAGCAAATTCTTCCATGAATACAATTTCCGACTACAATTGGGTGTCGTACAATTTTCGTGACTACAATTGGGAGAAAAATACCTTGAACCTTGCTAAGTGAGAAAAGTGCTTTAGACAAACCAGATATTTTGTTTGTTTACTCACTGGACAAACAAACGTAAAACATTGCATACATAACAACAAATATAACAGAGACACAACAACGATAAAATATGGGATTATTTTGGCATGTAAAAAAATTACAGTTTTATTAAACCTTCGCCGAATTTTTCCCCATTTACCTTCATTCAAAATAAGCAAGTTTTATCTAAATAAAATATCAGACCCGTTTTTGACCCCGAGCAATGCTTAATCTAGTTTATACATAAATGTAAACATGTGTACACATTAAATATATAATTATTCAAGTAATGATGTGATGTTTGTTCAATCAAGTAATAGTGGAAAAGTAAATGAAATAAACATTCAATATTGCCGTAAATTCTAAAGTGACTACAAATTCTGACTACAATTGGTGTTGTACAATTTTCGTGACTGCAATTGGGAGAAAAATATTTTCCAGTGAGAAAACCGCTTTATCTTAGACAAACCAGATATTTTGTTTTTTTACTTAACGATCAAAAAATGGGGTTATTTTTGTATGCAAAAAAAATTACAGTTTTATTAAACCCTCGCAAATTTTACGCCATCTACCTGCAATCCATATAAGTAAATTCAATCTAAATAAAATACCAAATCCCTCCCTTACCCGTTAAACGCTAGGCTCTTCATCTAGTTTATACACAAATGTAATATGTGTACACATTAAATATATAATCATTCAAGTATATAATGGTGTTATGTTTGTTCTATGGCAAGTAACAGTGGAAGAGCAAGGAAAATAAACATTCAGCGTCACCGTAAATTCTCACGTGACTACAATTTCCTGGAAGAAAAATATCTTGCCCCCTGCCAAGTGAGAAAAGCACTTTATCTTAGGCAGACCAGATAGTTTGTTTACTCTATGGACAAACAAACGTAGAACATTGCTTACACACAAGCTTAACGATAAAAATATGGGGTTAATTTTGCATGTAAAAAAGTTTACAGTTTTATTAAACCTTCACAAAAGTTTTCACGATTTACCTTCATTCAAAATAAGCAAGTTTTATCAAAATAAGTTATCAAACCCGTTTTTGACCCAAGCAATGCTTAAGCTAGTTTATACATAAATGTAAACGTGTGTACACATTAAATATATAATCATTCAAGTACATAATGATGTGATGTTTATTCAATAGCAAATAATAGTGGAAGCAAAGCAATTTCCCTTTGAACTTAATTATTTCGACCCTTCCTTTAATTGAAAAATCAATTCTTTGATCGTGGGTTTCTCACTGCTTTTGTGTCACGCTTTTAATTACTCTTCATTTACTGGCAAAGTTGAAAATTGAATTTCGGGACAGGAAGGTTCCTTACGTAAAAGGAGAGATAGTAATATCTTTTTAAAGAGAATGCGTTTGATGTGCCAAAGAGAGCCGCCAAATATTTCAGATGAAATCGTGTTTCGCGTTTTATTTAATAAGTAGATTTATTAAAGCTGTAGAAATATTACATTCGTTTGAAAAAGTGTCGGCCTGATAATGAGAATGACAATTTATAATTTAAAGTACATTTTGACTTTCTCGTATGCGTTGTATAAGGAAAGTATTACAATCGTCCAATAATTAGATCTTGAGATTTCGATTGATCTTGACGTTTTGGACCTACAACATATTTTTAGAATTATGTGTATGTATGACCACGGTCACCCGAGTGCATTTTGAATTAGGGGAACCAAAACTCAAAAGCATAGTTGTAGTTTTCTATCGCCTTTTTGGGTACGATTTTCCTACACATTGCTTTACCCTGAACTGGCCAAAAATTTCTGCCTGGCATAATGTAACAAAGCAGTAGGGCCTAAATGGAAGTATCTCTGGATTTCTTATGTTGTCAAAGGTCCCGATTTCCTGTCAGTTGGACTCCTCAGTTGTCAATAAATCTGAAAAGGTAACTTACAACATGCAATAATTTAATATAATTGTTACTCAAATTAAATAACTCTTCAACAAAACGGTTATCAGTCACAATCAGTATGAGTAAATCACATTTTTCTGAATGTTTAAGTTCATTACTAAACTCATCTTTTATGACGGATGTAGTAATTTCGCTATTGGGATACTCTTGCTCGGTCAGAAAAGTAGGTCCCTGGAACCACACTTTTTGCTTAACCAGTTTTTCAGAATCCAATCCTCTTGATATAAGATCCGCTGGATTGTTCTCTGACGATACGGGACGCCACTGTTGAACTTCAGTCAAGTCCTGTATCGCTGCTACACGGTTTGCGACAAAAGTCTTAAGAAGATACGGCTCTTTTCGAATCCAGGAAAGAACAATCATTGAATCCCTCCATAGGTAGATGTCATCTGTCTTTATCTGTAAGGCATTTCTCACTTTTTTCATCAACTTTTCCAAAAGGACAGCAACAGAGAATTCCAACCTTGGTATTGTAGCACGCTTGAAAGGAGAAACTCTTGATTGGCTACAAACCAAGTTCACTTCGAAGGAAGAAGCAGTTCATATGCTTCCGGTTATTGATTGGCTACTTTCGGTAACAAACTGGACTCCGGTGCTGTAAGAGTCACGTCAGTCTCTGTCGATGGTCTAGACGAGCGTTTGTCAAAGAAAACTTTTGTTCATTGTAAGACATCATTGCAAGCGGGGAACAACTGGAAAATTGGAAGTGTCAAGTGTGTCGTCTATCAACGCACCGATAGAGAAAAAGGAATTGGGTATGACCGAGTCGTCCAGGCTCCAAGGGCGCTTCAGTCACTCCAAAAACGAGGGCCAAAAAGGGGTGGGGTCAATCTCCCCTAAAACTGCGGTTTCCTGTTTGCGAAAGAAAGAAGCGGGGAGAACTCCCGGCTGAACTCTGAAAGAGCAGGTTGATCTGGAGGGATCTTCTCTCTGGATAATAGGTTGCATCTCTATTGAGTTTAGTTGCTCTTTAAACGTTTCCTTTTGTTAAATAAATCAACCACTGTTAAATGTTAATCATCTACGGCTCTAGTTATTTAGTCTCCATGTCTACTTCATTGAACGGGACCCATGCGAAGTCATATTCTTAAGGACTAGGGTGGGACGGACTAATCGGAAATAGAAACATCGCAACCGCTCGGCAGACCAACAGGTGCTGTTATTTAAGTTTAGAAAATAACGTGTTAGCATAGCTAAAAGACAATGTTAACAATGAAGTTAACAATTTCCCTTTGAAAAAAACATTGAGACAAATATATTAAATTTTAAATTATTTGAGAGAAATTTTGGTATCCTCTTATCAAATGCAAATAATAACATTTAACAGACTCAAATATATAAAATAAAAGAAAATTTAGCACCCTATACAAATTGCTGTTTTACCGTGGGTTTGACACAAGAACAGGGTACCCCCGCCAACTTGGCGATAAAGCTCTAAGCATGGTAGCCTAACATTTTCTCCTGATCTCGCCGTGTCCACACAATCTGTATCTATATTTTGATTTATATTATATTAGTATCCAACCCTTTTTGAGCAACCCTTTTCTTATTCATTAAATTCCTGTAATGCCGTAAAAAGATATAGTGAACCATTAATAGTTTGTTTAGTTTACCATTTGCTTTAGTAAGCATCGCCAATAATTTCGCCACATTTGCCAAGGGGTACCCTATGCTTACCCTACATGTAGTATAGCTTTTTAAAGACTTCTTTAAATGCGAACAACCCAAAGAGAATTCTATTTTTTCTCATAGGCTAACTTTGAACAAGAGAAATCTACTATGACAGGTACAAATTAACACAGGAAGACCCTTACTGTGCCAGAAATCTTTTGCCTTTTACAAACGCTTGAAACATTCTATTCAATGCAATAAAAAAAAGGGATATTCATTTCCTCAACACTAAAAACGATACTTAAGGGAAAACAAAACAACGGAACCGAAATTTTTCAAAGGTACATGTGGGTAATCGAAAAATCTGGGAACGATGAATGCGAGAAAAAAGTGAATATGGGGAGTCAAATATTAGACCAAATGAATCAAACGATTAATGGGAGAACGACAGATTGAGGTTTCAATAAATAAGATAATAAGTAGAATTTTTATAAGCTTTATTAAGTTTGATTATAATCACTAATCATAAAACAACAAATTATTATTAAGAGTAAAGATAAATAAGGATTAAAGGAACGAAAAAAATTTAATTACTCTGGTTTTAAAAACCATTTTGGAAGATTAGTATAGTGGCGACATCTGTTGAACCAAGTAAAAACTACAAACATGCAAATTGAAGACAAAATTTATCTTCACTCTTTACCCTTAGAAAATTAAAATAAGAAAAGAAATTTCAGCAATTTTTAAAATAAAAAAACTTTGAACTTTTTCCTGAAATAAAAAGACTCATTTCAAGGCTTTGAATTTAATATTTGTGCTGTATTTGTCAACTAACAACATCAAAGTTTTGAATTAAGTATTTTTAATTAATTTTAAAAAAAACTATAGTATACAAAAAAGTTTTCTACATATTCCTCAAAAATAACTCAATTATTAATTACAGAAGATGTATGCTTTAAGTTTATCATATTTTCATGCATTTGTTTTGATATTAAATTAAATGTAGGAAATTAAAGACTAAATATTTTAATTAAACAGTGAGAAAAAAATTTAGATACTGTGTTGACCGGGGTATAAATTCAGCATTGTTTTCTATAGATAGTGTGTTTCAGTTTATTTTGTATATTTAAATAACAAAAAATGTTAGGAAATTGGAAATAAAATTTATATCTTGTCACAACATTAACAGCGGGGGAAATTGTTCAATATCATAAATCCAAAATGACTAGCAAAAAGTAAAAAGTACTAACCTTTTATTGTTCTTTGAAAATTTGAACTAAATTGGTGAGAGGGTATTTTTTTATTATCATTTATTATTGATTTTATATCTTATAAAAGGAAATTTTTAATTGTTTTATTACTAAAAATCAGGAATTATTTTAACATTCTAAAAAAAAAACGAAAAATAACGATCTTTTAATGTTTTAAAATTAACAACCCTTAAATACATTAAATATTCTCAAAAAAGCATAAATAAACAAAATTTGTAACAATAAGGCGATTTCATGCAGTAGGGCACATCTTAATTTTTGACAATTCTGGCTTCAGTTTCAAACAAAAGGGCAGTTTATTGTTTGTCTATTGGCTGTTGTAAACATGAAAATGAATGGAAAGGGCATTATAGTAGTTCATGACGTCGCAACAAATTGCTTTATTGAAGTATAATTTAACGCAATTTTACTCTTTAGTTGCCGTTAATTTCATCATTAGTATATTTTTCATTTTACATTAGTTTTACAATAAGTATAATTGTTTTATTCTAGCTGAAAATCCGCTCCCGCTCATAAAGTCGACCTTCCGGTTATTCCACGCGAAAGGGTTGGCGCGGTTGGCGAGAATTAAAAGTCGCCAAAAATGGGAGGCAGAACCCGGTTTTTTAGTAGCACCTATTAAGTTTATTAGGTTTCACTTTCTACAAAGACCTGATTAAGGTAAAGTATATATACGTATCGGACGCACTGATTTTTAAAGACCCCTTAAATTTGACCCCTTGATTTTTAACACTCCTTAAATACATTAGATATTCTTAAAGAAAAAATTATAAATAAGCAAAATTTGTAACAATTGAAGTATAATTTAACGCAATTACACCCTTTAATTGCTATTAATTGCATCATTAGTATATTTTTCATTTTACAATAGTTTTACAATAAGTATAGTTACTTTACTCTAGCTGAAAATCCGCTCCCGCTCATAACGTCAGCCTTCGGTTACTCCACACGAAAGGGTTGGCGCAGTTGGCGCCATTGAAAAGTCGCCAATAATAGGAGAGGGAACCCGGTTCTTTAGTAGCACCTGAAGTTTATTAGGTTTCACTTTCTACAAAGGCCTGATTAAGGTAGAGTTTATATACGCATCGGACGCACTGATTTTTAAGGATTTAAAAATTGTATATCTAACTAGATATAGACATGGAGTGATGTCATGGCGACCAAAGAGCAGCATCCCGCTACTGACATAGATGTCCGAGGCCGTTCAGAATCGACTTTAAGCAGTAGCTCCCTGTGTTATTAGCCTTCGTGAGCAAAACTGTAGACCGTAGCTCTCCAAATCAAATCAAACTGGCCGAACGATGGCCGATTGGTTAGAGCGCTGATCGTCGGTACCGGAGTTCGTGGGTTCGAATCCCACTATGGCATGGATGTTCGTAGCCGTTCAGAATCGACTTTAAGCAGTAGCTCCCTGTGTTATTAGCCTTCGTGAGCAAAACTGTAGACCGTAGCTCTCCAAATCAAATCAAACTGAAAGAGCAGCAGTTCTATACCTATCGTAGTAATTTAACAAATTACTGTTAGATATTGTTAGATATGTAGGACCTATTAAGATACTGGTTCTAATTAGCTAAATACATTAAAATAAATATAAAATTTTAGTAGAAAAATTGTATTAATATTATTATTTGTTTAAATAAGTTTTAAGAAGAACAAATTTAGAATTAAAATAAATCAAATTGAAGGAAATTGGTATCCAAAACACAGAATAAGGCATCAGAATCGGTGAGATTATATTGGGATAGGTTTAATAAAGGAATGAAAGGCTGTTGTATCTCTCCGTGTCCTGAAAAATACTCTGGGTTCATAGTCCTACAGATCTGCTATTTCTCCGTTTCTTATTTTGTACAAGTTTCCAAATTACTCGTGGCATGTATATTGATAGCAGTTTGGAATCGGCTTTAAGCAGTAGGTCCCAGTCTCATTAGCCTTCGTGAGCAAAACTGTAGACCGTAGCTCTCCAAATCAAATCAAACTGAAAGAGCAGCAGTTCTATACCTATCGTAGTAATTTAACAAATTACTGTTAGATATTGTTAGATATGTAGGACCTATTAAGATACTGGTTCTAATTAGCTAAATACATTAAAATAAATATAAAATTTTAGTAGAAAAATTGTATTAATATTATTATTTGTTTAAATAAGTTTTAAGAAGAACAAATTTAGAATTAAAATAAATCAAATTGAAGGAAATTGGTATCCAAAACACAGAATAAGGCATCAGAATCGGTGAGATTATATTGGGATAGGTTTAATAAAGGAATGAAAGGCTGTTGTATCTCTCCGTGTCCTGAAAAATACTCTGGGTTCATAGTCCTACAGATCTGCTATTTCTCCGTTTCTTATTTTGTACAAGTTTCCAAATTACTCGTGGCATGGATATTGATAGCAGTTCGGAATCGGCTTTAAGCAGTAGCTCCCTGTGTTATTAGCCTTCGTGAGCAAAACTGTAGACCGTAGCTCTCCAAATCAAATCAAACTGAAAGAGCAGCAGTTCTATACCTATCGTAGTAATTTAACAAATTACTGTTAGATATTGTTAGATATGTAGGACCTATTAAGATACTGGTTCTAATTAGCTAAATACATTAAAATAAATATAAAATTTTAGTAGAAAAATTGTATTAATATTATTATTTGTTTAAATAAGTTTTAAGAAGAACAAATTTAGAATTAAAATAAATCAAATTGAAGGAAATTGGTATCCAAAACACAGAATAAGGCATCAGAATCGGTGAGATTATATTGGGATAGGTTTAATAAAGGAATGAAAGATGTTGTAGCTCTCGAAATTTTGAAAAATTATCTGTGTCATAGTCCTACAGATCTGCTATTTCTCCGTTTCTTATTTTGTACAAGTTTCCAAATTACTCGTGGCATGGATATTGATAGCAGTTCGGAATCGGCTTTAAGCAGTAGGTCCCAGTCTCATTAGCCCTATTGGTACAAATATGTAGACCATAGCACTCCAAAACAAAACCTAAAATGTTCAATGCAAGATTCCTGATGACTGCTAAAATTATATCCAGTTTGGTATCAAACCACAGCACTCTAAACCAAAACCTAAAATGTTCAATGCAAGATACCTGATTACCTCTGTAATTGGATCCATTTTGGTATCATTGGCTATAGTACCAGGGAGCTCAGCGAACTGGGTAAAGTGTTTTGTTTAGCACTGTTTACCTAAATTTACCCCTGGGGCTACAGTTTACGCTCTCAGTGAAGGGATCTGACTAATTATAACTCTACATTGCCCTAGCGGACAATTAGGAAATTTCCAAACGAAAGGAGATGCAAGCTATGGGAGGCAGATTTTTCCTAGAGATTTTCCCACAGATTTGAACTGAGATGTTGACCCATGTTGACTATTACTTATAACTTCCTGTTAGCTGACACCTCAGTTTTTCCTGTCCTATAATGAAGTGGGAACCCGTCCTCCAACGTTCTGTTAATAAATGTCTTTAACTAAAACGGTGTCATTTTTATGGGTCATGACTGCAACCACCCATCAAGAAGTCCGTCTTATTATATATATAGCATTTATGTATGCCCCTATGCTCCATTTCAAATTTTGCATAGCAATGAATCTGTTTTTATTTCCTCACGCCACATTTCCATTTTTCACCTGGAAATCTATATTTTTTATTTTCTCACGACCCATTTCGATTTTTGTCCTGGTAATATATCTATTTTTTATTTCCTCACACCATATTACCCTTTTTATCCTACAAATATAGCTTTTTTATTTCCTCACATCCCATTTCGGTTTTTGTCTTGGAAATAAATCTTTAATTCCTCACAACACATTTCGATTTTTGTCTTGGAAAAAAAAACTTTTTCTTAATTTCCTCACTCCCCTTTTCAACTTTTGTCCTAAAAATATATCTTTTTTAATTACTCAAGCTGTAATCCGATTTTTGTCCTGGAAATAAATCTTTAATTCCTCACAACACATTTCGATTTTTGTCTTGAAAAAAAAACTTTTTTCTTAATTTCCTCATACCACATTTCGACTTTTGTCCTAAGAATATATCTTTTTTTATTTACTCAAGCTGTAATCCGATTTTTGTCCTGGAAATAAATCTTTAATTCCTCACAACACATTTCAATTTTCGTCTTGGAAAAAAAACTTTTTCTTAGTTTCCTCAAGCCACATTTCGACTTTTGTCCTAAGAATATATCTTTTATATTTACTCAAGCTGTAATCCAATTTTTGTCCTGGAAATAAATCTTCAATTCCTCACGCCACATTTTGAATTTTGTCCTGTCAATAAATATTTATTTGCTGATGCCACATTTGAAACGTTGTCCTGACAATAAATCTTAATTTTTTGTATTTTTGCTCGCGCCTCATTTCGAGTTTTGTCCTCATATAGCTTTTTTATTTCCTCACATCCCATTTCGGTTTTTGTCCTGGAAATAAATCTTTAATTCCTCACAACACGTTTCGATTTTTGTCTTGGAAAAAAAACTTTTTTCTTAATTTCCTCACTCTGTATTTCGACTTTTGTCCTAGAAATATATCTTTTTTATTTACTCCCGCTGTAATCCAATTTTTGTCCTGAAAATAAATCTTTAATTCCTCACAACACATTTCGATTTTTGTTTTGGAAAAAAAAGCTTTTTCTTAATTTCCTCATAAAACATTTCGATTTGTGTCCTAAGAATATATCTTTTTTATTTACTCACGTTGTAATCCGATTTTTGTCCTGGAAATAAATCTTTAATTCCTCAAACCACACTTTGATGTTTGTCCTGTAAAAAAATACTTATTTGCTCACGCCACATTTAAAATGTTGTCCTGACTATAAATCTTTTTTTTTTTTCACTCATCATTTCGAGTTTTGTCCTCATATAGCTTTTTTATTTCCTCACATCCCATTTCGGTTTTTGTCCTGGAAATAAATCTTTAATTCCTCACAACACATTTGGATTTTCGTCTTGGGAAAAAAAAACATTTTCTTAATTTCCTCATACCACATTTCGACTTTTGTCCTAAGAATATATGTTTTTTATTTACTCAAGCTGTAATCCGATATTTTGTCCTGGAAATAAATCTGTAATTCCTCAAACCACATTTGAAATGTTGTCCTGACTATAAATCTTTTTTTTTTCACTCATCATTTCGAGTTTTGTCCTCATATAGCTTTTTTATTTGCTCACATCCCATTTCGGTTTTTGTTCTGGAAATAAATCTTTAATTCCTCACAACACATTTCGATTTTTGTTTTGGAAAAAAACTTTTTTATTAATTTCCTTACGCCACATTTCGACTTTTGTCCTAGAAATATATCTTTTATATTTACTCAAGCTGTAATCCGATTTTTGTAATGGAAATAAATCTTCAATTCCTCAAACCACACTTTAATGTTTGTCCTGTAATTTTTTTTTTCTGCTCACGCATCATTTCGAGTTTTGTCCTCATATAGCTTTTTTATTTCCTCACATCCCATTTCGATTTTTGTCCTGGAAATAAATCTTTAATTCCTCACAATACATTTCGATTTTTATCTTGGAAAAAAAACTTTTTTCTTAATTTCCTCAAGCCATATTTCAACTTTTGTTCTAGAAATATATCTTTTATATTTACACAAGCTGTAATCCAAATTTTGAATTTTGTCCTGTCAATAAATACTTATTTACTCACGCTACATTTGAAATATTGTCCTGGCAATTAATGTTTTTTTTTTATTTACTACCTCCACATTTCAAGTTTTGTCCTCATATAGCTTTTTTATTTCCTCAGATCCCATTTCGGTTTTTGTCCTGGAAATAAATCTTTAATTCCTCACAACACATTTCGACTTTTGTCCTAAAACTATATCTTTTATATTTACTCAAGCTGTAATCCGATTTTTGTCCTGGAAATAAATCTTAAATTCCTCAAGCCCCTTTTTAAATTTTGTCCTGTGAATAAATACTTATTTGCTCACGCTACATTTGAAATATTGTCCTGGCAATTAATCTCTTTTTTTTATTATTTCCTAGCTCCACATTTCAAGTTTTGTCCTCATATAGCTTTTTTATTTCCTCGGATCCCATTTCAGTTTTTGTCCTGGAAATAAATCTTTAATTCCTCACAAACACATTTCGATTTTTATCTTAGAAACGAAACTTTTTTATTAATTTCCTCACGCCACATTTCGACTTTTGTCCTAGAAATGTATCTTTTATATTAACTTACGCTGTAATACAATTTTTGTTCTGGAAATAAATCTTCAATTCTTCAAGCCACATTTTGAATTTTGTCCTGTCAATAAATACTTATTTTCTCACGCCACATTTGAAATGTTGTTCTGACAATAAAACTTTTTTTTTATTTGCTCAAGCCCTATTTCGAGTTTTGTATTCACAATAAATCTTCTTTATTTTCTAGTAACACATTTGTTTTCCCAGATATGATAAACAGAGCTTAAAAACAAAATGATTTTTAGAGAGGTTTCTTAAAATAAGAGAGTTGAGTTGAATACTCTGAAAAAAAATCTAAAATACTAGAAGTATATTGCAAGCAGTGTATACATTATTTATCATCCAGATTTGATGAGAGCGAGAAATTTCATCTATACAGTTTGTAAACGGAGCCTTTTAATATAATTTTTATAAATTACAAATTCATCTCAACGAATCACGAAATCACAGCTTCTACTCAAACTAACTTTATTCTAGAAAAAAAAAAAAAGCAAAATCTGAATTAGACCATTTGATCATCATTCAGTCTAGTATCATTAGGCAAAGTTAAGTATGACAACTTCTCTAATTACCACCACATTTGCATAATGCGCGAATTAACTTGGTGGATTATGGGCTCGAATATCCATTAGATTAAAAGTCAACTAATGCTATTAGACCCAGCCTCTGTTAATTGACCTAGTACTTTCGATTCCGAACAAAACGAGCCGGTAATAATCGAGAAACTAGTTAGAATGCTTGTGTCTCTGTGCTCATTATAATTGAGTTCGAATCAGATTTGGTCTTAAATATGGCTGTTCGAGATGAGGACTAACACTAGTTTATGAATGAATCCATTTTACTTTAAAAAGAAAATGGCGCAAAAGGGAAACTGCTCATCGTTATAGAGATTGGGAAGTCAGATTTATTCATTCTTTAATTGGAAATACACTTGTAGATAACAACGTATCTTTGGGTCGATTAACCTTAGATGGAATATCTTGTTTTATGTTCTCCTCCATTTCGATTTTTCTGTGGCAACATACAGCTTTTGTATAGATTATAAGCCAGCGATTCTCAATTTGTAAAAGACGATCATGTCGGAATGAAAATAGTTTTTAAAATGATTTACTAAATAAAATTTATATGAAATTTAAATGATTTTTAAAAATGATTTACTAAATGAAATTTGAATGATTTTTAAAAATTATTTACTAAATGAAATTTGAATGATTTTTAAAAATTATTTACTAAATGAAATTTGAATGATTTTTAAAAATGATTTACGAAAGGAAAATTTACTAAAAAGAGAACAAAACAAAATGCTATTTAACATTATAAAAAATAAAATATACATTTGCACATGTATCTTTATATATAAAATTCTTCTGTCCGTGTGTTTGTAATGAAACTCCTCCTTAAACGGCTGGACTGATTTTGATGAAATTTTGTGTATGTAATTAACTTGATTCGAGAATGGTTTAGATTCACAATTTGATCCGACAAAAATTGTTTTTTTTATTAAAATCTACAATTGCTTGCTTATTGAGTTTATTTTAATGCTGCTTAAAAACCTTCACTGCGAAAGTATCTTTGGCGCAGTGGTCAGCTCAACTTGCTTCAGTACGAGAAGTCCCAGGACATCCCCGTACAGGTGATGTGGGAATTTTAATTTAATCTAATTACGTTTGTAACGATTGCATGCGTGGTGTGTCGAGTAATTTTAAAATAGTTTTTTTTCTTACTTTTTCATCAAAATGGTCCAATTTATAATTTATTTAAAAACATTTTACAAATTTTGGATTTACAGCTTTAAAACAGGACAACGTCTGTCAGGTTGTCTATATATATTTATATATATATATTATAATATATAAATATATATATATATATATATATATATATATATATATATATATATATATATATATATATATATATATATATATATATATATCTTATATATATAAGTATATATATATATATATATATGTCATGATTCAATTTGCGACTGGTGTGTGTTGACATGGAATGTCACCCACCAACAGCACGTCTTCTGCTGGGGAAGACAAAAAACCCCACACAAACAGACACAAACAAGAATCACACACCTGTTTTAAACAAAATGTATACACTATTGTAAACACTATATTGTTTTGATCTTACTTTTGCCACATAATGAGTGATTTTCATTATGACACCTTTTTTACTTGTGAGATTATAAGTTACCGAGTGATTTTTGAGAGAAATACTATGATGAAAGTTTGTTATAATATTATTTTTGGAATAGATTAAAGTTGTCGACATGTGATATATTTTGTATTTTGATGAATCAACGAAGAATAACAAATGAAGTGAGATTTTGTAATTAAATTAGATTATGATGTTTTCTGACAAGAGATCTCAATACAGTGTACATTGTTATCAAACATAGGTTCCTTTTTAGATTTTTATGTACTTTTTTACTGTATTACATATTATACTACTACTGATTGTGATAAGAACTCAAGGACATTACATAATACTGTTGGACTGTGCTATAAGAGAAACTATTCACAAAGTCATTTGTTTTGCTTTCACCATATATTAGTGATATTTTGATATTGTGTTTTTTTTTATCTCTTATTATACTCATACTGTTATTTTTGGGAGCTCCTAAGATTTTTTCACTCAAGGTGTTGTTTTTCTATAACAAATATATTATTATTCCTAACATATTTTATTCATATTTAACCATATATTCCCAAGTTCATGTTCTTTTTACAATTGTATAATGTGTATGATTTTCAGGAAAGATTTTTGTGTTTTAGGTAATTGTGTAAAAAGACTTTAATCATTTTATAGCACCATCATAGGGTGATTTTTTACTACTTTTGAATTTTTGTCAGTTATTATAACAGTGTTATTTTGTGAAGGAGCCACCTGCTCTGACTGAATTAAGTAACTTAAATTTATCATTTTTTGGGATAATTAATTAGATGTTTTTTTCAAAATTTTAGGGTCCTCTGGGGACTTGCTGGTCAGGAAGGGCCCTCCTGCCTGTGCAAGCCTTCAGGGGGAGGGGGGAAAGTTGTCAGGATTTAAAATATAGAGTAATTTAAGAGATTTAATTAGGGATTCTTTTAATGGGAGTAACGCGCCTCGAGTTATTAGCCACATAAATACGGCTCACGCGCAGTGATATGGGCAGAGAGCGATAAGCAATTACTATAGGCAGACCTGTGGCTCCTCGAAGCAGTGAAAACTGCCTTTGTTAGCAGTTGGGCGCCAATATGAGACGCCATTGTTGAGTAGTGTGTGAAATGGATTAATAAAGAGAAGAAAAATAATTACTTGAGAGTGGACTGATTTATATATTTTACTAGTGTGTTTACTGGACCACGACATATATATATATATATATATATATATATATATATATATATATATATATATATATATATATATATATATATATATATATATGTATATGTATATATATATATATATATATATATATATATATATATATATATATATATATATATATGTATATATATATATGTATATATGTATATATATATATATATATATATTTATAAATGTATATATATATATGTATATATGTATATATATATATGTATATATGTATACACATATATATATATATATATAATGTATGTATGTGTATATATATACACATATATATATATATATATGTATGTATGTATGTTTATATATATACATATATATATATGTGTGTGTGTGTGTGTGTATGTATAATAAATTTATTTTAAGTCCTCAACTTATTTTGATACACAAAATTAAAATAATTATTCTTTAGTTATATAGAAGTCAGCACTAATGACAATAGTATCTATGAAATTAATCAAAAATAAATAAAGAACGGTATGTCTTTATTTCATCATCTTTTCTTTGATTTTCTGTTCTATAATATTTAATTTCATATTGTAAATAATGTCTTGATCCAATAGGATTCTAAAATTTCAGTATTTGTGTTTTTAGAGGTATTAAATATTATTTCCATTCATTGTTTTCGAATGGCAACACCTGTTTGGTTTTTATTATGGATAGCTGCTCCTTGGATAATATTTGTTTCATCGTTTGGTTAATATTCCAGTGTAATATATGGTATTTTTCTTTTAATTATAAAACAATTAGGTTTGATACACCTTACTATGTTTGTTCAGAGAGTGACGGTTGTTGCCACACAAAAACGTTTAGAGTTCATATTAGACTCCCAATTCTCCAACTTTATTTGCAAACATAGTATCTATTCTCCTTCTTTTTCTCCGTTGAGAAAAAGAAGAAAAGAAAGTCATCATGTTCAATTTTTAAGGTAGGTTTAAATCTTCCTTTTAGTTATCTTAATTTCTATGAATTTATGCATATGTATGTGTGTGTAGATAGATAGATAGTAGGTAGGTATATATGTCAGGTTTGGAATTTTTAATTTAGAAAATAAAGAATTATTAATTAAAAAGAGAGTTAACTCTTTGTAAAACTCAAGAATATGGATGTAAAATAACAGTATTTTAGAGTAGAGCACGCCAAGTTCCAAGAGAAAACAGATAAATCTTGTGATCTGGTGACCTGCTATTGGATTGAGTCTCACATTGAAAACAAAATGACTAAGGTGGAATATGATATTCGAATAAAACTTTAACGCTTTGAATTGATGTCTTTCTCATTTTTCTTCACAGGCAATGAATCTGACATACATACACACATATGTATATATATATATATATATATATATATATATATATATATAAATCTATTATGTAAATATATACATATACATACATATATATACATATATATGTATACAGATATAAACCGAAAATCCATTACATTATGACCGCCCTCCATTTATAACAATGGTCTCGGCCAGAAACAAAATCACTTCACGTGCATGACTCATGTTGGAGTACTTAAAGCTCTATGCATTGTCTTTCCAAACATACCATGATTAGCGACATAATGGGAAAAGCAGCTGATTTATAGGAGTTCAACAAAGGTCAAATTGTTATGGTTATATGCATTTCTTCCAGAGGAGAGACTAGGAACATCAATATCAGAAACGGTGCCTTTCGTGGAATGTTCATCTACAGTTGTTATGAGTAGACATTGAAAGTGGTGAATAGGTAGTGAAACGAGAAGTCGCCGGTCAGCGACTTCTAGTGTGTGGTTCATTTAGAATTTGTTCCAGAGGAGAGGAGATTACTACTCATTGTTAGCAGTAACCGAAGAGCTACCTACAACAGTTGAAATCACTAGTAGATACAACAGCAGCGAACCACACAGTGTGCAGACACTGCACACCCTGGCAAAATTATGAGGGACAATAATTTTCTGCACCTATATCTACCTATCTTTATATGATATATAATAATATTATTTTATAATATATTCAAATATTATGTTGATTTGCTTGCTTGTATTCCCGCAGTGCGTGCGGTACTAGGTGCTGCACCACGTAGCGCGCAAACGAACATAGGAAGTTCTGATGTGTACGCACTGCGCACTAAATTGAAAATCACGCTTTATATGTATGGGCTACTGGAGAAGAACAGCATACTATGGCACTGAGGCAAGTGCAGCTATTTTTCCTGCACTTGGCATTCAGAATCATCCGAAGGTACGGTTTATTAAGCTTTGTATTAAATTTATATATTGTAAGATTTTGTTTTCATGGAAATATAAAAGAAGTATTTCATCAATATAAAGTGAAATGTTTTAGTGTGGTAAATTAATTTCGGTGATGTATTATATTTATTGAAATAATTAGCTGAAAAACAATGTTGTTTTGTTTTAAAGAAACGAATTTTAACAGAACAGTCCAAATTTTACCATTCATTGTGTCTTACAGACAGTATATAAGTTATATTATGTAACACCATATCCCTGGATTTGTTTTTAAAAACTGTCAAGATGTTTTTCGCAGAATATATGATTTTCAAATGTTAAAAACAATTAATAAATATAATTTAATCCACTGACCGAACAAGAAACAGTTCGCTCTATTGTGCCAGCGTGCAGCGAAATCCTCTGCACGTGGAATAGACGTTCGGTTTGTCGGCACCAATGAGCATCCGGATGAGGCACCGCAGCGGCGGGCGCCATGTGGTGCTACGTTTGCTGAACATATAAGTTTTTCGTAGAAGCCCGAAGCGTTGCTTTTTCGACGCCGATATGACACCATACAACAAAAGACATGATTTTTGCTTCAGTGCTAGTAGAATTCTCATAAGTTTAGCTGTTTTTATAGTTATAACTCGACTACTCGTAGGTAAATATTTTATTTATTGTAATCTTTAAATTTTTATTCATAATAAATAACCCGTTTCAGAATGGAGAACTCGGATGTCTCAATAATTAAAGATTTATTGGAAAATCCATGTTCTTTGCATCCTGCATGAAAACCTACCGCACAGAAGGTATTGATACTGAAGATATTACATTATGACATCCATGTTTATAAGAGCTCGAAGGAACAAATAATTGCACTGTGGCTGATTTGGAATTTATAAATCTATGTTTCTTTCCACAAACCATGATTAGCGACATAATGAAAAATATTATTTATAGGACTCGATATTTATGATTTTATTGTTAAATCGTTATGTTTGATGACTGTTAACATCAATATCAGAGACTGCCTTAGTGGTTTCATGTACATTAGTGAGCACACATTGAAAATGTAATATTAAACGACAAGTCGTTAGGTCTTTTAATAGAGTGATGCTTTAATTTATAGAATGCGGAAATTGCTACGATTGTTCAGTGAAATTATTGTTGATCCTAATGAGGAGAATTAATGATAAAATCACTGTTAATTTTTTATCACAAGTTAAATAGTTCTAGATCAACTGTCTTTTAAATTTTTTGGTGTTGAGACAAAAATATTTACGAAAAATGCATATACAGGCATCGCACTAATTCATCTGTAGAAAAAAATTTGGTTTCTTACTTTTTGTAAATATACTAAAGTTTAAGATCCTTAACATTAACTTTAAGATGTAATTTATGAAGATACATCACTATGATTCTTTAAGTAAAATCCTGTAACATGTGAAAGTGTAATATATATATATAGCTACAGATAAATTAATTTGTTCTAATAATAAATTGTTTTCATGAACATTGAAATATATATATATATAGCTACAGATAAATTAATTTGTTCTAATAATAAATTGTTTTCATGAACATTGAATTAAATGATGGATTTTCAAACACTGAAGAAAGGGAAGAAGGAAACAGTAAGAAAAGGAGAGAAAAAAGCAAAAATTTGAAAAGTAATTCAGAATAAATTCATTAGCACTTACAGAATTATATATGTTTCTTTAAAAATTAAGCACTTTACAAAATACTAATAAGTGTGAAAAACCTATTAAAAATAGTTATGCTAATAGACACTATAAACTATTACACAAATAAGACTCTAAAAAATATGCAAAACCTATTCATTTCAAATGACAAGAAATAATTACATGAAGATACATATGTATCTTCAAATTTAATTGTTTCTCCCATATACATAGAAAATTTATTAGGAATAAAAAATTTCTCCAAGCATGATAATTTTATATAGATAATTATATTGCGATAAAATGAACTTCCTATACCATACTACAAACTCCAAGTTCTCGAGGAAGAGTTTGGAGTCCAGTCAGTTTTATTTCAAAGCATTCGCAATGTAGAATCTTTAAGAAAGCTTTAAAATCCTATAATTTTGCATTTTATGAAATATTTAGTACAACCATGCACACAATAGCTTGTTACCATTTCCAGTTAATTCACAAAATGCAATATTTTGCCTACAAGAAGTTGAGATGCAACTGAAACTGCTGTAATGACGTCACATGCATATTTTGCCACATATTGCTTACTTTTCAGTGAATATGTTACTATATACTAATAAGACAATTTTAATTATGTTAAAAAAGAAAATTATTAATTATAAAATGCAAAATTTCAATAAAGTATGAATTAGACATGAAATCATTATTTGTAAAAGTACTCCTTGGTTCATATACTCAATAACAAAACAGTTATTGGCAACTTCTACTGATATTCTCACATGTTTATACATGGGGATTTGTTTACTGTACTAGTGGTTCGTTTTCTTAAACACTTTCGTGGATGTAGAAGATTATCTCTTTTTTCATCAATTCTATAAGATAAATATAAGAAATTGGTTACATTTATAAAATGAAGGTAATAGGACCTGTTAATATCAAGGTGTTATTTGTAATTGTTAACTTAATAATTCGGATTCTAAAATATATACATAAAATAGATATTATTTTATAAAGTAGTTTGATTTTTAAAATTTTTTTTAATTATTTATTATCAAACTGCTGAATGTTAATCCTGAAAATTGAATTAGAGTATTTTAATTGATAAGCTTCAGTAAACATTTATGGAAGTGTGGTAGATATGCCTCCAAAATTAAAATTAATTGAGAATTAAATTGACCGTTTAAAAAATATATTCGATATGTTTTTATTATATTACCATTTTCAGGTAGAATTAAATCTTGAAAACACTGAATATAAGGAAATAAATAACATAGATGAAGCAGAAGCTCTTGTTACTACTTATCCCTGCAGTTCAAAAGCATGGATACATTATATGGTTTATGTCCTCAGACAAGGAGAAGTAACTAAAGCAAGATCTGTAGCAAAAAGAGGACTGCAATCTTTACATTTCAGGTAAAATAAAATTGAGTTAAAAAATTAATTAAATCAAATTTATAGTATTTGGTTGCTGTTATATAGATCTGTTTATTTTATTCTTTTTGATGCTTAAAATAGCATTTTTTTATGGCTTGGAATTGTACTATTTTCTTAGTTAAAATATATAATACACATTCCTCATTCATTTATTCATTTGTTCCTTATCTTGTTATTTTTGAATGGTGATAAATTAATAAATTTGTAAAATGAGGTTGAGTTGTGCATTATTCTTTAGTCAATTTCAATTTTCCCATTCCTAAAAAAATACTGGAGACAAACGAAAAATATGCATTTTATCTGAAATTGGAAAGAGTAGCATTAAATTGTTTCATGTTAAATAGCAACAAACAGTTTCTTGCTGAATTGTAAACACCTGAAGGGAAGGAGGTTTTTTTTTTTTTTTTTTTTTTTTTTTTTTTTAAACCTTAAATGTATACAGAAGAGTCCTTTGTACACTGTTATCAGCATATCCTACAAACAGCAGTCGTGCCATTTGTGGAGAGGGATATTTTCTAGGTTAATTTTGGCTATTCTGGGATTCAGAGGTCTCAATGCTGTTGCAGGATCCAGATGGTTAAATTGTAACATTTATACTTATAAACTTAAAGTTTTATTTACTCTTTATTAAAGGAACAACCTTTATACCAACGATTCTCAAACTTTTTTAATCGTGGCATCCTTGTCTGACTAAAATATATTTGCTGCACGCTTAAAATGGTTAGAATATAATAGAACAGTAGAAAAACATTGCAACTTTAGTGGCCATTTTTCTTTAATGCAATGAATGAAAGTATTTGGATGAATTTATTATTCTTGATTATTGTCATAGCCCTTCTGGCATGTTCTCAGGCACCTCAAGGTTTAGTATGAGAATCCTAGCTTTATGCTGTAGTTAAATACCATTCAGTTAATTGTTCTCTGTGGCTTAAGCCAGGATAATGAGCAAATACACTTGACATTCAACTAAAAGGGTTATTAAAGTACAAAGAAATTTCTCATTATGTTTAACAATACTTTCCAGATAATGATTTTTTTCTCATTCTAACTGAAGCCAGTGGTATAACAAAGAGAGGATAGTGGTCTTATAATCCTCTATTAGGTTTATGTATACATATGTTATATAATTATATATGTAAGAGTTTCTATATTTAATATGACTTAGGAGTTGAAAGGCGAGACCCCCAAAGCAGAATGTGTCAATGTGTAGGCTCCGTTGCAGAACATTTGCGGCTTGTGAAATATAACTGAAAAAACAATCTACATTTTTTTTTTTGTAACATATAGAAAGGAAGAATGAATTGTGGCAAAGGTGGGATTTGAGAGGGAATGCAATGTTTATTGCAATCAAATCTTTAGTGCAAGCTATAAATGCATTACAAACTGAAGTACCTACATTTATCAGTTTCTTAATAGACGTTTTATCGATTTTCAAACCAAAAAATATTTTCGAATTATGGGAATCAGCAAGAGATAAAAACAAATAGGCATAAATTGCCCTTTTTGAAATAGGCATAATATAAATAATGGTGATGAAAGCACTGTTAGTACAACTGATAAAAGAATGTTTATTTTGCACCACCAAGATACAGACAATTCCAAAAAGTTTTAAAATTTTCCCTTTCTTTTAATGTTTGGGTCAAAATGACTTCCTATTTCATCATTGTGGTGATGTTTCTAAAATATTTCACATAAAAAGTAATTAACAAGACTGTAAATCCTATGTCATTGACATAGGATTTACAGTCTCTGGGGTTACTCTGAGAGTCTTAGATTTACTCCAGTTTTAATAAAAACATTTTCTTAAATTCATTGTTTTTTAATATTGTTTTATTAAATATTTTGACTCATTGTTTAAGATAAAAATATATTTGTATACTTTTTTTACTTGTATATGTGTACCACAATGGCAGTAATATTATGAAAGAGTAAAGGCTGATATAATAACATATTTACTGTAGAATATTTTTGATTATCTGAAAGCTTGGTGCAGAACATTGAAAAGCATTCTGCTGTAGGGGGTGAGACACCACTTACCCTATAAATTTGTCAATTTAATAACTATATATTTTCTGATAACGATAAATCCTTACAATCATACTAACTGTAAAATTAATACTCTTAAAATATGTTTGTTATTATTGTAGGTTAGAATTATTTTTTTAATTGGTAGGCCTGAAAAATAAATTAACCCAAATTTCAATCTCTTTAGTTTAATTAAATTCATTATTTTTTTATTTATTTGTAGAGATGATAATGAAAAATTAAATTTGTGGAAAGCATTGCTGAATTTAGAAAATCATTATGGTACTCATGATTCCTTAGATAAGGTATTTAAAGAAGCCTTGGTGTATAATGATCAAGAAAAAATATATAATCATATGGTAGATGCATATATTTCTTTAGGAAAAAAAGATGTAAGTATGTTTGATAACTATTGGTTTATTAACTGTTGTTAACTATTAGTTTTCTTAAAATATCATTTCTAGATATTCTTTATTAATTTATATATTTATTTAACAGGGTTGATAAAAATCACAATTTTTTTTATTTAAATCGGATTTTTTTTATTTAAATCAGATTTTTTTATTATTTAATTATATTTAAGTATAATTTTTTATACAGGCAAATTAAATTGTTCAAGTTAAATGTCTAAATCAATTCTTTTTTTATATATAATAAAAAATACATGTAACTAAGATAAATAAATATATATAATGTATAAGAATTATTCATAAATCAGTAGAAAATAATTACTTGCAATATGGGGGTTTTTTGCTTGTTTTAATTATCTATATCATAATTTAAATAAAGGATGCTTCATGTTAATTTAAACATTTTACTCCTTCAACCACAGAATTATTAGAAAGATGAGGGTAGAGACTAAGGGCTAAGTAATCACAATAATTTATGAAAATTATTATTTATATTTTATGATATTCGAGATAAATTACAGAATTTTTCTTTGGTTCATAAAATAAATAAATAAAAGCAGTTGGGATAATACTTATTACATTTTTGGGTGCATTTAATTTTATTTTTTGGAGGCGCTTAATATTTAAAAGGTCAGGGCATTCTTTTCAAGGTATGATAATGAAATTTTTACTGTGCCAGTAATTTTTTAATACAAAAGATGAAATTAACATTTGACTGAGAGATAAGAAAGAGATAGGGGAGAAGAAATGAATAGCAGGTAGGGTGCTATTTTAATAATACAAGGACAGGCAGAGTGCAGCAGCCTCCTGAAACCATCTGGGAGCAACTCTGGGTTGTCAATATTTTCTTATTGTGCTTATTACTAACAGCTTTCTTTTAAAAATTGATTTAAATTAATGATTTTTTATTAAAAAAATCAGCTGATTTAAATCGCTCAACCCTGTTATTTAATACTAGCATACAGCCCGTCATATAACAGGATCAGTAAAATTTTTAATTTTCCAAAATTGTAAAGTACCTTATGAGGTAGGTAAAAAAATGGTTTGTTTTTTGGCTGAGAATTATCTTGCAACAAAAAATAATCGACGATTTAATTTAAAATTATGACATATGTACCTACTCTATTATTTAAGCCAAATATAAAAGAAATTTATTTACGTCATATCTAAGTTCAATGATAAAACATACGAAAATAAGGCATAATTTTAAATAATTTAAAATAAGAAGTGATTCAATGAGACGGTTAAAGGAATAATGTCATAATGCTGTAAATGTTATTTTTACCTATTTGCTGTGTGATAAATTGATAAATTTAATCGCCTGCTCTTAACCGGGGAAAATAGGAGTTGAAATAATGGCCTTAAAAGATCGAAAAGAGGGGAAGGGGTGGATTTCGAATGTTTTAAAGAAGGCAGTATTTTTTGCTGTGATATGAAGCATATTTATACCAATTTATTTTAGAATTGGATCAATAGTTTAGGAGAAGATAAACATTACTCTCTTTGAATTTTGCTAACTATGGATGACTCTATCCATTTCAGGTCCAACCGCTTCATAAAATCAAGGATAGACGTACAGATAATTTAGGCTATTATTATATAGGGGATGTAACTGTCAATTTAGTTCAGTTTCACTCAAATTCAACTTATTATTTTTCTAAAATATTTTACAGTAAGAATTTTATTAACTTATCCTAATTTATTGTGAATAACAATCAATTAAAATATGATTAAATGTTTATTAGTTCTGTATTCATAAAATATATACACATACAGATTGTCGTTCTGACCCTAAGACTTTGAGTAGGAGAGTTAGATTAAAGGGATATTGGAAGTGCTTTATAAATTTGAAATATTTTATCAAAAATCAATTCATATATCTTCTTGTTTAAGGAAGTGGAGAAATTACAACATACAATGCTGAAAAAGTTCAAGTATGATAAAAATGTGTGGATTAAGTTTGTAACTTACTATATTCAATCTGGAAACCAAAAAGAAGCCAGAGATTTGGTAACTAGAAGCCTTCAGAGCCTTCCGTCTAAAGAACGTAAGTTTTTACTTTATTTAATGTAAAACCATATTTGTGTATGGTGCTTATTTAATATTTTAGCATCTGAGAAAGTATCAACTCAAAATTAACATCTGTAATTTCATTTTGCATTTATGTTCTACAGTAGTTTTTATGCAAATTAGGCAAAATGTCGGGTTTCATGGACCTTAAAAATTTGTAATAGTAGAACAAAAATTAAAGTCTCATACTCCCAAAAAACCTTAGGAAAAAAAAAGAGTAAATATTTTACAATTTTGATGGAATGCAAAATTGACTAATTTTGGATATCACAGACTTAATTGGAAACAAAGGAAAGGAATTTTCTTTTCTGGTAAAACTAGCAAAAAGAAGCTTCTATTGCATGAAAAGAATCAAAACTAGACCTAGAAGTACATTTACAGAAAAGAAACTAAAAATTTCAGTGATGATTTCATTACAAGAACCAAATGAAAAAAAAAAAATTGTATAATATAAATGCAGGGTTGCAAAAAACCCACCTACCCAGAAAAACCCACCCGTTTTTCTGGATAAAACAAAGTCTCTAATAAAACCCACTCTAAAGCAGGTTTTATTGGGGTTTTTAAAAATTGATATTTTTATTTATTTCCAGAAACTGTTATCGTAGTTTTTAACCCTCTTTCAATTTTAAGCAATTATTCTGTGGAATTACATTTACAGTCTATCAGAATTTAGAAAAATATTTGCAAATCTATGGTAAATCCAACATAACAACTTAAAAAATTTCCCTTTCATGCTGACAAAAGAATTGAATAGTGTGAAAATCTCCTCTTTCTCTTCTCCTTTTATTGTGAAAAACAGGTTGTTTTGGCTGTTGAGAAATGACCTTACCTTGTTTTGGGACTTGACTCTTTTTTTGACTACACACTGATTGCCTATTGCCTTTGACAAAAATTTATTCAAAAAAGTTTTAAATTTTTTTTTAATGGAGAAAAAATAAAAAGTAATCCTTTGTTAAAATAACATTCAAATATGTGGTATATGTCAATATATAACATTTTGTGTGTGATGTCAGAGTAAACTTTTTTATAGCCTTTACACTGATTTATTTGTATTAATTTATAATTTCTTGAATATTAAGTTAATAAAAATATAATCAGTTTTAGCAATTTAATATTTTCTGAAATAAGGTACTTCCCCTGCCCTCTCCTCTTAAAACCAGACCCCCAATAAAACCCACCCAGGTTGGGTTTTTTGTAACTCTGTATAATTCTAAACAAACCTTTTGCATGTGTAATAATTATTATTTTTACTTAAATGAATATGGTTTTTCATTTACAATTTAAGAGACTCCATTTTTTATAGTTTTTTTTTTCTGCAGGAGTCACATTTTTCTAATTAGTGGGTCCCTAAGACTCAGGTTAAGAATAGTTCAACATGAACACTGCATATCATATAAAAAAATTACTATTTAAATTATGACCAAACATTCGAAATTAAGTCGAGTATTTGGTTATATTTTCGTATTTAGTATTCTCATCACCAATAATTTTTATCTTGCAGATGCTGATGTATTAGGAAAGGCTGCACACTTGGAATATAAATATGGAGATGTAGAGAGAAGCTTGGGGATATATGAAGATATATTAGTCAAATATCCTAAGCGAAAAGACTTAAGATCATGTTATATTCATATATTAAAGGAACTTGGTCAGCATGACAGAGCAGAAACCCTTAGTGACCTTACATAATATTAGAAAAACAGTGTACACTTGTAAATAAATATTTATTCATTGTATAAATGGTGTCATTGAAATCATTTGCTCATATTTCAAATTTGCATACATTGCTGTTTATTTTAAATTGCCAGTCAGTATCAGGTCTTTTGATTTATATCGCCTTCATATAAAATTGGGATTTTAAAAAAAATCATTGATGTGAATCAATAATACTTTTTCATCATACTTTGTGAATATTTTAATGATTTTTGTATTTCATGAATAGAGGGCACCCCTAGCTACATTAAAATGCACAGTAATGTAGACCTTAGCATTTGCAAATGAAAAGTAACATTTAAATGAGCTGTTTACTTTGGAAGTTGTGCAAGTCTGTTTTTGACTAAAAGTTAATGCCTACAATGAATGCAATTTGCTACTAGCTCTTTATTAACCCATTTGGGGCCATGAAGTTCTCCCCTCTGGGCCTTCAGTCTCATATCTATAATCAAAATTGGTAGGATATACATGTTTACTAAATAAAAGTTGGTTTTGCTTTAGTCTTAGAATTTTTTGTTATCCAAATGATTTAAACTATTTAATTTTAATTATATAAATGTTAGTTGCCTATTATTGTTGATATCTCATGTAGAAGACATTGTAATGATGGGAGAACCCAGGGATATTTTGCAACAGGCATTGATAGCTGGTGGTCTCCCACTGCATGGAGTCTGGCTTCAGGAACCTGTTTGAATATTCTCCAAAATATATGATTAGTATATACTTGTGGTTTTATGTTCAATGGAGAAATGTGCCAGGAGTATATAGTTATCTTTTTTTATTTTATAATGCGGGACTACTTAAGAATTGGGTTCCTCTTGGCAAATTTGGCAAAAATTTTGGCGATATTTACTAAAGCACAAAAGTAATCCATCCAAACATTGTATTTCTTGCTTTTTCTGGCGACTTTAATTAATGCATAGTGTGTCATCGTAATAGAATTATATACTGTTACTTAAAAAAAACGACTTGAAAACCAGACATTTTTATTTATGGGGAATTAATCCTTTAACAGTTTACAAACGCAACAGCTCCAAATTATTAAAAATCAGCAAAAGTGAACCATTAATGGTTTGTTATATCTAATATTTTTAAGCATTGCGCACTTTTAATAAATAAGGAAAGTTGGATGCAAATATCATATAAATTATAATATAGATACAGATTCTTTGGATAAGGTGAGATCAGGAGAAAATGTTAGGCCACCATACTTAAACCATCCTCGCCAAGTTGGCTGGGGAACCCAGTTCTTTAGTCAAGCCTTATAATGCAGTAGGAACAGGCAGCTTTGATAGTATGACAGAGCCTTAATTTACAGCTCTGAAGCAAATAACTGCATCTAAAAAATGAATTTTCAAAAGTACCTATAATGTCTGTTAGCAAAAATCCCTTTCAGATTATTGCTCACGATAGATTGTGCGCTTCTTTAAAAAATTAATTATTTTGGATCTTTAAATAGTCATGTGACTTGTTTTACAGTGTATATCTGGCCAATGTAGTACTGAAGGTAATGAAAAGGCAGACTTCTTGGCAAAAAAGTGGCAATCATTCTGCAAATCCCAAATAACCCACTTATTTCAAATATTGTAAGGAATTTGGACCCTCTGACCTGTGCTTTGCAGATGTACACCCTTGACTATATCTGCAAAATCGATTCCATTGATCCCTTCCACCCGGCATTTGCTGAACAATGGCCGATTGGTTAGGGTGCTGGCCTTCGGTACCGGAGTTCGAATCGCACTGTGGCATGGATGTACGTAGCTGTTCGGAATTGGCTTTAAACTGTAGGTCCTGGTCTCATTATCTCCTGTGCTGCAAAAAAGTTCCTTAAGGAAAAGCGGAGGGGAGTTCAATAAGGTTTTTGGATGTGGCACTTTTTTTTTGCATGCTGGCAGTGCATTTGAAAGGGAGAACTTCTCTTTTAGGAAGGGATCAAGTTTCAAGAAGCTGACCCCCCCCCCCCAAAAAAAAAGGGAGAGAAGATCTGCAAGAGAGTCAGTTGGATTCAGAGAGTCGACATAGAGCCTGCAGCCGGGAGACATTTCTCTGTGCTGATGTGAGAAAACACTATGCTAGGTTATCTAAATCTGGCTAAGACAGGCTCCGAGACTCAAATATGATATTTTGATTTACTTTAATTTTTCATCAGTGTTGTAAATAAATGTTTGTTGTCTTTAAAGTTTTGGATGTAATTTAATGCATCCTCAGAAACGACCAAACACACCTGTCCCTGTAAAGTAGGCAGGCAGGTCCCATGCTAGTATAGTGCCACAGAAGGTTGTGCATTACATATATAATACTACTATTCATTCTTAAATTAGAGCTCAGTAGAGATTTTACTTATTTTTCAATACAATAAAATAAAAAGGCCAGAAATGTCTTATACAATCAAGATTTATTGTTCCAGATTTTCCACATTCTTCAGCTATTGATTTGTTTTTTCTAACTGGGGAAAACTATTTGAATATCCATTTGTTTCAGATGGTAAAAAGGGACATACCTCTTTGAATATTTTACAATTTATACACAATATGCATATTGATGTGCATTATGTCTAAATATTAGGAAGTAAGAACAGGGCTAACAAATATACAAGTGGATGAAAATTGTGTAAATGAGACAGTAAAAAATATCATGTCTAAAAATACATACTGATGTGTTTTATGTCTAAATACTAGGAAGTAAGAACAGGGCTAACAAATATATGAAGTAATGAAAATTGGGTAAATGAGACACAGTAAAATATATTAAATCTTTATCATGTCTAAAAATACATATTGATGTGTGTTATGTCTAAATATTTCAGACTTAGTAATAAGGACTCATTTAGTAACTGCTAAGCTATAGTACAACTGTCACAAAATTAAGTTTGTGAAAAACTTCATAAGCAAGATTATATGCTTAATCTAAATAAACGTATCCCTCATTACCAACTAACAGTTTCATATTCTTATGAATATAGTGTAATTTATACTATATTACAACTAAGTAATGATCAATATTTAAATTAATATATTTTAAAAATTATAATTAATTTGTGAAAATTTTCTGAGTAATGAGATTTAGAGCATTAAAATTGTGCTTAAAATTTTATCACAATATTGTATTTTCAGCTAGCTTAATTCCTAGTTTTACAAAAAATTCTGCATTTATGATTTTTAAAAATATGAATTTTCATGGTCTTATGGTATATATCAAATGTCATTACTGTGTGCCTAATTTTCAGTTTTGTTAACTTGAATGACCAATACGCCTTTGGCCCCATTTAGGAAATTTCAACTTATCTAAGTGCTAAGGTAGTAATACAAAATGGTTTTAAATCACATATACAAGTTGAGTTAGATAACTAATGTGTAAAGATACGTGCCAATGAAAAGGCACAAGAAGAAAAACGGGTATGTCGACAAGGACAATAGGTCACTGATCGTTAAACATATGTAAAGGCCATTACTTTCCTGTAACCAATGTCCATTAACATTTGGACTTTTAAGTGTCACAGACAATGAAGATTGTTACGAGAAACATTATACCAACTTTTGGTATATCTAAACAGCTGCCAGAATTTGACAGCCAGGCTGAAAAAGATCAGTAAGAGCATGGTACATGAACAGCCAGATGTCAAGGGATGTGGAAGCCACTCACTCGGACAGAGGTTTGTTTGCGAAGGGGAAAGACGAGATTGACAGAATGAACCTAGAGATTAGAGAGAGAGGACTGTTTTGTTTTTTTGTGGTCTAACTGAGGCAATATATGCAATACTTTTCAAGAAATAATTTTCTTTAGAAAGTGGTTATGCCTCAATGTGACTTTTTTTCTCTCTGTTCTTGACTATATTTGAATAAATTAGTCTTAATGTTTAAAAAAAATCACTACTATTCACACTACTTCAACTGACCAAGGGAGGATTTTCTCCATAATGTCTCTTGTTCAATTCACCAGAATTTAGATTAATATCAATAACAAAATTGTATTATTTAAATTATTGTTGTATAGTGAAGTTTTGAACAAGTTTTCTCCCATTATTTAAAAAGGGGGATGGGTTTTTACTAAGCAACAATTAAAACCATGAGAATAAAAAATCCACTGACTATTACATTTATTAAAATTTGTTCCATAAATTTTATGTCCAATAAAATCTGATTTATTTACTGTTACCTAACCTCAACAAAAATTATTAATGTTAACTATACTTTAACCCTTTCATGGGCCGTGGGAAGATTACTTCCCACCTACACGATCTTACAAAATACACCTGTGGGAAGTGCAAAACCCATTATAATATATTGGTCTTGTTATCGAAATGACGGGAAGACTGATTCCCGCTTCGGTTTTGAGCTGTCATCAATTGTTCGATCGATTGAATAAAATTAGCAGCTCTGTTTTGAAAGTTTGGAAACATGAAGTGAGAAATAAATGGCTCATGAAAGGGTTAATAAACACTTAAACATTATATTCAACTATTTTGAAAAAGTACATAGAGTAGGTAATTTAGAGATTAAAATTTTAACAAAGGGTGCTTTAGAAAAATCTAGATTATGCAATGGCAATGAAAATAAAAAAAATTGAAAACCTTTGAATTAGGACTAATCTATATCTAAACTCAAAAATAAAATGTCTTTATATAAACAACTTAATAGCTTCAGGGAGAAATAGTTGTTAATATTTAAAAGAGCTTGAAATTCTAATACCCAGAGAAAAAAAAATTATAGGCTGATTAATACTATACATTTTGAGAAATAATTTTCCAAGTATCATAGAGCAATTATTAAAATAAATATAATTAGTAAAATTACTTTTTTTGATTAATTATCACAGTTCAGAAGTTGATTGTGTATTTATAGACAAAATTAAGTTAATGTTTAAAAAGCAACATAAAATAATAGCAACAATTCAGAACATTTTTAAAAGCTCAGTATAAATAAAATATAATGCAAAACCATTATTACACGAACAGAATTTTTTTACATTTGGTGCATTAAACATTCAGCAATGCTCTACTAGTAATTAAATAAAATATTATATAAATGATAAAAAGAAGTGCTGCATTTTTTAAAAGAAGTTTGTTACAAAATATGTTTTGCTTACAATAAGAGTAAGCATTCAAACATGAAATAAAAATTACAAACATTTTCATAAATACTATAAAAGTAAATTTGTCATAAAAACTGAAGCTCAGAGTAAGGAATACAAAAGATTTACATAAGAATGTACACTATATACTGTACACATAGGGAAATATATATATTGTTTATTTTGTAAAGAGCATGTTTTCAGAAAGAATACAAGTTAGATAAATGCACAATTGTTAAATAAGATCCTCCAAGACTATATGATGAAAACTTCCAAACTTTTAAACCATAAAGCAGTAAATACTCTACTTGAGCATCATTCCACTCTTCCAAATTTGTAACTGTATTTTTAAATTAAAAAATATTTGATGACCAGAAGATATCCAAACATCATAGTATCATATACAACAAAAAATTTGTACAAAATATTAGCTTCAAGAAAAACTGATTCAGCATAGCATATTAACGCTTAATCATATTCCTACAACTTTTTAAACTTTTTTTTTTTATACAAAATCCTCTACATTATCAATAAAATCTAATCTTTGAGTTATATCCGATTCTAACACTAATAAAGTGATGATATTTTTAATGGACTAAAATCAAGGTTATTTGAATATTTTAAAGTGATTTTAATAAAGAGAGGAACCTTTCACCCATACAGTTCATTAAAACCATTTTAAGAGCAAGTCCATTTAAAAAATCATTTTAACCCTTTAATGCCTGAATCATTTCTGTTGATTACATATTGATGGATGCATATCTTAAATCTAAGTTATTAAGGACTGCACAAAATAAAATAAATAGGAAGTTTAAACAACTTTGAATACTATAGCACAGGGATGGGCAAACTTTTTCGGTTGCGAGCCACAATTCAAAAGAAAATAAATTTGGTGGGCCTAGATAAATTTTTCTAAAATTTTAAAAACAATAAACACAATATACAAGTATTATGGTTTAAATATGTTAATGAAATGAATGAAACTGCAATTTCATTTTTAAAAGTTATTTATACTGAAGTTCAAAGTGAGATGTATTGATTTTAAGGAACGAGGCTAAATGCTCATCTGTCAGTCTACTTCTGGAATTATTCTTTCTAAGGTTCAAAGTTGAAAACACTTATTCACACATAAGAAGCAAATATACCACTGATCTTCTGGGCTTGAGATAATAAATAAGGGATATAATATTTAAACAAAATAGAAAAGGATATAGATATATAATGTATAAATATATATTTCTTTTAATTTGCCTTAGGCCAGCAATAAAACTTAAAATTCTATCTGTGGGCCAGATAAAACCTTCCTGCAGGCCGGAGTTGGCCCAACCCTGCTATAGCACATCATATTGGTAATCAGCTATAGTTCTAAACATCATTATGACAAAAAGAAAAACTTTGTGAAAAAATATATATGGCATTAATGTAAAATAAATACTGTAAAATGGAGCTTTACTGGTGGATAAAGCAATTTGTCAGTATTTTAGCCTATGTACCTACCAAAAAAGTAAATTTATGTGAGCTGTTCAAAAAATCATTAAGTATCAATCAAAATGAAAAATTTATAAATAAAAAAAATTAATTGAAAATTCTGTAGGCTGTTTATAAGATTGCACTCTACCTAAAGTCATAAAGAATACTCATTCTACGAAAACATATACAGTCTAGAAGCTATTTTATAGTTGTATCTAAAACGATATGCTGGGCATTAAAGAGTTAATGCTATTTTCAACATTGAGACATTAATGATCATAGACATCAACAGTGACTGATATTTGGTTATTTCAGTAACCTTTTGGGGTTATAGGTTACCTTCAAAGTAGTTTGGTTTGGTTTGGTTTTGAGCGTTACAGTCTACTTTTTGCAACACGAGGGCTAATGAGACCGGGACCTACTGCTTAAAACCGATTCCGAACGGCTACGAACATCCATGCCATAGTGGGATTCGAACCCACGAACTCTGGTTCCGAAGGCCAGCACCCTAACCATTTGGCCATTGTTCGGCTACCTTCAAAGTAGACTGATCAGTCTACAGTGACAATAACTGATCAGTCTACCCTCAAAGTAGACTGATCAGTTATTGCTAAAAGCTGTTCACAATGTTTGTGTATTTCACTATATATCCCTGTTGACTATTGAGCCTATGCTGCTAGGCCTATTTTGAAGAAATCTTTTTAACATAAGATGTATTAGAGGCAAGTAAACTACAACCCACATAAGGCCTGCTAGTAAAATTCTGTGGCCTGAGGCAGAATTCATGAAAGTTATGATTGACACAAATATAGCAGCTAGTCAAGTCTTTTCAGTTGGCCAGGTCTGAGCAATATCATAGCCTGAAGCTAATGTGTTAAATTTTAAAAATATCATTTCAAATTATGAATTATGGTAAATACACCAAAAATGAGGGCTTTCGCCAAAAATGGCTTGGCCATATGCGCCAAATTTGCATTCCCAATGCAGCCTGTCAAGTCTCTTTTATGTTTGCCAAGCCTGAATTATATTATGGTCAGCCTGATAACTCTTAAAAATGTCTACTCAGAATTTGAATCATGTTAAATACACCAAAAAATTGGGGCTTGCACATGTGTGCTAAATGTGTATACCCAATGCAGCCTGTCAATTTTTTGGATTGGCCAGACCTGAATTATATCATGGTCAGCAACCAAGAAAGCCCAGTGGTCTTGTGGTAGCACTTCACTCTCCCAAGACACAGATTTCGAGGTTCGATCCCCGGACTGCACAAAGTTGACTCAGCCCTTCATCCCTTTAGTGGGTAGATTAACTGAGGACCAAGCGTGCTTGGGAACTAAACACTGGTGGTTCCACGCAAGGTTGACCACCTAACCAAATCATAAGATTCACACCCTAGGACCCTTGGTTTCGGAAACAGAGATTGGCACTGTAGGACCTAGCCCCTTACAGGCTGTTGCATTGAGGAGTATAACAGCAACCAAGATGTTAACTCTTTACAATGTCTTTCCAAATTTTAACTAATGGTAGATACACAAAAATTGGAGACCTGGGCGTAATTCACTGCTGTAAATCAGGTGCTGTGTTACACAAGGATATATGCTGAGCCAAAGACGAGCATTTCACTTAGTAAAATTATAAAATTATATAAACGTTACACAATAAATGGCTTATATGTAAATGCATAGTAATCAATAATGATGAAACAAATCATAACAAATAATTTATCATAAAGATATGAAAAAAAATGTGAAGTACTTTGCTGTTATGACCCACCTTACTACTCATTAAAACTGAATAAAATATTATTTTATAAAGATATCTATATCATAAACAATTTTCTTTAAACACATTTCTCTAGGAAAAAGTTTTGTTGAATATATTTTATAATTCTAAGCAATCTTTTGCACCTTTTTTAAACTTATGTACACCAAATTAATTTTTCTGATTTCCAAGTCTGGTCCATATATTTATAACTGATGTAACAATTTTAATTGAGTTAAATAAGTGTGAACAGTAATTGTTAAATTTAAAAACTTTTCAAATCATACTCAAGATTGTATTTGCTGCAAAAGAAAGATGATTTCAAATCAGATATAACATCAGAATGCAAAGGTTTACATAATGAAATTTAGAAAATACAGTGAAGTATAAAAAATTTTAATCTTCAATATAACAAAGATTTTACACATATATCCCAGGATTATAGTATTACAAATTTTTTAATCTTTATCTTTATCTTTCTTAAACGATTTGTATCAATGTTTAAGTATATATCTAATTTGATGCATCTTTTTACTGATACATACAATTTTGTTCATATATAAAAATATGAACATTTAACAAAGAAAAACCCATAATATGTTTTATGTGTAAAAATAATATATTTATTTTAAAATAAAATTATAAAATATGATGAAATCAATCATTAACAATGCAAAAAACAGTTTTGCAATCCTCTATAAATATAATCTGTTACAAATAACAAAATAAAAAATAATTCCAGAAAAATAAAAGTATTGCTATAACAAAATTTGATATGACATTGGCACTTATGTGGTTTTGTAATTAACTTAATATACCTATATTGGAATAAGTGTTATATTTACAATTATTGAATTGGTATCGACAAAATTTCAGTCAAGCATATTTGAAGATAGAGTGACAACAAATGAAAAACCAGATGCAATGGTACCTCTACTTTTTAGTAGTCTAATGAGTTTTCTTAGTCAATCAATATCTTATAATTGAATAATATTTTGCCTTGAGTAAGCACCAAAAGTCTAAAAACGCTAAAAACCAGTGAAGAAAATGTATATTTTTTCCATTTTATATCTTAAATATTCCATACAAAATTGGCTTGTTTATTTATATTTTTTTCTAATGCATTTTATTATGATTCTATACAATATATATTCTCACAATCAATTACAGTTCCATAGTCACAAAATCCATCAAAATCTCATAATATGCATCTTGTCTATAATATTTTTTATTAATATTGTTGAATTAATATTAACGAGACTATCGTAAAAATCTATTTTAATTTGGATGTTGATGTTATTAATTATTTCCTTTCGTGAAAAGAAATCTTTATCACATTGCAAGTCAGTAGTGTTTGAATAATATTTAAGATATAATTTTTGATTAACGGTAAATTTTCTTAACGTCCCTAATAATATTGGTTTTAGATAATTTATTTTTAGAATTCAAAACATATTTTTTGCAATTATAAATTCTGTTTTCTAATTTGAAAAATTTTAAATTTGGAAAAAAAGCAACTCTTTGAGGCTTAAAATTTTCCTCACTCTAGAAAATTTATCTATTCAAAAACATTATATTTTGTAGGAGGGAAAGACAGCACCAAGCAGGCTTGCAATTCCGTTACTTTTTTTACAATTGATTACTTTTAGTCACTTTTTAAAGTAAACAGTCACTTGTTGTCACTTTTTTCATGGTGTATCACAGGAAAAGTCTGTTGTTGAAAAAAGAAAATCTGAATTAATAACAAAATATTTTAATAAAAGACCAAAAATGGGATGCTCTAATCTTAATTTTCTTATTAAAATGTAATTAGTCGTATGGTTTCCAGAATTGAGCAATTTTAAAAAGTCGTAAAGAAGTTCCCGAAATCTACATTTGTACTGAAATGTACATTTAATACATTAAAGTAATTTACGTCAAAGCACACATTTCCTTTTTTTTTTTCTTCACAATTTTTGTTTAGACACTCTAATATAACTATGTACATATTTCAAAACCTCATTAATATATGCAGAAAATTGCGATTATAAAATTAATGTATTATATGTATTCAAATCTAATTTATAGATTTTCTCGAATAAAAAGCAATGTTGAGTTGTGTTAAACAAAATTTTTAACCTTCTTTGTATTTGACACAAAAATCATGTCTTGCATGAATCATTTGATTTAGAATTAAAATAAATAGAAAAATCTTAATAATAGCATCTTTAATCAAGAAGAGAAAAAAAATTGCTTTTTTTCCCCAATGTTTAGTCCCTTTTTAGTCATTTATTCTGTATTATTTGTCACTTTTCTCACCTTTTTCAAAGTACCTCAGCAGTTGCAAGCCTGCACCAAGTAATACAAATTGTATGCAAGTAATCTGAGAGCTGCAAGCTCCCCACAGATTAAATTAAAGTGAAATCACGACACCATTATGTCTCTCCACCTGATCATTAATGAATCTGCGATTTATTAATTGTAATGAATACATCCTAATAAATAAATCCTAACAAATTAAGATGAAAAATTTTCCCATAACATGATTTCATTTTTCAAAAATATAATAAATAATCTTGTTGGTGAAAAGCAGTTGATTAAAAATATCTGTAAAAAAAATTAAATATTTCTGATATATAAATACATTAGATTAATAAACAATCTTTAAGCTACTGATGAGCTTTACACTGATTGAGAATCTCACTATAATAGTCATCAAACACAGCTTGGTTATGTTTTATGAGTGATAAGAATTGCCCAGCAAATGAAGATAATTCATTCTGCAGAGATGATAAGCCTGGTGGGATTTTGAGGTTGGTTGAGGAATGGAGAGCTAATTCCAAAAACTCCAGTATACGTTTCACTGAAAAAGAAAATAGATTCAGAATATAAAATATTTTTTTATAATTAGAATGAAAGCAAAAATTTGGCTAATGCAATTTTAAGGGCTATTCATTTTAAGATAAATGGCAATATATAAGAAAATGCTCAATATATGTAGGCTGTTGATTGGTTGGTGTCAAGTCCATTCTGAAGTCATAAGACTTCATATTGAAAGATTGCCTCAAAAGGTTGGACTTCTAAGAGTGGGTCCTCATAGTTTAAAAGTGGGGACTAAGTAGAACACTCCCAGCTTTGATTGTCAACTCGTGAGATATCATTTGGGAACATGAAGGGCATCCTATAGGGAAACCTGTTTTACGTTCCCTAGCCACCAATAATGACAACAGTATAACTTGTCCATCTCAAGCCTTGATTCTACTGCACTCCAGCTACAAGATTATTGTCTTTGCTGGCTGACCATGGCTCTTAATAGGCAGTTATATAAGTAATGAAACTAATTTTATTGTTGAAAAATAGCTCATCCCAATAATAATTTCTCTGAACTAAAAAAATATAGGTAACTATATTAACAAAAATAGTTGACGGATGGTACATATGGGCCAATATCTTACAGGATCAATAAGACTCACAAGATGAATTACCAATGAGTGTTTTGTCCTGTGTCATTGATGTCAATCACCACAAACCTATTTTATGTTCCCTAGCCACCAATAATGACAACAGTAGAACATAGTCCAGCTCAAGCCTTGATTCCACTACCCTCCAGCTACAAGATCACTGTCTTTGCTGGCTGAACTACCATGGCTCTAAATAAGCAGTTAAATAAGTAATGAAATTCATTTTATTGTAGAAAAACAGTTCATCACAATAATAATTGCTGTGAACTAAGAAAATATAGGTGACTATATTAGTAAAAGTAGTTGTTGGAGGTACAAATGGATCAATATGCCTCACATGATCAATAAGACTCACAGGACAAATCACCAATGAGTGATTTGTCATGTGCCATTGATGACAATCACCACAAACCTATTTTACATTCCCTAGCCACCAATAATGACAACAGTAGAACTTAGTCCAGCTCAAGCCTTGATTCCACTACCCTCCAGCTACAAGATCGCTGTCTTTGCTGGCTGAACTACCATGGGTCTAAATAAGCAGTTAAATAAGTAATGAAACCCATTTTATTCTTGAAAAATAGCTCATTACAATCATATTTCTGTAAACTAAAAAAATATGTGGATGTAATGTTCAGTCTTTGTAAATAGTGTCTTGTATATAATTTAAATATTGTAATGTATTTTCACATATTGTAACATGAATTCATTCATATGTATTGATATTTGTAAAGTTTTATAACTATCGTAGTTTTATTTGTGGCAACACATCTTTGTAAATATGCAAATATCTGTACATGTTGTCTGCCTATATAAGAGTCAGTGTGCCAGTAGCACCAAGCTTGGTTGCATCGAGGGTGCTGATGCCTGTCTATGATGATGTTTATTTATTGTTTACATTATACTATCTTAAATAAATGCATGTGCTGAGATCTAGTTATTTTATTTTAACTGCACCGTGTGAATCCCTGCTGACCATGGTTTTATATATATGATGTGATCCCTGCGGATACTCCTTTAAGAATTGTTGAGCCATAGCAGGGCTCCCCATAACCCATTCAGGACTCAATAACTGCACCATATGAATCCATTCTGAGCATGGTTTTATATATATGATGTGATCCCTGCGGATACTTCTTTAAGAATTGTTGAGTCATAGCAGGGCTCCCCATAACCCATTCAGGACTCAATAATTAAGGATAGTGAGAAAGAGAAAGAAATGCTTTCCCAGGCTCATGCAATTTTCTCCATTAAGCTTAATTTTATTTAGAAAAATCATAAATATCACAACGTTAACTGAATATGCTAAAATTTACATTTCATGATCTCTGATAGTATGTGTACATGCTGTAATAAGTTTTATGATACTACATGAACGATTATGAATTTTTTTTTAAAAATGGTTTTCTAAAGTAAAAATATTTACAATCTGAAAGAAATGAAAGTTTTAAAATTTAAACAAATTATTACTAAAAGTATATGATATCATCAAAAAATTTCATAAATTTAACAAACTGAATAAATAAGTATAACTCCAGGGATATCAGTTTTTTCGTATCTGTTAGCCATTCATTTGCATCTAAATTGGTCTTAATATTAACAATATTACATATTTCTGCATCACCTGAATAGTCAGATTCACTGTCACTTGTATTAGAAAAATAACTTTCCTCTATTTCTCTATCTGATACATTTTTCAGATAAAAACAGGGTATCTGCCAAAATAAAATGTTTCAAATCCATGACTTTTTCATGACTTTCCCTGATTTAGCAGATTATTTTCCATGACTTTAAAAAGCTTTTGTTAAAGTATATATGAATAAAACTTCTGATGAAAATATATGCGTTTAGAGAAATTACAGGAATTTTATCATAAAAAAACTATAAACTTACTTTATAAGTGTTAATAAATTCACATACAATAAAATAAATTGTTGTATCTACATACCTAAGTTTAATCATATAGCAATTTTTCAATTAAAATGTTTCTAATTTGGATTCAGGGTACTTTGGTATAATCCAGGTGACCATGAATAATAGCCAAATATAACTCTATAATGTTTATATACAGTATCCCTAGAGATAAACTTATATTTTGTGCAAAAATCTTGATTTTTATTAAAAAATATTAATTATTATATTAATAAAATTTTAATCTACAATTTAAGAAAAAACCAGAATAATATACATTTACCCACCCATTAAGCTTTCTTGCTTTGAGTTTCCTTGGTGAACAAATTTTACTTGGTAATATGGTCAATAGGATAATACATAAATACCAAACTCAGTAACTTCAGCCAAATGACAAGTAAATACAGAATTAAACAATTAAATGCATTTTTTTTAATCGGTAGTTAGCGGATCCATGACTTTCCATGACTTTTACTCATTTTACTTGAAAAATCAAGACTTTCCATGACAAAATTAATCCATTGTCTAAATCCATGATTTTCCATGACTTTCCAGGTGTGCGGAAACCATGTAAAAAAATCTTGTTCAAATTTAAATATTTAACTTTTTGGTCAAAATAAAACTGGCCCAAAATATACAAAACACTATTTAGCAAACTCCAAATTGTAAATGACAATTCTATTCCCATCTCTAACTATAACAAACACTCCATCCTTTTCTATTCCATCAAAATATAAACCCCTAGTGATCGATAAATCTGCTGGGAGGACTTGAATATGTACTATTGTTGACCTATTCGAAACTCCCTGATTCAGAAAAAAAGGCAGAGAACTGAAAATATATAATGAAGGTTAACACTCTGTAGAACATTTAAAAATCTAACGGACTTCAACCCCCATCTATTGCCATAGATAAATGAACATTTCAATTCACAAACTGATGACCAACTACCTAATAGCGCTGGACATCTCTGATACAAAAAATTATTTAAAGTGGAAGCTAGCATGACCTGTGCAGAATGACGAGAAATATAAAAACGAGTATTTGAACTAAACATTTTTTTATTTAAGTTCTAAAAGTTTTTCAAAAAAATTAACAAAATACACATAATAAATTTAACAATCACCTATTACCAAAAAAAGGTTCTGACAATATTACCGAAAAACATTTAGTCCTTATACCATAAACTATTTAAAAAATACAGTAAAAAAAAAGGTTTATAATCTGATAAATAACTATGAAACAATGATTGAATCTAATACGTCATTTAGAGGAATTTTATCTACAGCATGAACAATGATGATAGCGCTGCTACCTTCACAGCTAACCAAAAAAAGGGGCACCTGCCTCCTGCTTGTTAGCCTTATATACCGAGCAGCACGTATAGCATGCTAATTAACATAATCATGCGGCTTCCTCCCCCACTCAGCCAATCACAAAATTACACAGATCGTAGCTGCCGAGTGAGAGTTGAAACCACATTAGTGTTTGCCGTGCAGATGTCACAACCAAATTAACTTTGAGAATCAGCTTCCTTAACAAAAACAATCTAACTGGCAATTAAAGTGGCAGTCAAATCTCCTGTCTCGGTTGACTAAAAAAATAAACAAACTAATAGACAAATTGCAAGGATTCACCAAAAGTTAGGGAAGGTGGCAATTTGGTTGCAACTTCTAACACAAACACACCGATGATTTCATGCATTTTGAACAGAAAAATGCATGATCACACATTTGATCACAGTCCTGAATGGGTTAATTTTAAAACCAATTGAAAATTTCTTAGTTAAAATTAATATTTTATGTTTTGAAAAATACATTATAAATTAAATAAATTGAAATGTATTTTTTGAAAGATAAATAGCACTGTACACTTATAAGAACACACTTACAGATTTTAAATAATTAACACTCAACTTTAGATTAAAAATACTTTTATAATGCATTTTTCTAGGTCTCCAGTTTAAAAATTCGTTTTCCCACTTAAAAAGCTTTATTATCTTGGTCCCCTAGAAAAGTTCTTAACACTTCGCGTGTGGTCAACATATTTTTACGTTTTTTGCAGTCTGTCACTGGAGCGTGGATCATGTGAAAATGCGTATTTAGTAGATTTGTGGTGGATACCCGCTAACCACCACAAATCTACTAAATACGTATAATTATATATATATGTAGGACATTATATGTGTGTTTTTTGCATTGCTATGCAAAGCTTTGAATTTTTTCTTGCCACAAGTTATGATTGTCAAGTTACTTGGTCTTTTGTTGTATTATTTTGTCTTCCATCGAATTCCTAGCTCCAGAACGGACAAGTCATCTTTTGCAAATTTGAAGCTTGGTTTTTTATTGTTGAATACAAAATTGATAAAATGAGCCATTGTGAGAAAGATAGTGATGAAGAAATATGAGTCGACAGATTATCGGACTTTAATATTAAAAATCGATTATTTTTGTGATTTTATAATTTTTTTGGGGGGGGTTAAATAAGCATACAGTATATATTAAAGTGCAAATAAAAAAGTTTCACTCATCAAAACAAAGTAGTTTTTGATCTACTGCAATTTTTATGAATAACTAAACTTTAGCACGATTCATGAAAAAACGCCTGCTGCATGCATAAGTTGGCAGTGAAGTATACCTGCCAAGTGTTAAGCAGGTTCCACCGTATATTAAAAATTGCACTTGCAAAAAAAAATTTCATAATTTAGAAAGATATCTTACTTATAAGCTAGCATACACTATGATCCTCTGATGCTATTTGTTAAAATATTTCATAATTTAGAAAGATATCTTACTTATAAGCTGGCGTACACTATGATCATCTGAAGCTATTTGCTTGATCAGAGATACTAATACATCTTCTTTCTCTTTTCCAAGGATGGAGAATCCATGCCGTTCCAGACAAGCATTTACTTCTTTTGCTGCTTGCAAACCAACAGATTCCATCTTATTTTCAAGATCCTTTGATTCCCTAGAAAACAAAATATTATGAATAATCACACTTATTTCAAATATTTAAAAATGACTAATCAAAATAAGGCCTACCAAATATAATAACATAAAGGTTACTTAACTGTTCCAGATGAGGTTTTTTATTTATTAAAATAACATTATGGGGTTTAATACCACTGAATTCTGAAAGGACACATATCAAAAAAGTTAAACAAGAAAAAAAAAGATCATGATAAGACAAAGTTAGTAAAGTAATATGTATTTATTTATAGGTATGCATATAAAAACATTTTATCATTTAACTAGATGGTAATATTTTTGGCATTTAGGCAACATATTTGAACACTACAGAAAAAAATTTTTCATTTCAGCTTATACATGGATTTTGAACTTTGGGTACGGTTTTGAACTTTGATTTTTTACCAAAAAAGTTGTATTAGCTCATATTCAGATATATGGTTCCTACTCTTCTCCTTCTCTTGATGAAAATAAATAAAGTAAAAATAAAGTGTTTGTACTTTAAAAGTAGGCAGATTTTTTTCTAGTGTTTATGAATATATTTTTTTAATAAAATGGGGCATCTGCCTGTTCAGCTTTTGCTCATACAACACCATATTTTTTTTTTTTTTACTATTCTATTATAGGAGCACCATATTGGAAGTCAACATTACTCCTAGCATAACAAAAACAAAGTGGGTCTTCCTAATTTAGAAGCAGGTGTGGTGAAGCGATTTAGATCAGTAATATAATAGATAATTAATATAGTTGATATAATTAATATAACTGATTAATTAATATAATTGCTAATAAGAGGTGAATTGTTTGAGATCTAAATCGGACCTTATTACATCTTTTGTAAAGGAGAAAGGACCCATAAAAATTAATTGAAAGTTTTCGTCATGTGAAGGATACCCGAGCAGGGCTCTGATCCCAGTCCCAGATTAGAATCACATCTCTGTACATGACACTAAATAAGAATGTACCTTTCTGGAGTTATTTATGAGTCAATAAGGGACAGTGCCCAATTTGAAGGGGCAAGGCTTTTCCATGTTTGCAGTTTGAAGGCAGGGAAAAAGAGACTAACCGGTTTATACAGCTCTCCTGATTGAACAAAAAGAAGTAAGAAAGGACAGAGATGAAAATAACATAAAATAAAGAAAAGTCAAGACAGTGAGAGTGCTCAGGAGTCGAGACGAGGAGTTCAACAGAAAGAGTTCAGGGTTGAGGAACAGTTTTTCGACACAAGTGTTCAGGACTCGAGGACAGAGTTTGAGGACCAAAGTTGGGCCCAAGAAAGAACTCGACATCTCGTAACAACCAGAAGCTTCCAGCACATCCGCTTTTCAGAATCACCTAAATTATTTAGAAGGCCCCAGATCAGTGGTAAGACTCAAGTCACATTGTCACCCAACCAATTGAGATAATACACAAAGTGTATATATCCTTTCACCATTTCACAAGAGCATCCAACCGAAGTATCACCTTGGCACACCAGATAGATCCACAAAGGCACTTATTATAGATATTTTATTTTAGAATTAGGTCCTCTCTCTTCTTTATTTCTTTTTACCTAAATGTTAGGATATTATTTATGCTAAATCTAAAATAATGTGGCACCTAGTAAAAAGTTTGGAAAAAGAAAACTTTATGAAGTTCAATTCAAATTGTTTTTGTATATAGACATGTATATAGCATAATAATAAATTTGCTTAATTTTATTTTATCAACCTTGTTTATGTTTAATTTAAGAGTGTAATGTTTGATTTTAATAACTCTTAATTTAGCTGATTATTTTTTTAAAGTTTCAGTCTGTAGTCTCTCAACCTGTGGTTAAATTTCAATTCATCAATAATCTACACAACACAACACAAATAATATTTAGTCTTTGTGACTAACAAGACAATAACCACTATAAATTTGATCATAGGTAAATACTGAAATTTAATGAGTGCTACATGACAGCAGGGGCCAAGCAGAAGACCTTCAGGCTTGGTGTACAACTCTCAGAGGTATTGTTTAGAAACTTGGTGAACTTTGAGAACCTGGAGAACATTGCAACCATGAACATATTTATTGTGCACCAGCTACTATTTATGAACATAGAAAATCTTTGGCAAGCTTGAGTCCTAAACCTTCCAATTATGAGATTGCTACCTTAACTACTTTTGTTAACTGAGCTACCACAGCTCAGTCTCTATGAATATAGAAGGTGATTCTGACCCACAATGTTACAGTTTAATCTACAAACCATTTTGTAGTGAGTCTCTTGTAACAAACTTCTGACTACTTCATAACACAAGCACTTTCAGAGGAAAGTAATAAAATACTAGCTTAAAATCATAAAAGAAAAATCCAAATCTATATTTCTTACTTGCATTGTGGAGCATCTGCTAATATTATCTGAATATGTCTTTTCAATGTATCTTTAAACTCTGAGATTCCTTGAATGGAAGGTCCCACATTAGAATAAGTCACTAATATCACAGTTGCAGTTAAAACAATCACAGTCAAGTTATCTCTTAAAGTAATAAATCGTTCATGATCTAAATGAAGAGTCTGAAATAAATACAGTATATATTAAAACTTGGTTAAAAAGAATAAATAGCAAGTCACTTTAAATTACTAATATATAATTAGTATTATACATATTAAGATGATAACCGTTATACAAATATAGGGCTATCACAAATATTGGACTATCAACAGGGACCCCCCCCCCTCTCTCTAAGATTATGTTTTCAACAAATTCTCACAAAAATTATTTTTTCAACAAAATAAGAAGAGTTTATGTGAAAGGGGATGAGTACAGCTATATATTTTAACTGTCCTCAATACAAAATTTGAACTTTCTATGTTTAACCTTTTTTCAATTATGCTTGGCAGCATAACATTTATTGTGTTGCAATTTCTTGTTATGTAGAGTGCAGATAACAATTAAAAGGAGAATAGAGTAACTAGATGTTAAAACAGTCCTAAATAAAAAAAAATTTAAACTTCCTATGGCTAATAAATGGTTTAGTTTTGAGATTTATGGTCTAGAGTTTTGCTACACAAGGGTTAATTTTCTTGAGAAATAATTAGCTGGTGAGCTAATGGCATACAGAATTTTAGCTGGCCTTTAAGTGGATCTTGGACTTCCCATAAGTATATTTTATCAAAAGATGTATATGGGAAGTGATCTTCCCAAATCCCACGAAAGGGTTAATAAAATAGAAAGAGGTAAAAAGTAATGAAAAGAATGAACTAAAAAATATTCTTCTAAATATATACTACTGTACCTCAGGAAAATTTTCTGGCTTGCTCCATCGTAAAACTTTTAAATATGCCTTTCTCATTATCACAGCATTTGAAACATCTGTACCAAGTTCTGTTATAACTTCTCCATAAACCTCTTGAAGCCACAAACGTGTAAATTTTAAGCCATCAATAGGAGGTGACAAACCTATAAAATAAAATTACAGAATTATATTAACATATTAATAATTTTTTAAAAACTGGCTTCATACAGAGTTAAGATTGAAATGATGGAATCTGAATACCTTTAAATCAGTAATTCCCAAACTGTGTACTGTGAGGATTTTTTGTAAATAATTAAAGTCACTTGATATTGTATCGTTAGGATGACACTTGTTTACTTGTTTCACTATATCAGCATTTCAAAATTGTTAATTTTTTGTTATTATCAATGGAAGCCATGCTTCCTTTTCACACTAAAAGTTTTGATTTTAAATTGATGCAGAATGTACAAGGTACATGGTGTACATATAGAAATTCATTGATATTTCTCTGATAATTCCCTGATTTGGAATTTCTTCTCTGATATATTATAACTTTGAGTTCATTGCCTTTCCCAAATATGCTACTGTGGTTTAATCAGCATTATGTTGTTAGATTCTATATTTGTTTGCAAAATTATAGGATTTTATTACTGTATTTTTTTTTCATATAAATAATCATCAGTAACTAGTGTTGTTATTATGCATCCCCCCTGGTTGAGAAAAGCCTTATACCAGGTACAATACACTTTGTTGCAATCAGAAACTTTCTATGGCTAATGATAATACAGAACTTTACTTTGAGGAACCATGAGAGCGCTTTCACACTTACTGACATGACAGCAATAAATCTTAGACGACTGTTGTTCTCCAACATCAGCACATGTAAAATGCACTAAGATGAGCTACTCGCTTTCCCACCAACTGATTGAATGACGGTATTGTCATTTTCAAACTGCCAATATCGCTTATTGGCAGTATTGTAAACATTTTATAATGTGGAAGCTTCTTGACATCATTCCTGGTTTCTTTTGAACCAACCCAACCCATCAATAAAAATAACCTTGCACAAATAAATGATGATCAATCCGCAGACGATGGTAACTGAATTTATTCTTAAATATCATCACTGAATTAAAAAACACTTCTTAAAAACACATTAAGTTTAACATAAAAAAAACAGGCATCTTCAATAAGCATAGAACATATAGAGAAACAAGACAGCTCACTAATTGTCAAAAAACTAACACCCCCACACAACATAATGAGTGACTTGCCTTTATATATTTAGCTTGTTGAGAAATACAAAACAAATCAGCATGCCGTGAGGGCTTCTTCATGGAATAGAAGAAAAAACAATAAGAAAGTGCTGGTTAAATTGAAATTAAACTGAAGGTTACTTTAACAAAAATGTTAATCAGTGTGTGGTGGAAACAAAAATAAGACAATATAAAGTTAACAAGTTTTGTCATTTTGCAAGCACTATTCTTTTGAATCGATCCAACATTTTGAGAGCTATCGCTACTCACATTGTTTGCTTTGGATTTATAAATTATATTTTATGTAATACAGTTGTTATATGAATTTATTTTTAAATTCATTATTAATATTATATTTAAATACTTAGATTTCTTACACATTAAATTGACATATTCTGCTCAGATTTTAATGTTATGTTATTCTCACTTGCCTGATCATAAAATGAAATTTTATCGTAGATTTGCTATTATTACTGTTTGAATTTCACATTTGTTATATTAAGTTTTCATCTGTAATAATTAATAAGTTCATTTATAACATACTGTTGCTTCTGAAAACAAATTACTGAGTGTATCAAATTTTGATTTAAGATTGTTTAAGAAATTTAGAGAAGTAAAGTTACTAAAGAAAAAAATTATCTGGTAAATGTGTTAATAGTTAAAATTAAATAGATTTTAAAAGGGAAAGGAAAAGGACAAAAATAATTACATAAAATTAGAAAAGAGCAATTAAACTGAAAACATTTTTAATTGTATTTTTTAAATACATTATTGTTTTAAACAAAAATAATTTTAATTATTAGAAGAGATGCCAGAATTTTAGCAGATTTAAGAGAGTTACAGAAAAAAAGTTTAAAATTTTAAAATGAAATAGTAAAAAAAACACCGGCATTAAACCCGAGGCTGAAAAATGCTAGTATAATGTGCTAACACTACACCAAAACAACTCACACGTTGAGTGTTAAATTAACCTTTTCACAAAAAAAAAGCATGAGCCAAAGCTTCACTAGCAACCACTGGTAGAAAGAATATAAAAAATTGGTGCCTAGTATTAGCATCCAATATTTTTAAAATGTGTGCAATGAAACAGCATTAAAACTTACTTTTCTAACAATAATTGTTGAACTAAGTCTATAAAAGTCACTACTTCAGTCCTTATAATACTTGTGCAAGCTTACCGCCATCTTTAAATGAAACAATATAGGTAGAGTGGAAAAACTGCTTTCTAGACAACACGATCCCATTTTGTCATTGAATTATTTACCAGCCAATACAAACATTGTCATGTCGGTAAGTGGGAAAGCACTCTGAGGGTTGAAGGCTGACTAAATTTCAAGTAAATCTTAGTCATTTTGAAGCAGAGACCAATGAGAAGACTCCCAGGATTGGCTTCTCATCCCCAGAGGTATCATTTGGGAAGTTAGAGGACATTTCAACTATGAACCTATTTCATGTGCCCTAGCCACCATTAATGAGCGTGGCAGATCTTTGGCCAGCTTGAACCTCAATCCTGCAACCTTCTGGTTTTGAGATTGCTGCCTTTGCCCACTGAGCTATGGCAGCTCATTAGTAACTGGTAAATGAGATAAAATGTATTTATTTTAATAATTATAATAACTAAATTATACAAATGTATACCCATAACACAAATTTACCTGATAAAGACTGCAAAATTTCTTTGAATTTCTTTTTTTCATATTCAATCGATTGTTGCTGGATGTAAGGTCGTATGTGAGATATTGTAAAATTCACCATATCCAGTTTCATCAAATCTAATGTTTCCAAAATCCCTCTGAAAGTATAAAAGATTGAATGGGACAAGTTTTAGAGATGATCATCATATATATTTAAAAAAACTAACATAACTTAACCTTTTGTATAGATCCCTTGTCTTAACCCCACTAAATAGAAAAAACATTTCCTCAAATGTTAGAATAGATCATTTCTGATATGTAAAAATAATTACATACTATATATATCCAAATATAAGCTCAACCATGTATAAGCAGAGGGTGCAGTTTTTTCTTCAAAAATTTATGTAAAATTTTAAATTTAAATATAAACTAAAATAAAGGAAAAATTTTCTGTAACATTCAAATAGACTGCCAAGAAATCAAAAATATTACCAGGCAAGTGAAATGGGTGAAATGTTTTTCCCTCTACTAATTTTTATGTTAATTACTTTTTAAAGAGATTTTGAAAATTCAATAAATGCTCAATAAAACACTACACTAACAGTTCTCACATTCTTCTTTACCATGGCATAAAGATAACAATAAAAAATAGAGGTTCAAAACTAGATGTTACATTATAAAAGAAATATATCATGAATGTCATCTTGGACAGAGTTTTCTTCAAAGGGGAAGAAAAGACAAAGGAGACAGATTGGACCTAGAGATTAGTAAGAGAGAACTATTTTCTTTGTGATCTACCTGAGACAATACATATATATATATTGAGAGGTAGTTTTCTTTTAGAGGTTATTATGCATACCTCAAAAGTTATTATATATATATATATATATATATATATGTATGTATGTATGTAGGAATTTAGTGCAGCAAATCCTCGTAAGGTCGTGCCCCCATCACTGAGTTGTGTGAGTAAGGAACAACAGAGAGACAGTCGGTGTCGAGGAGAAGGAGTGACCTGGTCGAGTCAAGGACCCATGGCACTTGAGCTTCCTCAATTTACTAAACACTAAGCAGGATGTTTTGTCCATGTTAAACACCGAGTAGGGTGTCTTGCCTATGTTAAACTTAGTAGGAAGTCTTATCTATGCCACGTCTTCAGCATGATTAAATTATTTGTCTTTATGCTTAGATGTTTTCTGTGTTGTTATGTTATTAAATGTTTGTTATTGTTAATTTAGTCTGTTATTAATTTGTCTAACAACATCCCTACACACTGAACCCTACATATACATATATATATATATGAATAAATTAAAGATTAACAAAAAATCGCATTGGTTCTTTCATGCATAGTATAAGAATCCATTAAGTTACAACTGGCATGTTTAAAGGGAGTGGCAAAACATAAATGATTTGCCAAGACTGCTTGGACAGTACTTCATCTGACAAAGGGATAATTTTCAACAGGTGTCTCCACTTTTTTAAAATTTAATAAATCCAAAGTTCATTTCTGCTTTTGCATGAGTAAAGTGATTTCACCTTTCAAATTATACTCCTATTTAAAATATTAAGTCAAAGGGTAAAAAATTGATGAAAAGATATGTACAAGGAAGTATAAGTGTTGGTTTCGTTTGGCTACATTTTACTTTTTTGCTACACAAGGGTTGATGAGACCAGAACCTATGACTTAAAGCAGATTCTAAACAGCTATGAAATCACTGCAGGGGGATTTGAACCAATGAACACCAATACTAAAAGCATGCTAACCATTCAACTGTTGTTTAGTAAAGTATTTGTAATAAAAGAAAAGAAATTAAATGTACTAGATTATTAGAAAAAAAGATGAGAATTTGTTTAAAAGATGAGTATTAAGCTGATACACAATATGCCAGGTACTAGGAGTGTTGGTAATGACTGGTTAGGTTTCAAGTCCACATTTTTGCTACATAAGGGTTAATGAAACCAGGACCTACTGAAAGCTAGTTTTGAATAGATATGAACCTCCCTGCCAACAATAGGATTTGATCCCACAAACTCTGATAGTAAACAGTCCATTACGTATTCAGCCCTTATTCAGAAAAGTGCTGGTAATAAAAAAAGGGAATTAATTGTACCACTGACACAAATTACTTTATTTTTTAAAAATGTAGCAATGCTTAATAAATCATTATCTAGCTTATAATTTACAGAGAAAGAATATCTAGAGTTTACATATTCACAAATATACAGAGAAAAATGTATAACTAATATAGGATAAGCTCTATAAATTTTACTTTTTAAAATCAAATTGATAAATTTTAAAAAAATTTACCTGTAGAGTGGAATGGTTTCAGTTAACTGCCTCAGCTCTTGAATTTTAGGATCTCGAAGAGGAGCACAAATACGTGCCATAGTAGAAATAATAAATTGAGCATAACTCAAAACATCAATAGTTCCTTTTTTAGTTTGCTGCTCAATCAGATCGATGTCTAAAACATCATTTATTTCATTTTTCAGGCGAGAGTTATGAGGTAGCAACAAGAACAATAAAATCTGAAAGTATGAAAAGATGTGTTTTAATTATAAAACAGTATAAAAAGTATACAAAATATTATGAAACAAAAAAAAAAAAATTAAAAGATTCAAATACGTAAGAAATGTATAATACGCTTGAAAAGATTCAAATCCTCTATATGTATGATGATTTAAAACATGAATAACTCAAATACAGTAATCCAAAACATAAACTGTTGAAAACCGCAAAGTAAAAGAGATTTAAGCTGTTCAATAAGAACAATATCTAAAATATCATTAATCTAAGTTTTAAGGTGAGAGTTACGAGTCAGAATGTACTTGTTGTAGTTTGTACAACATGTACAATTCAAATACAATACAATCATGTAATTTAATGTTTATATAATATTACAAGTTAACACAGAACTTTAAAGTAAAGAATTGTGTAAATACTTGCTCTAATTTTACTTAATGTACCTACATTAAAACAATTTATGCTCTAGGATTCAGAAATAAGAAAGTAGATTCAAATAACAAAATTATGAATAATAATAAGTACTTAAAAGTTTGAAGGATCGATTTCAAAGGTACTCTCAATCTTTGTTAAGAAAAATATGTATTCTAGAGACAAAAATTCTATACATTTTATAATCTATCATTAGTTTGCCTTTGTGTTAATAAATTCATTAAAATTGTAGACGTTATTGTTGTTGTTGTCTTATGCCACGTAGTCAAACCAAGAATGATTGAGCTGGAGGCTACTCGTATTAAGGCAAAGGGGTGCGCATTTAGATTTAGGGTGGGGTGGCCCACAAGGGCACCAGCTGTACTGAAAAACCCCTCATTCACTGGAGCAAGGAGCTCCAGCACAAGGTTAAGAAACAATAACCATTAGATCTCAGAGAGACCAATAGCTGAGATATATTTCAGCAGCAGGTGCGCCTTTAATTTAAACAATCATCTCAAAGGTGAAAGTACGACTTATGCTCAAACAAATCCTCATAATTTTGAATCAGGGACCAAGCAGAAGACCCATAGGCTTGACTTGCCACCCCCAGAGGTATTGATTGAGAACTTGGAGGACATTGTGACCACGAATGAGTACTACAATATGATTTAATTTTAAAACAAGAGGAAAGTGCACAAATATTAAAATTATTATTGAAAGGATTCATCTATATATAAAATCATCTATACATATGACTCAAGGCATGAATAGCTCAAATAGGATAACTCAGAAGATGAATAATTTCTTTCTCAGTTTGCTGCTCAGTGAGATAAATGTCTAAAACATCATTTATCTCCTTTTTAAAGTGAGAGTTATAAGGTAGCAACTATACCAATAAAATATGAAATTGAGAAAGTGTGTTCTGATTACAAAACAAAAAAAAAATGCAAAATACAGCAAAATCTTCTTATTATCTCTTATCTCTTTGTTATCAAGAAAAGTAGAAACTTAAAACACACAAATTGTAACCTTTTTATAAAAAATGTAAGAGGGCATGAAATAAAGTACTATTTTCTCTTTAGATAAGTTTTCAATTTCATTTTAAATAAGGAATATATGTCAGACTTGTTTATATTACACATTATAGCAATTATCTTATAATAAAACCCTTCAGAGTGGTCACACCCTCTGAGCGGCCAAATATTCTCGGAATGGTGGGGTGGCTGCTCAGAGAGGATTCACTATATTTAAAAGTTGTAATTTATGGAAGAACAGCCACAGCATTTATGTGTTTAAAACTTAAACTTTCAGTAGGTGCAGCATTCCTATCAATGCAGTGTTTATGTACAACTGAATAAAAAATTAATTAAATCAAACATTAAGATTGGTGCAAAGTGGCTACAAGTTTAATATGTTTTAAAACTCCAACAAATTGTCTTTTGACTTTCCTATTTTAACAATATAAATGCAAGAATGTTAAGTCATACTTCTTTTATTTCTTTCAGCAAAACAATAGCTTGTTTATAATCAGGTGGATCACTTGTAAGCTCCTCCTGAAGGATATCCCAGAATGCTTTATGGAGTACTTCAGAAACTTTCTTTGTAACACTGCATGAAAATAACAAACACATAAGCATGAATGAATAACTCATTAACTAAATATTCAATTTAAAAATATCTCATAAATGGAATTTCTTTATTTTATGGATTAAAATAATAAAAAAAAAATACAAGTATGATATAAAACATATAATTTTTGTCCAATTTTTTACAAAGAGCTTGATTTTGAAAGACTTTTTAACCTGTTTGAGACGGCATCCTGCAGAAGATAGTGCTCCCTCAGGACGAGAGCTGTTTAACGTGGACTATGCTTACAAGATGGGGCTTTTCCCCCCTGTATGCCTAATACGCAATTTTGGAAAGTACACAAATAATAATGGATAAAATATACACTTTGCATAAAAATGAAACCATTTTTAAATATGTGATTAAAGATATAATTTTAATCACAACAAAAAAATTTAATTAAAATAATTGATATTTAACAAAAAAAAAAAAAAAATAGATATATTGTATTTTACTCTAACTAAATGTACCTAAATTAAACACTAAATGTGGTTTCAAAATATAAAATGACATTAAAAATATTTACTCTTAACATTATAAAATACTTAAAAAATATTGTAACAATTAATATTTTAAAGCTGTATGAAAAATCTCAAAGCACGGATCAGTCCCGTGACTAACATTGCACATTTTACATTCATAGTCAGTGCCACGTCTTTTATTGTGCTTTGAGTAAACTACACATCTCCTTTTAAGTTTTTTGTCCTCTTATTCAGCACACAATTTGGGAAATGACTTATAATACACATAAGTATAATGAGATCCAAACAGACATTCATTTTTCCAATTTTATAACATCATCAAATTTTTCTGACGATCAGACTTGGTGCATTAATATCTATTTCACAGATTTTTTTTTCCATAGAAATTAGTTTTTTCCACAATAATTTGGATTTTGATTTCATTGAAAAACAAATTCAAAAAGTTTAATTCAGTCTGAAAGAACACTGAAATATTTTACATATCAAATCCGGCTTTGAAGTAAAATAAATTTTAAGAAGTTCCTCGATGTCAGAACTCCTTTCACATGGTGAAATCGGAACCAATATATTACTTTATTATCATCATCTAATTCAGAATCTGAAGATTTAGAATTACTGTATACAGAATTCCAATAATTTATAGTTTTTTCAATTTCATCGTCTGACAGATCAATAGATGGATCAATCATAACTTTATGTATTTCCCCCTCAGAAAGATAACATGGTCTTTTAGCCACGGCTACAGAAATGAATCTAAAAGTAAAACCCATGCTAGAATATATCCCATAAAATCCCATCCTAAAATAGAATTGACACTATAAACAACCTTTTCAAAATGGGTTAAAAGGCCCTTTACCACTTGTTTCCCTTTTCACCCACTAGCACTTGTTTATGTTTAGCTTCACAAAAATCCAATAAATCAGACACATGACGGACCCCATTCTGACCTCAGAGAGAGAAATACTAATGTACAAGAGCAATATTTTGAATAGAACATGGATTAGTAATGCCATCTGAGAGTAAATATTTCATTCCAAAAGCACAACTCAACCGTGCGGCGATCATCCTGCTGCATAGGATTTGCCATAATGCAAGGACTTGGCATCAGTCCCTGATGGGCATCTAACGCAAACACATATTTGCTGCATTTGTACCAAATGGGTTAAAAACATCTGATTTCCAAATTTAGAATATTTTGTCCTTTGATTAGATTATTTATGATTAGAGCATAAAAAGTTTGTGAATAATTCCAGAATTAAGTGGCAATAACAGAAATTATACAAACAACTGAGAAAATAACTACTGTTTATTCAGACCTACCAACCTCAAAAAATCCTGCAATAATTTGTCATATTTATTGATCTATGCGGCCACCTTATACCATACCAATAAAAAAATTATATAGTACTAGCATATAGCCCATCATATGACGGGATTAGTAAAATTTTTAATATTCCAGTACTGTAAAGTACCCAATCAGGCAGGAAAAAAATGGTTTGTTTTTTGGCTGAGAACTATCTGGTTCATCTCAGTAATTTATTTATCGTCATACTCCTCTAGAGTTTCCCGATCCTGTAATGGAGTTTAGAATCACATTGAATTCATTTAGTCAAACCGTGTAGTTATGTATAATAAACAAACACACAAAAGAACAAAGTTCTTAATTTTCAAATATATATAAATTAAAAGTTAGTCATTTATTAGTAGGTGAAATAGACTCCTAGACTTATATGAAAAGAATTTATTGTTAATACCGGTGGTAAAATTTTCAATGCAACAAAAAATAATCAATGATTAAATTTAAATTTATCTCATATGTAACTAATCTATTATTTCAGCCAAATATAAAAAAAAAAAAAAAAAATATTTACATAATATCTAAGTTCAGTGATATTAAAATAGTGTAGACGATATTTAAATAGTTTAAAATATGAAATGATTAAATGAGATGTTTAAAGGAATGACGTCACAATATAGAAAAAATTGTTATTTTTACCTATTTATTAAGTGATAAATTTAATCGCCTGCTCTTAACCGGGGAAAATAGGGCTTGAAATAATGGCATTAAACTCTCGAAAAGGAGGGAAGGGTTGAATTTCGAACGTTTTAAAGACGACAGTATTTTTTGCTGTGATATGAAGCATATTTATACCAATTTATTTTAGAAACGGATCGATAGTTTAGGAGAAGATAAACTTTATTCGCTTTGAATGGATGCCTCTATCCATTCCAGGTCCAACCGCTTCATAAATTCGAGGACTCAGACTATTTAGGCTATTATTATATAGGGGATTCCAAATAGTTTATTTTTACCATGGTGTTGCTGAGCTATAACTTTGAATATAACATTAACATATAATGAAAGGTGTTGCTGCTTGAAAAATATAACTTTGAAAATTACGTACATTATTAAATAAATAATAAAAATTAAAAAATCAACAAACATCATTGATGAACAGAAAATAAAAAAAATTAAATAGAATTGTTAAAATTAATAACATCAACTTCAAGAAAAATTAAAAGTTTGCATGACATATTTTAAAAATGTTAAATAAAAAAAAAATAATAAATTAAAAAAATAAATAAAACTAAAATATATAAAATTCTACCATAATAATAAAACTTAAATTTAAAAGAATAAATAAAAATAAACATAAATATAAAAAAAAAAATTTTAAAAAAAAAATTAATAAAACTTATAAAATGTTAATAAATACAATAAATCTAAATATAAAAAAAAATCAAAAAATAAAAAAATATATAAAAATAAAAATAAATAAATATAACAAATAAAATGTTCCAATTTGAATTCAGGGTAATTTGGTATTATCTAGGTGAAATAATAAAGCCAAATAAATATAATTATATATTAACAAAATTTTAATCTACAAAAAAAAAAAAAAAAAATATTATATTATTTAAAATTAATTCTAACAAAAAAAAAAAACAGAATTATATAATAATTAAGCTTCTTGCTTTGAGTTTGAACAAATTTAACTTCAGCCAAAATAATACATAAATATGTAATTAAATAAAAAAAACAATCATCCATGACTTTTACTCATTTTACTTGAAAAATCAAGACTTGCCATGACAAAATTAATCCATTGTCTAAATCCCTGATTTTCCATGACTTTCCAGGTGCATGGAAACCATGTATATAAGGGAAATTATATTCAAAGATATTATTTTGGTAGGGGGTGGGGTCATTTGTTGTAGGCCAATATTATAATTTTGATATTGTCTGATATTTTTGTATCATCTCGGTTGTGTACCAGATTGCCTAATCTTAGGGGAAAAAACTTTTTGTAACTTGGATGCAAGAGATGAATGAACAAAAGCAACACTTAATTTTTTTTTTTTAGTTCATATTTCTTAAATTCATGGGAAAAGTACTAGCTTTAGATAGGGTTACAAAAATTAAAAACCATCATCCACTGACATGTAACAAGTAATACAAATTATACAAGTAAAATATTATTGGTTATATGGTATAGTGATTAACTGTGATTTGATTGAAAAATAATTTACTCATTTTACCTCTCTTAGTTAGTTCCTTAAACAGCTACATACAAAATTACAATTTCAAATATAAGTAACAAAGTAGAAGTATTTTTAAATAAATTTATTAAATTATAAATACAATGAAAAAAATAATTTTAAATTATAAAACACTAACATAGCATAAACTTACATTACAATCCAATTAATATTCATATTTTCATAATCTATATAACTAAATCTCAATTAATACAAGCTTTCCTGAAGGCTACACAAGAAACTCACTGAGGCCACATGTAGCCTCATGGCTGCACATTCTCAAACTGAGATATATAATCTTGGTGCAAAAAGTTCTTATAATTAATTCTACATTTATTTATAAAAGAGGAACAAAACAGTCACTGTAATTTTGCATGTATAGTCCACAGACTATCTATGTTTAAAAAGCAAATTTCTTCTGCCGCAGACTATCTGCCAGTGCGGATCATCTGCTTGTTGATCATTTCTCAAATCATCAAAATCGGAAGAAGGAGGGGAAAAAAAGCACGGCCAATGATCTAATGTAAACAAAATCACAACTCATGAGATGTCAAGAAAACATTGTATCGTATCGGTAATAAACCATGAAAAAAAATACAACCCATAAATCAGAAAAAATCACTAGTAGCAAGTTGTGCAATCTTAAATTGTGTCCTGTTGTGTGGGAAAATATGGATAGTCACTATTTAGAACTCTGATTGACAACATCGAGTGGATGGGTTAAAGATCGAAGGTCATTTCACCACTAGGATCACTCTTAACAGAGTGTTTTTGTTTTCAGAGTTTTAATTTGCGGTAATATTGGGTATAGCTGGGTTCTCGAACAAAATAATGTAGGCCGTTGTGTTGCTACCATTAAAATTTCGTCTCTGGGGCTATGGCAGAAGAAATGGTTTAAAATTTTAAAAGTGGAATTCATTGAGTCTAATCCAGAGTTTTTGGCACTCTACTGTACTTAGGTTTTTATTCTTAAAATGATTTAATATTGTCATACTAAAATACATACATTTTCAAGTATAGTCTTTTGATCATCTAGTGGTGTGGACTATTTGATGATTTATGAAGTTTTTTAAATAAAAAACCGCACCCACAAACTATACAAATAAAATTACAGTAGACCAATGGATGAGAATACTAACCTATCATTTTGGTGTGCTTGTTGTAATTTAAAATCCTTATTAACAGCAATTTCATGCGCAAGAGCCATATTGAAGCCAGAATTGGAAACATCCTCAGCTGCTTTAAGAATCTGTTCCATTGAAATAAAAGATGGAGGAGATGCTGTATAATAAAATGAAAAAAAATAATTAAAAAATGTATGTAAAAAAATATTCAACTAAAAATGCCATTTTCTGTAAAAAACAAAATTAGTACAAATAATATACTAATGTATATTAACTGTCTAATAGGAAATTGGAAATAATTCTACCTTAATTCTTCCTTGTACACCTCCAAACAAGCTATTTAAATTGAATATGTATTTAAGCAAAAGTAATCTTACTAGTTGATGGATACATATCTATCAACCAGTGATTTTTATGTCACTTTGTATGTCAAACAGTGATTTCTAGCTTTGTATTTATTATAGTACAATATATATGATGATAAATTAAATATAAATCTACAATTTTGGATTATTTGTAGTAATTTTTACCTGAAAAATCCCTACTTAATAACGGTATGTGTGGACAATGTTCTGGAAGTTCTGGCCTGTTATATGGATCTCACGTATTTCACCAGAAATAAAATGTGTTGTGCTTTTGGATGAATCTTGCCAATGTTTCATACATACATGCAGACTAGCTGTGATATATGACTCTAATGGCAGTAATTTTGTACTGGCCATTGATTTTTTGTAACCAAGCCAAACATCTCATTAATATCATAATAATACATTAGGCTTTTGCAAAATATAATTTTTTTAAATACAATAATATATTTGTATGTAATATTAAAATCCTTATTTACATATTATAATATTAATTTAATAACTTTTGTTCATAAAGTACTTTGCGGTTTGCACAGTAATTCTGATTTTTCCCTCCAGACATGCTATAGACTTAATTCAGCCTCCTGTACTACTTTAGCCAATAGTTAGCGCATTCTTTTTTAAACATGGGTATTTTTTTATCCCATGATCAATTTTGTTTAGGATTATTCGTAGTCTTTTTTTGAAAGTGAGGGAAACCCCACTAAGCGGCTACGCTTTTCCAATGATTTGTCAAGTAGCCATTTTGACGTTTACGTTAATTCTGTGTCAAATTCAATCCCCTGTATAATAATAGCCTAAGTTGTCTGTCCGTGAATTTATGAAGCGGTTGTACCTGGAATGGGTACAGGAATCCATATTGGATTTTTTATGACTTAGGGTTAGCAAAATTCACAGAGATTTCGAAATCCACCCCATCACCACTTTTTGGACGTTTAATGATATTATTTCAAGCCTTATTCTTCCCTGTTAAGAGCAAAAGATTAAATTTATCATTTTGGATATCATTCATATATACCACCAAATAATCACTGTTAATATAAAAGCCACTGCTGTCTATTCTATCACTACGCGACCCTCATATATTCTAATTAATTTCTTTACCATGTGTAGGCATGGCAAGCTCAGTAGAGTGTCTGCCCATTTGCTTGTCGTACTCCTTGGGTTAACGGTTCTGTCCCCGAAGCTGCCAAATTTTTCTAAATGTAATTAATTTAATATATTCTTTTTTTTTTAATATATAAATAAATTCCTATTCCTAAAGTTTTATTATTTTAAAAATGAATTTTTACTATTTTTTCAACTTTTTATGATTTTTATTATGTTAAGTTCACGTATTTTGTACGGATGTCCCTGGCCACATAAAGATTTCATGTTTTCTATCCTTAAACATTCTTCTCGTCTATTTTTATGTGTCCTTTCACCTTTTAACTGTTAATTTTTCTGCTAGCCTTCATTTTTGTGTTTATTGAAAGAAATCTCCGGATTAGAGGGCTCGGCCCATGCAATCCAGGCCCATACCTACGGAGGTGATAGTGTCATTCCTTTACTTCCATTAATTAATGTGGCAAAAAAAAACAAAAAAAAACTGAAGAACTTAACGATAATTTTAAGGTAGCTAAGAAGACTTTAAATTATCTTTCTAAATGAATTCAATGTATTCTAAACTGCATTCACAATATCGAGAGACTTTAGGGGAGTATGAAGATAAACAAGTTATTGAGCTTGTACCTGATAATTCTCAGCCAAAAAACAAATCCTTTTTTACCTGCTTCATACAGTAACAGATACAGCTTTACAATTTTAGAAAATGAAAAATTTACTGATTCCATCATATGACGGGCTATATGCTAGTTTATAAAAGAGGAACAAAGCAGCTACCGTAATTTTGTATGTATAGTCTGCAGACTATCTGTGTTTAAAAAGCAAATTTTTTTTGCCACATACTATCTGCTGGTTGATTATTTCTCAAATCATCAAAATCGGAAGAAGGGGGGAAAAAAGCAAGCCATGCAAATGACCAATGATCTAATGTAAACAAAAGCACAACTCACAAGACATCAAGAAAACATCGTATCGTATCGATAATAAACCATGAAAAAAAAATACAACCCATAAAGCAGAACGAATCAGTAGTAGCAAGTAGCACAATATTAAATTGTGTCCTGAAGTAGGGGAAAATATCGATAGTCACTATTTACAGCTCCAATTGACAACACCAAGTGGTGGGTTCAAGATCGAAGGTTGAGGGGCAAAGGTCATTTCACCACAAGGATCACTCTTAACAGAGTGCTTTTGTTTTCAGAGTTTTGATTTGCAGTAATATTGAATATAGCTGGCTTCTCGAACCAAACAAATGTAGGCTGCTCTGTTTATACCGTTAAAATGCGTCTCCAGGGCTATGGCAGAAGAAATGGTTTAAAATTTTAAAGGTGGATTTAATTGAGTGTAATACAGAGTTTTCGGCACTCTACTGTACTGAGGTTTTTATTCTTAAAATGATTTAATATTGTCATACTAAAAGACATTTTTACAAGTATAGTCTGCAGATTATCTAGTGGTGCAGACTATCTGATGATTTATGAAATTTTTTAAATAAAAAATCACACCCGCAGATTATATGATAGTGCGGACTATAAGTTGCAAAATTATGGTAGTTGTAGAGTACCTATGGACGAGAATACTAACCTGTCATTTTGATGTGCTTGTTGCAATTTAAAATCCTTATTAACAGCAATTTCATGTGCAAGAGCCATATTGAAGCCAGAATTAGAAACATCCTCAGCTGCTTTAAGAATCTGTTCCATAGAAATAAAGGATGGAGGAGATGCTGTATAATAAAATGAAAAAATAATTAAAAAATGTATGTAAAAAAATATTCAACTAGAAATGCAGTTTTCTGTAAAAATAAAATTAGTACAAATAATATACTCATGTATATTAACTGTGTAATAGGAAAGTGGAAATATTATAACTCAATTTTTCTTGTACAAATCCAAACAAGCTATTTAAATTGAATATGTATTTAAGCAAAAGCACTTCTACTAGTTGATGGATACATATCTATCAACCAGTGAGATGCTGTATAATAAAATAAAAAAAATTAAAAATGTACGTAAAAATATAAAAAATCAACTAAAAATGCAGTTTTCTGTAAAAACTAAATTAGTACAAATAATATACTAATATATATTTACAGTGTAATAGGAAATTGGAAATAATCTACCTCAATTTTTCTTGTACACCTCCAAACAAGCTATTTAAATTGAATATGTATTTAAACAAAAGCACTTCTACTAGTTGATGAATACATATCTATCAACCAGTGAGTTGCTGTATGAAATAAAAAAATAATCAAAAAAATGTATGTAAAAATAAAAAAATTCTACTAAAAATGCAGTTTCCTATAAAAACTAAATTAGTACAAATAATATACTAACTGTATATTAACTGTGTAATAGGAAATTGGGAATATTCTACCTCAATTTTTCTTGTACACCTCCAAACAAACTATTTAAATTAAATATGTATTTAAGCAAAAGTACTTCTACTAGTTGATGGATACATATCTATCAACCAGTGATTTTTATGTCACTTTGTATGTCAAACAGTGATTTCTAGTTTTGTATTTATTATAGTACAATATAAATGGTGATAAATTAAATATAAATCTACAATTTTGGATTATTCGTAGTCCATTTCGCTGAAAAATCCCTACTTAAAATGGTATGTGTGGACAATGTTCTGGAACTTCTGGCCTGTTGTATGGATGTCATGTATCTCACCAGAAATAAAATATGTTGTGCTTTTGGATGAATCTCGCCCATGTTTTATACATACATGCAGAACAGCTTTGATATATGACTCTAATGGCAGTATTTTGTACTGGAAACTGATTTTTTGTAACCAAACCAAACATCTCATTAATATCATAATACATTAGGCTTTTGCAAAATATAATTTTTTTAAATACAATAATATATATATGTATGTAATATTATAATCCCTTATTTACATATTATAATATTAATGTAATAACTTTTGTTCATAAAGTACTTTGCGGTTTACACAGTAATTCTGATTTTTCCCTCCAGACATGCTATAGACTTAATTCAGCCTCCTGTACTACTTTAGCCAATAGTTAGCGTGTTTGTTCTCTTTAAACATGGGTATTTTTTTTATCACATGATCAATTGTGTTTAGGATTATTCATAGTCTTTTACCTGAGAAATCCCTACTTGAAAAGTGTGTGTGTGCAGGATCTGTGTGCATGATGTTATAAATGTGCTTGCCTGTTGTACGGATTTCATGTATCTCACCATAAATAAACTGTGTTGTGATTTTGAATGAGTTTTGCCTACATTACATGTATATACATATATAACTGCTTCAGAGTTGGATTCATTTGCCCAACCCAAAAAAACCCGGGCAGGTTTTTTAAAAAAAAACCCACTTGAAAAACCCAAGTGGGTTTTTTCAAAATTGGGTTCTCAAGATCTTTATTTAAAATTCCACGTATTTAACTAATAATAAATATATTGAATTAAATCTATAATATATATTACATATTTCATCTTTAACAATGATCCTAGAATTTTTTCTAATTTGAGGGAGTCTAAATTGCTAGAAAAAACAAAAACTTGAAAACTTTTCAGCAAAAAATAGTTATCTGCATAACAAATACAATAAAATCTAAATTAAACAAAATAAGAATGTATGATGGATAAAATAAGAATATTGAAGTATTACATGTGATAAAATTAATCGAAAAATGGACAAGAAAAATTGGGTAAAAAATATGTATAACAACTGCAAATAATAAACATGGGGATAATATATATAAATAATTCTGCTACTTATCATATATAACTTACAAATTAACTAAAAAAATATCTTCTGAATGCTTTAATAACACAATACTGCTAATAAATATAGAGCAATAATTTAATACATTTTATTGAAAAGAAAAAACTTGAAATGTAACTATTTCAAAGCCAACTTTTAGTATAAAATAATCGCCATTCAAAACTAGTTTTTTGATGTTAGAATAATTTTATTGAAAAAAATTTATTTTAAGATTTCAAAATTTTCTTTAATTTAGACAAAAATTTCTTCTGCATAATTTAAAATTGATTTTTAAAATTTTAAATTTTAAAAAGTGATTAACATTTTAAATTTATTTTAATCATACAATTAATTATATATTCTGTCCTCTTACATAACAAGAAACCTGAATAGTTTTCAAATCCCCAAAAAAGCATCTAAAACCCTTTAAAGTATAGAAAAAACCCTGATAAAACCCGAAAAAAGCCCCAAAACCCTGAAAACCCCGAAAAAAACCTAAAAAACCCTGAAAAAACCAACTGGGTTGGGTTTTTTCTGAAAAAAACCGGGTTTTTGCCAACCGTGAACTGCTTTGATATAGAAACCCAATGTCAATATTTTGTTTTTGCTATTGACTTTTTTGTCACGGGGCCATACATCATCTCATTAATATGATATGAATTACATAAGAATTTAATTTTCCAAAATGTAAATTTTTAAACTAATATAATAAGGCAAATAGCAAGAACTTTGTAAATCCAGAAATTATGCATAAATTTCCATAGAAATTTTGAGTTCTGCCCAATTTACATCCTTTATAATTCTTAGAAATGGCCATATCCCAGTTTCCACACCAAGCATGGTCAATATCACCAAATTCTAGAACTCAGTTTCTGGCAAACCTTGCTCTTCTTTTCGGATTCTTCTGCCACCATCGGAAAAAGGTGGGGGTGTCAATCGGCACCTTTATTTTAGGATATTGGGGGAAATAACACATGATTAGAATACCTTATCATTATTGGTTCAAGTAATTAACAATACTTCAAGACTGCTGAATTTGGATTTTATATCATCCATTTTTCATCTTTGTTAATTTTAATCATGCTCTTGTAATCTTTTTTATACGATTTTCAAAGCATATTTTGAATAATAAAAGGTTTGAAATGTCATTATTGAGGTTTTAATGTATTTAAGCTTGTTTTTGCACTGTCACATATTAGTAAATAAGTTGTATCCTACAAATGGGATACCTAATTTAGGCAAGTGCAATGTTTAATAAATTTCACATTTATATTTTTAAAACCTTTTTATTCAAATTATATCTAATTTTAATACCAAACAAAGTAAAAATATTTTTAAATATTATTTTATAATATATTACACTGTTTTTTAAATTATATTATTTTGCCAATTGTTAATAGGGAAGTCAAGTGGGCCTTTGCCTCCCTTGGATAAGAAAAATCATTTATCCCCCTATTTTCTTTAGAATTTTAAATAATTTCTTTAAAATAATAACTCTGTTGTTTTCTTTCTGGTTTTAAGCTTAATTTCTAAAAGTAATTTGTAATGTACTTTATTACTTTATAATTATTCAATAGTTTTTAAATAATTTCATTAAATAGCAATCATATTTTATAAATATAACCAACTAATGCTTAGATTTTGCTTAATTTGCACCTATTGCAAAAATTCCGCATTGTTTAATTTAATAAACAGTACAAAAGTGTCTTTAAATTCATTAAAATCCCAAATTTAAATTTGTATTCATCTTAACATAATTTCAAAACTTTTTTTGTTCAAAATATGCTTTGAAATTGGGTATAAACTTGATACATAGAGCACAAATTGTAAACATCACTTGGCGACAATTTGGCGATCACTTGTACAAAAATAGAGCCCAAAACATGGCAGCTGGCCCCCGGAACTGGGATTCTACCCTAGAAATTAATGTATAAAGGTAAAATGGGATGTTATACCTATACAGGGTATCTGCCAAAATAAAATTTTTCAAATCCATGACTTTCCCTGATTTAGCAGATCATTTTCCATGACTTTAAAAAGCTTTCGTTAAAGTATATATGAATAAAACTTCTGATGTACATACAAATAAAGAGAAATTACAGGAATTTTATCATAAAAAAACTATAAACTTACTTTATAAGTTAATAAACTCATAAAAATAAATTGTTGTATCTACATACCTAAGTTTAATCATATAGCAATTTTTCAATCAAAATGTTTTCAATTTGAATTCAGGGTACTTTGTTATTATCCAGGTGACCATGAATAATAGCCATATATAACCCTATAATGTTTATATACAATAGCCCTAGAGATAAACTTATATTTTGTGCAAAAATCTTAACTAATTTTTATTAAAAATTTATTATTATATTAATAAAATTTTAATCTACAATTTAAGAAAAAAGCAGAATAATATACATTTACCCACCCATTAAGCTTTCTTGCTTTGAGTTTCCTTGGTGAACAAATTTTACTTGGCAATATGGTCAATAGAAAAATACATAAATACCAAACTCAGTAACTTCAGCCAAATGACAATTAAAAATATAATTAAACAATTCAATGCATTTTTTTTAATTGGTAGTTTAGCGGATCCATGACTTTCCATGACTTTTACTCATTTTGCTTGAAAAATCAAGACTTTCCATGACAAAATTAATCCATTGTCTAAATCCATGATTTTCCATGACTTTCCAGGTACATGGAAACCATATCTATAGTAAAGCTGTACCAATATGTACATGCTTACATATAAAGATGCAACAAAAACATGTATATGTCTGTTGAGAGATCCTAATATTAATTATTATAACATGTAACATCAAATTTTATTTTCTCTGAGAAAGAAAAATTAAATGTTAAAAGAACCTGATAATAATGAAGGAAACATGTTCACAGGAGATCCTACAGGCAGGTTTTTACTCCTTGCTCCACTGGTACTAGGGATATCTTTTGGACTTGAACACTCATTGGGTGGTACACCAGAAGAGGTCCCAGTCGATTTAGAGTCTGATTTTTCAGGTTTTTTCTCTTGTTCACCATCCATATTGCTATATCTTATTAGAAACAAAAGTCACAAATTATTGAATAAATATACTAAACTTTAAAAAAAAAAAAATGCTCATTAAAAAAAAAAGTAGAATTTTTACAATTTCACTGTAAATTGATAATCAAAAATAAATTTTTATTCCTAATCAAAAATAAATTTTAAATCTGATTGTCGTCAAATTGCCTTTCAGCTGTTATTACAATTTAAAATGACGTTTGCAAAAATTATTTAATATTTCTTCACGAACTAAAATGCAACTAAAATAAAGTAATAAATTTCATCTGTACCATAAATCTCTTACAAAGTGTAAATTAAATAATAATAAATCCTTTGTTACAAGTTTAACAATTATTGTGATATTAGAGAAGTAATGCACTTTCCATTTTCTAAAACTATTTGCAACGCTTTTAAGTGTAACAAATTCCTGCTGTTATGCAAAACGATAACTTATATTAAAACCATAATGCCTTATTTATCAAGACAATCATTTATAATATTTGGATAACGATTGTTACAACAGCTGATCAAAATACTCATATTTACCTGTTTAGGAAACTTTTGTATTTAAATGGACAACGTTCAAAGCTTGGCCTAGTTATCTGACGTTTTGATAACGTAAAAGACACAATCTCTAATGATTGCAGGAGGATATAAAAAAGATAGGCAGTAAAATTTTTGCAACTTTTCAAAATCATAAAAATCAAATAAGACATCTAAAATGTATTAAAAAAATCTCTAACGATCGAATGTGCTATAAAGAAAACTGAAATAAAATTTGTTTTAACTTTTCTAGGTACATGAAAATCAAATAAATTATTGATTTTGAATGGTTTTATTGGAAGCACTTTGGTCTACTGTTTTGCTACAGGAGAGCTAATAAGACTAAGGTCTACTGCTTAAACCTGATTTTAAACGGCTACAAACATCTAAATGGGCACTTGAATTCAAATCTACGAAGTCCGGTGCGAAGACCAGCGTCCTAACCATTCGGCTATCGTCAGTGATATTATCTTTGAGGGAAATTTTACTAAGAAAATTTTCTTGGTATCATTTTATAAAATCAAAAACTAATACCGCAGAAATACTTTCTTTCCAAAACTGGTGAATTAACTTTATTCTTTTCTTAAGATAATCAAAACCGAATTAATAATTTCCAGTTCATTGTAATATGTAATATGGAATCTATAAGTAGCTTAATTACATACCAACAGATTAGAATTAACTTTTTACAATTGTTAGTTAGCTTTCGAGAGCTTCAATGATGTAATGATTCCCAACTTTGATTGCTTTTTCAAAAACAGCAAGTATATATAATTCTTATATGTCCTTTTTATATGGCGTTATCTCACCATAATGCTAGTTGATCACTAATTAATTTCAGTTCAACTATATTATAATTTATCTAAAATTATTTCATGTGGTGAAGGGAGTGTATTAATCATTCCGAAAAATCTGAATGTTCTATAAACTTTTTTTAACTGTCCCAAAAATGACGTTAGACATTAATGATGTTAGAACTGGATCGCTAAAAGAGCATAGTTATAAAAAGAACGTATTTATCACAATATATATCTATAATATTTCATAAACTTAATAACCAAATTCAAAACAGGACTTGAACGAAAAGAATTTAATAAAATAAAAACATCACAGCTCTATTTTTTGGACTTGTTTTAATATTATTTTAAAACTTGTTTTATTATTAGGACGCACAAACTATTACTAACGAAATAAATTAAAATACCATTTTGCAATAAATGGGTTAAATTAAGTTGGACATACTAAATGTTGTCCGTAGATGTGAATATAAAATATGAATAAAAGATATTACGAAGAATCAGTTGGTAATTTTTTACATTTATTCTCTGAAATAACAATAATTTTCCTGCTCCTTTCTCTAATTTTATTTTATTCTCGTAACTACTGCAACATGTCTTTAGGATAAAATACAAGAATGTAAAATGCTGGGCCTCAAACCTCAATATTTTTTGTTCTAGTATCTTTGGCGAGAAATATCTTCACTTTTAATTCTGGAGATCTTTCGCTATTACGAGAACACCAACCTAATTTCTGCTTGACTCAACTAATCTTATATAGCTTAGCTTCAGTTGCTTGTGTTCTTAGTATACTCAAAACACCTCTGATTGGCTGGTTACCTTACGACACTACAAGTTTACGAAGTTTTGGAGGCGAAGCGCCAAAAACAGATGATGTTTGATGATATATCTTAATGAACTAAAATTTTTATATTTTCAAATTTTACTGTTTTCTTTTATGACCTAACGGCTGTTTTTAACCTCACATAAATAGGATTATATGATTGTAGTTTGTAAAAAACACCCATTAGAATAAAGTCGACAGCATTCGAGCCCATGCTGGGAAACCCCAATGGATATCAAAATTTATGAAAAAGTCTTCACACTGAGATAAATATATAAAAATGTTTCGATTAAATGTATACATACACTATTTCAAAACAAAATTTTGGCTTTTCTATATATATATATATATATATATATATATATATATATATATATATATATATATATGTAGGGAAAACAGATCGAGGAATATTGTAATGTAGGGAAAACAGATCGAAGAATAACACCCCCGAGGATAAAACGTAATAGAGAAAACCCCTAAGTTTAAGAAGCAAACAAAATCTGAGACACAAAACACCTGTAGCCTATAAAAAGGAAATCTTAATCCCCCTTTGACGTTACAGAAATCGTAAGTTAAAGAAGTTAATCCCAGTCTGACACTAGACTGTCAAATAATTTTAAGTTCCCCCAACATGTGGCGAAAACATCGGCGGCGGCCCCACGTTATCTGTCTGCAAAACTGGGAGCGAGGCGGGAAAGAAACGGCCAATGGGAACATCCTATAGCGCCCGGCACACGCCCTCAGGGAATCTAAATGGTCACACGCAGAGCCCCAAAGAAACCCCCTTAGATAAGATTTTTAGTTTTAAGAGTAAGAGACACAATTCGCAATTCTAGCTCAGTAGCAGACGCTCACCGTTTTAGGCTAGCATCTTAGAGTACAGATCTGCAGTCGATCGTATTTCCTTTTGAATATCTCATGTCTGGAGAAGAATAAAGGATGAATTGGAAAGACAACAAATAGCCCGACTGCTTATTTAATGACCAGGCATGACATATATATATATATATATATATATATATATATATATATATATATATATCCAAAATTGATTATATGCTGGACATCGACATATGTTGGGCGAAATAGTGAACAAATTTGGTGGTGTTTTACAAAATTATATATTTATATGATAAAAACCTCTTTTGTCGTGTTTTGCTTTCATACATATTTTGTACAGGAATTAACAACAATAACAAAAAAAAAAAAATATGTAAATACACAAAATATTAACTGTAAGAAACAACAAAATCAGAAACAAATTTGTTCAAGAGAAATTAATAAAATAAACATAATTTTACATTTAAGTAAAAAAATAAGCTTTTAATTAAATACAAATATCTAGGTTAAATATATAATCTTTAACCTTAATTATATGTTTCACCCTTTCTAATTTTACGTATCAAGAAAATTTCTCTTAAAAATGGAGATAAAAATATTCTTGATTAAATAATACATAATTTTAATATACATAATTTTCCCTTTTACAATGAATGCTGACAATAAAAGCGTTGCCAATTACTGAAAAATCTCCTAAATTCGTTTAGGGCTTATATACAATCTGAACTCCAAAGACCTGGTGAAAAGCTTTCTGTGATCAATACCACTACTTATTCATACTTTACTCCATAGATGGAAGCACAATTCAAAGTTAACTATTAAACAGGAAAATTTGAATTTAGCTATTTTTTCAAGGGAAGAATAAATTTCAAAATGGCAGATTTCGACTAAAAATGTTCTTCTCTAAATATCACGATAAGCATATATTTTTAAAATTAAGTAAATGACTCACAATCGAATGATTATTTTATTTTAAAAATCTTTTTGCTAAATTTCCTTACTTAAAAAATCCAACTAAAAAAATAGTTAGAAATTATTTTTTTTAGTTGGATTTTATTTTAGAATTTTCTCGTTTTTCTTAAAGGTTCTGTTACTTTCCAAATTTTCAAATATCATTTTTTTGTTTTTAAAATATCATAAAAATTAAAATTTCGGGAATGTTTTAAAAAAAAAATCCATTTAGAAATTCTTAATGGAACGGAAATTAAAAGTAAACAAAATGTGATTGTATTACATGAATTGGAAATTGTTAATGGGCTACAATATTCGTCTTCACACATAATAATGTTTTTCATCCGGTTTTCAGTGCAGTTCCTGATCTAGCACCTGGTAAAAAGTTTTCTATGACGAATACTGTTATTAACTTGTACTCTACTCCATAGATGGCACCACAAAGACAGACTGATTCGCAGGGCCATAGCCAGAAATTATATTCGGAGAGGGACATTGTTTTTTTTTATGAAGGATATTTCAATAAAACTACAGGTTTATGTATGTATACTCCTAATGCGTATCACAATTCAATGTGATTTAAAATATAAAATGATTAAAAAACGATATAATGAACAAATTTATAACCTTGAATAAGTAATGTAGTTACTATACAATGAATTTAATAGGAAAATTAACATTGAAAAGATAGAAACTATACATGGTATTAAACTCTAATTTTTAAAACAGAAGTACAGTGAAACCTCGATTATCCGAGCTAATTGGGACCGCTAGTACCTCGGATATCGGAAATCTTGGTTAATAGAAACCATGTATAAAAACCTTCCGTGCTTGTGAATTTAACTAACTTTTAAAATAAAAAACAATAGAACGTTCTTTAAATGATAAAAATAAATATATATGAAATTAAAAGATTTAAAAAGGGTGTAATATTTCTTGGAAGTTAAGTGCTTTTGTGGGGAAGAAGTATCTGTAACAAGGATAACGAACTAAAATGTGTATAATTTTTTCCAAGCTCATTTTGGAAAGAAGAAGAAAAAAAATTAGACTTCCTTATTGACTCGGTTAACAGAAACCTCGGTTAATCGAGGTTCTACTGTATAACCAAAAAAAAAAAAAAAAAAAAAGAATAATTTTGAATGAAAATGAAAACTAGGGCGTGGCAAAGGTGGCACTTGCCCCTATCAGTCATAGGGGCTATGCACCGTGAGGAAAATGAGGTCCGAAAGAAGACGATTCGCCCCAAGTAAAAATAAGAAACAGTTGAAAAATATTTCCTTTTATTATAGAATCAGATTTCTTTTTTTAAAATCAATATGTTTAAAAAATTACTTTTTTATGAATTTTTTTATTTTTTAACCCCTTTCTTGTTTTGCCCGTACGGCGTACGGGCACAGCTTAATGGCCTTTACTGATTTGCCTGTACGGCTTACGGACAATCTGATTTCTATTTCGCTTGCACTGCTTCGGCAGTATTTTTTCCAATTTTAGTAACAAATTATTCGTACAGATGTCCAGTAAATGATAGTTTGCAGTTTATTGTATTTTCTACACTGATTGGATCAAAAGCGCGGGTTTTTTCGCATGTTTTGTATCAGAAGACGACTTGTTAACTTTCAGTGTATAGCTTTCTGGTTATATTTTACTAACTGCCTGATAATTTTATTGATGTAAGAGTTGAATAATATATTTTTACTTTTAAATAATGGATAATTCAGAGCGTATGGAGCTAATTTCTTGTGATTAGAACTGGGACTCGGAATCAGGAACTGAATTATCTGTAAACGACAGTAACGAAAGTTTACTAGATGACCTGGATAGCAGTGACTCAGATAGTAGTACAGATGGAATCAGTCAAGCAAGACAATTTTTTAAAATTAATTGTGATAATCTTTCGGATCCTATTTGCTTTCACTGGAATTCCAAAAATTAACTTGGATATCGATGACTAAAGGTAAACTTCAGTTCTATGATGCTTTCATAGAAAGAAAAAAAAGTTGTAATAAATGATTAAAAATATTAGAAATGTTAATTTTAAAAACATATCTTTACTTAAAAATGTAAAATGAACAAAAAATGCAATAAAAAAATGTGACATTTTTTTGACCGAATTCTGGGAAAAAAAATGAAATTGTTAAAGAGTTAAAATGCTTCTAAAGACTAAAACTTGTTATAGATTTTTACAAATGTTTACCAGACTCTCTTAATATGCCTTTATATAAATCAGAGTATTCGTTTTAAATTTTGAATATATTAAAGTTACTAAAACTAAATTTAAATTTAGAAAACCATGAATTTTTTATGAAAGTTCAACGTAAAAAAAAATATTCCACCCAAATAAACTATTCAGTTTATAAGCAAAATAATACTCCTAGAGTGTTCGAAAATATTTTTAAGTTTTAATAAAATAAATATAGAAGAAAAAATTAAAAATTAATATACTAGGAACATTTTAAGAATTAACAAAATATTTATAGTTCATTCTAAATATATAGTTTAAAAAAAACATTATATATTTTCTCACTATATTGGGTGGTGGGGGCAGAGATCAGTTTTTTGCCACGGGCGCTAAAGGACATAGCTACGGTCCTGATGAAAACTCTCAAATTTTTGCCATTATATTATAAAATATGCTCTTTTTGAAAATTTCACCAAAAAATTTTTACAATTTCTTCCGATTGTGCAACAATATTTAGATGAGTTGCTAAAAGTGCTAGTCAATCTGCGCTTACTTGTCGAATACTATTTGCACCTACTGTTTAACTCAAAGTCACTGTTCTAAACACGCTGTTGCCTATGCACAGCTAAGTTAATGACACACCCACACACAAGGTCTATTTTCTTTCCACGAAATGGTCTTTAAGAATTTCAAAGAGGGACCGGTTCCCTAAATCCCCCTCCCCTAAGGGCTAGAAATGTAAAAAACCCGGAATTTTCAAAAGGTGGGAATAAATCCGGAATTTTTTGAACTTGGTAAAAAATCATTTTAAGAATGTTTACATTTATTTTTTTTTCAACAGTGGCTGTTTAAGAACTAGCATATTATTTTTAAGAGATTTTTTTTTTTTTACTTTTGGCAATATATATATATCTTCAAAAAATAATAGCAATGAGCATTTAAATGATTTTATAGTAGTACTTATGTAATTAATTGCCCTGTTAGTCTTATCAAGCACATAACTGGTTGCTTCAATTTTAATTGCTAATATAATAAATATATACATTATTTTTGATCCCTATTTATTATGTAAATTGCTTTATGTTGAACTTTTCTCCCTCCTTTTATAATATAAAAATAAATATCTTTAAATTTAAAATAACAGTTTATTATTTTTTGTAATGCATATATCATTTAAAGGTGTAATCAAATGACACTGTTGTATTTTGTGTCCAATTCCTACACACACACACACACATTATATAATAAAAAGGTGTTGTCCAAATTTTTGAACGATGTATGGGTTTTTGTGAACAGATTAATTTATCAATTTATTCAAAAAAAATAGGTAAAAATAAATTTTTTTTATCAATGACGTAAAATAAAAATATTTAAAATAAAATTGGTTGCATTTTCAAAATTCCCTTACAAAAAAATTTTTTTTATATTTTTATATAGATTGCTATATAGCTGGAATTTTGAATTTCTACTTTTATTAAGCAATTTATCATAAATAACAATAAATGTCTTTTCATAAAATCGCAAATAAATATCTAATTTTAATTTATATATAGGAAATTAAGAAGTTTTTTGTAATCATAAACTTTGTAAATATCCATGTGATTCTAAACTGCATTACAGGATACACAGCGAGTGAAAAAATAAAAATGAGAGTGAAAGATAATTCTCAGCCAAAAAACAAACCATTTATTATGTAATGGTACAACACTGGAATATTAAAATTTTATGTCCCTTTTATGTATGCTAGTTAATAGAATGGAGAGAAAGAGAGAGATGTTATCCAAGAAAAATAATGATTTATGGGTTTTGTGACGCTGCAGATTATTGCTCAATATTTATGTAATTGTAAAAATATGTGAGATGTAAAAATTGTCTTGTGCGATCAAGATAAAAGTAAACAAAATACTTCAAAATTCCCATGTTTAGGAAATTTTCAAAATTCCCTTCCCAAAAAAACCTGGTTTTTTCCACTGCTCACGACTTTACCTAGGGCTTTGCTGATTAGCTGGAATTTTGAATTTAGCTACTTTTATTAAGCAATGTCCATAACCCAACAGACAAATGTCTTTGAAAATCGCAGGTTTCTAATAAAAATTCTAAGATTCTTTTCTTAGATTAGAGAAAAAGACACAATCAGTTTAGTAAATGGAAAAAACCAGATCAGCGTACTTAACCCTCTGAGTGGAACACAGCGAGGAAAAATTAAACGATTGCTGAAATTTTAAACTAGTATCGCCATCTATTTGGAAGCGGCAAAACTATACAAAAACTATATTTTTTACTTTTTAGTGCATTTTTAAAATCTTTCTTATTAAAAAAATACTTTTTTAAATTTATAACTTATTTTTTTAGCTCCCAAAATACTTTGGCTACTTTAGGGCTCTAAAAGTCCCCAAATTGAAAGATTTGTCCATTTTCATCATTCTAACTGATCTGCAGTTTAATTTTTTAAATTATTAATTTAAGCAAGAATTTCTAGACAAGGAGTCATTCGAAAAAATTTAGAGATCTGAAAACAACAGTATTATAATATAATAGTAATATAATGTAACAATGTTATTAATTATATTAATGTTGTTATTACTGTTGTTATGTCTGTATTACTGGTAAAATATAGTTTAAATGAAAACAGTTTTTAACTCGTAATGAACTTTATATTAAAGTAGCTTTTGTTCATACATCATTTGTAAAAATATAATAAATCTGCAAATTTTGTAGTAATTAAAATGAATTTAAGTTTGAATATGTAATAATAACAGAAAACATGGTAAAGAGGTTTTACTTTTATAATTAAAGATAATTGAATATACTAGGAGATTCTATAAATATTCAAAGGTTCCTCATCATAAAATAAATATCAATTCAAGTTCATTTTAAAATATAATAAGTTACTAAATGTTTAAATTATGAGTATACATGTTAGTCAGATGTCCTAGAATAAGTCACCAGAAATATTTTATAATGTCTTCAAATGTTCCTTGGATTCGGGGTGTGTAGATTCTCCTTTGTTCAGAGCATGCGCCAAATCAGCTGATTGGAAATCCCACCGGTTGACCAGTTTGCAATGGCATGGCTTCGCAGAGTCTGGGATGTTGACAGTTCGATTGAATAGGCGTCACGCCCCTTGATAGGTGGCGGTAATGAGGCCAGAGGATTGCACCGAGTTTCCAGAATCGGGACAGCCAGCTAAAAAAAAAACTAACTGTAACCTTAGCTAGAGTTTTTAAGTAACTGGGATCTTAACTGACCAAAAAAAAAAAAAAAAAAAAAGTTGACGGGACCATTTTGCAACTCATTTTTTTTAAGTTGGTGATCCTTTCTTCCAGCCACCTCTTCACTCGAGAACATTGAAGTTTGGTTTGGTTTGTTTTGGAGTGCTACGGTCTACTTTTTGCTACACGAGGGTTAATGAGACCGGGGCCTACAACTTAAAGCCGATTCCGAACGGCCATGAACATCCATGCTATAGTGGGATTCGAACCCACTAACTCCGGTACCGAAGGCTAGCACCCCAGCCAGTCGGCCATCGTTTGGAACATTGACATTTTCACAGGGGACACAATGTGATTTATCCGCAAGTTGGTTGAAATTTGGACATTAATTCATTACATATACGTTGCCGATCATGACATGCATAGATTGTATTGTTTGATAGGTTCACATATTTTTTTTATTTTACCTTCTGATTTTTTATTTAAACGTTACTTCTACTTAAACAATTATTTTACACATCCGCTAGAATACGAATGCTAACTTTAAAATTAATTTTAAAAAGGAAAATCTTTTCTGGATTATTATAAATGGGTGGATCCGTCGAGATATTAGGAAATTTTTTTGGGCGACTTTATGTATACGCATGCAAATGTGTAAGTGCACCCATCACGCTTTAAAATCCTTACTGTTAATATTGATGAAGCTGAAACTATTTTTTATTATAAAATCAAGAATTCCTAACGCACATACACGTTTTATTTAAAGTCACAGATTAACATCAACATTTTCCACGACATACTTCAGAAGTTTCCAGAAATTCAGGTTCAAGAACCCTATTCTAATATGAAACTGTCCTGATTCATATATTTATTAAAAGAATTTTAGAATACAGACGTTTCTTTCTAACATAGAAACCAGCTAAATTCACAAACTGATTCTTTCGTGTTGATCAGAAATTTTCTGAAAACTCCTCAGCGAAAGTAACAACTCGGGAGAAAAACTTTTGCTTTAGTAATCCCTTTCAAATTTCGCGTTTGTTTTATTTTTCCCCCATCTGAACTCGGAACTTGCTTGTATTTATTCAGCTGTTTCTATGCATTTCTTTCTTTGTGCAACTTCTTTTGCTATCTTTCATTTGCTACGCGACGAAATATAAACAAAAAATAAACTATTAATGCTCAAAGAGAGTGGGAAAAAATGTTTATTTGACAGGGCACATGCGATTGAAAGTATATAAGAAAAGTGAAAGTTAGATGAAGCGAGAATAAAAATATGAATGACTATTTTGAGGTTCACTCGTTTATTACAAATATTGTGTAACGAAGATGTGTAAGGGTTCTGTTTAGAAATATTATATATATATATATATATATATATATATATATATATATATATATATATATATATATATATATATATATATATATATATATATATATATATATATATATATATATATATATATATATATATATATATATATATATGTGTGTGTGTGTGTGTGTGTGTGTGTGTGTGTAATTTGATGTTAAGTGCTTGAGTGAGCTACGTGCTCTTCTGCATTTTCAGATCTTTTCTTTATATACAATGTATAAAAAAAAAAAAAAAAAAAAAAAAAAAAAAACTGATTGCATTATCCCATAAATTTAAAAATTCAAGTTTCTTTTTTCCTATTTTTCTCTAATTCAGTTCGTAAATTGTAAGAAAAAATTCTCATTTTGAAAATGTATTTGAAATTTTAACAAGAATTTTGAGGATGTTTAAATTCTAAATCTGATTTGGTTGTGTATTAATTAAATTTAATAATTTTATTGGTTACATAAAACATTAGAGGGGAAAACTACAGTTTCTTTTAATATGTTTTTTATGTAGGATATTTTTTAAAGCGAATAATATGATTTTTCTTTTGAATGTGTTTTTTTTAGAAATAATATCTTTTTAATTGTACGCATTCAATTAAGTTCTTCAGTTTAATTAACGTAAAATCATATTAAATTTAAAATTTCAATATCGTCAAAATTATTAATAAAATTTTAAATACTTTTACGAAATGAGACTAATTAAATTGGTGAAAATTTTTTCTTAGAATTTAAAAACTTAATTATTACTTTTTAATAAATTAGAGTTTTAAAGTTACTTGTTGATTCGATAAATTTATTGTTAGACTCTACTCTGTATAGAAAAGAAAGTTTTAATTGACTGTGACGATTTTAAGTACAGTGAACTAACAAAATAAACATACATCCATATACAAATATACGTATTTTTTTAATTCCTTTTCATTTACAACAATTTCATCTACACGACAAAATTTAGTCACCAGACTTGGCGACTTGACGACATTCTTGGCATCTATTCTAGCTGGCGGGACACTCATATCTGTTACACACTACAATACATATTTCTTTGTTACACTATATTCATAATTCGAGTGAGGTTGAAAATGACATAGTCATTAATATTTTGCACTTCTTTTACTTTCTTTTTCACATAGCCATTTATATTTCCCATCCCCTATATAATAACTGCCTAAGTTATCTGTCCGTCTATCCTCGAATTTATGAAGAGGTTGTACCTGGAATGGATAGAGGTATCCATATTGTATTTTTAATTAGTTAGGGTTAGCAAAATCCGGACCGAGTAAAGTTTATCATCTTCTCCTAAACTATCGATACGATTCTAAAATAAATTGGTGTGAATATACTTCACATCACAGCAACAAATACTGTAGTCTTTAAAACGTTCGAAATCCACCCCTTCCCTCATTTTCGAGCTTTTAATGTCATTACATCAAGCAGAATTTTAAGAGAAGGAGATTAAATTTACTAAGTTATCGCATAATAAATAAATAAAAATAACGTTTTTTCCAGCATTATGACGTCATTCTTTTAACCATCTCCTTTAATCATTTCTTATTTTAAATTATTTAAACGTCGTCTGCACTATTTTCATCCGTTTTATCACCAAACTTAGATATTATGCTTTATTTTATTATTTTATATTTGTCTTAAATAATAGATTACGTACATATGTGATAATTTTAAATTTAATCATTGATTATTTTTTGTTGCAAGATAATTCTCAGCCAAAAAACAAACCATATTTTTACCTGCCTCATAGGGTACTTTACAATTGTGGAAAATTAAAAATTTTACTGAACCCGTCATATGACGGGCTATATGCTAGTAGTCTTAAAAATTCTCACTTTATTTAAATTTCAGTTTCCTTATATTTTTAATCACATGTGCCATGTCAAATAAACATTTCCCTCACTTTCTTTGAGTATTAATAGTTTATTTTTTGTTTACATTTCGTTGCTTGACAAATGAAAGATAGCAAAAGAAGTTGCACAAAGGAAGAAATACATATACAAACAGCTGAATAAATACAATCGAGCTTCGAGTTCAGATGGGGGAAAAAACAAACAAACACGAAATTTCAAAGGGATTACTAACATAAAAGTTTTTCCCCAGTTGTTACTCTCGCTGAGGAGTTCTCAGAAAATTTCTGATCAACACGAAAGAATCAGTTTGTGAATTAAGTTTGTTTTTACGTAGCAATAAAATATCTGTATTTGAAATTTCTTTTAATAAATGAATATAGCCTGTTTTTTGGTAGAGTAGGGTTCTTCAACCTGTGTTTCTGGAAAATTCTGAAGGATATTGTGGAAAATGTTAACCTCTTGACAATAACATAATTTTAAAGTAAACTGTCATAAAATTTCATATTTTTTATTCAAGAAAATTATATAAAACTATATGTATGTATAATATATGTATTCATTTTTTACTTTTGGGTTCATTTTGAGCTTAAAATAAGTAAAATATTTTTTTAGGAAGAGCAACCTTCAGGGTTATTACGACTAAATGTTGTTTTTCCAGCCAATAGAAAAATTAAAAAAAAAAATGTGTTTTAACTAATGAAAGAAAATTTTAATACACTCATGTATAGTATAAATAAATATTAATAATTTCTTATTGTGTGATAAATTTCAAAGAACGATACTCCAAGTCCAACATCAGAGTCTGGACAGTAGTACCAAGTTTTCTTCCTCCATCTCTTAATGTTTTCATCTCTTCTGGAACAACAAACTTTGCATTCTCTTGAAGGTTGTTGCAATTTCTTATCAGAGGAAGGTATCGTCTAATAAAACGCCTTTCAGTCAGACGGTTGGGATTATTATCTAAGACTAGCCACTTCTTTTTGCAATAATGTCAGATATCTTTCAAAAAAGTTCGTCAACTAAAGATAAACGATACATCGAATGAGATTTTTCCACCTAGTTTTTTTGTAAATAAGGTACGAGTGGAATCATAGTTTGATTTAACACATTACAAATAGTCTGGTACTGTATAAATTTCAAAACAGGGGGCCCTAAGTTCAACATAACAATTTCGGACAGTACTACCGAGGTTTCTTATTGTTTTCATCTCTTCTGGAACAACAAACTTTGCATTCTCTTGATGGTTGCCATTTCTTATCGGGAGTTATTTGTCTTATAAAATACTTTTCAATCGATTCGCTTAGATAAAACGATTGCCGTTATTATCTAAGCCTAACCGCCTTTTTTTGCAATAATATGAAATATCTTTTCAAAAAAGTTCATCTACTAAAGATAAATGGTAGATGAAATGAAATTTTTTCAACCTAAGTTTTTGTAAATAAGGTACGAGTTCAATCATAGTTTGATCTAACACATTACAAATAGTCAGGTACTGTATAAATTTCAAAGCATGGGACACTAAGTCCAACATAACGATTTGGACAGTAGTACCGAGGTTTCTTCTTGCATCTCTTATTGTTTTCATCTCTTCTGGAACAACAAACTTTGCATTGATGGTTGCCATTTCTTATCAGTGGGAGGTATTTGCCTTATAAAATGCCTTTCAATCAAAATATTGGGGTTATTATCCAAGCCTAGTCGCCTCTTTTTGCAGTAATATCTGATACCTTTTCAAAAAAGCTCATCTACTAGAGATAAACGGTACACCAATAGAAATTTTTTCCACCTAGTTTTTTATAAATAAGGTAGAGTTCAATCATAATTTGATTTAATACATTACAAATAGTCTGGTACTGTTTTCTATCTGGTGTATAGTGCTGGAAAACCCCTTTCATATTTTAGGGTTTTCTTCGCAAATATGTGGTACGCGCCTTATCGTGTAGTCACGCCACACCTGTAAGGTATAAAGCTAAATTTTACAATGACTTTCTACAATGTTATTCACAAACCCCGTGTAGAAATTTAAGGCTTTATTCAAAAAGAAGGAAAATGCGGCATATGTGTAAATCCCCCACACCTGGTAGAGAATAAGAAAAAGTATTATAAGAAACGCTTATGCCTCGCACATTCTTAGAAATAGAAGTTAGTAGCTAGGTATTATGAAATTAAAGAAAGGACAGTCTGAGGTCCGAATAATATAAAATTGTGGTCAACACTTCAAAAGAAGACCGGCTCGTAAAACTTACGCAAAACCGCGAGCTCTTGAAAAACACGATTTGAACAGAACGGAATTTAAGCCAGGTGTAATAGGTACAAAGATACCGCACTTATAGATTTAAGAATGAGAAAGTATTTTCGGAAAATCATAAAAGAAGCCGCGCCTACGAATAACTCCCTACACCCCTTCAATGCATAAAAGGGTCAGTATACAAAGATATCGAGAAGGAGAGAAAAGGGGGAAAAAGATAAAAAGGGCAAGTTTTCAGGATATGCATGTTTCGAGAAGGGAGTTTAGAAAAAATATAAATATAAAAATGCAAATAAATAAATAAATACGAGCGTGGGGTACTAATCCAATGAAAAATCAGAATTTGAGAACTGACCACCTGAATTTTCAAGAGTGGCTATTTTCCCAAATGGGACGGAAAAAAGGAGGGGCTAAGAAAAAAAAGATTAGAGGATATATACGGGGAAAAGAGGAGAGAAAAGGGAGATGAGGATTTTTAGATTAGATTAGATAGGATAGAGATAGCTTTTTAATTCTCGCAGAAAATATTCTGCGGTATTGTATGCATCGTGTTAGTAACAGATTATTTTGATGCACTCAAGATGGGTTTTCCTCTGCAGTGGGGTAAGTTCTGTTTTTACTATTCAATGAAGTAGTGACCAATGAAGAAATATTGTTTTTTGTATATATGTAAATAGTAAATAAATTCTTTTTTTTTAATCTAAATTCCTTTTGATGTCTTAATGAAATTAATTAACCTGAGCCGATAGGGTTGAACCTGGGTAACCTTATGGATTTAAGGTCAATTAAATTAAAATATATTATTAAGAATTAAATGAGTAAAAATAATATTTAAAGTAAAAGGGATCGGCTCAGTAACGCCGAGCATCGGCTTAGCAATAGATTAAGAAATAAATATAATTCCGGGCTAATAGACGGTTTTGATATTTTTGGGACATTACTTTTGCATACTCTAGCCCGGAAATAACACGGGCTCGAAAAATAGAAGGCGAAACACCCCGTCATTTTGACGGGAGCTAGAAGGAAATGATTAAGGTTTTTCTGTGATTTCAATTAAAATTCGTATTTACGTAACGAATTCTTGGTTTTGTAAAAAAATAATAATTTCAGCTTCATTATTATTAACAGTAATGACTTTAAAGTGTGGTGGGTAAATTTACACACTTACATATGCATACAAACATACTATGACGTCCTGACACCCCATTAGCTTCACAACGAGGTTTTTTAAAACCCAGACCAAGGCGACATTCTGTCTGGAAAACTGACACTAAATGATAAAGGATTTTCGGTTCGACACGCCTTGAGATGTCTGAGGTGATTAGAAGGTTGGATATGCAATTAATGGAAATAACAGACTTTCATACGTCAACGAAAGGACCAATCGGAGGCTAGCGAGACGGCGAAGTAGAAAGGAAAAGCCAATAGGAAGTGGCAAAAGATGACGTCAGGCGGCGCGAGTTTTCGTCGGGAGAAGATTGAAGGAGGAGAGAGTGAAGGCAAGGGGAGGTTGCGTTTTTCGGAGAGCCGATCTCCATTTTTTTGTGGGACTTAAGGAGTCCCAGTTGCACCCCTGTACAACTGCATATTTGACGGGCGCCTGACCGCAGATTTCTATTTAGCTTCATCTCGAACATGGGATTTTTGGGTCCGTACCCAACTCATCCTGAGTCCCTGTGATTTCCATTCGGAAACTTTGTAAATAGTTTTATATTTAGTCCAGAATTAAAGTTGTTATTGTTTTAAGCTGCACTTCGTGTCACTACAACTTCGATACCCACACGCTACTAGAGGATCCAGTGACGTTACAATGCTAACATTTCAACCAATCGGAATAAGCAGAAATTAGATGATGTTCTTACACGATTACAAGAAGCTGGTATACGACACCCTCCAAATAAAAGTGATTTTTCGAAGTTTTTCGTTGAATACCTAGTCCGTAGAATCCATAAACTAGAACATCATGTAATAGAGTATTGTATTCTCTAATCAGTGACAAGGTATCTACTTTCATCATTGCCGAAATTTTTTATTAATTTGCTAGCATACGGCTTGGTTTAGTTTGGAGCATTGCGATCTACTTTTTTGCATCACAAATGCTAAGGAGAACGGGACTTGCTACTTAAAGTGGATTCCGAACTGCTACGATTATCCATCGCACAGTGGTATTCGAACCCAAGAACAACTGAATCTAAACCGTAACTAAAAGACAGAATGTGGTTGCAAATACATTATTCAACATACAATGGATTTACATTCAGCATTGATGATAAGTTATATGACGTATTTATGTATGCATGCAGAACTATGGATACATAAGATGTATATACTTTTTGTGCGTGCGTGATACTTTGGACTCTCCCTGATAAAAAAACCTGTCACAGAAAATAACCACAAAACAATACAATTTGAAAAATCTTTTTAAGTCCTTACTCAAACATTTCTAGAATGAGGATCAGAATCAAAATTTCGATATCAAACTTTTCACCCAATTACAATATTTTCTGCACAATTTCGTATACAAAGAAAAAAAAAAAACTTGCGTACTTTTAAAACTCGAAACTAATTTTTTTTTCTTTCAAATCTCTGCTTTATTCTCTTTTAATCTTGAATACTCAGCTTTCTACACGCTCGAACAGTTTGAAATCTTTTTCATTTCTTTCTACATTATTAAGATTCAAACGTCCGGAAAGATAACCTTAAGCGGATGAGGCAGCAGCGCGTGTCTAAAACTGAAGGATTGTTTTTGATTTGAGAAGAATAAACTTGATTTAACGCCAAGTAGAAATAGAATTTTTTTGTCTTGCAATGACAGAAAAGTTTCGATAGAAAAAAGTCAACATATAAAATTGAACACACATATACACTCACTTCCAAAAGTTAAGCACGAAGATGTAAAATGAAAAAAAAAAATTAACAAATACTGCTTTGATTGACACAAAGTTCGGGAGGAAAGTAGCATATATATTTATGCATAAAACAAAATCAATAATTATATACAGAAATGAAAACAATATTAAATTTTTGTTAGTTTTCAGATAATGACATACTGGAGACTTAAACAGAATTACGTATAAAGTGAAAATAAACAGCATAAAATGAAAAAAAAGGACATTAATAAGGTTTGTAATCCCCCCTGATCTGTATACAAAGTTTACACCTTGTGACCATGTTTTCAAATAGGTGGTCAACCACCGCAGAATT
>CM063511.1:51227223-51242223 GCA_032207245.1 Pardosa pseudoannulata | reverse complement strand
ATATATATATATATACATATATATATATATATGTATATATATATATATATATATATATATATATATATATTTATAATCATATAACATATATTTGTATATCTATCTGTCTATCTCTATATATATTTACACACACCCATATATATATACATATATATACATATACTTATATATATATTTATATATATGTCTGCATATATACATGTATATATATACATATATATACATATATATACACATATATATACATATATATATATACATATATATACATATATAAATATATTTATATATATGTATGCATATATACATATATATATTCATATATATATATATATACATATATTATATTATATTATATTACATTGCAATTAATCTGAAAACGGGGGACAAACAATCTAAATCACTGCTTATAAAAAGTTTTAGGAGGCAGGGAAATAACCTAAAATGCATTGAAATTGCATTTGCTGAAAAAGTTTATGTAAAACGTAATAAGTTAAAATATTCCTTTATCTAATATTTTATATGAAGACTTTAGAAATGAATTAGTTTATGTTAGCCATTCATCATATAAGACAGAATGATAACTTTGGAATCGATATACAAATGTCTTTCATCGAAAAGCAATCTCCATCTTCAGTCGATTCAAGGATGCCTTTTTATTGAAGAAAAAATATATTAGACGGTTTTCGGAAAGCAACTGTCAATAGCTTTTCTTTATCAATAGATTATTTCCTTATAGATATGTGCTGTGAGTTGCTCCGTAAGTAATAGGAAAATTTTCATAGTGAATGATAGGTTTTGTTGATATTAGTTTGAACACTACCGTTTATTGACGTTTATCAAAAGCTAAAGTTCAGCTGTTGATAGCATTTTAGTCCAGAATTAGCATGTGTTTTTGTCACACATTGCTATAGTATATGTAAATAAGAAAGTCTGTCTCTTAAATGAAGGTTTTTGTCTGTATTTTTAGAAAACTGTCATATATTATAACGAATAAACTGCATTAATGGCTTTAATTAATCTTCTTTATAAAAAAATAAATCTCAAGGTGTTATATAAAATGACTTCAAAGCTAAGAACAATGAATTTGTGACACGTGCTATATTTCAGTCTTTGTACAGTAACACAACTCAAGATTGGACTCTTATCCTGATGGTTGCAAGGCATTTGCTATGTCACGTCTGAAGTATTTTGTTCACACATGGCATTAAAATTAGTAAAATGTTATCGAAGCGTGGATTTTATATGGTGTTCGTTCCTTGTCTCCTTCCTTAGAATACTTTTTTATTTACTTAATTCCTTTGCAATTAAAATGCAGTTCGTTGGTTGCTGTGCAAGAAATGTATGTCTTCAATATTTTTTGATGTGCTTTTATTTTAATATTGGTTTTGAATGTATTACTATATTTGGATCATGATCAATATTTCTTTTCCAAGTTCTCCTTCACAGTTTTCCCCCAGTGAGGATATAAGGACCCATATATTATCATGCATTTGCTACTCTTATACATGAATAGTTTAGGGTGCTAGCTACACTCATGTCCATAAATTAAGGATAATGAAGTTCAGGCAAACAACAAGGTAATTGCTCAAGAAAAACATTTGACAATTGCTCAAGAAAAACATTTGACAGAGACAATACATTGAAACCAAAATTTTACCAAATGGGGAACTTGAGCACTAACAACTGGGTAATTGCTCAAGAAAAACATTTGACATAGACAATACATTGAAACCAAAACTTTACCAAATGGGGAACTTGAGCACTAACAACTGGGTAGTTGCTCAAGAAAAACATTTGGCATAGACAATACATTGAAACCTAAATTTTACCGGATGGGGAACTTAAAGAAATTCTTTCTAGACCTGGTAGATTCAATGAAATAAATGATTACACGTATTTGTTAACAATATTTATATACAATATATAAATATATATATATATATATATATATATATATAATATATATATATATATATATATATACATATATATATACATATATATATATATATACATACATATATATATATACATATATATATACATATATATATATATATATATACATATATATATACATATATATATATATATATATATATATATATATATATATATATATATATATATATATATATATATATATATTATATATATATATATATATATATATATATATATATATATATATATATATATATATATATATATATATATATATATATATATATATATATATATATATATATATATATATATGAGACATACGCTAGTTTTCAGTCACTGTAAATAACACATTTCAAGACTAGACACTTTCCCGGATGGTTGCAAAGCATTTTTTTATGCCACGTCTGAAGTATTTTGTTCATATATGATATTAAAATCCTTGAAATGTTTTCGACACGTGGCCTATATTTGTCGTTAATTTCATCATCCCTTGCTTATAACGAATTCTCAGATATTTTATTCCACTACAATTACAGTACAGTATATTGGCAAGAACTCCATTTCTTCAATCTTTTGTTGATGTTTTTCTTACACTGGTTTTGTGTTTATTACTATATTCAGATTATGCTCAGGATTTATTTCCCAAGTTCTCACTTCCTTTCAAACTCTCACCGATTGCTAATCGTGATGTCATTAAGACCCATGGATTACGCTTATTCAGGGATACTTTCGAATGCTTGCTATATAGAAACACGCAGACGTAGATTCTAGCCTAGATCACTGCATTGTATTATTTCATTAATTTAGGTGTGAATTCATTCGATTCTTCATTTCAAGTTGCGTCACCAAAAACCTCCCAGCTTTTTAAGATTGATTCTGTCCAGATATTTTAAAGATTTTCTTTAGAACAACCAAACCAATAACAAATCCACTGGTCAGCAGTTTCTAAACGAAAAGAGGAAAAAAAGAAACAGTACCGAGAATAAAACAGAATTGAAAATTTCCTCACTTCACTTCAAATTCTCGCTAATTTCCCACCGTGATGTCATCAAGACTCATGGATTACTCTTATTCAAGAACACTTTCGAATGCTAACTAGATACAAACACGGTAGACGTAGATTCTAGCCTAGATCACTGTCTTGTATTATTTGATTAATTTAGGTGTGAATTCATTCGACTTTTCACTTCAAGTTGTGTCACCAAAAACGTTCCACCTTTTTAAGATTGATTCTGTCCATATTTTAATGATTTTCTTTACAACAACCGAACCAATAACAATTCCACTGGTCAGCAGTTTCTAAACGTAAAAAGAAAAAAAAATAATACATTTTTTTTCTTGTCAGTACAGAGAATAAAACAGAATTGAAAATTTCCCCACAAGTTCTCACTTCACTTCAAATTCTCGCTAATTTCCCACCGTGATGTCATCAAGACCCATGGATTACTCTTATTCAGGAACACTTTCGAATGCTTGCTAGATAGAAACACGGCAGACTAGATTCTAGCCCAGATCACTGTCTCGTATTATTTGATTAATTTAAATGTGAATTAGTTCGAATCTTTATTTCAAGTCGCGTTACCAAAAACCTCCAAGCATTCTAAGATTGATCATGTCCAGATATTTTTCTTTACAACCAAACCAATAAAAAATCCACTGGTCAGCAATTTCTGAAAGTAAAAAGAAAAACATTTTTTTCTTGTCAGTACAGAGAATAAAACAGAATTGAAAATTTCCCTACACATTTAAACTTCACCAAATTATTTCTCAACACGTCAGGTTAAATGAATATTTACTCAGATTTACTGACGTTGTTTCTATAGTCTCTATCTTTGATCATTTGAAAATAAAGTATGAAACATATATTTTCTTTCTATTTCCATTTGCACTCTTTTAAATTGAATTTATATAATTTGTTATTTCAAGCGTTAGAATTTGATTTTCAATGCACCGAAGATTGATCTCCGTTACGTTTTAAAACTTTTTCCCAACTTTATTTGAAAACATTTTGTTTTTTCAAATTGCTGACATGCTTTTGGATGAAAACGTTTGATAGTATATTTTTAAATTACAAGGAAATACGTTAAAACGGAATACTACATCTCTAGATAATGATTTCCGGAAATCACGTAAAAAAAGGACATACTGTACTATTAAATTAGACATTTTTAAGATCCCTGATATGGAGCTTGCAAAAATAAAGTTATTTATGAACGATGAAATTGTATTAGATTAAGTTCATATAGTAGAAAAATAGATGTATGACGCCGACTTTCTTTAAAAACACTATATTGCTAATGATGACCGGTCACTTGCTATTTTAGACATTTTGTTGAATATCTAGAAAAATACACGAAGAATTGTCCTGAAACCTCAGGCGTATAAACAGGATGGTAGACGTCATATATTTCAGCTAAGAATTTTTTCTGAAACCCCATAGAGGACCGTCAACAAATTGAAGAAAAACGAATATGTTTTGGATAACCCTGTAAAAGGTAATGTATGAAAAGCGTTGAAACTTTAGCAATGGTTAGGATTCTTCTTGTAATAATCTGTGTTTATTGCTATGAGGATAGCACGTATACTCGTGGAGAAATTAAGGTTTTATAAAAACAATTCAACACAATTCTTTAAGTGTTTTGCTTCTTGTAATAATCTGTGTTTATTGTTATGAGGATAGCACGTATACTCGTGGATAAATTAAGGTTTTATAAAAAACAATCCAACACATTTAAGTGTTTTGCTTCTTGTGATAATCTGTGTTTATTGTTATGAGGATAGACTGTATACTCGTGGATAAATTAAGGTTTTTATAAAAACAACCCAACACAATTCTTTAAGTGTTTTGCTTCTTGTAATAATCTGTGTTTATTGTTATGAGGATAGCACGTATACTCGTGGATAAATTAAGGTTTTATAAAAACAATCCAACACAATTCTTTAAGTGTTTTGCTTCTTGTAATAATCTGTGTTTATTGTTATGAGGATAGCACGTATACTCGTGGATAAATTAAGGTTTTTATAAAAACAATCCAACACAATTCTTTAAGTGTTTTGCTTCTTGTAATAATCTGTGTTTATTGTTATGAGGATAGCACGTATACTCGTGGATAAATTAAGGTTTTATAAAAACAATCCAACACAATTCTTTAAGTGTTTTGCTTCTTGTAATAATCTGTGTTTATTGTTATGAGGATAGCACCTATACTCGTGGAGAAATTAAGGTTTTATAAAAACAATTCAACACAATTCTTTAAGTGTTTTGCTTCTTGTAATAATCTGTGTTTATTGTTATGAGGATACCACGTATACTCGTGGATAAATTAAGGTTTTAGAAAAACAATTCAGCACAATTCTTTAAGTGTTTTGCTTCTTGTAATAATCTGTGTTTATTGTTATGAGGATAGCACGTATACTCGTGGATAAATTAAGGTTTTATAAAAACAATCCAACACAATTCTTTAAGTGTTTTGCTTCTTGTAATAATCTGTGTTTATTGTTATGAGGATAGCACGTATACTCGTGGATAAATTAAGGTTTTATAAAAACAATCCAACACAATTCTTTAAGTGTTTTGCTTATAATTTGCAGAGTTCTCAATATAAAATAATGCTATTTTCAGGACGCATGTCAAACATTGTACACAATACCCTGCAATTGAAATTAAAAAATAATAATCACTAAATGAAAGCAGGTTTACTAAATAATGTTTCACTGCGCATGCGCGAATGCAATCAAAATATAATGTGCATAATATATTAGCTAAATGTATAGAGCAACTTTTGTGAAAGTCCCCAAAACACAGCTTGAAAATTCTGAAAGTGATCGTCGATAGAATAAGCTCGAAATCCGTTGTTCTTAAAAGGAAGCAAAAAGATGAGGGGCTGTATCCAAAATTTCATATGTTATTAAAAATCTCTGGCGAGTAAATGGGTAAATATGTAATATTTCTTTCACTGCATGGTATTTTAAAGTTGAGGCTGTCATAAAAACGAATGTTTGTTCTCGCTGCAGAAGAAACATTGATACTGCTGTTCGCAATATACTGGATGTATATATTGCATTTATACAAAATACTATATTTAGATACTATATTCGCCCATGCTCAATGAAACATTATTTAGTGAACCTGCTCATTTTTCACTCACTGATTATTATTTTTTAATTCTAATTGCAGGGTATTGTGTACAATATCGTTTGTCATGTGTCTTGAAAATAACATTCTCTAATATTGAGAACTCTGCAAATTATAAGCAAAAAATTCGGAGAAATTTGGGATTGTTTTTATAAAAACCTTAATTTCTACACGAGTGCACGTGCTATCCTTATAACAATGAACACAGATTATTACAAAAAGCATTCTAATCAGGTGCTAAAGTTTCAATGCTTTTCATACATTACTTTTTACAGGGTTATCCAAAGCATATTAGTTTTCCTTTAATTTGTTGACGGTCCCCTATGAGGTTTCGAAAAAAAAACTTAGCTGAAATATGACGTCTACCATCTTGTTTACACGCATGGTGTTATCAGCTATATTAGTGAAAATGTTTGTGTTGTGAATTTAAAATATTTTTTGGTAACTTCTAGCAAGACTCTCCTAATATTTGCATTCTAATACAAAATTTAAGATAGCATTCTCTAGATAAACTAATTTTTCAAATAATGAACATTATATATTTGTACTGAAAAAGTATCGTGTTATCAGTTATATCAGTGAAAATGTTTGTGTTGTGAATTTCAAATATTTTCTACTTCTCTCAAGACTCCCTAACATTTGCATTCTGATACAAAATTTAAGATATTTTCTAGAAAAAATAGTTTCCGAAGCATTGAACATTATATATTTGCACTGAAAATGTATAGTATTATCAGCTATGTTAGTGTAAATGTTTGTGTTGTGAGTTTAAAATATTTTTTCATAACTTCTCTCAAGATTCTTCCTAATATTTGATTCTAATACAAAATTTAAGATATTTTCTAAAAAAAAATAGTTTTCCAAGCAATGAACATTATATATTGGCACTGAAAAAGTATAGTGTTATCAGCTATGTTAGTGTAAATGTTTGTGTTGTGAATTTAAAATATTTTTTCATAACTTCTCTCAAGATTCTTCCTAATATTTAATTCTAATACAAAATTTAAGATAACATTCTCTGGATAAACTAATTTTCCAAGTAATCAACATTATATAATTGGACTGCAAAGTATGGTGTTATCAGCTATATTAGTGAAAATGTTTGTGTTGTGAATTTCACATATTTTCTACTTCTCGCAAGACTCTCCCTTACATTTGCATTCTGATACAAAATTTAAGAAATTTTCTAGAAAAAATAGTTTTCCAAGCAATGAACATTATATATTTGCACTGAAAAAGTATAGTGTTATCAGCTATGTTAGTGTAAATGTTTGTGTTGTGAATTTAAAATATTTTTTCATAACTTCTCTCAAGATTCTTCCTAATATTTAATTCTAATACAAAATTTAAGATAACATTCTCTGGATAAACTAATTTTCCAAGTAATCAACATTATATAATTGGACTGCAAAGTATGGTGTTATCAGCTATATTAGTGAAAATGTTTGTGTTGTGAATTTAAAATATTTTTTGTTAACGTGCTTACGAGACCCTTCCTAAGGTATACTGTAATTTATACAGTATTAAAAAAAATTGATTATAAAAGTTAGATTTTATATTTTAAAATGAAAATCATCTACACTAATATCAAAGTCAGGGAAACTTTTCAATTATTTGAGAACTTTAAAAGAAAAAAGATGCAGTTTACGTCGATCGGAGAGAAATAAATCCGAGTTTTTTGTGATAAGGAAAGAATGCCTTGACTAGATTTTTACACCAATCGGAAGGTACATCCTATTCGTCACCGAATTATTCCATTTTATAGTTTGTCCTGAGTTTTGAATTCCACAGTATATAACACGAAAAAATACAAATTGAAAATAAATGATAAATATTAAAGAACATATAAAAAACTGTATGTTCGTTTTTTTGTATTCTCAATAAGCTTTAAGACTCCTTAAGAGCAAATACTTGTAATTTATTTATAAATGTCACATACAGTGTATGGAGAACAAACCATTTTTTGAATACGTTACTTCCATAAATTATTATCAAAGTATAATTATTATTTATATATCTTGTCAAAATTTTCAAAAATAAATCTTTGCCCCTCTCACTGTATATTTCTTAAGTTCTTATGGTATGCAATAAGTAAAAAAAAGAATGATAAAATTTTTTTTTTCGTTTCTTCATAAGATTTTTTTTCTCTTTCCCCATCTTACTCTTTATCAAATTCAGCGCACAAATAAAAGGCCTTTGCCGAAAGTTATTTTTTTCCTTGATAAAATAATCGCGCTAGACTATAGATTAAAAAAAATACTTACTTTTGGTATTTCTCAATAGCTATTTCCTGAAGATAAATTACTTGTAAAATCTGTAACTACTCTTTATAAAAATGAAATAAAGAGGCAGCAGCAATTTTGGATTTTTATTTTATATGGAATTTATCACATCTGAGATTCATTATTTTATTTCTTTAGTAATTTTGCATTATTAAAAAACATTGATATGGATTGCAGTCTACTATTATTTTTGTACTAGAAATCTGCCATCGATATCGATATCATTATACACACACAGACACATAATGATCAAATATTTATGTTAACACATGTAATTTAGTGTTATACACACATGTGTGTATTTATGTGTTTTATGTAAATCTTGTTAAAATATTACATAAAAATAAAGAAAACATAAATATCGATTGCAGGCTATTAATATATTTGTATTAGAAGTCTTCCATCGGTATCAAGATCGTTATATATATTTATCTTTTACATATTGATATATCAAACCTATGAAGCGGTTGGAACTGGAATGGATAGCTGAATCCCCACTGGATTCTAGATGAGTTAGGGTTAGCAAAATTCAAAGCGAGTAAAGTTTATCTTTTCCTAAACTATCGATCCGATTCTAAAATATATTGGTAAAAATATGCTTCATGTCACAGCGAAAAATACTGTCATTTTTAAAACATTCGAAATCCACCCCTTCCTCCCTTTTCGAGATTTTAATGCTATTATTTCAAGTCCTATTTTCCCCGGTGAAGAGCAGGTGGTTAAAATAATCAATTTATCACATAACAAATAGGTAAAAATTACATTTTTTTCTAGCATTATGACGTCATTTCTTTAGCCATCTCATATAATCCTTTCTTATTTTAAATTATTTAAATATCGTCTGCATTATTTCCATGCGTTTTATAACTGGACTTAGATATTACGTAAATACTTTTCTTTTATATTTGGTTTAAATAATAGATTTAGGTACATATGTGATAAAATTAAACTTAATCACCGGTTATTTTTTGTTGCAATGAAAATTTTATCACCGGCATTAACAACGAATTCTTGTAATAAAAGTCTAGGAGTCCACTTCATGGACTAATAGATATCTAGCGTTTAAGTTATATATCTTTGAAAATTAAAAAGTTTGTTCGTTGGTATGTTTGTGTTTTATACATAACCACACAGTTTGCAATCGGTTCACTATATTTTAGACATCATTCATATATACTGCCAAATAATCACTGTCAATATTAAAATCTTTGCTGCCCATCCTATCACGTAATATTACAAGATAAAGTAAAGTTGGCAACTAACAAAGGATTAGTAAAGTTTTTTTTATGTTAATTTTATATTTTACCATGTCCAAAACTTTTCGAGATAATTTTAAACTTTAAAGATAAATTTGAGGAAAATAAAGTGACTGACAAATAAGCATGTATCTTATTTAGTATATCAAGAAAGTATTTAACTGATCCTGTCATATGACAGGGCTATATGCTAATATATTTATAATGATTGGAGCCTCAGAACTCAGTCGGCAAAGGAAAAGCTATAGTGACTGGAGAGTTGGGGGTTCGGAACCCGAACCGGCCTGAAATCCGCTGCGTTCTTTAGCACATTGTATGCTGGACCCGTACTAGTAAGTTTTCTGACGATTGATACTTGAGTGCGGGTCCCATACTATAGTCCATGTAAAATCTATTGGCGCTTCAAGGTCACACTTTCTCGTTTCCCCAGTCATCGGTTACTATGGTAGCGACCAAGAAGCCTGTGCATTCTGACTTATTTTCAGCACTTCAGTTGAGGATTTGATTTCAATACGTTCAGATGACTTGCTTTATTATTATAAGCAAAGTCAAAATTTTCAGTTGTGTATAAATGCGTTAACTATTTACATAAAGAAAAGTTTAACAATATGTATAAAATGGTTATAATAAATCACAGATTTTTTTTTAAATACAAAAATTCATTTTAATTTAGAATTCTTACTAAAACATTAGAAATTCTAAAGAAATTTTCAATTTCTAAAAATGTGTCAACAGACCATAAATCTTTAAATACATAATAAAATTATACAAAATATTGTTATTGCATTAAGACCTCTTTCAATTCTTGTAAAATCATAAAAAAATTAATACAGTTAAATTTTGGAATAGAAACTTTACTATGGTCCACATAACTTCATAATATACTTATTAACATGCAACTTAAATTTAAGGAATTTCAGAACTACATTCTCTTAAATAAATTAATTATTAAGAAATACTTTTGATATTTAGATTAAAAGAATCATACAAATATAAAGAAAAATAGTGAGAAATTATAACTAATTACTCATTAAAATTAGCGAATCATCTTAATGATATTATTTCTGTAAATAATGCAACTGTGTGTGAAAAAAAAATTAGATTTACTTTTTCAGTAGAATTTTTTAAATCTTACGGATTAGAATATAACATACAATTTTTGAATTGTAATTTTATGAAATGGGATTATATCTTAAATTTATGAACTTAGAAACAGGTCTGAAATTACTCATAAAATTTTGTGTAAAGTATTAAGTATTCTTCAAAGTGTAGTCTAAATAAACATACTTTCATCATGCACGGAGAGCCCACACGATGCATAACACCTCTTAACACAGTGGGAAAAAAGAGTAAAATCATTCCCCTACTGTCGTTACCATAGTTACAGTTGGTCATCGGGGAAAAATCAGTAACCTTGAAGTGCCTATTGAGTTTACACCGAGTATAGTACGGGTTTGTGTAACAACATAGTTTGTTTGTGGGTACAAAAATAACGATACATACAGGAAAACGAAGTCGAATGTTCTTGTCTACTACATAGATTCTGGAAAAATTTAGACAAATAAGAACTAGTTTTTACTTTATTAGTTTTATTATTGCTCTTTTCACTTTTTTATAATGTAAAAATATTTATATATAACATAATTCGAAAAAATTAAAACTATATACTACTATTTCTATTTGATTTTTCCTATTTACGATACTATTATAAATTTATCTAATAAAAATATAATTTTTGTTAACAAAAATATATATTTCTATTTATATATTTGTTTATATATTTCAATATAAAATACGAAAAGTTGTTTTAAAAATTAAATAATTTTCGATCTATTGAGATTTAACTGAATAACTAAATTAACGCGCAAAACCCCCGCTTCCTGTACGATTCTGAAATTTGCGAAATGTACCAGCACGCAATGTGTTAAAGGTGACTGGACAAGTAAAATAAGCTTGTGGACGCTATGTCCTCCAAGTTCTCAATCAAGCCCTCTGGGAGTGGCTAGCCAAGCCTATGAGTTGCTTGTTCCCAGATTCAAAATTATGAGGTCCCACTTAAGCAAAAAGTCGTACTTTCACCCATGAGGTTCTCCTTGAAACAAAAAGCGCACTCCCAAAGCGTTTTTGGCTTTATTTGAGCTAGAAAAAGGATAGCGGAGTCCTACGTACAGACTAAAGACCTTTATTAGAAACACAATGTTGAAGTTATGATGAAGACAAATGAAAATGATGAATTATCTACAAATGAAAATGATGATCGTTACAGGAATCAGCTTTCTAATCGTTGGAGAGAAAAGGGGGGGGGTAGGACACTCTCCTCGACCCTCTCGGCCGATGAGTTCACAGGAGACTCAATCGGTCAAAAATTCTCCCCTGGGCCATGAACTCCGGTCCTCGTCGTCTGACCGCAAATTTCCATCTTAGCTGATTGGACATCTGGTTGATGACGTGGTGAGGAACCGCTTGTAGAACTCTAGCCGGACAGGTGCAAGCCCGGTTCCAAGGGGAGTTTGCAGTAATCGGGAGCAATCTCGCCGATAATTAATCGATGTTTCTGGACAAACCTTTGGAGAACAAGGTAGGGAAATATTGCTGCTTCTCTTACAATGTAGAAGATTTCTGTCGTGTGAGACTCTTTCTTCGGGATGCCATTAAAACTAACACTGGAAACACTTCGCCAGCATCCTAATGAATTTCTCAGACAGAATGATTGAGATGGTCCTCGGTGTTAACAATCCTCTACTCAGCATTCTATTCTGCGCAAAACAACATCCTTTCACTAGGTGAAGATGATCTCAGTTCAAGTGCTCAATAAAGGCAAGTTTGCTATTTCCACGTTATGAAGTTTTTTCTCACGGTCGTAGATAAGTCTGTATCTGGAAATTTAGTGTAACGAGAATTCGTTACAGCCTTAATACGAGTAACGCATGACTCAATCTTGTTTGGTTTGACCAAGTGGAATCAGAAACAACAACAAAATTATATTCTCTTTAGAAAGTTCAGGTTTTCTTTCAATTAGGAGAAACTTTCAAGTCTATAGCACACGTTACCATGGTATCTCCATATTTGATTACTTCTAAATTTTCAATGAAAGTTTCTAAAACAATAGATTTGCATCTCAAATCAAAAAACATTTCTTTTCTTTTTGTTGAGATAAAAAAGTGAATGCATTAACGTTCCATCTGAGTGCAAAATTTTGAAGAAATAAAAGAAAAAAGAATCTCAAGATTTCCTTGCATTCTTTTCGATTTTCTAGCTTCATGAAGTGTTAAAAAGTTACGCGAAGCAAAACGGAAAATATCATTTCGAAAGCAAGACGTGGAATGGAAATGCAGTAAAAAGGAAAAAAGGAATGGAATATTTTCGGCAATCCTATCTCGTAGAAACAAAGACGGATAGCAGTATTTTTATGCAAGTATTTTTGCCATCGTCACAGAAAGTGGTAGTTTTTTAAGTAATTTAACATGCATTGGTATTGATAAAAGGGGAATTTTTTATTCGCTTTTAAAATAAGTTACGTTGAAATGTTGATCATGCATGTTATCAATGTGGAAAAATCTAAAGGTTTTAGATATTCTTTAAAATACTAACATACAGCCCGTCATGTGACGGCATCAGTAAAATTTTTAATTTTCCAGAATTGTAAAGTACCCTATGAGGCTAGTAAAAAAATGGTTTGTTTTTTGGTCGAAAAATCTGATACGCATTCAATTTGTTTATCTTCATACTCCTCTAAAGTCTCCCGATAAAGTCTCCGATCTTGCTCTAAAGTCTCCCGTGTGAATGCAGCTTAGAATCACGTAGAATTCATTTAGAAAGATAATTCTAAGTTTTCTTAGCTACGTCAAAATGATCGTTAAGTTCTTCCCAATTGTTTTGCCATAGTAATTAATGGAAGTAAAGGAATGAAACTATCATTTCCACTACATCCTGGAGGTAGATAGAATTTGCTGTTAATACAGGTGATAAAATTTTCATTGCAACAAAAAATAATCGATGATTAAATTTAAAATTATCACTTATGTACTTAATCTATTATTTAAGCCAAATATAAAAGAAAATTATTTACGTAATATCTAAGTTCAGCGATAAAACGTATTAAAATAATGCAGACGATATTTAAGTAATTTAAAATAAGAAATGATTAAAGGAGATGGTTAAAGGAATGACGTTATAGTGATAAAAAATGTTATTTTTACCTATTTATTATGTGACAAATTGATAATTTTAATCGCCTGCTCTTAACCGGGGAAAATAGGTCTTGAAATAATGGCATTAAATGCTCGAAAAGGGGGGAATTTCGATTTTTGCTAACCCTAACTCTTCAAGAATGCAATATGAATGCTTCTTTGCATTCTAGAACCGTTTCAAAAATTCGTGGACAGACGGACAGATAACTTAGGCTATTATTATACAGAGGATATCTTTGCACAATGTAATATATTTACAGTATATCCTACTGTTTATCTTTTCAGTTCTTATAATTTTGTTAAGGTTTCACTGGTTAATTGGTTTGGTAAACCCTTTACTAGATGAAGGATGAGACGAAAGCCTTTATTACGTTCGTACCAATAACTTATACCAGGAATTTTGAGATAACACAAGGAATAAGAAACCAGATACAAACGAGCGAAGACTTATCCTTTTGCAGATTCTTTATTTACAGTACTATTTTTGATGATGGTGAAGCAAGTATCAATATGTAGTCCATGATGAAAAGCAATTACTTGCCTCTGAAGCAAGATGAAAACAAACTGATGATGCTATAATATTTATGATGCTATCAGATGAAAATACTCCCTGCTTCTGATGATGCTATCTGTTCAGATGAAAATGGTGGAGCAACTCCTTGCCTCTGATGACGCTATCTCTTCACTCCGTCTTGTCTTGCTTTTTCTCTGAAGGGGCCTTCAAATCTCCCGAACAAATCCGATGACTACTGTTTCCAGGGCCAAAGACGACTGACCCACGTTAGCAACCCCTCTTGTCCAGTGGGGTTGAAGGGGGGATTACTAACATCGCTTTCGTACTTCGGTCAGTCCTTCGGGCTGGCGTTGTCCAGTAGTGTAACTCATTGTTACAGCCTGTTGCTTAAAGCCTGTTCCAAAAGGATACCAGCATCCATGTTCACAGTGGGATTTGAATCCATGAGCTCCGGTCCCAAAGAGCAACACTTTGCCTATTCAGCTATTGTTTATATCGGTATTGGATATGCAACTTAGTTAAAAATTTTGTTTTCTGTCGTTCCCTAATAATTTTCTGAGAGTGGATAAAATAAAAAGTTATATGAATGTATCTGTACTTGTGTATGTTTTCATGTTTTTACTTCTAACTCTATTTCAGCATGCCAAAAAGTTTTAATATACTTTAAAATTTA
>CM063511.1:51219723-51222223 GCA_032207245.1 Pardosa pseudoannulata | reverse complement strand
TTCTCTATGAAGGAGGAAAAGTGGATTATTCATCATAAAATATTCATGAATTAAGTTTTATGTCTGACTGATGAGAAATCAATTTTAAAAGGCTAGTAAAATATTAGCTGTGAATTAATTTTCAGTTTCAGTCAAATGAGAATTTTAATTTAAAATATGTTAATAAAATATTGTTCGTAAATTGAGTTCAGACTGTTTGAATAATAGAAAATCTTTTTGAAAATGCCTATTAAAATATTTATAAATTTAATTTTATCTATAACTAATTAGATGACAATTTGTAGTAGTTTAACAAAATATTAATTGTGAATCGTTTAAAGAGTCTGAGGTCTATTTGACAGATAGTAAAATTTCATGACTTTTCTTTTGGCTCTATGGCTAAATAGAAATTAATATAAAGAAGTTTAATAATCTATAAACTGGGAGTTACTTATGATTTTTTGAATTATGAAAACGTATTTAAAAGATAACAGATGAATACAAGAGAAAACATTAATCATAAACTGAATTTTAGCTCTAGAAAGGTTAAAAATATATTAATGAAATATGAATTATGATTTGAGTTTCTACTCTATGTCACACGCATAATCAATTTAAAAGGTGCCAATAAAAGAATAGTTATGAATTGAATTTATCTATGAAGGAGGAAAAATGGATCATTCTTAGGTTAATAAAATATTCATGAAGTGAGTTTTATGTCTGACTGATGAGAAATCAATTTTAAAAGGCTAGTAAAATATTATCTGAGAATTAATTTTCAGTTTCAGCTAAATGAGAATTTTAATTTTTAATACGTTAATGTAATATTGTTCGTAATTTGAGTTTCGCCTGTTTGAATAATAGAAAATCTTTCTGAAAATGCCTACTAAAATATTTATTAATTTAATTTTATTAATAACTAATTAGATGACAATTTGTAGAATGTTAATAAAGTATTAATTCTGAATCGTTTAAAGAGTCTTAGGTGTGTTTGAAAGATTGTAAAATTTCATGACTTTTCTTTTGATTCTATAGCTAAATAGAAATTAATATAAAGAAGTTTAAAAATCTATAAACTGGGAGTTAATTTTGATTTTTTTAATTATGAAAACATGTTTAAAAGATAACAGACAATATAACAGACTAATACAAGAGTAAACATTATTCATAAACTGAATTTTAGCTCTAGAAATGTTAAAAATATATTAATATAATATGAATTATTATTTGAGTTTCTACTCTATGCCATACGGGAAATCAATTTAAAAGGTGCCAATAAAAGAATAGATATGAATTGAATTTATCTATGAAGGAGGAAAAGTAGATTATTCATCATAAAATATTCATGAATTAAGTTTTATGTCTGACTGATGAGAAATCAATTTTAAAAGGCTTGTAAAATATTTGCTGTGAATTAACTTTTAGTTTCAGTCAAATGAGAATTTTAATTTAAAATATGTTAATAAAATATTGTTCGTAAATTGAGTTCCCTCTGTTTGAATAACAGAAAATCTCTCTGAAAATCATTACTAAGATATTTATAAATTTAATTTTATCTATAACTAATTAGAAGCCAATTTGTAGAAGGTTAATAAAATATTAATTGTGAATCGTTTAAAGAGTCTGAGGTCTATTTGAAAGATGGTAAAATTTCATGAGTTTTCTTTTGGCTCTATTACTAAATAGAAATGATTAGAAAGAAGTTTAATAATCTATAAACTGGGAGTTACTTTTGATATTTTGAATTATGAAAATATATTTAAAAGATAACAGACGAATATAACAGACGAATACAAGCGAAAACATTATTCATAAACTGAATTTTAGCTCTAGAAATGTTAAAAAATTATTAATAAAATATGAATTATTATTTGAGTTTCTACTCTATGTCACACGCGAAATCAATTTAAAAGGCGCCAATAAAAGAACAGCTATGAATTGAATTTATCTATGAAGGAGGAAAAGTGAATTATTCATCATAAAATATTCATGAATTAAGTTTTATGTCTGACTAATGAGAAATCAATTTTAAAAGGCTAGTAAAATATTAGCTGTGAATTAATTTTCAGTTTCAGTCAAATGAGAATTTTAATTTAAAATGTGTTAATAAAATATTGTTCATAAATTGAGTTCCCCCTATTTTAATAATAGAAAATCTTTCTATTAAAATATTAAAATCTCTATTATTATTAATTATACGATTAATTTATGTGATTAATAATTTCTATTAAGATATTAATCTATTAAAATATTTATCAGTTTAATTTTAGCTATAACTAATTAGATGACAATTTGTAGAAGGTTAATAAAATATTAATTGTGAATCGAAGTGTCTAAGGTCTATTTGAAAGACAGAAAAATTTCATGACTTTTCTTTTGGCTCTTTGGCTAAATAGAAATTAATATAAATTTAATAGAAGTTAAATAATCTATGAACTGGGGGTTACTTTTGTTTTTTTTAATTATGAAAACATATTTAAATTACCTATCAAAAACATTGAAAAAATTTTCCTCTATGTAA
>CM063511.1:51104723-51217223 GCA_032207245.1 Pardosa pseudoannulata | reverse complement strand
GAAATATATCTAAATATGAATTAGAATTCTTTTACGATTTGAAAATTATTGATGTTATTTCTCCAAGCACAATCAAAAAAGAAGTGGAGCTATGTTTCGCAAAAGAGAAAAAAAACACACAGAAGATTTTTCATTTCATTTATTCTTCTTCTCTTTCTTTAAAGGAAATGCTGTTTCAAAGAGTGAAAAATGTTTTAATTCGAACAGAATCACGCTGAAGTAAAATAAAGAGACGATTATTTCAGTCTGCTGTTTTTTTTTTATTTTTTTTTCTGAGTATAATTGTATGCTTTGATTGTTTTTTTTAGTATCTTAGACTTATCTTAGTTTTACTCAGTAAAAATTTAGAGAAAAATAATTTGATCTGTTGCTTTTTCATTCTAGTTGCAAATGGAATGAAATCGATTAAAATAACGGCTGTATTTTTCAGGCTGTAAACATAACTAACAGACTCTAAATATTTTTCGATAAATTTTATCTGAAACGACAAATTTCTTATTTGCATAATGGATCGTATTATACTTACTTAGTAATTTTATAATTTGTATTACAATTTAGTTGTTGTTTTATACTTTAATTTCTGTAGTAATAAGACATTTATATAATTAATATGTCTTATAATACTATTTACTTAAGTATTGCCAATTTTTATATTTTGATAGGCTTTATATGTATTAGATTTCGACAACTATAGAGCGTTGTTATCAATCTGCTATTTTGCAATTTTTAAAATGTAATTGTATGCTTTGATTGATTTTTATGACACATAGGTAAGACAATAAATTTAAATAAGAAAATATAAATTTTAATTGAATATACTGAAAACGTTTCTAGAATGCTTTAAGTATGAAAGTTCATCGAGTATAAGTATTATATTTTAAAGCTCTAATTAGAAAGAGTAGTTTATTATGTAATTTTAGAGGTACAAACTACACCTACATGAAAATAATTCATTTACGATTATACCTAAATAGGTTTTTATTTCATCAGATATTCTATGAATAGCATATAACATATATTTCATCTTCGTTATATATCCTTCGTTTTTTAAACACAAGTGACAAGTAAAATTTTACAATGACTGTAAGATTCTATCCACTACATGATCAAAGAATCTTACTTAACTGTTGCATTATTACCTGTAAAAACTTACAACTAAAAAAATTCTATTAAGTTCATTCCTCGGAATTTGAGAACATTAATAGGATTCTTTTTGAAACATAACTAGTTTTTTTCCTATTATCGATGTTATTTCACTAAGCAGAATCACAAAAGAGACGAGCAAAGCTATTTTTTGTAAAAGAGAAAAAAAAATCACAGAAGATTTTTCATTTCATTTTTTCCTGTATTTCTTTCTTGAAAGGAAATGTAGTATCAAAGAGTGAAAAATGTTTTAATCGGAATAAGATCATGTTGAGCTAAAATAAAGGGATTGTTATTTCAGCCTGGTGTTTCCCAGTTTTTCAGAGTGTAATTGTATGCTTTGATTTTTTTTATCGTACATCACACTAAACTAACTCTTGGCTTTATTTTACTCAGTAAATCTCTGAAAAAAAATTGATCTGTTTCTTTTTTATTCTAATAGCAAATGCAATGAAATTGTTTAAAACAAAGACTCTAATTATTTTTCTATAACTTTAAACTGTAATGACAAATTTCTTATTTACAGAATGGATGGAATTATCAGTTTTTTTATTGAGTATTCGTTTAATATCTATCACAGTTTAGTTGTTCTTGAATACTTAAATTTCTGTAGTCAGATAACACACATATAATATGTCTAATATAATAAGATTTACTTAAACATCGCATTTTTCAAATTGACACAGGCTTTATATAGTTCGAATTTTCCAAGCGTAGCGATAATGGATTGAGTAAACTTTAAATACAGGGCAACAAAAAACAAAACTTTCTTTGTATTGCAGTTAAAGCCCGTTTACAACAGCCAATGCAACGAAAAATTGGCTAGGTTGGAAACAATACGATCAATACAAAAATCTCACAAAGATCACGGGAATGAACACTAACTCGTTTTTAAGCTGACTGACTCTCCTAACTTACAGGATCTCACAGGAAGCATTAACAACAGAACTCCCTGGGCCAAGCCCTCTAGTTCTGATGTTACTGGTAATGGTATTTGCATTAGACTATTGAAATTGAGTTGGCATGACATTCTCTCCTATCTCACAGGATCTCACAGGAAGAATTAACAACAGAACTCCCTGGGCCAAGCTCTCTAGTTCTGATGTTAAAAGTAATGGTATTTGCATTAGACTATTGAAATTGAGTTGGCATGACATTCTCTCCTATCTTACAGGATCTCACAGGAAGAATTAACAACAGAACTCCCTGGGCCAAGCTCTCTAGTTCTGATGTTAAAAGTAATGGTATTTGCATTAGACTATTGAAATTGAGTTGGCATGACATAAAAAGAGTATATTAGAGTAGGAAATGGGGAAAAAGATGAGAATAGTTGCTTGAGTTTGGGTCATCCTCAGCCATTTATATAGGTGATCAAAAGCCTGGAATGTTCTAGAAAGTCCTGGGGACAAATGATTGTCAAAAATATCGCCAAGTAGCCAAATTCATCGATATATTGCAAAATTGGCTCAAAAAATTAGTTGCCTAAAAACTTTGCCAATTAGCCAATATCTCGCCAACTTTGGCCCCTTGAATTACGATAGGATTCACATTGCAGATCATAACAACTCAGCTAATTCACCGATTTTCATGCAACTAATGCCAAATTAAACTTGATTACATAAATTATTCAACAAAATACAAAATATATGCAAATTTACGAAATTTGTTACGAAAGTATGTTTTAAATTTCAATATCTATAAAATGCTGTCAAGTGTAGTTTTCTATTTTTTAATAACATTTTCATATTTTTGTTTCTATATTTTGATATATTTTATGTATTTTAAAATTCTTTAGTTATATGTCATTCTTGTTATGTCATTCTAAAAATTAGTTACCTAAAAACTTCTCCAAGGAGCCAATTTGGCGATTATTCATCGAATTTTGATAGGATTCATATTCAGATCATAAAAACTTGGCTAATTCACCGATTTTCATACACTAAACATCAAATTAAACCTGATTACATAAATTAGTCAATAAAAAACACAATATAACAAAAAATGCATGCAAATTTACGAAATTTGTTGTGAAAGAATGTTTTAAATTTCCATATCTATAAAAAACTATCAAGTGTAGTTTTCAGTTTTTAAAAATTTTCTTATTTTTGTTTCTATATTTTGATATATTTTATGTATTTTTAAATTTCTCTTGTTATATGTCATTCTAAAAATTAGTTGCCTGAAAACTTTTCCAAGAAACCGATTTAGCGACTACCCATTAAATTTCGATAGCATTTACATTACATATCATAAAAACTTGGCTGATTCCCCGATTTTCATAAACTAAATGCCAAATTAAACCTGATTACATAAATTATTCAATAAAATGCACAATAAGACAAAAATGTATGCAAATTTACAAAATTTGAAACAATATGTTTTAAATTTCCATATCTATAAAACATTGTCTAGTGTTAGTTTTCTATTTTTTATTTAATATTTTCATATTTTTGTTTCTTTATTTTGATATATTATATATATTTTAAATTAAAAGTATTATATATATATTAAATATTATATATTATATATATATTATATATATTAAATTAAAAATATTATATATATTTTTTGATATATTTATATATTTTAAATTTCTCTTGTTATATGTTATTCTTTTACTTGTGTATCTATGTTTAAACAGTATAATGTCTAACTACTTATAGATGAATGAAAATTTTATATAAAAATAGAAATCAAGTACATGTATAGTTAGTAAACGTAAAACCTTACAAGTATAAAAAATTAAGTGTATCTTTGGGAATTTTTTTGAGAACAAAGGAGTCTTTGTAAAACCTTACTAATTTCTTTTGCCATTACTCATGCTATCTCTCTAAGCACAATTTAAAAAAATATAGGTAAATCTATTTTTTTGTAAATAAAAAAAAAATGCAGAAGATTTATCATTTAGTTTTTTCTCCTCTCTTTCTTAAAGAGAAATTCAATATTAAAGAGTGAAAAATCTTTTAATCGGAATCGGATCATGCTGAAAGAAAGTAAAAAGACTATTATTTCAGTCTGCCGTTTCATTTTTTTTCCCGAATGTAATTGTATGCTTTGATTCTTTGTTACCGCCCATCACAGTAAACTAATGCTCGGCAAAATAAAACTTTGAAAAAAAAAATAATCTGTTGCTTTTTTATCCAAATAGCAAATGGAATGAAGACAATTGAAATAACGGTTCTGGATCCTTTTTGATAAATCTCCTCTGCAATGACAACCGCCCTATTTTCATAATGGATGATATTATCCTGTGTTTCTATGGAACATTTTATATCTTATTTCAAGACTTTATCATTATTGTACGCCTTGATATTTATAATCAGATAAAACTTACATACTGAGATTGTTATTTTAATTGAATTTTTTGGAGCCTGTATTGAAATTATAAATTTAGATAGGCTTTATATATACAGGTACCCCATAAATTCTGCACAGCTAGATTCCTCGTTGGGAATACATAAAAACAACCGAAAGAAGCGTTCCTGTACGATCCATAGTTTACGAGAAAAATACGAAAAACAAAGTATGACGTCACTGCCGGGGCAAGGAAAAAACACTTTATTGGACATATAAACAACAGTATTTGCATATCTTTCCAGACGCTAATGTTTCAAACTTTCGACGCGCGTATCGCGTCATGCATAGTTGCTCGTGACGTAGTGACAACACCAGTGGACCATGTTGCTCGTCTGCACAAGCGTCTAGAACCTGAGAATCTGAAAGATAGACGTCACATCCCTTTCATGACAAAATATAGCCTTATCCTTAATTTTAAACAAGAACTCAAATTCTAAGGAAGAAAATGATATTTAAATTATTATCTTAATTGTGATTTATTCAACACTATTATTATTATTTTTTTGTAATTAAGCCATTTATTTCATTCAAAGATTACCCATTTCTTAAACACTTGTATGCTTTAAAAATTAGGAGTGATCAGATCACAAACATTTACAAACATTTTTATTTCCTTTTTTAATGTTTCTTTTTTTAATGTTATTACTCAAGGATCATTTATTAAAATCATTATTGTTTCCTAATTTTAGTACAACCTGTGAATCTTTATAGTGTTTTTAAATATAGTATTCTAAGTTCCAGAATCATGTGTATAGTTCGCAATCAGCATATCGTTAGTAACCTACAACTGTATTCTGTATTTATATCTTATTGTAACTATTAATAGTTCCACTTTTTAAAAATCATTTACTGCTTTCCAATCTTAGTATAACTTCTGTGAATATTTTATTAAGTAAATTATTGTAGTTTGTAGTTCCACAATCACTTTTATCAATCAGTTTTATTGCATTCACCACATATTGATAATAATGTTAACATTTTGTATATTTTCTTTTTCTTATAAATACTGTCTTAAACAATGCTTTTATTAATAAAAACTTTTTATTTTATTATTTGTTGATTATTTTCCATAGCATCAACCTGTTACCTATATGTTTTATAAATTTAATGAGCATTATAGAAGATATTTAACTAGGATTTTTATAAAAATGACATTTATCTATATTAAACATCACTCTTTTTTGAAATCAAAGAATTTTCAATAATAAATTAAACTAGCTGGTGTAAAAATTCGTAAAATGTTGTTTGGCTATATGTTTTATAAATTCAATGAGCATTATATAAAATATTTAACTATGATTTTTATAAAAATTCTATTTTTTTACAATATTAAACATCAGACATTTTATAAATCAAAGAATTTTCATTAATAATAAAAATTAAACTAGCTGATGTAAAAAAATATCAGACATTTTTTATATCAAATAATTTTCATTAATAATAAAAATCAAACTGGCTGATGTAAAAATTAACAAAATGTTTTTTAACATTCTGAATTATAATTTTATATGCAGTAAAGCATTTCTTTTTTCTCAGATTAGACAGCCTTTTTTCTGCACTAGAGGGCGCTACTTGATTCTTTCAACGTCTAAACGGGTATGACGTCACTCTTTCAAATCCTCAGTTTTTAGACACTTGTCTCGTCTGCATGCTGCTTGTACTTCGGTAGACCCCGCGATGCAGGAACATGGGATTATAACCATTCCACGGCGTGCTCAAGCCTGCCTGGACACGCACGGTGGACACTTTGAACATCTGCTTTAAATTGTCCATATACTGCTGTTGATATGTTCAATAAAGTGTTTTTTTTTTTTTTTTCACTGGCAGTGAGGTCATACTTTGTTTTTCGTATTTTTCTCGTAAACTATGGATCGTACAGGAACTCTTCTTTGGGGAGTTTTTATATACTCCCAACGAGGAATATAGCTATGCAAAATTTATGCGGTCGTTTTGGGACACCCTGTATATTAAATTCATATTTCCAGTAAATAAATTCAAGTTTAGGTTACTATATTTAAATGTTTTGAGTATTGGGTTATTATATTTAGACATATTTTTTCTGCTTTCGATTCCTATTACAAGCTTATGTGTCTATAATTACATTGTATACTGTCTATATAAATATAAACGAATGAAAATTTTTGTATGAAATTAAAAATAACGTGTATAATTGCTGTAACGTGTATAACTATTTTTAAAATCATGCTAGTTTAATTTTTAAGTATTGATTTATTTTTTAAAAAATAGATTCAGAAAGTAGATAGGTGGAAATATTTTCCTGAAAGAAAAATATCGAGAAAATTTTTATAGTTTATCCCCCTGAATTTGTTATAGAATATTAATTCATTATTTTAAAATTATATTAAGCTTTGGTTTATTTTCTTTAACCTCTTCCTTCTCACCCCCGTCAAAATGACGGGGTAAAGTTTCATCGTCTATTTCTCGTGCTCGTCATATTTCCGGGATGGAGTGTTCAAAAGTAACGCAACAAAAATATTGAAACAGTCTATTTTTTTGTGCCCGGAATTTTTATTTCTCAATCTATATAACAGATGGCAGTACCATATTATTTGTAATGTGTTAGATCAAACTATTTTGAACTCGTACCTTATTAAAAAAAAAAAAAAAAAAATAGGTAAAAAAAAATCCCATTTGATGTTCCGTCTATCTTTAGTAGATGGACATATTGGTTTGGTTTGGTTTGGAACACTACCGTATACTATTATACAATACAAGGGCTAATTAGTTCAATGAACTTATTGAAAAATAATCGATATCGGATACCATTGCAAAAGGGGCCCACCAAGCTTATATAATAACCCCAACCGTTTGATAAAAATCCATTTTATTAGATAAATAACTTCGACTGATAAGAAATGGCAACTATCAAGAGAATGCAAAGCTTATTTTCCCAGAAGAGATACAAGAATATAGGTAAAAAAATCTCTTTTGATGTCCTGTTTATCTTTAGTAGATGAACTTATTGGTTTGATTTCGTTTAGAACACTACGGTCTACTATTATACAACACGAGGGCTAATGAGTTCGATGAACTTATTGAAAAGTAATCGATATTAGATACCATTGCAAAAAGAGGCCGGCCAAGCTTAGATAATAACCCAAACCATTTAATTGAAAGCCATTTTATTAGATAAATAACTCCCACTGATAAGAAATGGCAACCATCAAGAGAATGCTAAGTTTGTTTTTCCAGAAGAGATTAAATCAGTGAGAGATGCAGAAAGAAACCTCGGTACTATCATCCAAATCATGATGTTGGTCTCATGACTTGAAATTTATCACAAAATAAAAAATTATTAATATTTATTTACATTTTACGTAACTGTAATAAAATTATCTTTCAATGTTAAAAACATACATTTCTAATTATTTTCATTTGATGGAAAACTTTCATTCAGTCATAAGAACCCTGAATACTGACTTTTCCTTTAAAAAAATGATTTTTTTAAGCTCAAAATGAACCTAAAAGTTAAAATTAAATGCACATGTTATACATAGACTTAGTTTTATATAATTCTCTTGAATAAAAAATAAGAACTTTTATGGCCGTTTTTCGTAAAATTATGCGATAGTTAAGGGGTTGAAGTAGTATCAGAAAGAAAATAGGTAGAAAAATTTTTTGAAAGAAAAAAAAAATCGAGAAAATTTTTATTCTAATTTTCCTTTTCTTTCTTAAAGAAATGCAGTGTCAAAGAGCAAAAGATTATTTAACTGAAGTTTAATCATGCTGAACGGAAATAATAGTTAAATTAAGTTTTTATTTCTTTTTCGAGTATAAATTTATGCTTTACGATTCAGAAGTAAAAGAAACAAACAACTGTAAAATTCTTTATACTTCATCTTCAAAGAATCTTATTTAACTGTTGCATTGTTACCTGTAAAAATTTACAAGAAAAAAATTCAGTAAGTATATATCTCGATAGTGTTCTAACACTACTATAACCTCTACATGTATCTATGTTTAACTGGTATACTGTCTACCTAATTATAAAAAAATGAAAATATTACATAATAGAAATATGAGTACCTGTACCATTGTTGACCGTAAAAATGTACAAGTATAAAAACAATTATAAAAAATTCCATTTTTGTGCCACATAGATTTTTTAAGACTATAAATTCTTTTTAAAAACATTGCTAGTTTTATTTTCTATTATTGATGTTATTACTATAAGCACAATAAAAAAAAGAGATTCGTGAACTTTTTTTTTTGTAAATGAGATAAAAATGGAAGATTTTTCATTTCACCCCCCCCTACTTTCTTTAAAAGAAATGCAGTATCAAAGTGAAAAAAATGTTATTAGAAGTCAAGTTATGCTGAAAGAGAGTAAAAGGATAATATATTTTAGTCTTCCCATATTCATTTTTTTTCAAGTCTAATTTTAAGCTTTGATTGTTTTTTTTTACTGTCCATCCCAGAAAATTAATTCGCGGCAAAATAAAACTTAAAAAAAAATTGAATTGTTCTATTACTTTTCTATTTTAATAGCCAATTGAATGAAGATGATTAAAACAATTACTTTTTAATAAATTTCTTCTGTAATGACAAACTCTATATTTATAGTATGGTTGGTATTATATTTTGTTTTAATGGAACAATTATGGAACATTTTTTTTACCTGCCTCATAAGGTACTTTACAATCCTGGAAAATTAAAAATATTACTGATCCCGTCATATGACGGGCTATATGCTAGTACATAAATAAAAATTTTACATAACAATAAAAATCTGAGTACCTGGACCATTGTTGACCGTAAAATGTACAAGTATAAAAAAATCCATTATTATGACACACAGATCTTTTAAGAATATAAATTATTTTTAAAAACATTGCTAGTTTCATTTTTTATTATTGATGTTATTTCTATAGGCACAATCAAAGAAGTGATTGGTGAGCTTTTTTTGTTTGTAAAAGAGATAAAAACGAAATTTTTCATTTTCTTCCCCCCCTCTTTCTTTAAAAAGAATGCAGTATTAAAGTGGAAAATATATTATTAGGAGTTAGATTATGCTGACAGAAAATAAAAGGACTATATATTTTAGTCTGCCATTATTCATTTTTTTCCAATTCTAATTGTAAGCTTTGATTGTTTTTTTACTGTCCATCCCAGAAAATTAATTCTTGGCAAAATAAAACTTCGAAAAAAAAGTTAAATAGTTCTATTACTTTTCCTTTCTAAATAGTCCATTGAATGAAGATGATTAAAACAACTACATTTCGATAAATTTCTTCTGTAATGACAAACTCTATATTTATAGGATGGTTGGTATTATATTTTGTTTTAATGGAACAATTATGGAACATTTTTTTACCTGCCTCATAAGGTATTTTACAGTTCTGCAAAATTAAAAATTTTACTGATCCCCTCATATGACGGGCTATATGCTAGTAAATAAATAACAATTTTACATAAGAAAAGAAATCTGAGTACCTGAACCATTGTTGACCGTCAAATGTACAAGTATAAAAATTTTCCATTATTGTGCCACATAGATTTTTTAGGAGTATAAATTCTTTTTAAAAACCTTGCTAGTTTCATTTTCTATTATTGATGTTATTTCTATAGGGACAATCAAAGAAGAGATGTGTGTGCTATTTTTTTTTGTAAAAGAGAGAAAAATGGAAGATTTTTCATTTCATCCCTCCCCCCTCTTTCTTTAAAAGGAATGCAGTATCAAAGCGGAAAATATATTATTAGGAGTTAGATTATGCTGAAAGAAAATAAAAGGACTATATATTTTAGTCTGCCGTTATTCATTTTTTTCAATTCTAATTGTAAGCTTTGATTGTTTTTTACTGTCCATCTCAGAAAATTAATTCTCGGTAAAATAAAAGCGAGAAAAAAAATTAAATTGTTCTATTACTTTTCTATTCTAAATAGAGCCGAACGCTGGCCGATTGGTTAGGGCGCTGATTGTCGGTACCGGAGTTCGTGGGTTCGAATCCCACTATGGCATGGATGTTCGTAGCCGTTCGGAATCGGCTTTAAGCTGTAGGTCCCGGTCTCATTAGCCCTCGTGTGCAAAACAGTAGACCGTAGCGCTCCAAACCAAACCAAACCAAGCCATTCTAAATAGTCAATTGAATGAAGATGATTAAAACAACTACATTTCGATAAATTTCTTCTGTAATGACAATCTCTATATTTATAGTATGGTTGGTATTATATTTTGTTTTAATGGAACAATTATGGAACATTTTTTTACCTGCCTCATAAGGTACTTTACAGTTCTGGAAAATTAAAAATTTTACTGATCCCCTCATATGACGGGCTATATGCTAGTAAATAAATAACAATTTTACATAAGAAAAGAAATCTGAGTACCTGAAAAATTGTTGACCGTCAGATGTACACGTATAAAAAATTCCTTTATTGTGCCACATAGATCTTTTAAGAATATAAATTATTTTTAAAAACATTGCTAGTTTCATTTTCTATTATTGATGTTATTTCTGTAGGCACAATCAAAGAAGAGATGGGTGAGCTTTTCTTGTTTGTAAAAGAGGTGAAAACGAAGATTTTTCATTTCCTTCCCCCCTCTTTTTTTAAAAAGAATGTGGTATTAAAGTGGAAAATATATTATTAAGAGTTATATTATTCTGAAAGAAAATAAAAGAACTATATATTTTATTCTGCCGTTATTCATTTTTTTTTCATTTCTAATTGTAAGCTTTGATTGTTTTTTACTGTCCATCTCCGAAAATTAATTCTCCTTAAAATAAAAGCTAGAAAAAAAATTAAATTGTTCTATTAGTTTTTCATTCTAAATAATCAATTGAATGAAGATGATTAAAACAACTGCTTTTCGATAAATTTCTTCTGTAATGACAATCTCTATATTTATAGGATGGTTGGTATTATATTTTGTTTTAATGGAACAATTATGGAACATTTTTTTACCTGCCTCATAAGGTACTTTACAATCCTGGAAAACTAAAAATTTTACTGATCCCATCATATGTCGAGCTATATGCTAGTAAATAAATAAACATTTTACATATTAATAAAAAACTCAGTACCTGAAACATTGTTGACCGTAAAATGTACCAGTATGAAAAAATTCCCTTATTGTGCCACATAGATTTTTTAAGAATATAAATTCCTTTTAAAGACCTTGTTAGTTTCATTTTCTATTATTGATGCTATTTCTATAAGCACAATCAAAGAAGAGATGGGTGAGCCTTATTTATTTATTTATTTATTTATTTTTTGTAAAATAGATAAAATCGAAGATTTTTCATTTCCTTCCCCCCTCATTCTTTAAAAAGAATGTCGTATTAAAGTTGAAAATATATTATTAGGTGTTAGATTATGCTGAAAGAAAATAAAAGGACTATATATTTTAATCTGCCGTTATTCATTTTTTTCTCAATTCTAATTGTAAGATTTGATTGTTTTTTACTGTCCATCCCAGAAAATTAATTCTCGGTAAAATAAAAGTTCGAAAAAAAAGTTAAATTGTTCTATTACTTTTCCATTTTAATAGCCAATTGAATGAAGATGATTAAAACAACTACTTTTCGATAAATTTCTTCTGTAATGACAAACTCTATATTTATAGTATGGTTGGTATTATATTTTGTTTTAATGGAACAATTATGGAACATTTTTTTTACCTGCCTCATAAGGTACTTTACAGTTCTGGAAAATTAAAAATTTTACTGATCCCGTCATATGACGGGCTATATGCTAGTAAATAAATAAAAATTTTACATAACAATAAAAATCTGAGTACCTGAACCATTGTTGACCGTAAAATGTACAAGTGTAAAAAATTTCCATTATTGTGCCACATAGATTTTTTAAGAGTATAAATTCTTTTTAAAAACCTTGCTAGTTTCATTTTCTATTACTGATGTTATTTCTATAAGCACAATCAAAAAAGCGATGGGAAAGAAGACTTTTCATTTTCTTCCCCCTCTTTCTTTAAAAAGAATACAGGATTAAAGTTAAAAATATATTATTAGGAGTTAGATTATGGTGAAAGAAAATAAAAGGACTATATATTTTAGTTTTCCGCTATTCATCTTTTTTTTCAAGTCTTATTGTAAGCTTTGATTGTTTTTTACTGGCCATCCCAGAAAATTAATTCGTAGCAAAATAAAACTTCGAAAAAAAAAATTAAATTTTTCTATTACTTTTCTATTTTAAATAGTCAATTGAATGAAGATGATTAAAACAACTACTTTTCGATAAATTTCTTCTGTAATGACAAACTCTATATTTATAGTATGGTTGGTATTATATTTTGTTTTAATGGAACAATTATGGAACATTTTTTTACCTGTCTCATAAGGTACTTTACAGTTCTGGAAAATTAAAAATTTTACTGATCCTGTCATATGATGGGCTACATGCTAGTAAATAAATAAAAAATTTTACATAACAATAAAAATCTGAGTATTTGAGTCATTGTTAACCGTAAAATGTACCAGTATGAAAAAATTCCCTTATTGTGCCACATAGATTTTTTAAGAATATAAATTCCTTTTAAAAACCTTGTTAGTTTCATTTTCTATTATTGATGTTATTTCTACAGGAACAATCAAAGAAGAGATGGGTGTGCTATTTTTTTGTAAAAGAGATAAAAATGGAAGATTTTTCATTTCAGCCCTCCCCCCTTTTATTTAAAAGAATACAGGATTAAAGTTAAAAATATATTATTAGGAGTTAGATTATGGTGAAAGAAAATAAAAGGACTATATATTTTAGTTTTCCGCTATTCATCTTTTTTCAAGTCTTATTGTAACCTTTGATTGTTTTTTCACTGTCCATCCCAGAAAATTAATTCTAGGCAAAATAAAACTTCAAAAAAAAAAAAAAATTAAAAATTCTATTACTTTTTCATTCTAATAGCCAATTGAATGAAGATGATTAAAACAACTACTTTTCGATAAATTTCTTCTGTAATAACAATCTCTATATTTATAGTATGGTTGGTATTATATTTTGTTTTAATGGAACAATTATGGAACTTTTTTTTATCTGTCTTATAAGGTACTTTACAGTTCTGGAAAATTAAAAATTTTACTGATCCCGTCATATGACGGACTACATGCTAGTAAATAAATAAAAATTTTACATAACAATAAAAATCTTATTACCTGAAACATTGTTAACCGTAAAATGTACAAGTTTAAAAAAAATTTTATATTGTGCCACATAATTTTTTTTATGAATATAAATTCTTTTTAAAAGTCTTGCTAGTTTCATTTTTATTATTGATGTTATTTCTATAGGGACAATCAAAGAAGAGATGGGTGTGCTATTTTTTTGTAAAAGAGATAAAAATGGAAGATTTTTCATTTCAGCCCTCCCCCCTTTTATTTAAAAGAATACAGGATTAAAGTTAAAAATATATTATTAGGAGTTAGATTATGGTGAAAGAAAATAAAAGGACTATATATTTTAGTTTTCCGTTATTCATCTTTTTTACAAATCTTATTGTAAGCTTTGATTGTTTTTTACTGTCCATCACAGAAAATTAATGCTCGACAAAATAAAAGTTCCAAAAAAAAGTTAAATAGTTCTATTACTTTTCCATTTTAATAGCCAATTGAATGAAGATGATTAAAACAACTACTTTTCGATAAATTTCTTCTGTAATGACAAACTCTATATTTATAGTATGGTTGGTATTATATTTTGTTTTAATGGAACAATTATGGACATTTTTTTACCTGCCTCATAAGGTACTTTACAATCCTGGAAAATTAAAAATTTTACTGATCCCGTCATATGACGGGCTATATACTAGTAAATAAATAAAAATTTTACATAACCATAGAAATCTGAGTACCTGAACCATTGTTGACCTTAAAATGTACAAGTATAAAACATTCAATTATTGTGCCACATAGATTTTTTAAGAATATAAATTAATTTTAAAAACATTGCTAGTTTCATTTTCTATTATTAATGTTATTTCTATAGGCACAATCAAAGCCTTTTTTTTGTTTTTTGTAAAAGAGATAAAAACGAAGATTTTTCATTTCATCCCTCCCCCCTTTTCTTTAAAAGGAATGTAGTATCAAAGCGGAAAATATATTATTAGGAGTTAGATTATGCTGAAAGAAAATAAAAGGACTATATATTTTAGTTTTCCGCTATTCATCTTTTTGTCAAGTCTTATTGTAAGCTTTGATTGTTTTTTACTGCCCATCACAGAAAATTAATTATTGGTAAAATAAAATTTCGAAAAAGATTAAATTGTTCTATTATTTTTCCATTTTAATAGCCAATGTGAATGAAGATGATTAAAACAACTGCTGTATATCCTTTTCGACAAATTTCATCTGTAATGCAAACTCTATATTTATAGCATGGTTGGTATTATCTTTTGTTTTTATGGAACAATTATGGAACTACCTTGTTTCGGTACAGATGCATTATAAACGCCGTGTTTTTTTCACCAAACTTGGCGATTTTTTGGCGGTTTTATGGGGCAATGAGTGGGTTGGTGTGTCTGTTATTAAATTTATTTTGCATTTCTTTTATTACAAGAGGGGGGGTTGAGAGTTAGATTTTTTATAATATTAGTGCTTATTAAAAGATATTTGTGCTTATGCTGTGTTGATATATACCATAAATATTACTAATCTGTTAATTTTTAAAATAACGTAAAAATGATAATTTATTTAAAAAAATGCTATAAATTGTGAATCTGCTGTGTTACTTTTTAAAAAAAAGTTTTGTTTTGTTAATTGTTGTGTTTCAAATATGCCATGTGACCGCCGCCATGTTTTTTTTTATTTGGCGATTTTTCAAATACGCGTTTTTTTGTTGGTCGCCAAAAAAACATGGCAGATGGGGCCGGCGTGTATAATGCATCTGTTCCCTTGTTTCAACATTTAATTATTATTATTTTATACTTGGATATTTATAATCAGATAAAATTTACATACTATGATTAATGTTTAATAGGATTTATTAAACCATCTATTGGATTATTATATTTAGAGAGGCTTTATATATTTTAGATTTATATTTCCAGTAAACATATACAAGATTAGGTTTCTTTAACTTTTGGTTTCTACATTTCGACATATCCTTCGTAATAATTTAGATTTATATTATTAAATAGCATTCTCATATTTATGAGAAAACATTTTCCTGAAAAAAAAAAAAAAAAAAACAAAAAAAAAACAGAAAATTTTTGATTTTATATTTTTCTTTCCTTCCTTAAATGTAATGTAGTATCAAAGGGCTAAACATTTTTTAATAGGAGTTGGACCAAGCTGGAGAAAAATAAAAGAATATTGTTATTTTAATTACTTATTATTTCTTTTTTGAGCGCAATTTTTTTTTCTGTCATTCATCATTATAAACTAACGCTCAGCTCCATAAAATTTTCATTAAAAAGAAAATTAATCTGTTGGTACTTTAACGTGACAGCAAAATGAACCTAGTCGATTAAAACGATATTTCTAAATCTTTTTCTATAAATTTGATCTGTAATGACAAACTCAATATTTACAGAATTAATGGTGCTTCTCTTTACTTTTGCTGAACATTTCTATATAAGAGCCGTTTTCATTGAAAGCAGTGTAAGTCCATTTCGACAAAAAAGCATTTAATGATAAAAATGTATACAATTTACTATGAACTTCATACAAAAAATAAGAAAATTAATTCTCGGCAAAATAAAACTTCGAAAAAAAAATGAAATTGTTCTATTACTTTTCCATTCTAATAGCCATTGTGAATGAAGAGGATTAAAACAACTGCTTTATATTCTTTTAGATAAATTTCATCTGTAATGACAAATTCTATATTTACAGCAAGGGTGGTATTACCTTTTGTTTTTATTGAACATACCTCGCTTCAACATTTAGTTATTATTATTTTATGCCTGGATATCTACAATAAGATAACATTTACATACTATGATTCCTATTTAATAGGATTTATTAAAGCATCTATTGAAATTTTGTATTTAGGAAGGCTTTATATATTTTAGATTTATATTTCCAGTAAACATATACAAGATTAGGTTTCTTCTTAAACTTTTGGTTTCTACATTTCGACATATCCTTCGTAATAATTTAGATTTATATTATTAAATAGCATTCTCATACTTACGAGAAAACATTTTCCTGAAAAAAAAATCGAGAAAATTTTTGATTTTATATTTTTCTTTCCTTTCTTTAAAAGTAATGTAGTATCAAAGGGCAAAACATTTTTAATAGGAGTAATTTTTAAAAGAATATTATTATTTTAATTACTTATTATTTCTTTTTTGAGTTCAATTTTTTTTCTGTAGTCAGTCACTATAAACTAACTCTCAGCTCCATAAAATTTTGACGAAAGATGAATTGATCTGTTGCTACTTCAGCGTAACAGCAAAAAGAAACTAGTCGATTAAAACAATATTTCTAAATCTTTTTCGATAAGTTTGACCTGTAATGACAAACTCAATATTTACAGAATGAATGGTGTTTCTATTTACTTTTGCTGAACATTGCTGTATAACAGCCGTTTTATTCGAAAGCGGTGTAAGTCCATTTTTGATAAAAAAAAAAATTAGTTAATAATAAAAATTAATACAATTTACTATTAACTTTATATAAAATTACTAGTTTTATATAAAAATATAAATCTAGTGTCATAACATATATCCATATTTTTCAAATTATTCAAGTGCAAAACCTTAAATTTTTACATATAAAATAAAATACACTTAGACCATTTTCACAGAAAACGACTCGTATTTTGTTTCAATATTTAGTTACTAGCATATAGCCCGTCATATGACGGGATTAGTAAAATTTTTAATTTTCCAGAATTGTAAAGTTCTCCTATGAGGCAGGTAAAAAATTGATTTGTTTTTTGGCTGAGAATTATGATATGAATTAGACTTTCGCACTTCAGAGGAGTGCACAGACGTCATTGTATATAAAGTGGTTAAAATGTAAATAATTTTATAGATGCTCTAATTTTGAAGTACTAATGAACTTTATTAACGGATCATTATTAAAATTACTAGCATATAGCCCGTCATATGATGGGATCAGTAAAATTTTTAATTTTCCAGAATTGTAAAGTTCTTCTATGAGGCAGGTAAAAAATTGATTTGTTTTTTGTCTGAGAATTATGATATGAATTAGACTTTAACACTTCAGAGGAGTGCACAGACGTCATTGTATATAAAATGGTTAAAATGTAAATCATTTTATAGATTCTCTAATTTTAAAGTAATAATGAACTTTATTACCGGATCATTATTAAAATTACAAGCATATAGCCCGTATTAAGACGGGATCAGTAAAATTTTTTAATTTTCCAGAATTGTAAAGTCCCTTATGAGGCAGGTAAAAAAATTGATTTGTTTTTTGGCTGAGAATTATGATATGAATTAGACTTTCGCACTTCAGAGGAGTGCACAGACGTCATTGTATATAAAGTAGTTAAAATGTAAATCATTTTATAGATGCTCTAATTTTGAAGTACTAATGAACTTTATTACCGGATCATTATTAAAATTACTAGCATATAGCCCGTCATATGACGGGATCAGTAATTTTTTTAATTTTCCAGAATTGTAAAGTCCCTTATGAGGCAGGTAAAAAAATTGATTTGTTTTTTGGCTGAGAATTATGATATGAATTAGACTTTCGCACTTCAGAGGAGTGCACAGACGTCATTGTATATAAAGTAGTTAAATGTAAATCATTTTATAGATGCTCTAATTTTGAAGTACTAATGAACTTTATTACCGGATCATTATTAAAATTACTAGCATATAGCCCGTCATATGACGGGATCAGTAATTTTTTTAATTTTCCAGAATTGTAAAGTCCCCTATGAGGCAGGTAGAAAAAATTGATTTGTTTTTTGGCTGAAAATTATGATATGAATTAGACTTTGGCACTTCAGAGGAGTGCACAGACGTCATTGTATATAAAGTGGTTAAAATGTAAATCATTTTATAGATGCTCTAATTTTGAAGTACTAATGAACTTTATTACCGGATCATTATTAAAATTACTAGCATATAGCCCGTCATATGACGGGATCAGTAAAATTTTTTAATTTTCCAGAATTGTAAAGTCCCTTATGAGGCAGGTAAAAAAATTGATTTGTTTTTTGGCTGAGAATTATGATATGAATTAGACTTTCGCACTTCAGAGGAGTGCACAGACGTCATTGTATATAAAGTGGTTAAAATGTAAATCATTTTATAGATGCTCTAATTTTGAAGTACTAATGAACTTTATTACCGGATCATTATTAAAATTACTAGCATATAGCCCGTCATATGACGGGATCAGTAATTTTTTTAATTTTCCAGAATTGTAAAGTATTCTATGAGGCAGGTAAAAAAAATTGATTTGTTTTTTGGCTGAAAATTATGATATGAATTAGACTTTGGCACTTCAGAGGAGTGCACAGACGTCATTGTATATAAAGTGGTTAAAATGTAAATCATTTTATAGATGCTCTAATTTTGAAGTACTAATGAACTTTATTACCGGATCATTATTAAAATTACTAGCATATAGCCCGTCATATGACGGGATCAGTAAAATTTTTTAATTTTCCAGAATTGTAAAGTACTCTATGAGGCAGGTAAAAAAAATTGGTTTGTTTTTTGGCTGAGAATTATGATATCAATTAGACTTTGGCACTTCAGAGGAGTGCACAGACGTCATTGTATATAAAGTGGTTACAATGTAAATCATTTTATAGATGCTCTAATTTTGAAGTACTAATGAACTTTATTACCGGATCATTATTAAAATTACTAACATATAGCCCGTCATATGACGGGATCAGTAAAATTTTTTAATTTTCCAGAATTGTAAAGTACTCTATGAGGCAGGTAAAAAAATTGGTTTGTTTTTTGGCTGAGAATTATCTGGTGCACGCTCAATAATTTGTTTATCTTCATACTCCTCTAAAGTCTCCCGACATTGTGACTGCAATTTAGAATCACTTTGAAATCATTTAGAAAGATAATTCAAAGTTTTCTTAAGCTACGTCAAAATTATCGTTAAGTTCTTCCCTATTTTTTTCCCACAGCAATTAATGGAAGTGAAGGAATGAAACTATTACTTCCATCATACCATGGACAATTAGTTTTTCATACAGGTGATACAATTTTATTGCAACAAAAAATAATCGTTGATTAAATTTGAAATTATCACATGTGTACCTAATCTATTAATTTAAGTCAAATATAAAAGAAAATAATTTACGTAATATCTAAGTTTAGTGATAAAACTTACGAAAATAATTCAGACGAAATTTAAATAATTTTAATAAGAAACGATTAAATGAGATGGTTAAAGGAATAACGTCACAATACTAGGAAAAAAAATGTTATTTTTTCCTATGTATTATTTGACAAATTGATAAATTTAATCGCCTGCTCTTGACCGGGGAAAATAGGGCTTGAAATAATGGCATTAAATGCTAAAAAGGGGGGAAGGGGTCGATTTCGAACGTTTTTGCTAATTCTAACTCATCAAGAATCCAATATGGAAGACTCTATTCATTGCAGGTACAACCGCTTCATAAATTCAAGGACAGATAGACAGATAACTTAGACTATTATTATATAGGGGATTGGTGTATACTTTGATATCTATAAGCAGATAACTGTTATATATCTATATGTGTAATTTTTTTTCAATATAACTGGCAATACAGAGAGATGCCTTTATGTAAAGAATAGTTGTGAAGTTGTTGCTCAATCGGAACCACAAATGGAGCACGTGTAGCTAAAGAATGCTAGGTATGTGAGTAACATTGTTATCGCTAGGTCCTCCTAAGTTAGAAGCAGGGATTAAGCAGAAAATCTCCAGGCTTGACCTACTACCTCCAGAGCTATCGTTTGGGCTTTGAGGACATTGCAACGATAAACCTATTTTACTTACCCCATGAAACATTGATGAACGCGGTGGATCTTCAGCCGGCTGGAGCCTCGAAATCCAAACCCTGTGATTTTGAGATCAACGCATTTTTCTAACTGAGATCCTGGGGTTATTGATGTGTAATTTAAAAAGCTTTTATTTAAGCATTTATTGTTGTTTTATGTTTAGATAGACATTATGTATTTAAGGTATATATTTTGTTATTTTAAAATCGCATTCTTTTATGAAATTCCTTAAGATTATGCATGCATAATAAAACCTGTAGTTTTAATGAAGTATCATTCACAAAAAACAACTTCAAGCTCCAAATATAATTTCTGGCTTCTGCGCTGCTTTTAAGATACGAATAGTATACGGGGCTCTACATGAGGCGGAAGTGACGTCACCGGTAGTGATTTGGAATGTCTTTATATATTCTTGTTAAAAGGATTTCATTTTAGAATTTATTTTTCAATTATCTTAATATATTAAAATAAAACTATTTTATGTTATTCGTTAAGATTATGCATATATAATAAAACCTGTAGTTTAAATGAAGTATCATTCACAAAAAACAATTTCACGCTCCGAATATAATTTCTGGCTACGGCGCTGCTTTTAAGATACGAATAGTATACGGGGCTCTACATGAGGCGGAAGTGACGTCACCGGTAGTAACTTGGAAAGTGTGTATATATTCTTGTTAAAAGGATTTTCATTTTAGAATTTATTTTTTAATTATCTTACTTTATTAAAATCACACTGTTTATGTTTTTCGTTAAGATTATGCATACATAAGAAAACCTGTAGTTTAAATGAAGTATCATTCACAAAAAACAATTTCACGCTCCGAATATAATTTCTGGCTTCTACGCTGCTTTTAAGATACGAATAGTATACGGGGCTCTACATGAGGCGGAAGTGACATCACCGGTAGTAATTTGGAATGTTTTTATATATTCTTGTTAAAAGGATTTCATTTTAGAATTTATTTTTCAATTATCTTAATTTATTAAAATCCCACTATTTTATGTTATTCGTTAAGATTATGCATACATAAGAAAACCTGTAGTATTAATGAAGTATCATTCACAAGAAAACAATTTCACGCTCCGAATTTAATTTCTGGCTTCTGCGCTGCTTTTAAGATACGAATAGTATACGGGGCTCTACGTGAGGCGGAAGTGACGAAGTGACGTCACCGGTAGTGATTTGGAATATCTTGATATATTCTTGTTAAAAGGATTTCATTTTAGAATTTATTTTTCAATTATCTTACTTTATTAAAATCACACTGTTTTATGTTTTTGTTAAGATTATGCATACATAAGAAAACCTGTAGTATTAATGAAGTATCATTCACAAGAAAACAATTTCACGCTCCGAATTTAATTTCTGGCTTCGGCCGCTGCTTTTAAGATAGGAATAGTATACGGGGCTCTACGTGAGGCGGAAGTGACGTCACCGGTAGTAACTTGGAAAGTGTGTATATATTCTTGTTAAAAGGATTTTCATTTTAGAATTTATTTTTTAATTATCTTACTTTATTAAAATCACACTGTTTTATGTTTTTGTTAAGATTATGCATACATAAGAAAAACCTGTAGTATTAATGAAGTATCATTCACAGAAAACAATTTCACGCTCCGAATTTAATTTCTGGCTTTGGCGCGGCTTTTAAGATAGGAATAGTATACGGGGCTCTACGTGAGGCGGAAGTGACGTCACCGGTAGTAACTTGGAAAGTGTGTATATATTCTTGTTAAAAGGATTTTCATTTTAGAATTTATTTTTTAATTATCTTACTTTATTAAAATCACACTATTTTATGTTTTTCGTTAAGATTATGTATATATAATAAAACCTGTAGTTATTATGAAGTATTCACAAAAAACAATTTAACGATTCGAATATAATTTTTGGCTTTGCGCTGCTTTTAAGATACGAATAGTATACGGGGCTCTACATGAGGCGGAAGTGACGTCACCGGTAGTGATTTGGAATGTCTTTATATATTCTTGTTAAAAGGATTTCATTTTAGAATTTCTTTTTCAATTATCTTAATATATTAAAATCACACTATTTTATGTTATTCGTTAAGATTATGCATATATAATAAAACCTGTAGTTTAAATGAAGTATCATTCACAAAAAACAATTTCACGCTCCGAATATAATTTCTGGCTACGGCGCTGCTTTTAAGATACGAATAGTATACGGGGCTCTACATGAGGCGGAAGTGACGTCACCGGTAGTGATTTGGAATGTCTTTATATATTCTTGTTAAAAGGATTTCATTTTAGAATTTCTTTTTCAATTATCTTAATATATTAAAATCACACTATTTTATGTTATTCGTTAAGATTATGCATATATAATAAAACCTGTAGTTTAAATGAAGTATCATTCCCAAAAAACAATTTCACGCTCCCGAATATAATTTCTGGCTCCTGCGGTGCTTTTAAGATACGAATAATATACGGGCTCTACATGAGGCGGAAGTGACGTCACCGGTAGTGATTTGGAATGTCTTTATATATTCTTGTTAAAAGGATTTCATTTTAGAATTTCTTTTTCAATTATCTTAATATATTAAATTCACACTATTTTATGTTTTTCGTTAAGATTATGTATATATAATAAAACCTGTAGTTATTATGAAGTATTCACAAAAAACAATTTAACGATTTGAATATAATTTCTGGCTTCTGCGCTGCTTTTAAGATACGAATAGTATACGAGGCTCTACATGAGGCGGAAGTGACATCACCGGTAGTAATTTGGAATGTCTTTATATATTCTTGTTAAAAGGATTTCATTTTAGAATTTCTTTTTCAATTATCTTAATATATTAAATTCACACTATTTTATGTTTTTCGTTAAGATTATGTATATATAATAAAACCTGTAGTTATAATGAAGTATTCACAAAAAACTATTTAACGATTCGAATATAATTTCTGGCTTCTGCGCTGCTTTTAAGATACGAATAATATACGGGGCTCTACATGAGGCGGAAGTGACATCACCGGTAGTAATTTGGAATGTCTTTATATATTCTTGTTAAAAGGATTTCATTTTAGAATTTCTTTTTCAATTATCTTAATATATTAAAATCACACTATTTTATGTTATTCGTTAAGATTATGCATACATAATAAAACCTGTAGTTTAAATGAAGTATCATTCACAAAAAACAATTTCACGCTCCGAATATAATTTCTGGCTACGGCGCTGCTTTTAAGATACGAATAGTATACGGGGCTCTACATGAGGCGGAAGTGACGTCACCGGTAGTGATTTGGAATGTCTTTATATATTCTTGTTAAAAGGATTTCATTTTAGAATTTCTTTTTCAATTATCTTAATATATTAAATTCACACTATTTTATGTTTTTCGTTAAGATTATGTATATATAATAAAACCTGTAGTTATTATGAAGTATTCACAAAAAACAATTTAACGATTTGAATATAATTTCTGGCTTCTGCGCTGCTTTTAAGATACGAATAGTATACGAGGCTCTACATGAGGCAGATTCGTCGTCAACGGTAGTGACTTTGGAATGTCTGTATGTATTCTTGTTAAAAGGATTTTCATATTTATATTCAATTTTTTCAATTATTTTGTTATTATTAAATTCACACTATTTTATGTTATTCGTTAAGATTATGCATACATAATAAAACCTGTAGTTTAAATGAAGTATCATTCAGAAAAAACAATTTCAGACCCCGAATATAATTTCTGGCTACGGCGCTGCTTTTAAGGTACGAATAATATACGGGGCTCTACATGAGGCGGAAGTGACGTCACCGGTAGTGATTTGGAATGTCTTTATATATTCTTGTTAAAAGGATTTCATTTTAGAATTTCTTTTTCAATTATCTTAATATATTAAAATCACACTATTTTATGTTATTCGTTAAGATTATGCATACATAATAAAACCTGTAGTTTAAATGAAGTATCATTCGCAAAAAAACTATATATTAGTTTACTTTTGTTTTTGTACGAATAATATACGGGGCTCTACATGAGGCGGAAGTGACGTCACCGGTAGTGAGTTGGAATTTCTTTATACATTCTTGTTAAAAGGATTTTCATTTTATCAGTAATAGTTTTCAAGTTATAGGTCCCGGTCTCACTTCCGTGTTTCAAAAAAGTAGACCATAGTGCTCCAGACCAAACCAAACCAAACCTGTATCATGGAAAATTGGTAATATACCATTTAATGATTGAAAAATGCAGTTGCACTTAAAAAAATGTTACAAATATTCGATTACAGGTATTTCTAATGAAAAAACTAAATTAGTTACAAATTTATATTTATTCTCCACTTTTGTTTTTGTAAAATATTTAACACATTCTTGGTTTCATGCATATTTTTATAGACCCCCTATACAGCCTCTGCTTAGGGCCATTTAAACAGGGCAAAAGTGGCAAGCGCCAGGGCCCCCAGTCAAAAAGTGTCCCTTAAATTAGCTGCTATTTGAAGTTAAAAATATGATGTGTATGTCTAAAATTCACTTTAATTTATTGATTTATTTTCACTTTAATTTCCTCTTTTAGTTTTTGCCTTATTCAGTATCATTAGAGCGCTTGTTCACAAATGTAAGTGCTGGCAAAAAATGTAAAACACGCAGCTACATTCTGTTTTATTCAGGAAAATTCCTAAGGTAACGATTTACAAAACTCTAATATACGCTTTACCTTCCAGGATTTTTTTTTTTTTTGTAACCTTTTCTATAATTTTACTTATTTCATAATTTTTCATTTTATTTTATACTAACCTTATTTTAATAACTACATTGGTGAGTAACTTTAAAGGCTCTGCGGGCCATCACAGAATCACAGAATGCAATGTTTATCGACGTTGCCTGGGCCTGGCTCTCTAATGTCGAAAGATTGGCTAACAGAAAAAAGAGAGCAAACAGAATTCCAAAAAAAGGGGAAAGGCGCTCATGTCAGCTGTATTTCTTAATTTATTGGTGAAATCTTTTAATGAATTAGATCTGCGTGCCATAGTTTAAGCTTTACTATATATAACAATCACCCTGTAGCCATCACCTGTGCACAGCAGAGTGAGGGGGCCTACAGATGAGTGGGTTTGCCGTGGGCCCCCATTTCTGTAAGTCGGGGTCTGCCCCTGCTTACACAATTTTGTAATACACCGGACTTCAATAGAGACATTGTTATCATACACCAAACATCAGCAACGTTAAAACTACCTAAAATCTCTACAAAAGAAAGGTAATAATAATGATTGGGGAAAGCTCACTCCAAAAGAAGCAGGTAAGCCTTATTGACCCTCGCTGCCTGGCAATAAAATCAGACATGGGTAGAAAGCGTCCAGTTTAATGGGAGCGTCACTGTTAAAAAGAAAGTGGGGTGTGTGTTGAGAATAAAAGAGTAGGTAACATACCACAGTGCAGGACTAAACCTGAAAAAGAGTGATATTCAATATCGTCAATGCAGGTGTGCTGCTTAGTCCTCCCACCGCCTAGGATGAAAACAAAGTTTAGAGGTGGGGCAGAACTTGGACCAATGGTCTAGTAAAAAATAGACAAAAATAATAACACATTGAATGAAAATTTCTTTAAGCACGTCCCAAAGGAGAGGTGTAAACTTTTAGAAAATTTAGGAAAGAGAGTAAAGACGGAGAAATCTTGATGGTTATAAGTTGTGTGTTACAAGTTGTGGTTATAAGTTGTGTATAGTACAATATATAGTTGTGTATATATTGTATTATATATGTATATTATATATGTATTTTCGTATTATGTGTGTTTCAACTACTTTTTCGGAAGTTTTACAATTCGACAAACCCGATTGCATCTTCTACAGAAAAGGTAAGATTTTAAGTAAGTTTATTTTTATTTTCGAACTGTAGAATGCATGCATATATAGTCAACCTGTTATTTTTATGTGATTAAATGATAGTATATGTATTAATTCCCGTGCTTATTTATTATTATTATTTGATACTGCATGACTATTTATTCTGGCACTTTTTATAGAGTGATCGTATGTTAATATTCGCTACTGTTATTCATTAAATAAGGTTAAGATCTATGAACATATTGTCGAAGTTGTTATTTTTAAATAAGTTTGATGAATTTATTGCATGTGAATGATCACACTTGTTATTTATAATTTTAACTTGGCAAACTTTGTTTTATTTTTGAATAATGTTAAACTTTATCCGTTTTATTCTTTTTCATTTTTATGAAAGTTATTCTTCCTGTTTTATTTAAGCAAATTTTTCTGAAGTAGTATTTTTTAAATCAGTGTTTCTATATATTTTTTTCACATTAAATCTTATTTATAATTTTAACTTTTGCAAACGGCGTTTTATTTTTGAATAATGTTATATTTTATCTGTTATGTACTTTTTCCTTTTTATAAAAGTTATTCTTTCTGTTTTACATAGATGAATTTTTCTGAAGTGATAGTTTTAATCAATGTGGCACATATATTTTTTATGTTTCTATATATTTATTTTTTCATATTAAAAGTTATTTATAATTTAACTTTTTGAAAACGGTGCTTTATTTTTGAATATAATATATATTTTTGAATAATATGAGTTACATACATTTTTCATTATTATAAAAGTTGTTCTTTTGTTTTTATTTAAGAGAATTTTTATGAAATGATAATTTTAATTAATGTTTCTATATATTTTTTTACATTAAATGTTATCTATAATTTAACTTTTTGCAAACGGTGTTTTATTTTTGAATAATATTATATTTCATCCGCCGATATATACTTTTTTTCATTTTTTATAAACGCTCTCCTTTTGGATTTTAACATAAGTGAATTTTTCTGAAACGATATTTTTAATTAATGTTTCTATACAAGTTTTTCACATTAAATGTTATTTATAATTTTTCCTTTTGCAAAAGGTGTATTTTTAATAATGTTATATTTTATCCGTTATATACTTTTCTATTTTTATAAAAGTTGTTCTTTCGGCTTTATTTAAGTGAATTTTTCTGAAATGATAGTTTTAATTAATGTTTCTATATATTTATATTTTAACATTAAAAGTTATTTATAATTGAACTTTTTGCAAATGGTGTTTTATTTTTGAAAAATGCTATATTATATCCGTCGTTATATGAACTTTTCATTTTTATAAAAATTATTCTTTCTGTTTTAAATAAATTTTTCTGAAGTGATATTTTTTTATTAGTGTTTTTATATATTTTTTTCACATTAAATGTTATTTATAAATTTAACTTTTGCAAACGGTGATTTATTTTTGAATAATATTATATTTTATCCGTTATATACTTTTTCATTTTTATAAAAATTAATGTGCTACATATATTTTTTTATGTTTCTATATATCTTTTTTTTCAAATTAAAAGTTATTTATAATTTAACTTTTTGCAAACGATGTTTAATTTTGAATAATGTTATATTTCATCCGCCGATATATACTTTTTTCATTTTTTATAAAAGCTATCCTTTCGGTTTTTACTTAAGTGAATATTTCTGAAATGATACTTTTAATTAATGTTCCTACACATTTTTTTTCACATTAAATGTTATTTATAATTTTAATTTTTTCAAACGGTGTTTTATTTTTGAATAATGTGATATTTCATCCGTTGTTATATACATTTTTCATTATTATAAAATTTGTTCTTTCGGTTTTATTTAAGTGAATTTTTCTGAAATGATATTTTTAATTAATGTTTCTGTACATTTATTTTCACATTAAAAGTTATTTATAATTTAACTTTTTGCAAACGGTGTTTTATTTTTAAATAATGTTATATTTCATCCATCGTTATATACTTTTTCATTTTTATAAAAGTTGTTCTTTCGGTTTTATTTAAGTGAATTTTTCTGAAATGATATTTTTAATTAATGTTTTCTATACATATTTTTTCACATTTAATGTTATTTATAATTTTAACTTTTGCAAACGGTGTTTTATTTTTGAATAAAGTTATATTTTACCCGTTATATACTTTTTCATTTTTATAAAATTATTCTTTCAGTATATTTAAGTAAATTTTTCTGAAGTGGTATTTTTTTAATCAGTGATTCTATGTATTTTTTCACATTAATTGTTATTTATAATTTTAACTTTTGCAGACGGCATTTTATTTTTGAATAATATTATATTTTATCCGTTATATACTTTTTCATTTTTATAAAAATTATTCTTTCTGTTTTACAGAGAAGATTTTTCTGAAGTGATATTTTTAATCAATATTTCTACATATATATTTTTTACACCAAATTCTATTTACAATTTACTTTTTGCAAAGAGTGGTTTATTTCTAAATTATTGCCATATTTCATCTGTCGTTATATACTTTTTTCATTTTTATAAAAGAGGTTTTTTTGGTTTTACTTCAGTGAATATTTCTGAAATGATATTTTTAATTAATATCTCTATATATTTACTTTTCACATTAAAAGTTATTTATAATTTAACTTTTTGCAAACGGTGATTCATTTGTGATGAATGTGTATATTCATCCATCGTTATATACATTTTTCATTTTTATAAAAGTTGTTCTTTCGTTTTTATTTAAGTGAGTTTTTCTGAAATGATGTTTCTAATTAATGTTTCTATGCACTTTTTTACATTAAAATGTTATTTATAATTTTAACTTTTGCAAGCAGTGTTTTATTTTTGAATAATGTGATATTTCATCCGTATTTATCCGAATATTTCTGAATATACATATAGTGTTTCATATGCATATAGTGAAATTTGTAATTTTTTTTATTTGCGAAGTTTTTTTCTACAGTATTCCTTTAAATCGCACTATTGCCGATTTTTTACGTTAAAGTGTTAAAATAATACCAGCGAATATTTTTAGAGTGATATTCTGATTAATATTTCTCTATATTTTTTACAATTAATGTTATCAATAATGATTTTTTTGTTATTATATAGATTGCAGACAACATTATTCTTTTACTTTAGGACACTTATCATTCATTTTTTTTCTTTTTTATAGTTTCGAGGTAAACAAGTATTGTCGCTAAACTGCAGAATACCCAACTATCATAACAAAATATTTTAAAGAACTAACAAGCTATTTTGGTGTCATAAAGTGCTCTGTTTTTCCTCCAAGAAGTCTATACTTGCCAGTTCTCCCATACCAATGCAATGGAAAACTTATGTTTGCATTGTATCTTGTGTGTGTAGAAAATATGCAACAGACAGAATGCAATCATAAGGAGGAAGATAGAACGATTACAGGGACATGGATATCTGAGACGCTAATGCTAGCTGTGTCAAAAGGGTAGAAGATAACTAATGTAAGTTTTAAAAAATATTTTCATGCTATCATATAACCCGTCATATGACGAGATCAGGCCGAACGATGGCCGATTGGTTAGGGTGCTGGCCTTCGGTACCGGAGTTTGTGGGTTCGAATCCCACTGTGGAATGGATGTTCGTAGCCGTTCAGAATCGGCTTTAAGCTGTAGGTCCCGGTCTCATTAGCCCTCGTGTTGCAAAAAGTAGACCGTAGCACTCCAAAACAAACCAAACCAAATGACGAGATCAGTAAAATTTTTAATTTTCCAGAATTGTAAATTACCATATAAGGCAAAAAAAATGGTTTGTTTTTTGGCTGAGACTTATCTTGTACACCCTCAATAATTTGTTTATCTTCATACTCAACTAAAGTCTCCCGATACTGTGAATGCAGTTTAGAGTCACCTTGAATTCATTTAGAAAGATAATTCAAAGTTTTCTTAGCTACGTCGAAATTATCGTTAAGTTCTTCCCAATTTTGTTTTGCTACAGTAATTAATGGAAGTAAAAGAATGGAACTATCATTTCCACTACACCCTGGAGGTAGATAGAATTTGTTGTTAATACCGGTGATAAAATTTACATTGCAACAAAAATTAATCGATTAAATTTTAAAGTATCACATATATACCTAATCTATTATTTAAGCCAAATATAAAAGAAAATTATTTACGTATTACAGTTTGTTTTTCGGTAAAATCTTAATAATTACTTAAATGCGGCTATTTAATATTTTAATACAATTAATACAATATTTATGTATAATTTACTTTATTAAGTAGGTTAATGAAGAATTCATTAACCTACATTCATTACCATTAATGAAGAATCTTTTGTATTAATGAGTCGTGTATTAATGAAATGTTTAGAGATCTAGTAAAGATCATATAGTGTTTATTTTATGTGACATTATAAAACTATATGTATATTATATAGCATGAATTTTTTATTATTGCATTTAGCTTACTTATTATTCTCAAAATGTCTTTTAATTAAAGTAGAATTTAACAAAATATCATAGCAGTTTATTATTAATAAGACAGATGGCGGCAGCAGTAGTTTTCTTTTCATTTTTAATAGATTATACAATAAAATTCCCTCCACTATCACTTCTTTTAGTGAAATTTACTTACTTCCACTCTCATTCAGAAAATAATTTAGATTTATAAATAAAAAAAAATAATATAAACCTTTAATCCTAAATTAAACCTTAACTTACTGTAAGACATGTGTTATTAAGACAATTTTTTCTATAGTTATTAGAACTGTAGGGCCCAATCTCAGTTCAGTGATAAAACGTATGAAAATAATGGAGACGATATTTAAATAATTTAAAATATGAAATGATTAAATGAAAAGAAATGACGTCACAATGCTAGAAAAAAAGGTTATTTTTACCTATTTATGATGTGATGAATTGATAAATTTAATCACCTGATCTTAACCGGAGAAAATAGGGCTTCAAATAATGGCATTAAACTTTCGAAAAGGGGGGAAGGGGTGGATTTTGAATATTGCTAACTCTAACTCATCTAGAATCGAATATGGATGCCTTTAATCATTCCAGGTACAACCGCTTCATAAATTCGAGGAAAGACGGACAGATAACTTAGGCTATTAGGAGATATTTCTCTATATTTTTTACAAATAATGTTATCAAGAGGGATTTTTTTTTAGTAATTATATGTATTGCAGACAACATTATTCGTTTACTATAGGACACTTATCATTCATTTTTTTTTACTGTTTTTAGGTAAACATGTATTATCTCTACCCTTTAGGACACTCAACTATTATACCAAACGATTTTAACACTAGATTGCCTGAGATTTCTTGTATACCTATATTGCCCAAAAACAGTCAAAATGACTGCATTGTGAGAAAATAACTAATATGTAAAGAAATTTGTTTAAAATTAATTTTTAATATTATATAATAAAGGGCGGAAGTAACTACAATTATTCACAAACCCATTTATATGTTATAGAAAAAGTCACCAGATTCTAAGAAATTGTGTCATTATATTTCATAATTGTTTTTCTAATTGAAATTAAAAAACAGTCAAAATGACTGCCTTGGGCAATCTAGTGTTAAAGAAATAACAAGCTATTTTGGTGTTCTGTTCTTCTTACTATACTTGCCTGTTCTGCCATACCGATGCAATGGAAAACTTATGTTTCTATTGTGTAGTGTACGTGTGGAAAATATGCAACAGACAAAGGCAATCATAAAGAAGAAGATAGAACCATTACAAGGACAAGCATTTCAGAGACACTAATGCTAGCTGTGTCAAAAAGGTACAAGATAACTAATATGAGTTTTAAAAAAATATTTTCATACTAGCATATAGCCCTTCATATGGCGTGATCAGTATAATTTTTAATTTTCTAGAATTGTAAAGTACTCTATAAGGCAGGTAAGAAAATGGTTTGTTTTTGACTGAGAATTATCTGTTACACGCTCAATAATTTGTATATCTTTACTGACACTGTGTTAGTTGCCAACTTTAATTTATCTTGTCATATTACGTGATAGGATGGACAGCAGAGGTTTTAATATTGGCAGTGATTATTTAATAATAATAATAATAATAATAATAATAATTATAATTATTAATATTATTTAATAATAATAATAATAATTTTAATTTTTTAAATTTTAATTCCATTATTTTTTTTTAGTTCAAATATGTTTATTTTCCATCGGATGAAGTGGCAGCAGTGCAATGGCAAGTAGAGTTTGTGGACCAGGATACTTCGACCAATATATTTAGAGCTTCTTTTACGTCAGCATATGCAAAGATCAAGCTGTATTCTTAGGTGACAAAGCTTGACAGACACGTGTTATATCACGATATTGACAGTATCGTGTATGCTACTAACGGAATTAACGATCCATCATTAAGCTGCTTGGCTGGAAGAATTTACTGATGAACATGGTGGGGAAGTAATTACTAAGTTTGTCTCTGGTAAGTAGGTGATTTTTGAATAATTTATCCTTTTTCTAATGCTCTTCTAAATTTGACATGTATATTTTTAAGGGGCTGAAATTTATTTTTTCTTTTTTCATGGCTATTTAAATAGTTTCATTTCCTAATACTTACGGATATTATTATTATTACTAACATATAGCCCGTCATATGACAGGATCAACAAACTTTTTAATGTTTCAGAATTGTAAAGTACCCTATGAGACAGATAAAAAAATGGTTTGCTTTTGGCTGAGAATTATCTGGTACACGCTCACTAATTTGTTTATCTTTATACTTCTCTAAACATTTCCCGATACTGTGAATGCAGTTTAGAATCATGTTCAATTCATTTAGAAATATAATTCAAACTTTTCTTAGCTAGATCGAAATTATAATTAAGTTCTTCCCAATTGTTTTGCCACAGTAGTTAATGGAAGTAAAGGAATGAAACTATTCTTTCCACAACACCCTCTAGGTAAATAAAATTTGTTGTTAATACCGGTGATAAAATTTTCATTGCAACAAAAAATAATCGATGATTAAATTTAAAATTATCACAAATTTTCCTAATTTATTATTTAATCCAAATATAAAAGAAGATTATTTACGTAATATCTAAATTCAGTGATAAAATGTATGAAAATAATGCAGACTATATTTAAATAATTTAAAATAAGAAATGATTAAATGAGATGGAAGGAATGACGTCATAATACTAGAAAAAATGTTATTTTTGCCTATTTATTATGTGATAAATTGATAAATTTAATCGCCTGCTCTTAACCAGGGAAAATAGGGCTTGAAATATTGGTATTAAAAGCTTAAAAGGTAGGGAAGGGGTGGATTTCTAACGTTTTTAAGACGACAGTATTTTTTACTGTGATAGGAAGCATATTTATACCAATTTATTTAAAGTCAGATCTATAGTTTATGAGAAGATAAACTTTACTTGCTTTGAATTTTGCTAACCCTAAGTTAGGGTTTCAATCGGTTCAATCGCTTCATAAATTCGAGGACAGATGACTTACATAACTTAGACTATTATTATATACTGGATTTTTTTATATTTTTTTAGGAGGTCCGAAAAACTACGGTTATATTACCAAATCAGGAAGCAGTTTTACAGAAGTCCCAGGCTTTACTCTCAATTTAGTAACTCACGACTATTAAATTTTAATATATTACAGAAAAAGATACTGAATATGATGGAGAAGTACAAATAGTGAATCCGAGAAAAATATGCAGAGATCCAAAACGCAGAAAAGTTATCAACAAAATAGAGAAGAAAGTATATAAAATAATATACAACAAGAGAATCATCAAAGACGATTTCAGTAATCTGCCTTACGGGTATTAAACGATAAAATGTAAAACAAAAATATTATTGTATGATATTCTTAAAATTTAAAATATATATTTTTAAATAAATTTTGTGTTTTAAAATATTTGTATTTTTCTTCAATATCGATTGTTTTTACTTTTTTTAGGGGGAGAGAGGAATGTATTTTCATTTAAATATAAGTTTATGAATAATATTATGGAATAAAGTAGACAGTAAATATGAAATTTTCAAAAAAAATTAGTCCAAAAATAAGAATCAATGCAAAACCTTTGTTTTACTCTTTAAAATTTTAGACATACTTTTGGAGATATCCATTGTTTCACTGTTTTTTCGTTCCCATTTTCAAAACAGTTTAATTCTCAACAGCTTAATTTTTTTGGGGAAATAAATACTATCTTAGTTTGTTGTAAGAATTCTTTTTGGCAATTCCGGAAAATTCGATTCTAATTATTAGATAGTTTATTGTAATAGGAAAGCATTTATATTATTAAAAATATTTTATTTGTTTGCTTTTCTATAACAAAATAGCCGAACGATGACCGGTTGGTTAGGATTCTGGCCTTCGGTACCGGAGATCGTTGGTTCGAATCCCACAGTGGCATGGATGTTCGTAGCCTTTCGAAATCGGCTTTAATCTGTAGGTTCCGGTATCATTAGCCCTCGTGTTGCAAAATGTAGACCGTAGCACTCCATACCAAACCAAATCAATCTATAACAAAATAAATGGTGGCAAATGTGGAACTATTCTTTTTTTACTATAAAATATATTTTAAAGCTCTACATTTGAAATGCAGTAAAATATCATAGAGGGAACAATGGCTACAACAGTAGAATCCAGATAAATTAAAAGCTTTATGGTGTGATGAATCTGATAGTACTGAAGTGATAAGATACTTAACACTATCAAATTTATTGTGATAGTGCCGTAAGAACTTTGTTTCGGCCGCCCCTGATCATCCGATCTTGGGTTATTAAGAGTCTAATGTATTAAAATCTTAATAAAGCTGTAAGAATTTTTTTCGACAATGCTTGATAATCCGATCCTGGTTAATTAAGAGTCGAATGTATTAAAATCTCAATAAAGCTGTAAAAATTTTTTCCGACAGTCCTTGAAAATCCGATCCTGGTTAATCATTGGTCTAATGTAGTAAAATCGCAAGAATTTTTTTCGACAGTCCTGGATAATCCGATACTGGTTAATTAAGAGTCTAATGTATTAAAATCTTTATAAAGATGTAGGATTTTTTCCGACACTCCTTGATAATCGGATCCTGGTTAATTAAGAGTCTAATGTATTAAAATCTTAATAAAGCTGTAAGAATTTTTTTCGACAATGCTTGATAATCCGATCCTGGTTAATTAAGAGTCGAATGTATTAAAATCTTGACAGTGGTACAAATATATTTTTGGGCATCCTTGATAACACGATCCTGGCAAAATGAGAGATTACAGTATTAAAAGCTTGATAGCGCGGCATGAATATTTTTTGGTCGTTCTTGATATTATAGTACTGGTTAATTAAGAGTTTACTGTATTAAAAGTTTAAAAGGGCTGTAGGAATGTTTTTGATCATCCCTGATAACCCAATCGTGGTTAAATGAGATTGTACTGTTTTAAAAGCTGGATAAAGCATTAGAAATTGCTTTTTGGCTGTTCCTGATACTCCGATTCTGGTCAAATGAAAACTGGATGGTTCTGTAAGAAATTTTTCTATCCATCCCTCATAATCCTATACTGGTTATTTGAGAGTCTACTGTATTAAAATATTAATAGTACTGTATGAATTTTTTTCTACCCCTCCCTCATAATCCTATACTGGTTAATTGAGAGTCTACTGTATTAAAAGATTGATAGTACTGTATGAATTGTTTTCTGTCCATTCTTCATTATCAGATACTAGTTAATTGAGTCTACTGTATTAAAACATTTATAGTGCTGTATGAATTATTTTTCTATCCATCCCTCATAATCCTATACTGGTTGATTGAGAGTCTACTGTATTAAAAGATTGATAGTACTGTATGAATTTTTTCTAGCCTTTTCTCGTAATCCTATACTGGTTGATTGAGAGTCTACTGTATTAAAAGATTGATAGTACTGTATGAATTTTTTCTAGCCTTTTCTCGTAATCCTATACTGGTTAATTAAGAATCTACTGTATTAAAGGTTTGATATTACAATAGGGATTTTTTTACTCTCCCTGTAAATCCAAACCTGGGTAAATGGGAGTCTACAGTATGAAAAGCTTTATGCTGCTCTAGTAATATTTTTGGCTGTTCCTCATAATTCGATCTTGGTTTATTAAGAGCATACTGTATTAAAAGTTTGATAGTGCTGTAGGATTTTTTTTGTCGTCTTTGATAATTTGATTCTTGTTAAATAGTTAAATGAGAGTCTACTCTGTTAAAAGATTGATAAATCTTGACAGTGCTGCAAAAATATCTGTGCTGTTCCTGACAATACAATTCTGGCAAAATGAGAGGTTACTGTGTTAAAAGCTTGATAGTACTGTAATAATTACTTTTAGCCGTCTCTGAGAATTCGATCTTGGTTAAATTAAAACTTAATAGTTCTGTAGGGATATTATTTTGGCCATTCCGGATAGTTAGATTCTGGTTAAATGTCAGTCTACTGTATATAATGTATACTGTGCATAAATGCTTAATAGTGCTGTAGGGATTTTTTTTATTTATTTTTTATTATTTATTTATTTATTTATTTATTTTGCTATTGCCGATAATCCGATTTTTTTGTTAATCGGAGTATACTGTAATATGAAAGCATATATATTGAGATGTTTTATTCGTTTATTGCTCTTCAGTGAAATACATAATGGAAAATACAAAAATTTCCATAAGTTCAAAAATAAAATATATTTTGAAGTACTATATATAAAATGAAGTAAAAAAACAGAAAGAACAATACTACACTAACAGAATCCAGATAAATAAAAAGCTTGATAGTGAGAAGCAAAATATAGAAACTGAACAACCAAATATCAACAAATTATTTCATTTCGAAGCCATTTTGTTTTGAAGAAAAGTTTCAAATGACGTGGAAAGACATTAAAACAAAATGAAAAACGGGGATCACTTCTTTAAATTGGAAAAGAAGTTTTTCATTTCGACAATGATTTGATTTGTGTTTTTTCCACTACATTGTACTGAAACGGTAAAATGGGTTAATAGAAGAAGTAAAATCAAATAATTGTGATTATCTAGGATAAACTTACGATGTTGACACAAAGCAAAAATCATATTTTTTACAATGGGATAATGTTCTTTATAAGGGCTAGAGGTTCATGATTTTCATTTTTTTTATGTCTATTTGAATGTTTTTTTTTTCTTTTTTAAGTATTGAAGCTAGTAATTTTTAATATATTACTTATTTTAATTAAAGTTTTAACTTAAATAAAATGATTTACTTTCAATTTATTTATTTAAAGCAAATTTTTCTTTTAAAATTAGTGATTTTTAGTGTAAAAATCGTAACTCGTCCTAAAAACCGTAGCAAAAAAAAAAATTCCCATTTCTCTAAGATGAAAATGTTGTGATTAACCGAATTAAAGTAATCTATACAAGCTCCTTGAAGCGTGTCGCTTAAGAAAACGTGGAAGTATAATGTTCACTCCCCGTACATGTCGAAAAATCAAGGCTTATTTCTTCAAAAATCATATAAAGTGTGTGGTATGTCTGACTAAAATTATAACAAGAAAATTGTGGTTTACAAAACTTCAATCTAGAAGTGATAAAGCCAACTATTTATTCACAAAATTCAGTTATAGAAAAAAATACAAAAATATGAGTATTATCTGTAATAATCTGCCCCCCCCATGTCCAGTTAGAAGTACCGTGTATAGGCTTTTACCATTCAGGGTAATCTGGCCGATTGGTTAGGGTGCTGATCGTCGGTACCGGAGTTCGTGGGTTCGAATCCCACTATGGCATGGATGTTCGTAACCGTTTGGCCGTTCGGAATCGGCTTTAAGCAGTAGGTCCCGGTCTCATTAGCCCTCGTGTGCAAAACAGTAGACCGAAGGGCTCCATACCAAACCAAACGATTCAGGGTAAAATAATTTTATTTTAAAAATTTATTCTAAGGGACAAGGGACATTCAAAATAACTGAATTCGATCCATGATATAAAAGCTTTTTGTTTTGAAAAAAATCAACTTAGATATATACTTTATTTTCAAGAGACATTTTAGTGATATGGTTAGTTTACTGCAATTGAACCTGTTTTTGTTTGTCGTACACTCTCATTTTAACTGCAAATTTTTTTTTTCAGTTTGAAAATTTGTATATTGAATTATCAGTATCAAAATGTTACAGGCGTATTACTTTTATGCATTTCTTATTCAAAATTTTGAAGATTGTAGATTAATGTGTTTGTCAAAAAATCTGGTCATTCATTAAGAAATAGCGAAGTATTTTCTCCAGTTACTGAGGATTCGATACCGTGAAACAACAAAAACAGTTGCTGAAACATTGTTTAATTTGGAATAACTGTGTTACTTAAAAAGTATTTAACGTAAGTGAAAATCGATACCCAGTTTTGCTTCTATACAAATTCTAATGATAAAATAAAAATACTAAATAGATTAAACTATACAAAAATTTATGAAGTATTCATGAGACGACAAAAACAGTTGCTGAAACATTGTTTAGTTTTTAATAATTGTGCTACATGAAGAGTATTTAACGTAAGTAAAAATCGATACCCAGTTTTGCTTCTAGACAAATTCTAATGATAAAATAAAAATACTAAATAGATTAAACTATACAAAAATTTATGAAGTATTCATGAGACGACAAAAACAGTTGCTGAAACATTGTTTAGTTTTTAATAATTGTGCTACATGAAGAGTATTTAACGTAAGTAAAAATCGATACCGAGTTTTGTTTTTATATAAATTCTAAAGATAAAATAAAAATACTAAATAGATTAAACTATACAAAAATTTATGAAGTATTCATGAGACGACAAAAACAGTTGCTGAAACATTGTTTAGTTTTTAATAATTGTGCTACATGAAGAGTATTTAACGTAAGTAAAAATCGATACCGAGTTTTGTTTTTATATAAATTCTAGAGATAAAATAAATATACTAATTAGATTAAACTATACAAAAACTTATAAAGTATTTATGAAACGGCAAAATCAGTTGATGAAGCATTGCTTAATTTGGAACAATTGTGTTAAATAAATAGTATTTAACGTAAGTGAAAATCGATATCCAGTTTTGTTTCTACATAAATTCTAAAGATAAAATAAAAATACTAAATAGATTGAACTATACAAAAATTTATGAAGTATTCAAGACTTGATTTATCTGTTATACAATTATATTATTCCCATCAATTGGTTATAGTAAAATATACAGATCAATTAATATAGAAAATTAAAAAGTGTTATATCAATTTCTTTAAAATTTATAAAATTATATTTAATAGATAACACTAAATTTTTTACTGTGTATGTATAACTGGTTAAAATGGTCTGCACTAGTAACATTTTTAAGGACTAGTGTTAAAGGAATATTGTAATACCGCATTTTAATCAACAATTATCTTCGAATATATTTAATTGTCTTAAATGTTTCATTTAACACCACTGACGTACGATGGCCTAATGGTCAGAGCGTTGACTTTCGCTTTCGTAGTTCGTGGGTGCGAGTCGTACTATGGGATGGAGGTTCGAAATCGGCTTTAAGTTGTAGGTCCCAATCTCATTAGCCCTCTTGTAGCAAAACAGTAGACCGTAGCGTTCCACATAAATCCAATCCATGTAACACCATTGTAGGCGTCTTGCTTGTCTACGGTTGTATTTCTCGATGATCACACGCCTCGTTTCTTCAAAAATCATATAAAGTGTGTGGTATGTCTGACTAAATTTATAAACAACAGAATTGTGGTTCACAAAATATCAGTCCAGAAGCGATAAATCCAACTATTTGTCCACAAAATTCAGTTAAACAAGAAAATACAAAAATATGAGTCTTATCCCAAATAATACGCCCCCCCACTGTATGTACGGTTGCAAGCACTGTGTATAGGGATTTACCATTCAGGGTAAAATAATTTTCTTTTAAAAATTTATCCTTAAGGAGACAAGGGACATTCAAAATAATTAAATTCGATCCAGGATATAAAAGCTTTTTGTTTTGAAAAAAAATACCAACTTAAATACAAGTTTTATTTTCAAGGACAATTTAGTGACATGATTAGTTCACTGCACTAAAGTATGTTTTTTTTTATTTTTTTTTTGTGTCATACACTATTTTAAACTCTAAAAATAATTTTTTTTCCGTTTAAAAATTTGCGAATTTAAATATCAGTATCAAATTATGCGTGTCATTCGCATGACTTTTGTGAATTTCTTAATCAAAATTTTGAAGAATGCCGATTAATATGTTTGTCAAAAAATATGGTCATTTATTAGGATATTACCTGCTCGCCTATTGTTACTGGAGCAGGTAACGTGGGTTCGATGAAAGCCTGTCTTGGCGACAATTAATTACTCCAGCGACAAAATGCTAGACTAAATATTTATTAGTTACAAATTTGTTGAACATATGTACATTGAACATCGTTAACCACAAACATGGCTGAAAAAAACCGAGAATAACCAAATAGTGCCGAGTGACCTGCAACTCTCTCATGGTTTCAGCTCTCTTCTATGAATGTCCGTTCCACCTCGTTTCAAACAGGCATCTCCTCCACTGCTGTTGGTGAGGGCCGGGGTGGAATTCCTCCCCCGGTCAGGGGGCCTCCATGGGAAAATGTTCCCCTTCTCCTCCGCAGCTGCGCGGGCGGGGGTGATATCCTTCCCCCTCCTGGTGAACTTTCCAACCCCTGGAGTAGGGCTTGTCTACCCTCTCTCGATGTGTCCGACTTCACTCCTTAGTGCTGTAAACAAATGCAGGTGTCCATGTAACACAAACTCGAGTCTTGAGTCTACTATTACAATTTTAGTTTGAAGAGAATGAAAAAGTCGGGCTTAAACCAAAATATATTCTTAAAAAACTAATTATATCAAAATTTTCCACCTAAATTAAAAACGCGAAAAAATTTAATTTAAGATGCAGCTTCATTTTTTACAATATATATCTGTAGATGAATAATATTCATGCTGAAATTATTTGCTTTTAAAAATTTGTCTTCATTACAGAAATGCCAAGACACCATTTCGGTAAAATGATAAATTTGCTGATTGATAGTGTCCTCGACAAGAAAAACCTACCTAAAAAAACTTTTCAAATCTCTGCTTAAAATGATGGAATACCAATTAAGTTGCATTTTTGAACAAGGTATAAATCTGTATGATTGATAATGTTCAGGATAAAATAATTTATGTTGTAACATACTTCTTTTTATATTTTACTTTTACAGAAATGAAGACAATTTACTTTAATAATAACATATTAACAATGATTAATTATATCAAATAAGTCCTATCATAACAATATTTATGTGAAAACAATTGTAAACATTTATGTCAAAGAAAAATAAGATGAAATTATTTCAGATAAGAAACATTGAAACAAACAGTGAACATTTTACTATTAAATATACTTTTTTAACAAATATTTTTACAAATTACTATTGGTAAACATTGTAAGCTGTAAAATTTGACAAACAAAAAAAAGTAAAAATAAAATTTTAAACAAAATATTTCTGAAAATATTTTTCAGTACAGCATTGTAAATAAACAAACATTGAAACATTTTAACATACTTAAAAAATATAAACTTTTTAAATAAAAATATTTCTTACAAATTATTTTCTATTGGCACAACATTGTAAGTTTCAGAGTAACAAGTAATGAAAACAAACAGTGAAACTTTTATTAATACAAATATTTCTTACAAAATATTTTCTACTAGTACAACATTGTAAATTTCAGAGTGACAAACATTAAAAACATTTTAGCATGTTTAAAACATATAAACTTTTATTAACACAAATATTTCTTACAAAATATTTTCTACTAGTACAACATTGTAAATTTCAGAGTGACAAACATTGAAACATTTTAACATGTTTAAAAAATATAAACTTTCTGTAACAAAAATATTTCTTACAGAGAATTTTCTACTAGTACAACGTTGTAAATTTCAGAGTAACAAACATTGAAAACAAACAGTGGAATATTTTAACATGTTTAAAACATATAAACTTTTCATAATAAAAATATTTCTTACAAAATATTTTCTACTAGTACAACATTGTAAATTTCAGAGTAACAAACATTAAAAACAAACAGTAAAATATTTTAATATGTAAAAAATATAAACTTTTATTAACGCAAATATTTTTTACAAATTATTTTATACCGGTACAACATTGCAAGTTTCAGAGTAACAAATATTGAAAACAAACAGTGAAACTTTTTAAAATGTAATAAAATAGAAACTTTTATTAACACAAATATTTCTTACAAAATATTTTTTACTAGTACAGCATTGTAAATTTCAGAGTAACAAACATTGAAACATTTTAGCATGTTTAAAAAATATAAACTTTCTGTAACAAAAATATTTCTTGCAAAGTATTTTCTACTAGTACAACATTGTAAATTTCAGAGTAACAAACATTGAAACATTTTAGCATGTTTCAAAAATCTAAGCTTTTTATAACAAAAATATTTTTTACAAAATATTTTCTACTAGTACAAATTGTATTTCAGAGTAACAACATTGAAACATTTAATATGTTTAAAAAATATAAACTTTTTATAACAAAATATTTCTTACAAAAATTTTCTATTGTATATTGTAAGTTTCAGAGTAACAAACGAAACAACATGAAATATTGTGTTTAAAAAATATAAACTTTTTTAACAAGAAAGAATATTTCTTACAAATTATTTTATACTGGTATAACATTGTAAGTTTAAGAGTAACAAACATCGAAAACAAACAATGAAACATATTAATATATAAAAAATATAAACTTTTATTAACATAAATATTTCTTACAAATTATTTTCTACTTGTACAACATTGTACATTGAAAACGAACAGTGTAACATTTTAATATGCAAAAAATATAAACTTTTATTAACACAAATATTTCTTAAATTATTTTATACTGGTACTGCAATGTAAGTTTCAGAGTAAAAATCATTGAAAACAAACAGTGAAACATTTTAATAAGTAAAAAATATAAATTTTTATTAACACAAATATTTCTTAAATTATTTTATACTGGTACAACATTATAAGTTTCAGAGTAACAAACATTGAAAACAAACAGTGAAACATTTCAATATGTAAAAAAATAAAAACTTTTATTATCACAAATATTTCTTACAAATTATTTTCTACTGGTACAACATTGTAAATTTCAGAGTAACAAACATTGAAAATATACAGTGGAACATTTTAACATGTTTAAAACATATAAACTTTTCATAATAAAAATATTTCTTACAAAATATTTTCTACTAGTACAACATTGTGAGTTTCGGAGTAACAAACAGTGAAACCTTATAATATGTAAAATATATAAACTTTTATTAACACAAATATTTCTTACAAATTATTTTCTACTAGTACAAAATTATAAATTTCAGAGTAACAAATATTGAAAACAAGCAATGAAACATTTTAATATGTTTAAAAAATATAAAGTTTTTGTATCAAAAATATTTTTTTTAAAGTATTTTCTACTAGTAAAACATTATGAGTTTCAGAGTAACAATCATTGAAAACAAAGAGTGAAACATTTTAACATACTTAAAAAATATAAACTTTTTTTAACAAGAAAATTTCTTACAAATTATTTTCTACTAGTACAACATTGTAAGTTTCAGAATAAGAAATATTGAAAACAAACTGTTAAGCAATTAAACATGCTTAAAAAATATTAACATTTTAAAACAAAAACAATTCATACAAATTATTTCCTATTGGTACAACATTGTAAGTTTCAGAATAACAAACATTGAAATCAATCAGTGAAATATTTTAGAATGTTTAAAAAATATAAACTTTTTTAACAAGAATATTTCTTACAAATTATTTTCTATTGATGCAACATTGCAAGTGTAAAAATAAGAAACATTGAAAAAAAACAGTGAAACATTTTAAAAAGAAAAAAATATATAAATTTTTATTAACACAAATATTTCTTACAAATTATTTTTTACTTGTACAACATTGTAACTTTCAGACTTATAAACATTGAAATATTTTAACATATTTAAAAAATATAAACTTTTATTAACATAAATACTTCTTACAGATTATTTTCTACTGGTACAACATTATAAGTGTCAGAGTAACAAATATTGAAAACAAATAGTAAAACATTTTAACGCGTTTAAGAAATATAAAATTTTTTAACAAAAATATTTCTTATAAATTATTTTCTACTAGTACAACATTGTAAGTTTCAGAATAACAAACATTGAAAATAAACAATGAAACATTTAACATGCTTAAAATATTTAAACTTTTTTTTTAACACTATTTCTTATAAATTATTTTCTATTGGTACAACACTGTAAATTTCAGATTAACAAACGCATAGCATATAGCTCGTTAAATGACGGGCTATATGCTAGTGAAAAATATATTAATACACTTTGTTAAAAAATTCCAGAGATATGGAGGAAAACGTAATGTTCCTGAATATTTTAAAATGACTAATTTGATACTAAATATGAAATTAGAAAATTCGTTTCTCAGTTTTAAAATAAGGATGAACAACCAAAATAGAGGTTTTAGTAAAGTAGAATAGCTATTTAATTAAAAAAAATATTCGATAATGAAGTGTAAATCTAGCATGAATATTCCAGAACAAAAATATTTCATATTTTTATTCAAACTGTTTCATAACTAAAGCACCTTCGCCTATTGAGGAATACTTAAATACTATCCACCCATAGGTGGCAGAAAACTTTTTACCATAATCTAACTGGGAACTGAAAGAATCATTTCACAGCAATCTGGAGCTGACAAATAATCCCACTCTTAGAAAAGCATATTATGGGAGATAATAATTATCATCAAAGAGGATTGGAAGGAAAAGAGGATTTAATGAAGAGCCATTAAAGACAGCTAATAATGGCTTAAATAAAGCAGTGAATCGTATGAAAAATTTTGAGATTTGGAGAGGTACTTTTTTCTGAAGTGTAATTAGGCATTAAACACAAGGATTTACTTATCTGTCTAACGATATAATGCCGAAATGAGTTTGATGTAAAGAAATAGAACTTTTAACAGTATTAGTGTGAAAAACTAATTAGGTAAAAATGTAACAGCAAATAATTAGAATTATTAAATGTGAATATATTCTGCTTGAATGCGATGATTGATCGCCATTAAAAACTAGCATATAGCCCGTCATATGACGGGATCAGTAAAATTTATTTTCCAGGATTGTAAAGTACCCTATAATCCGCATAAAAAATGGTTTGTGGCTGAGAATTATCTGATACACGCTCAATAATTTGTTTATCTTTATACTTCTCTGAAGTTTCCTGATACTGTGAATGCAGTTTAGAATTACCTTGAATTCATTTTTTTGTAAAATTTTTTTAAGTCACTAATGTGAAATTTTAAAAAAATATTTTTTTTGCATATAGCCGTATTATGATGGATCAGTAAAATTTTTTTAATTTTCCAGATTTGTAAAATTTATATGTCAAAAAAATGGTTTGTTTTTTGGCTAATTATCTGTAAAATAAATAATGTTTTTCTTCATACTAACTAAATTCGTAATACTGTAATGCAGTTTAGAATCACTTTGAATTCATTTAGAAATGATATTCAAAGTTTTTTTTTAGCTACGTCGAATTATCGTTAATTCTTTCCAAATGCCACGGTATTAATGGAAGTAAAGAATGAAATATCATGTCCACTACACTTAGTAGATAGAATTTGGTTAATATCTGTGATAAAATTTTCATTGCAACAAAATAATTGAGGTTTAATTTAAAATTATCAGTTGTACATAACTAGTAAATAATAATCTAATAATCTATTATTTGAAATATAAAGAAATTATTTACGTAATATTAAGTTTGAAATGTATTAAAAATAATGCAGACGATATTTAAATAATTTAAAATAAGAAAGGATTAAATGAGATGGTTATAGGTTATTTTTTGCAGATTTATTGCAACAGAGGCTAATGAGAGGGACCCATTAAATGATTCCGAACATACGAACATCCATGTATTATTCGAACCCACGAACTCTGGTACCGAAGGCCAGCACCCTAACCAATCGGCCATCGTTCGGCGAGAGATGGTTATAGGAATGAGTTCTGAATGCTAAAAAATGTTGTTTTACTATTTATTTTGATTGATAAATGTAATCTGTTTTTTTAACCGAATATACTTGAAGTAATGCATTAAATGCTAAAAAAAGATATATTTCTTGTTGCTATCCTAACTCGAAATAAAAAATTTTTTTTTCATTCCAGGTACAATTCATTTTGTGACTACGGACAGATAATTTCGGTTTATTATTATAGATGAAACTATTTCCACTGTTAACCCTCTAAGGTAGAATTTTTGAATACGTGATACTTCAAATTTAATTTTGTAAAAAAATCAATGATTAATTCATTTTTTTTTGCCAATAGAGTTTTGAATAGATCTATTATTGTTTATAAAGGATATTTTCAGTAATTTCTTGATTGCAACTATAGGCACAAACGATGAAAATTTTCATGGCTTTGTAAATATATTTCGAATATGATTTGCCATAAATATTTTAAACGAATTATCGATGACTTTCGTAAAAAATATAAATAGTTATCAAGTATTTTTTATTTGTACTTTTAGAATTTATATTTCCTATTTGAATATTAGACTTGAACAATGTGTATTAAAAATTAACAAAATAATATATATTTATATATCTATCCGTAGAAAGGGACAATATGAGGGTAGTTTCATCTATCCATTCTAGTCGACAAAGGGTGGACAAAATCATATCTATTCCAACCACTTACACAGTAAATTTAGGCTATTTTTGGAAAATTTTTTCAAATTATTTCACTATTAAAATACCTTCGCCTATTGAAAAAAAACATAATTATTAACCATTCATAGGTGGCAGAAAACTTTTTACCATAATCTATCCGATTTTACAGCAATCTAGAGCTGAGAAATAATCCCACTCTTAAAGAAGCATATTATGGGAGATAATAATTATCATCAAAGAGGATTGAGAGGAAAAGAGGATTTAATGAAGACCCATTAAAGACAGGTAATAATGGATTAAATAAAGTAGTCAATCGTATGAAAATTTTGAGATTTGGAGAGGTACTTTTTTTCTGAAGTGTAATCAGGAATTAAGCAGAAGTATTCACTTATCTGTCTAACGGTATAATGCTGGAATGAGTTTGAAGTAAAGAAATGGAACTTTTAACAGTATTAGTGTGAAAAACTAATTAAGTAGAAATGTAACAGCAAATGAATAGAATTAATAATTGTGAATATATTCTGCTTGAATGCGAGGATTGACCGCCATTAAAAACTAGCATATGGCCAGTCATATGACGGGATCAGTAAAATTTATTTTCCAGGATTGTAAAGTACCCTATAAGGCAGGAAAAAAATGGTTTGTTTATGGCTGAGAATTATCTGATATAAGCTCAATAATTTGTTTATCTTTATACTTCTCTGAAGTTTCCTGATACTGTGAATGCAGTTTAGAGTCACCTTGAATTTATTTAGAAAGATAATCCAAAGTTTTCGTAGCTATGTCAAAATTATCGTTAGGTTCTTTCAAATTTTTTTTTGCCACAGTCATTAATGGAAGTAAAGGAATGAAACTATCATGTCCACTACACCCTGGAGGTAGATAGAATTTGTTGTTAATACCTTTGATAGAATTTGCATAGCAACAAAAATAATCGATGATTAAATTTAAAATGATTATATATGTACCTAATCTAGTAAATAATAATCTAATAATCTATTATTTAAGCCAAATATAAAGGAAAATTATTTACGTAATATCTAAGTTCAGTGATAAAACGCATGAAAATAATGCAGACGATATTTAAATAATTTAAAATAAGAAATGATTAAATGAGATGGGTATAGGAACGACGTCACAATGCTAGAAATTGTTATTTTCACCTATTTATTATGTGACAAATTGTTAAAGGTAATCAGCTGCTCTTAACCGGGGAAAACAGGGCTTGAAATAATGGTATTAAATACTAGAAAAGGGGAGAAGGGTAGATTTCGAACGTTGCTAACCCTAACTCATCAAGATTCTAATAGGGATGCATCTATCTATTCCAGGTACAACCACTTCATAAATTCGAAGACAGACGGACAGATAATTTAGTCTATTATTATATAGGGATATTTGTTCAAATTATTTCACTATTTAAATACCTTAGCCTAATGAAAAAATACATAATTATTAACCATTCATAGGTGGCAGAAAACCTTTTACCATAATCTATTTGCGAACTGAAAGAATCAATATATGGCAATTTCAGAGCAATCTGGAGCTGACAAATAATCCCACTCTTAGAAAAGCATATTATGGGAGATAATAATTATCATCAAAGAGGATTGAGAGGAAAAGAGGATTTAATGAAGAGCCATTAAAGACAGGTAATAATGGCTTAAATAAAGCAGTCAATCGTATGAAAAGTTTTGAGATTTGGTGAGGTACTTTTTTTCTGAAGTGTAATTAAGAATTAAGTCGACGGATTTACTTATCTGTCTAACGATATAATGCCGGAATGAGTTTGAAGTAAAGAAATGGAACTCTTAACAGTATTAGTATGAAAAGTTAATTAAGTAGAAATGTAACAGCAAATAATTAGAATTAATAAATGAGAATATATTCTGCTTGAATGCCATGATTGATCGTCATTAAAAACTAGCATATGGCCAGTCATATGACGGGATCAGTAAAATTTATTTTCCAGGATTGTAAAGTACACTATAAGGCAGGAAAAAAATGGTTTGTTTATGGCTGAGAATTATCTGATATACGCTCAATAATTTGTTTATCTTCATACTCCTCTGAAGTCTCCCGATACTGTGAATGCAGTTTAGAATCACGTTGAATTCATTTAGAAAGATAATTCAAAGTTTTCTTAGCTACGTCGAAACTATCGTTAAGTTCTTCCGAATTTTATTTTCCACAGTAATTAATGGAAGTAAAGGAATGAAACTATCATTTCCACTACACCCTGGAGGTAGATAGAATTTGTTGTTAATACCTGTGACAAAATTTTCATTGCAACAAAAATAATCGATGATTAAATTTAAAATTATCATTTATATACCTAATCTATTATTTAAGCTAAATATAAAAGAAAATTATTTACGTCATATCTAAGTTCAGTGATAAAACGTATGAAAATAATGCAGACGATATTTAAATAATTTAAAATAAGAAATGATTAAATGAAATGTTTAAAGGAATGAAGTCATAATGCTAGAACAAAATATTATTTTTACCCATTTATTATGTAACAAATTGATAAATTTAATCTCCTGGTCTTTACCGGGGAAATAGGGCTTGAATTAATAGCATTAAATGCTAGACAAGGAGAGAAAGGGTGGATTTCGAACATTGCTAGCCCTAACTCATCAAGAATTCAATATGGATGACTCTATCCATTCCAGTTACAACCGCTTCATAAATTCGAAGACAGACGGATAGATAATTTAGGCTAATATTATATAGGGGATTTTTGTTTAAACTATTTCACTATTAAGGTACCTTAGCCTACTGAAAAAATACATAATTACTAGCCATCCATAGGCGGCAGAAAACTTTTTACCATAATTTAACTTCGAACTAAAAGAATCCAATATAGCGATTTCACAGCAAATAATCCCACTCTTAGAAAAGCATATTATGGGAGATAATAATTATCATCAAAGAGGATTGGGAGGAAAAGAGGATTTAATGAAGAGCCATTAAAGACAGGTAATAATATCTTAAATAAAGCAATCAATCGTATGAAAAGTTTTGAGATTTGGAAAGGTACTTTTTTTCTGAAGTGTAATCAGGAATTAAGACGACGGATTTACTCATCTGTCTAAAGGTATAAGTTTAATGCAAAGAAATGGATCTTTTAATAGTATTTAGTATGAAAAACTAATTAAGTAGAAATGTAACAGCAAATGGATAGAATTGATAAATGTGAATATATTCTGCTTGAATGCGATGATTGATCGGCATTAAAAGTTTTGGAATGGATTCAGTTAGTTCAGAGGTTTGGTAATATCGATTTGAAATAATTCTCTTAACCCTTTAATGCCTGGCGTATCATTTTAGATACTGCTAAAAAATAACTTGTAGAGTTTTTATGTTTTCTTAGAACAAATTTTCCTTTTGAGAGTAGGTAATGGGCAATCTTATAAACAATCTGTGAAATTTTCAAATATTTTCTATTATTTCTATTTTTTCATTTAGATCTAGATTTTATGATTTTTCAATCAGCTCTCATAAATTTACTTTTTCGGCAGGTACAGACTGAGATCATGACAAATTTGCTTTTTCCATTACACTACAGCATTTTGCAGAGATTAATTTACCTGCAATATCAAATAAATCTTTTTTCAGGAAGTTTAACCCTTTTTTTTATAAATGTCACTCTATGTTTAACCCTTTAAAGGTCACCAAAATAAATTCATGGAAATTTAATATAATTTGTTTAAAAATGTTATCTATAAGCCTTGTATATGTAAAATATATAAATCTTCTTTACATTCCTTAGAAGGGTTTGCTTTAGAGGATACCAAATTAGGGTTTGAGAAGTGGTTTAGTTGAATAACCCCTACCCTTGTACAGCTTGGACATTATGCCTTTTTAAAAGTTTAACTATACTGGAAGAACAATAAATGATAATCCTTAAACAGGTATAATAAATAAACATCTTAACAACTTAAAAGTGTTGTTTGTATAGACACTTTTATTTGAGGTCATAAGTAAGATAAATTCAATCTGACTTTTCAAGTGCAGAAAATTTAAATACATATATTTCAATAGCAATAGAAGAAATAGTTAAGTATACTGTTATATATTTAAAAATATCAAAAATTAATATGTATTGTATAATATTTATATATAAACATATACATATACATACATATAATTATATATATATAATATATATATATATAAAATATATATATATATATACATACATATATATATATATATATATATATATTAATATATATATATATATATATATATATGTATATATATATATATATATATATATATATATATATTATATATATATATATATATATATATATATATATATATATATATATATATATATATATATATATATATATATATATATACATAATCGAAAACCCATCCATATCTCCAAAAAGTTTTTTTAACTGCAAAAGCTCTTGATTCTACATCATTGTCTTCCATATTTCACAGATGTACGAGATTGGAGACTTAAATAATTATAAAAAGATAAAGTAGGGTACTCCAAGAAGTAAAGTTAAAAAAAAAAGATGTTTATTGGTGGTTTTGCTACGAAACTACTGTCCGTTAAATGGTTAAAACGATAACTGATCACTAACGTGACATGCTCTAATATTCAAAATTGTTTGATCTTCAAATTTATTTCGTTCTGTACAGTCCATATTAACTTAGATTTAAGATAGGCTCCGAAATGTAATCGGCAGAAATGACTTGGGCATTAAAGGGTTAAACATTTTTAGTTTCCTAAAGTTTTAATCCTGTAACTGCTTTTTGAAACTCCCTTCCATTACACATGTTTGTCACATAATTTATTTAATGCAAATGAGCCTGGAAACGGCATAGTCATTATATATGTGTGTGTGTCCTCTGCTTCTAAATTAAGAGGACCCACTTTTTTTGGTTGTATTGTCTTAGGGAGTAATGTTGGCCGCCTATTTGGTGCTAAAAGCAAGTGTCTCAGCATTGGAAATAATAAAAATAATAATTTATCTTTAAGTTTTTAAATTACTTTGGTAATTAAAAGCCCTTAAAATAAGTATTCCATTAATGTTTCTGTTTTCTTTCTTATTTTCACTTTAGTTTGGAATCTTAACTTGTTTTTCTTTTCTCCTTTATTTATTTTATCCTTATTTCAGGTTTTGGTGCGGCATATACAGCTAAAGAATAAAAGAAAATAGATGACTTCGTCAAAGAGAAAAAGAAGAAAGGAATTAGGAAGAAAATGTTAAGTATAATATTAACGTAATGTACAAAATCGAACTGCTATAATACAGTAGAAATAAAAATATTCCCATTGAAAAAAGTGCACTGGATATTCCTTATATATATATATATATATATATATATATATATATATATATATATATATATATATATATATATATATATATATATAATATATATATATATATATACATATATATATATATATATATATATAATATATATATATATATACATATAGATATATACATATATATATATATACACACACACATATATATATACCTATAGATATATATATATATATATATACACATATATATATACCTATAGATATATACATATAGATATATACATATATATATATATATACATATAGATATATACATATAGATATATACATATATATATACATATATATATATATATATACATATATATATATATACACATATATATATATACATATAGATATATACATCTATATATATACACATATATATATATACATATATATATATATAATATATATATATATATATATATATATATATATATATATGTATATATATATATATATATATATATATATATATATATATATATATATATATATATATATATATATATATATATATATATATATATATATATATATATATATTTCTGTTTACATGAAGATCTAGTTAAATATTTTTATGAAGAAACCACAAGGTATAACACTCAATGTAGAACTGTGGCCGAATGCGTAAGGTATTGCTCTTCGGTACCGATGTTCGTTCAAACAGCTGGAGTATCCATAGCCTTTCGGAATCGGCTTTCTAGAGTATGTCCCGATATCACTAGCCCTCGTGTAGCAAAATAGTAGACACTATTGCTACCAACTAATTGATAGTCCCTCAATAAATCTTTATAAACCTCTAAGGATTTATACCTCTGATATGTCTGAACAATATCAGAAATTTAATATCGCGATATATACCTACATTAATATCGATATTATTGATGTATAGGGATACTACATAGATCTAGGAGTGAATAGATATCGCTATTTTTGAATGACTAACATTATCCAGATATTCACCAAAAAACGCCACGAGCTTCCAATATCAACAGACGATATGACCGAACAAGCAGCAAGCTGCCGATATATATCAACAAGAGCACGTGTCATTGGCTAATGCGATAAAGTTATTCAGGAATATGAACAAGCGTACATATCACTGGCTATTGAGATAAAGCAGTAAATATCAATATATTTGATAAATCCCAATACATATAACAAGTACCACGAGGCGGAAACAGGACACTAATTAACTTCCAATTTCTACCCAGGATCGAATGAATGTATTGGGATATACCGGGAATGGTACTAAGGACCGTGACGAAGACGTGATAATCTTCAGAGGCAGATATTCTTGCTTGTGTTTGTATCAAGTATACCAGTAAATGGAGAAATGGGTGCGAAATGAATGCAATAACTGGAAGAAATATCATTTTATATTGATAGATGCAGAATACTCGTGATGTCTGTTAGCTATCCACGATATCATATAAGAAAGAAAACCAATGAGTCTGATGGAGGATTTATCGGTAAAGCAAAATTTAAAATATTTTTATTCCGATATTTAATATCAGTATTTGACAATATATTAATAAACAATCCAGTTCTAACCATTGATATACAATATTGTATTCTCATGGGCATTTTTATGCCTCTAGTTCATGTACCGCCACAACGCGACTATTAGAATGATGGGTTAGTTATTAGATAATACGATTGCTTCATTTCAATAACAATGAAGAAGAAATAAAAGAGAAGAGAAGAAAGTTATGATAAGTTGTTCAGCACTTGCCCAATTCTTTCAAATTTTAAGAAAAGAATTTATGAAATTGCCAATGGTGGAGTGCCTATAAACGCGATGAGCAAATTTGTGTTCTTAATGCAGTATAATCATAATAGAGTTAAGTAAATATTTCTGTAGTGATTTTTTGAATGGTTTGTTGAATAAAAGTTTGAAATAAATTGCATTAATATAATGCAATTTAATTTTAATATTTTTAACAGTTAGGTTAATGTTTTTTTAAGACCTGTAAAAGTTTTTTGATAAAATTAATAAATTTTATTTTTTTTCTTTTTAAACTGATCGGTAATTATTTAATTATTGAAGTGTTTCATGCTTTAAATTAAATATTAACCAAATTGTGTTAAATTTTAGTTTTTAATTATGGCCATAGCCTTTTCTGATTCTATATTTGGTTTTGTTATTTTGCCTTATATACACTGCATCTATTTAAATTTAAGGAAAACAGCACCATTAAGCTATTAACACTAAACAAACCTGGAAGCTCTAAGAATCGAATTGGACATACAATCAGATAGTTTGATAAAATTGAGGAAGACTTAAAAACATTAAAGGTTACTAACTAGAAACTTGTATCTGATAAACTAAATATACAAGTATATATGCACAGAGAAAATAAATAAAATTTTACGATATATAAAATGTTTTTGAAAAATTTATTTATTTAAATCACCTACATTAAAGATTTTACAAAGCATAAATATTAAAAAGTATGCACAAAATCTTTTCATTTTACCATTGAGTTTAAATTAAAAGATTAAAAAAACTTGTTTAACAAGTTCTTTTGTTCCTTAATAAACAGTAATTAAATAACCTTGTCGTTTAGACACCGACATAAAAGTTTTTAAAAGTATCTCAAATCGCAATATAACCTTTGGTCGTGAAATGAGAAAATATATTTTAGAATGTAAGATTTTCATTAAATAAAATGTTTTTTTTTTTTCTAAAAATATCTTATTAAACAAAAAAAATCGATGAAAAAAAATCAATTTCTAACATTTTTCCAAATATCAGAAAATTAGTAATGACAGAGCTTAAGGATAAAAGATAAGATAAAAAAAAATCAGCATTAAATATTTAAAAACACTGGATTTAAAGCGGAAAGGAAATATAACTAAAAAAATATTTTTTTTTAATATGATAAATTGTAATGGAATAATTTAATGAAAATATTAAAAATGGTAAAGAGAAAAATAAAGATTTCCCTAAAAAAAAGAATAAAATCTTTCTATCATTAAAATTATAAATTCGAGACTGACGGATACATAACTTAGGCTATTATTATATAGGGGATGACTGTCTCATTAGAAAAGTTCTTTGACCAGAATTGGATGAAAATTTGAGAAAAATATGTCTTAGAAATTGCAAGAACTTTTCATTTTTAAATAAATAGCTGTTCGTTTTTAAAGCTTCTAAACTTTAATGTTAAATATATATATTGACCAACGAGAATAGAAAATTCGCTCGAAAAGGGAATTTCTTTTCGAATCTTTCGGTTCGCAGGAACGCTATCTCCAGAATCTAAAATGTGTGACTTAGAGCTTAAGGCCCTGGAAAGCGGCCGAAACACAAACATGGAAGGAGAAATTATGGAATATTTTGGAAAACACAGGATTTATTCCGAAGTTTTGTTGTATTCAAACAATAAATAATATAGATTTTTTAATATAGGAATTAACGATTATTAAATGGAAATAAAACTGGGAAACTGAGACTGGGGGTAGAGAAAAAATTGAAAAGCATAAACCGATTCTCTCTAAATAATTGTAAGAATCAATATCCCTTCCTTAAAATTATTTTTTAAGCGTTTGATTACTTTACACATAATATATTGTGGTAGCGCTAAGCATTGTGAAACCCAAACTTCTGTTTTTGTTATTTAGGAATCTTTACATAAAGGTTAGTAGAAACATCTGGAGTAGACATATGACTTTCTATTAAATTTTTCATGTAGGATCTTAGGTAACGTTCACACACAGACCAATAAAAACATCTGATGTGGACATCACATGAATAGCTTTCTATTAAAGTATTCATGGGAGATTCTAAAGAAATTTTCACACAAAGACTAGTAGACTCATCATCACTTCCTATTAAAGTATTCCTGTCGAATGATAAAGAAATATTCATACATAGACCAGTAGAAATATCTGACGTGGATAAAATATGACTTCCTATTGAAGTATTCCTGGATATCCTTAAGAAATGTTCACACACAGTCTATTAGAAACATCTGATGTGGACACATGACTTCCTATTAAAGTATTCCTGGATTAAAGGAATTATGTACACACTAGAATTCACTAACAATATATCTGAGTAATCTTGAAGACGAAGTATCGATTATGTTTAGTGATTGAAAAGGAACTAAGAACAACGATGTCTACAATGATACCGCGGTTTGAGAACATGTGTACTGAAAACAACCTTGTCCACCCCATGATTAAAATATAATTATGATTTTCTAATCATGACATGCATTCTAATTTTTGTATTTTTGTTAGATTTCTTTCTCTTCCATTTAATGTTAATATTACTTATACGTATTTGATGCATATTTATACATAATATTGTATATTATTTTGTAGCCCATTAAATAAGTTACATTATTATATGAGTATTTATGAAATTTTAAATTGTCACAAAAATTAAGGGGGCGCAAAAATATTTTTTAATAAAAAAGGGAAACGTAGGTGCAAAAAGTTTGAAAACCGCTGGATTAATCCATCAGTATAATGTTTTAATTTCTTTATTTTAAGATCATTCGTAGTCTAAATTAAAAGTAATGTGACCCACAAGCAAAAATTTTTGTGATAAAAAATTGAGAAATGACCAACTTGAAAGAAAATTTCTTCGATTACAGGTCTATAGCAAGGAGTGGTCAAGCTCCTTGATAATCCGAGCCATTTTTCAAAATTTGAAATTTTTCACGGGCCGCAATTAAATACCTATTTTAAAGGTATGCAAAAAAGGTATTAATAATTTTTTTACAGAAATTATATTTATTGAAAACGTATAAAAAAGTACAAAATATATGTATTGAATTTAAATATTAAAAATTACACACATTTATTTTGCTTCTCTTGATAATTCTTTAAAATTTGATGAATAATTGGTGACAGCCCTTTTAAATAATTCTTTGAGATGCTGTTTAGTTAATACTGATCGATGTTTGGATTTCACGAATTTTAAAGTGCAATAAAACGATACACATAAGTACGTTGCTTCGAATGTTGAAATAATTCGATAAGGAGCCTTTTTTAATTCGGGATACTTCGATTCTGGATACAAATTTCCAATATTCAGTAATCAGTGTCCACTTATACTTTAAAATTAGAGCTTGATCTTTTTGTACCTCTATTAATTCTATTTCTACAGATGCTCTTAGAGTCCTAATTATATTGGAAATAGAAAACTCACCTTAAATTATGTTAATTTCAAATGGATTCAGAAAAAAATCAGGAGACAAAAATGATTCGGGTTTATTTATCTAGAACCGCAAATAATCCTTCAAAGAGCCGCAGGTTGTTCTCCCTTGGTCTATATTGTTGTCATATACCTTAGATAAAAAATGTAAAAAAAATTGTATATGTTAAACATAAATTCTACACACTATACCAAAAGGGAAAATTGGAATAAAGAGGCTAATACTATACCTGTACTGATATTATACCTGTACTAATACTATCTCCATTTATACTTTATCTCCAAAAAAAAAAAAAGTAAAGTAGAACTCGATTTTCTTTCATCTCTATTAATTCTAATTCTCCAGATGCTTTTAGAGTCCTAATTATATTGGAAATAGAAAACTCATCTTAAATTATGTTAATTTCGAATGGATTCAGAAAAAAAATCAGAGACAAAAATGAAAAGGGAACTTTTATTTATCGAGAACCACAAATAATCCTTCAAAGAGCCGTAAGTGGCTTGCGAGCCGCAGGTTGTCCCTCCTTGGTCTGTAGTGTTGTCATATACCTTAGATAAAAAATGTAAAAAAAATCGTATATGTTAAACATAAATTCTATACACTATACCAAAAGGGAATATTGGAATAAAGAGGCTAATATATATATAACTGTACAATACTATACTCCACTTATACTTTATCTCCAAAAAAAGTAAAGTAGAACTCGATTTTCTTTCATCTCTATTAATTCTAATTCTCCAGATGCTTTTAGAGTCCTAATTATATTGGAAATAGAAAACTTACCTTAAATTATGTTAATTTTAAATGGATTCAGAAAAAAAAATCAGGAGACAAAAATGATAAGGGAACTCTTACCTTAGATAAAAAATGTAAAAAATCATCAATGTTAAACATAAATTCTACACACTATACCAAAAGGGAAAATTGGAATAAAGAGGCTAATACTATACCTGTAGTGATACTATACCTGTACTAATACTATCTCCATTTATACTTTATCTCCAAAAAAAAAAAGTAAAGTAGAACTCGATTTTCTTTCATCTCTATTAATTCTAATTCTCCAGATGCTTTTAGAGTCCTAATTATATTGGAAATAGAAAACTCACCTTAAATTATGTTAATTTTAAATGGATTCAGAAAAAATCAAGAGACAAAAATGAAAAGGGAACTCGGGTATATTTATCGAGAACCACAAATAATCCTTCAAAGAGCCGTAAGTGGCTTGCGAGCCGCAGGTTGTCCCTCCTTGGTCTGTAGTGTTGTCATATACCTTAGATAAAAAATGTAAAAAAAATCGTATATGTTAAACATAAATTCTATACACTATACCAAAAGGGAAAATTGGAATAAACAGGCTAATACTATACCTGTACTAATATTAAACTCCACTTATATTTTATCTAAAAAAAAAAGTAAAGTAGAGTTTGATCTTCTTTCATCTCTATTAATTCTAATTTTCCATATGCTTTTAGAGTCCTAATTATATTGGAAATGAACAACTCACATTGAATTATGTTAATTTCAAATGGATTCAGAAAAAAATCAGGAGATAAAAATGATAAGGGAATTCGGGTTTATTTATCGAAATAAATAAGTTATAATATTAGATGAAAAACCACAAATAATCCTTCAAAGAGCCTCAAGTGACTCGCGAGCCGCAGGTTGTCCCTCCTTCTTCCATAGTGTTGTCATACACCTTAGATAAAAAATGTAAAAAAAAAAGGCAGTGTTAAACATAGATTTTACACACTATACCAAAAGGGATAATTGGAATAAAGAGGCTAATACTATACCTATACTGATACTATACCTGTACTAGTACTTTACTCCACTTATACTTTATCTCAAAAAAAAAAGTAAAGTAGAGCTTGATCTTTTTTCATCTCTATTAATTCTAATTTTCCAGATGCTTTTGGAATCTTAATTATGTTGGAAATGGAAAACTCACCTTCAATAAAGCTAATTTCAAATGGATTCAGAAAAAAATCAAGAGACAAAAATGATAAGGGAATTCGGGTTTATTTATCGAGAACCACAAATAATCCTTCAAAGAGCCGAAGTGGCTCGCGAGCCGCAGGTTGTCCCCCCTTGATCTATAGTGTTGTCATATACCTTAGATAAAAAATGTAAAAAAAATCGTATATGTTAAACATAAATTCTATACACTATACCAAAAGGGAATATTGGAATAAAGAGGCTAATACTATACCTGTACTGATATTATACCTGTACTAATACTATACTCCACTTATACTTTATCTCCAAAAAAAGTAAAGTAGAGCTTGATCTTCTTTCATCTCTATTAATTCTAATTCTCCAGATGCTTTTAGAGTCCTAATTATATTGGAAATGGAAAACTTACCTTAAATTATGTTAATTTTAAATGGATTCAGAAAAAAAATCAGGAGACAAAAATGATAAGGGAACTCTTACCTTAGATAAAAAATGTAAAAAAATCATCAAAGTTAAACATAAATTCTACACACTATACCAAAAGGGAAAATTGGAATAAAGAGGCTAATACTATACCTGTTCATGTCAAACTCGGGTTATGTCCTTCATTTATGATATACGATAAACACAAAGCATTTACATGGCAGCTGCTATTTAACGCGCTCGTGTGGAACGTTTTATCTCATCCCACCCCAAACACATTTCGAATGACAAGTTCGGCGTGTAATAGAGTTTATATTCGCATTTAGAATCTGCGTTCAAATACAGTCGAGTGCATATGCAGGAAAGGGCTAATTCCGAATCGGGACACATTTCCGGAGAATGATATAATTCGAATTCCGTGCTGATGGAGGAAAGATTAGAACTGGAGATAAATTTGTGTTAGGAAAGTCGAGTTTAGGTATCACCCCCAACAAAACTTAAAATTTCTCAAGAATATTTAATTTTTGTTAAACAAAAAGATTTCTTTTTTAAAATTATATTAATTTGAAAAAACAAGCATCGAATTAAAGTACTGATGTTCTTCTAACGTTTAAAAAGAGGTTGAAAGAAGCTGCAAACTGCCGCGTGTTCGCCGTAGGTCGATAGGTAGATCATCAGTTTATAGATTAGTCCGTCCCAGGTTCGACTCCAGGTCATTGCGTTTCAACTGGAGACTAGAATTTAAATTAATGTTTTTTAATATTTGTAGTAAATCTGAGGATTCTTGAACTTTCTTGACTGTTTGAGGTAGATGTTTTTAGAATGTTCTGATTGTATATAAAAGTTGTGTCCCACTAGGTGAAGTCAGATTTCGGATACCTAGGAAAAATGTCTGAGGTACTGGCTGACTCAGGACGTTTAAACTATGTTCATCGAAATAAAGATAAATAATTGAATTGATAGAATTGTTTAGAGTAAATATTATTTTACTTGTATAATTATTTGCCCGGTAGTAGTTTTGTGCTATGTCCTGATTTAAATCTAGATGTTGAAAAATAAATCGACTATTTGGATGTGATAACAACTAAAACAGCTCGCCAATCTGCCCAAGGTTTATGAAGAAACATTGATTGCTTCACTGTGCAAAATCCCATATATTATTTTCAATCTAAATAACTACACACCACTGTTCCCGAATGAGAACATGACAAAAATCATCAGTATATATGTTACAGAAATTTCTTTTACTTTTTATAGATTTTATAACAGTATCTAAAGTTTATGAAATTAATATGACTTCTTGAACTTCAATCATAATGCGGCGTTTAAAAGGTCAAAAATAAATAAGATTTTTACAAAACTCATAATGACTATAAATGGCATAGTCGATTGAAATATTTTCTGTACAGGTATAAAAAAATAAAAGATCTAGGCTAAGAAAGCTGTCCCCTATGAGACGTGCAGTACACACACACATATATACACACTTATATGTAATTGGATTATATATATATATATATGTACTCCAATAATTATAAAACTGCTGGACAAGGAGAAAGCTAATCAGCTAACAGTAATAACGATGCAGTCGGGCCAGTGAAAGATACCAGCACAAGTCTAATTAAAACTTTATATTAGAGCTGCTATAACGGAGATCTTTACTAGTCAACGACAGAGAAGAGAAATATACAAAAATCACTCTGATCGAACAGAGGTGCACCCAAGAACGAAGAAAGAAAGAATTTTCCCAAAGGACAAGGAACTTACTTCCGCGAATTAATGTGGAGCCATTTGCCGGAAACAGCTGGAAAACGTGCTGAATAGATAGAAAATTTACATCTATAGGACAGAAAGCTCTGAGAAATGTATCGACAGAATTTTAAGTCGACGACACGCCTTTGATTAAGACATTTAGAGGTTGGGAAAAAGATTTTAAGGAATTAGAATGGGAGAAAGGAGGTTTATCAGGAAATATTAAAATTAAATAATTTTGATATATATGATATATATGATATATATATATATATATATATATATATATATATATATATATATATATATATATATATATATATATATATATATATATATATATATATATATATATATATTTACGAGGTGATTCAAAACTATAGGAATAAACTTGTGGGAAAGGTAGATCATAAGGTACACCTAGATCACTCAATCATATAAAAATGCAAGATTGGAAATACAATCTTAAAGAGATAGGGACTCTTACGTATTATTTGTGGGTTGTTTTCAAAGATTTTGGCGTTTTAACTTTATATCTACACATAATTGGGCATGTCGGGGAGTTTCTAACGTAACAAATCATCCAAATGCAAATCCGCTCACAATAATTGCCTGAGAGGATACAGTCTTCGTAAATATTTATGACAATCCTTTATATATTCTCTTGAGAACGTAGGATGTTCTAGACATTCCTATAGTTAGGGAAACATGTTATCAAGGTACCGAATATAGCGATAGTATTAAGATACAAAAACTTAGCCAACAACCCAAAAGCACAATTCGTAACTATTTGCCCTATTTTGTGTTTTCGTTAATATATGATTGTCTTGCATTAATAAATGATTTGAGTATTCAAGGTGCACCCTATCCGTTCTAAAAATTTTGTTATCAAGTTTTGAATCACACTGTATACAAAAACACATACATACATACATACATATATATATATATATATATATATATATATATATATATATATATATATATATATATATATACATACATATATATATATGTATGTATGTATGTATGCATGTATGTATGTATGTATATGTCAAGCCTAAGAGAAGTCAAAGGGCCAATGATGTCTTGAGAATCTCTTTATTCATGACTGTTTCAAAGTTTCACATCAAAATATCAAACATGGCGACAAGTGGCCTGCGTACACACTCTAACAAAGACACTACATTTGGCCGAGGTTCATACAGCAACCCTTTCTGAGAACGCTTTTTCTCAATTATTCCGCATCAAGCGCTTTTGTATGGAGTTATTAGTGATTCATGCACATGAATTAATTAGCGAGCTTCGTTTTCTGCCTTTAAATCCCTAAATTATTAATTTTATGTTTTCAAACATGACACCCGATTTTCCCGATTTTCTCTATTCATTTCTATGTTAAAATTATCGCTTTATGTGATCGTTACATCGGTTAAAGGGATCAGTTTTCGAACCTCATTTTAACTGGTAAAGGAATATTCACAATATATTTAAAAGGAACCAATTCTTTTCCATAAATTAACCCAAAAGTATTCAATACAACTTTTTATTCTCCCTTTTTCCCATAATCCTCGATCAATTTAGGCTGTCTAAAATCTTTCACGGGCTTACCTGAATCACCCAACACAATTTCATCATCATTCGCCCAGCCGTTTTGGAATAGAAAATAGCCATACATACACACACATACAAAGGACATTAAATACATATATTTTTCTATCTTTATCTGATAAGAACAATTGAAGACGAACTGGGGAGGGGGGAGTCACAACCCTGGTGGGGTCATGAACAAAATTTTGGGGGCTGCCACATTCAAAGAAAGAATAAAGACATTCAAATATAATATTGGAAGATTTTTAACATCCATAAGAAATGTTCAGTTAAAAAATTCCATATTTAAATCTGATATTATTGTTTTCTTCATGTCGATTTTAAAAAGGAAGCATTTAAAAACGGTCTAAAAAGGATTTTTATAAAGAATTAAGCATACCAAGTTTAAAAAAAAAAGAAGAAAAGTTTGACTCAATTTGCATCATTCTACTTATGTGAGGCCAGATTTCGAAATTTAGTAGAGAGCTATTAAACAAAATATCGAGCTCGGCTAGACTCAGAATGACTTCCATCTTGTAATTTTCAACACATATCTGGGTAAACGACGGCTGAATGGGAATAGTGCTCCCTTATGATACAGGATCTCAAATGTTCAAATCCCACTTCTGGTATGGATGCCCGAAAGTCTTCAGAATTGGATGTAAACAGTAGATCCTGGTCTATTTCTCTCTTTCACTTTAAACTTTGTCCAAACTAGTCTCTCGTTACAAATATTTTGAAGTACGAACTTACTTTCGATAAAAGTAGTAAAACTCATATTAAACGTCCCTTAGCTGCTGCTTCAATTTAATCAAGAGCCGAACGATGGCCGATTGGTTAGGGTGCTGGCCTTCGGATCCGGAGTTCGTGGGTTCGAGTCCCACTGTGGCATGGATGTTCGTAGCCTTTCGGAATCGGCTTTAATCAGTAGGTCCCGGTCTCATTAGCCCTCGTGTTGCAAAAAGTAGACCTCCAAACCAACCAACCAATTTAGTCAAGACAACCTGTGAGCTAACCATAGATTTAAAGCAAAGAAATAAAGGTCGGTCTAATCAAAGTCATTTAACTGCTAACAGCGATTAATCTCTGTTTAAAGTAGAATTGCGCCAAACCATTGGTTGGCACCATGGGTTAATCCCGGTTAGCAGTTAAACAAATTTGATAAGACCAGCTCTAAGGGCCGGTCTAGCCAAAGTCATTTAACGTCTAACCGCGATTAATCTCTGATTAAACGTAGAATTGCGTAACACCATTGGTTGGCTTCATGGGTTAATCGTGGTTAGCTGTTGTAAACGACTTTGGTAAGACCAGTTCTAAGGGCCGGCCTAACCAAAGTAGTTTAAAGGCTAACCTCGACTAGTCTCTGTTTAAACGTAGAATTGCGCCCCACCATTGGTTGGCACAATTGGTTAATCGTGTTTAGCTGTTAAACGACTTTGGTGAGACCAGATCTTAACTAACAATGATTAGCCGAAACCAAAGTATTCTCAATGATGAATTTGCATTACCCACAATTTATTGCAATCTTCATTTTGTCTAGGAATTTAACTTTGGACCCAGATAGCAAATTTAGGTTGCAGCACTCTTGATTTGCAAGCCTGCAAACTTGCAGCAAGTTCATCTTGACAAGTCTGCAAGTTTGAAAGAAGACTACACCAAATCTAAGAATTTTTACTTGCTTCAAGGTTGTCCTGACAATATTGTCACAGTTTTGCAGCAAAATAGCGTTGCAAAGGATTAATCGCTTTATGTTCCGTCTAACTTGTAGGAGTTTTGCAGCAAGTTTGTGACGTCAAAAAAGTTATGTCAAGATATTCAGAAAAAATCAAACTTACAAGTAACCATGCTAACTGGGGAATCTGAACTAACGGAGTTTTAAAACTACTTAATAGTATCGAATAAATTGTTAAAAGTGAATATGACTTTCATTCCACATATTGAAGATGCATTTTTATACAATTTCCAAATTTGAATAAAAGTCTGACATTTATGCAGATTTACCCTTTTGAGGGAAACGTACGAGTATTTTACAAATAACTCATTTATATACACATATCGCAGTTTGTTAAATGTAATCGAAATATTGAAGAAATAAAATGCAAGAATTTTTTTTTAAACTATAATATCGATATTCCTATTTTGAAATACAGCGTATTTGAGCTGATGTTTTAATTTTGACACGCGCTTAAACGGGCATGTAATGTGATTGGCTGTGATATTTGACATCACACGCTTGTGTGTGAATAGCTAATTAGCTATTCAAACAGGTAACGTGATAGACCTTTTTGCTTTGTTAAGTCGTTGACGGGAGTTTTAAATTGAAGTAATTTCAGGCTGGAACTGATAAGGTAAGCATACGCTACTTCTTATAAATATTCTTATGTGTCACGTTAGTTTATGCAGATTTCTATCTTTTAGGGTTTAGTAATTTTAACAGTGTTACCGCCACGAATCAGTGTTATATTCGTGGCAGGTAACTCCGCACGTAGGTGGTAAGAATGAAAGGTCACATAATTCAATCATATTCATATAAAATGAAAAAACTGTGCTAGAACAAATACATTATTTAATGATTTTTTATTTGTACAGTAAGAAAGCAAGTAAAATAGACTAATATACTACATTTATAAAAAAAATTCCTACATTTTTTAATGAATTAACTTTTTCATGCCTTATTGTTGGAATATGGCTATAAGTAACAATATACAGCTGTTCTTTTCATATACGATGTTCCATTTTTATTGAGAAGTTGTATTTTATACACTCTTTATGTATTTCGAACAACACTAACAATTTGTTTTTTGTATAATGTTTTTTGTATTTTAAAATTATATAGGGTCATACCAAAACAAATCTACAAGCAAATTCTGGCGTTGTGTGAAATTATATAAACAGCAAATAAGTTTTAATATATGTTATAGTTTTACGAAAAACCTTAAGCGGACAAAAGGCTTTTAAAGTAACGTAATTCGACCAAATAATTTTTATAATCTTGAAAAGGTAATCTAGGCATAAGTTTGTCAATAAAACGAAATTTGCAGTTAACTGACTATTTTATTTCAATAACAACTTTTTTTAAGATCAACTTCAATTTTTTTTATATTTCCTAGTATGATTTATTTTCTTAGATATTTCTTAATGTTTAATGCGCATTACTTTTATATTTAACTGAATATTTCGTGCTGTGCCTATTAAAGTGTTTGAATTATAAACTAGATGTTTTTAATGCAAAGGATTTTGTCAACTTACCGAGTTTAATAACGGGAAACAGATAAAAAACAAAGCTGCTAAAATATCATACTTTCAAGTAATTGGTTATTTAAGTTGTTTTTAACGCAAGTTGGTATTGACATCCGGGTCTTTAATATAATAAACTAAACACACAGTAAACAAATGAAATTAGTTAATATGCAGTGCAGTAGGAATATTTAGTGAATTTTAAGGGGCGTTTCAAATTTTAAGCAATTTTTTTGTATCTTTATCAAAATCTAGATATTCCTATCTTGTAATTTTATTCAACATTTAATTTCATTAGTTAAAACAAATGTTCAATATTTTAAAAATGATAATCAAATAGCAAAAAAAAAATAGCTAATGCCAGCGCGATAATCAAATAGCTAAATTTTATTACCTTGTTCAGGCGTGGCTTATAGCGTGGTTTATTAAAATTACGTGGCCCTTGGCGAAACTCACAAAATTTCTAATTGAATCAATATACTTATTAAATATATTTTTGATTGATTTGCTTATTACAACTATTATGCATACCTGCAAATTAATTGCAAATGAATTGTAAATTAATTTCTAGTTTATGAAAAATAAAAATTTTAATGAATTGAGTTTTACATGAAATGTGTGTACACATACTGTGCAGCACAACGACATAAGATGCATTTCCAATGTGGCCTGCGGAGATTTCTGAGCTCCCCAGGCCTGATCTTGATGAATATATGTGTTCTATTCATTTTGAATTTGCGTATAAGTCTTTTATTTATTTTTATTCAGTTTTAACAGAATGTAATTTCAAATATTTTCCTTTATTGTTAAAATTTTATTTTCATTCTTCACCAGTCAAGTTGCCGAACGATGGCCGATTGGTTAGGGCAGTGGTCGGCAAACATGCCAACCACATGCGGCTATGGAGCCGCACTTTGCCGACTACTGGGATAGGGTGCTGACTCTCGGTACCGGAGTTCGTGGGTTCGTATCCCACAAGTAGCATGGATGTTCGTAGCCGTTTGGAATCTACTTTAAGCTGTAGGTCCCGGTCTCATTAGCCCTCGTGTTGCAAAAAGTAGACCGTTGCACTTGGAAACAAACCATCAACAGTCAAGTTAATTTTTTGGTTTAATTTATTTCAGATTCTTTTTCTTTTATTTTTGCCCACGCAATATTGATATATTTTAGCCACTTATGAATTGATGGTCATGTGATATTAAATAGTTATGCAATAACATATTTAACATGTAAGCGTTAGTTAACAGGATGGAGTACCACGTTCACTTTTCTAAATAAAAAAAAAGTTATCTTTAATATTTGATACTAGCATATAGCCCGTCATATGATGAGATTAGTACAATTTTCAATTTTGCAGAATTGTAAAGTACCCTATGAGGCAGGTAAAAAAATGGTTTGTTTTTTGGCTCAGAATTAGTTTGAATTCAGTTTAGAACCACGTTGAATTCATTTAGTCAAACCGTGTGGTTATGTATGAAACACACAAACGAAGAAATTTCTTAATTTTCGAAGATATATAACTTAAACGCTAGATATTTATTAGTCGGTGAAATAGGCTCTTAGACTTTTATGAAAATAATTTGTTAATACCGGGGACAAAAGTTTCATTGCAATAAAATATAATCGATGATGAAATTTAAAATTATCACATATATACCTAATCTATTATTTAAACCAAATATAAAAGAAAATTATGTACGTCATATCTAAGTTCAGTAATAAAACGTATGAAAATAATGCAGAAGATATTTAAACAACTTAAAATAAGAAAAGATTAAACGAAATAGTTAAAGGGATGAGGTCATAATGTTAAAAAATATTTTTATGTGATAAACTGATTAAATACTCTTAGCCGGGGAAAAAAGGGGCTTGAAATAATGGCATTGAAAGTCCGAAAAGGGGAAAGGGGTGGATTTTGAAAGTTTTACTTTTTTTATTTTGCTAACCTTAACTAATCAAGAATCCAATCTGGATGGTTCTATCTATTCCATGTCCAACCGCTTCATAAATTAGAGGACAGACCGACAGATAACTTAGGCTATTATTATATAGGGGATTGTAGGGGTATAAGGTAACTTAAAAATAGTAGAATAAGACCAAAAAATAGTGGGTTTCGTGTTTACGCCTACCTTAAACTGTTAAACTTGTGCTATAAAGTGAAATCTCTTGAAATCTTAAGTCCATTTTATTTCATTAAAATTTATACTTCCTTGAAGGGTACAACACATGATTTCCTTCTCATTTTGATATATTTGTTAACTTATTTGTAGGTTAGACTTTCCTAGTGCATTTTTATCTAATTCTTACCCGATAATTTCGATACTGTTTACCAATTTTTTATAGATAAATTTGGAACCCCACTTTGAAACAGATGCATTATAGACGCCGGGACCGACCACTAGGTTTTATCAACAGAAAAACGCGTGTTTTGAAAAATCAAATCGCCTAGTAAAAAAACCGAAATAACTAGACTCGCCATAACTAAATTTCTAAATCCCAGAAAATGATAAGAACAAAAAATACAACCTGACCTAGGCGACACCAAGGATATCCTGAAATTTCTCGAATAGTGTCGGGTGCTAACGTCAGAAATAACCACCAAAAAACGCTAAATTTGAGGGGAAAAAACACTGCCTCCAAAATGTATCTGTACCCCCACTTTATTATTTTTAAAGTTTTATAATGAAATACTGTGTGTATATAATACTGAGAAGAATCTATAGAATGTGCTAAAATATTTTAAATATTTTATAAAAACTATTTCAAATTAATAAAATTTGATGTCTACTTATGTTTCTATGTTAATATTGTAGTGACTGATCAAAGAGGCTGAAAATGTATGTTTTTTGGGAACGAAGGATCTCTTTTATTCTAGAACATGTTTTGGGGAAATTCAAGGTAAGAAAAACAATTTTTATATTCTTTGTGAGAATTTAAAATTCCAAATATTTCACTAAGACTCCCTTGTTTGAAACTGAAGAGGCTCTTGTTCCCTCTTGTACCGCCCAAACCCTGATGTTCTTTTTCATTCATCGCTATCTATTTTACATATACTTACCCCTTGTAGCCAATTAAAGCCTGTCTATGCCTTATTTTTTGGCATACGGCGTCTCAACTTAAGAGATTTACTGGATGAACCCCCGCATCTCTTTCTTTTCTCCGCTTTACAGGCTTATTTTGGTCAATTTAACTTATTTTTTGTGAATTGTTTTAGTACTTTTTCCATTTTTAATTAGAATTTATTGGGCTTTATGCTTTTAGCTTTTACCTTCTAATGTTTCATCCTTTTATCTTTTAAGTACCTTTCCTGTGTACTTAAGTATATATACAGTAGACATTTCTATAATTTTTTTAAGTTGATACGGTTTTACCTTTGCTGATTTTAGCCTGTTCTGTTTTCGGATTAGGGCACTTTTATGTGTTATGTCTTGTTGTATTTACGAAAAAACACCTTATGTTTTGCGCTTGTCCTAAATAGGACCTTGCGCCGAAAAACTTGAACTAACCAACCAACCCTCTTGTACCATTTTGTTGTACGTATGTTGGTGTGTGTGTGTGTGTGTGGGGAGATTGATATAGTCCTTTAAAACTGATTTGTGTGTATTGCGTTATAAGCTTCCAAATGGACTTTGGTTCGATTCTAAAGAAGAATTTAGATTTGTACCATACTCATGTAATACTAACAGCCTGTGTTTGATTCTCGTAATCAGGGAATGCTGAAAAAAAATGAAAGTGCCCTTATTAGATAAAAAAAATATTAACTCGTGCAGAGTTCAGGAGTCAGATTCGAATATTACTGCTGGCATGGATACTAGGCCTTTGGATTTGACAAAGCAATAGGTACCAGCCTCATGTTGCGACGAGTTGGTTTTATTTGGTTTGGAGCTCTACGGTCTATTGTTTTGCACACGAGGGCTAATAAGACTGGGACTTACAGCTTAAAGCCGATTCCGAACGGCTACAAACATCTATGCCGGTAACGGGATTCGAACCCGCGAACTCCGGTTCCGAAGAGCAGCGCTCTACCATTCCATGTTGAGATGAAAAAAAACCATAGCTCTCGAAATTAAACCAAATATCCACATTTAGTCAGCTTATTCCCAGGCAGGGCCTGATTAAAGCATGGACCGACTGGGCCTAAGCTCTGGGCCCCCTAAAATTTGGTACTTAATTATAAAATTTTAAATGATTTAATTAACGAAATTTAAAAATGTTTTTTGTTAATTCTTCAAGTAATATTTCATGAAACCTTATTCAGAAATTAAATAAAAACAGCTAAAGTGTTTACAATTTTATCTATTTTATTTTTTTTCTCTTATTAATTTTGTCTTAAAATCTACGAATAGCTATTATTTGTTAATATTACCTATGTTATTTTATTTTACTTTTTATATAATAATTTAATTACAAGTGTTACAGTTTATATCCATGAAACTATACAGATTTTTGGCATTCGACTGTACTACAAAGGTCTAACATAAAAAAATATAAACTTTCCTCCCAAAATATTCATTTGTATCCTCTCTTATAAACTATTTTTTGCCTTGACAGGAGGGTAGGGGGGGCCGAAAGACTATCAGGCCCGGGGCCCTACTTTGAATTGATTGGGCCCTGTTCCCAGGGAGGATATGTGATAAACTTCACGAATTTTAATTAATAAAAATGCTTTATCATTAAAATGGTATATTTAATTAAAAATTTCATACTTAAATTAAAACTTTATTTTTTAAACGGCTTTACTCTTTTTAAACATTTAATAAATGCTTATAAAAATATATATATATATACCGGAATTCAAAGACTATCTTAAGTGGTGCCAATTGTACTACAAACATTTAAATTGTTTCCCTCAATTAAGATTTCTCTCAATTAAAGATTTCAAAGTATTTGGAAAGTACTTAAAAATGGAATAAATTATTATATCTTAAAACATAGGGTTGTGAGTAAATAAAACTTATTTGAGCTTAGAGACAATTTGTCTTCATAAAGGTTTAATGCAATACTTTTGAAAATGCTCATCAAGGCTACATGTGCGTCAAAGAAAAAATATATGTGCGATATTTTCCACACATTCTATTTTAAATTTGATAACATTAAATGGAAGTTGCAGTATTTAGAAGGGTTTTATTTTAATGCCATTTAATCTAACACTGAAAGTTATTGCGATGACACTATACAAAGCTCTTATTTGATAAAAAAATATTCATATTGAGTATGCATGTAATCCCATATTGATACAAATCCATATTACATTAAGTGAAATTAGTTTTAAAATATTCTATTCTCTAGAGAAATTTTATTTTTTATTTCTATTAAATTAAAAATAAAAATTAAAATTTATACTTTAAAATTCAACTTTAATATTTATGGCAGAAAATTCCTGTTAGACAGCTAAAATACATTTAAGTATATTGTAAAAAGCTATTTAAAGGTAATATTATATTAAAAAAATATTATACACCTATAATAACTTGTATGTGCTAATAAACAAATCTATTTTAAACACAGCCGAAAAAAAATATAAATGTTTGATATCCTACATTAGTTAGTATAATTGTACCTTCGAGTGGTAAAATTCATAGTATAATTACAAGGAAATAATCTCCTAAAAGCAACCGTATTAATGTTTACTACACCTAAACTAAATGTTGTGTCCGTCATGTTAACATTCAAAAGAAGAATCCAGTAACGTTAAGTTCAAAAGTATCTATAGTCAAAATGTCAATATCAATAAAAATAACAGTGTATTTTGATTTTCTGAAATATCCGCATTGCTATTTCTCATTTTTTATATTTGTATTATCCTGCATTACTAAAACAAATAAAATGCCAGAGTATTCTAAAATATATACATATAGTCAGTGGCTTACACATTATATGTTAAGGAAGTCGTATGGAGATTCTTGCAGTGCAACTTGTCTTCCCGGTAAATTCAAGCAAAACTCTACCCCAAAATGTTGTAATTTCCTACGCTTTTGTGCCGGTGTTTTACATAATGTTATACTGCAATAACCGACATTTTTTTCATCTTGTATTATTGGAGGCAGTTGTAATGCCAGATTATTCTAAAAATATATGTGCTTATAGTCAGTGCAATAGAATTAAATGGTAGGGCAGTCGTATGGACACTCGGGCATTGCAACTGGTCATCAAGGCAAATTAAAGCAAATCTATATTGGAAATATAATTTCCTATAATTCTTGTACTGTTACTTTTACATATTTATATGCTGCATTAATCATGATTTTTTGTCACCCTGTATTACTAGAAGATAGTTGCAATGCCAGATTATTCTAAAAATATGTGTGCTTACAGTCAGTGCACCAACATTAAATGATAGGGCAGTCCTATGGACACTCGTGCATTGCAACTGGTCTTCCCGCTAAATTAAAGCCAATCTATATTGGAAATATAATTTCCTATAATTCTTATGCTGTTACTTATACATATAATTATGCTGCAGTAATCGTCATTTTTTGTCACCCTGTATTACTAGAAGACAGTTGCAATGCCAGATTATTCTAAAAATGTGTGCTCACAGTTAGTGCACCAACATTAAATGATAGTGCAGTCGTATGGACACTCGAGCATTGCAACTGGTCTTCCCGGCAAATTAAAGCCAATCTATATTGGAAATATAATTTCCTATAATTCTTATGCTGTTACTTATACATATAATTATGCTGCAGTAATCATTTTTTGTCACCCTGTATTACTAGAAGACAGTTGCAATGCCAGATTATTCTAAAAATGTGTGCTCACAGTTAGTGCACCAACATTAAATGATAGTGCAGTCGTATGGACACTCGTGCATTGCAACTGGTCTTCCCGCTAAATTAAAGCCAATCTATATTGGAAATATAATTTCCTATAATTCTTATGCTGTTACTTATACATATAATTATGCTGCAGTAATCATCATTTTTTGTCACCCTGTATTACTAGAAGACAGTTGCAATGCCAGATTATTCTAAAAATGTGTGCTCACAGTTAGTGCACCAACATTAAATGATAGTGCAGTCGTATGGACACTCGTGCATTGCAACTGGTCTTCCCGCTAAATTAAAGCCAATCTATATTGGAAATATAATTTCCTATAATTCTTATGCTGTTACTTATACATATAATTATGCTGCAGTAATCGTCATTTTTTGTCACCCTGTATTACTAGAAGACAGTTGCAATGCCAGATTATTCTAAAAATGTGTGCTCACAGTTAGTACACCAACATTAAATGATAGTGCATTCGTATGGACACTCGTGCATTGCAACTGGTCTTCCCGCTAAATTAAAGCCAATCTATATTGGAAATATAATTTCCTATAATTCTTATGCTGTTACTTATACATATAATTATGCTGCAGTAATCATCATTTTTTGTCACCCTGTATTACTAGAAGACAGTTGCAATGCCAGATTATTCTAAAAATGTGTGCTCACAGTTAGTGCACCAACATTAAATGATAGTGCAGTCGTATGGACACTCGTGCATTGCAACTGGTCTTCCCGGCAAATTAAAGCCAATCTATATTGGAAATATAATTTCCTATAATTCTTATGCTGTTACTTATACATATAATTATGCTGCAGTAATCATCATTTTTTGTCACCCTGTATTACTAGAAGACAGTTGCAATGCCAGATTATTCTAAAAATGTGTGCTCACAGTTAGTGCACCAACATTAAATGATAGTGCAGTCGTATGGACACTCGTGCATTGCAACTGGTCTTCCCGCTAAATTAAAGCCAATCTATATTGGAAATATAATTTCCTATAATTCTTATGCTGTTACTTATACATATAATTATGCTGCAGTAATCATCATTTTTTGTCACCCTGTATTACTAGAAGACAGTTGCAATGCCAGATTATTCTAAAAATGTGTGCTCACAGTTAGTGCACCAACATTAAATGATAGTGCAGTCGTATGGACACTCGTGCATTGCAACTGGTCTTCCCGCTAAATTAAAGCCAATCTATATTGGAAATATAATTTCCTATAATTCTTATGCTGTTACTTATACATATAATTATGCTGCAGTAATCATCATTTTTTGTCACCCTGTATTACTAGAAGACAGTTGCAATGCCAGATTATTCTAAAAATGTGTGCTCACAGTTAGTGCACCAACATTAAATGATAGTGCAGTCGTATGGACACTCGTGCATTGCAACTGGTCTTCCCGGCTAAATTAAAGCCAATCTATATTGGAAATATAATTTCCTATAATTCTTATGCTGTTACTTATACATATAATTATGCTGCAGTAATCATCATTTTTTGTCACCCTGTATTACTAGAAGACAGTTGCAATGCCAGATTATTCTAAAAATGTGTGCTCACAGTTAGTACACCAACATTAAATGATAGTGCATTCGTATGGACACTCGTGCATTGCAACTGGTCTTCCCGCTAAATTAAAGCCAATCTATATTGGAAATATAATTTCCTATAATTCTTATGCTGTTACTTATACATATAATTATGCTGCAGTAATCATCATTTTTTGTCACCCTGTATTACTAGAAGACAGTTGCAATGCCAGATTATTCTAAAAATGTGTGCTCACAGTTAATGCACCAACATTAAATGATAGTGCAGTCGTATGGACACTCGTGCATTGCAACTGGTCTTCCCGCTAAATTAAAGCCAATCTATATTGGAAATATAATTTCCTATAATTCTTATGCTGTTACTTATACATATAATTATGCTGCAGTAATCATCATTTTTTGTCACCCTGTATTACTAGAAGACAGTTGCAATGCCAGATTATTCTAAAAATGTGTGCTCACAGTTAGTGCACCAACATTAAATGATAGTGCAGTCGTATGGACACTCGTGCATTGCAACTGGTCTTCCCGCTAAATTAAAGCCAATCTATATTGGAAAATTTAATTTCCTATAATTCTTATGCTGTTACTTATACATATAATTATGCTGCAGTAATCATCATTTTTTGTCACCCTGTATTACTAGAAGACAGTTGCAATGCCAGATTATTCTAAAAATGTGTGCTCACAGTTAGTGCACCAACATTAAATGATAGTGCAGTCGTATGGACACTCGTGCATTGCAACTGGTCTTCCCGCTAAATTAAAGCCAATCTATATTGGAAATATAATTTCCTATAATTCTTATGCTGTTACTTATACATATAATTATGCTGCAGTAATCATCATTTTTTGTCACCCTGTATTACTAGAAGACAGTTGCAATGCCAGATTATTCTAAAAATGTGTGCTCACAGTTAGTGCACCAACATTAAATGATAGTGCAGTCGTATGGACACTCGTGCATTGCAACTGGTCTTCAAGCAAATTAAAGCCAATCTATATTGGAAATATAATTTCCTATAATTCTTATGCTGTTACTTATACATATAATTATGCTGCAGTAATCATCATTTTTTGTCACCCTGTATTACTAGAAGACAGTTGCAATGCCAGATTATTCTAAAAATGTGTGCTCACAGTTAGTGCACCAACATTAAATGATAGTGCAGTCGTATGGACACTCGTGCATTGCAACTGGTCTTCCCGGCAAATTAAAGCCAATCTATATTGGAAATATAATTTCCTATAATTCTTATGCTGTTACTTATACATATAATTATGCTGCAGTAATCATCATTTTTTGTCACCCTGTATTACTAGAAGACAGTTGCAATGCCAGATTATTCTAAAAATGTGTGCTCACAGTTAGTGCACCAACATTAAATGATAGTGCAGTCGTATGGACACTCGTGCATTGCAACTGGTCTTCCCGCTAAATTAAAGCCAATCTATATTGGAAATTTATAATTTCCTATAATTCTTATGCTGTTACTTATACATATAATTATGCTGCAGTAATCATCATTTTTTGTCACCCTGTATTACTAGAAGACAGTTGCAATGCCAGATTATTCTAAAAATGTGTGCTCACAGTTAGTGCACCAACATTAAATGATAGTGCAGTCGTATGGACACTCGTGCATTGCAACTGGTCTTCCCGCTAAATTAAAGGAAATCTATATTGGAAATATAATTTCCTATAATTCTTATGCTGTTACTTTTACATATAATTATGCTGCAGTAATCATCCTTTTTTGTCACCCTGTATTACTAGAAGATAGTTGCAATGCAGATTATTCTAAAATATGTGTGCTCACAGTCAGTGCACCAACATTAAATGATAGGGCAGTCGTATGGACACTCGTGCATTGCAACTGGTCTTCCCGCTAAATTAAAGCAAATCTATATTGGAAATATAATTTCCTATAATTCTTATGCTGTTACTTATACATATAATTATGCTGCAGTAATCATCATTTTTTGTCACCCTGTATTACTAGAAGACAGTTGCAATGCCAGATTATTCTAAAAATATGTGTGCTCACAGTCAGTGCACCAACATTAAATGATAGTGCAGTCGTATGGACACTCGTGCATTGCAACTGGTCTTCCCGGCAAATTAAAGCCAATCTATATTGGAAATATAATTTCCTATAATTCTTATGCTGTTACTTATACATATAATTATGCTGCAGTAATCATCATTTTTTGTCACCCTGTATTACTAGAAGACAGTTGCAATGCCAGATTATTCTAAAAATGTGTGCTCACAGTTAGTGCACCAACATTAAATGATAGTGCAGTCGTATGGACACTCGTGCATTGCAACTGGTCTTCCCGCTAAATTAAAGCCAATCTATATTGGAAATATAATTTCCTATAATTCTTATGCTGTTACTTATACATATAATTATGCTGCAGTAATCATCATTTTTTGTCACCCTGTATTACTAGAAGACAGTTGCAATGCCAGATTATTCTAAAAATGTGTGCTCACAGTTAGTGCACCAACATTAAATGATAGTGCAGTCGTATGGACACTCGTGCATTGCAACTGGTCTTCCCGCTAAATTAAAGCCAATCTATATTGGAAATATAATTTCCTATAATTCTTATGCTGTTACTTATACATATAATTATGCTGCAGTAATCATCATTTTTTGTCACCCTGTATTACTAGAAGACAGTTGCAATGCCAGATTATTCTAAAAATGTGTGCTCACAGTTAATGCACCAACATTAAATGATAGTGCAGTCGTATGGACACTCGTGCATTGCAACTGGTCTTCCCGGCAAATTAAAGCCAATCTATATTGGAAATATAATTTCCTATAATTCTTATGCTGTTACTTATACATATAATTATGCTGCAGTAATCGTCATTTTTTGTCACCCTGTATTACTAGAAGACAGTTGCAATGCCAGATTATTCTAAAAATGTGTGCTCACAGTTAATTCACCAACATTAAATGATAGGGCAGTCCTATGGACACTCGTGCATTGCAACTGGTCTTCCCGCTAAATTAAAGCCAATCTATATTGGAAATATAATTTCCTATAATTCTTATGCTGTTACTTATACATATAATTATGCTGCAGTAATCATCATTTTTTGTCACCCTGTATTACTAGAAGACAGTTGCAATGCCAGATTATTCTAAAAATGTGTGCTCACAGTCAGTGCACCAACATTAAATGATAGTGCAGTCGTATGGACACTCGTGCATTGCAACTGGTCTTCCCGGCAAATTAAAGCCAATCTATATTGGAAATATAATTTCCTATAATTCTTATGCTGTTACTTATACATATAATTATGCTGCAGTAATCATCATTTTTTGTCACCCTGTATTACTAGAAGACAGTTGCAATGCCAGATTATTCTAAAAATGTGTGCTCACAGTTAGTGCACCAACATTAAATGATAGTGCAGTCGTATGGACACTCGTGCATTGCAACTGGTCTTCCCGGCAAATTAAAGCCAATCTATATTGGAAATATAATTTCCTATAATTCTTATGCTGTTACTTATACATATAATTATGCTGCAGTAATCATCATTTTTTGTCACCCTGTATTACTAGAAGACAGTTGCAATGCCAGATTATTCTAAAAATGTGTGCTCACAGTTAGTGCACCAACATTAAATGATAGTGCAGTCGTATGGACACTCGTGCATTGCAACTGGTCTTCCCGGCAAATTAAAGCCAATCTATATTGGAAATATAATTTCCTATAATTCTTATGCTGTTACTTATACATATAATTATGCTGCAGTAATCATCATTTTTTGTCACCCTGTATTACTAGAAGACAGTTGCAATGCCAGATTATTCTAAAAATGTGTGCTCACAGTTAGTGCACCAACATTAAATGATAGTGCAGTCGTATGGACACTCGTGCATTGCAACTGGTCTTCCCGGCAAATTAAAGCCAATCTATATTGGAAATATATAATTTCCTATAATTCTTATGCTGTTACTTATACATATAATTATGCTGCAGTAATCATCATTTTTTGTCACCCTGTATTACTAGAAGACAGTTGCAATGCCAGATTATTCTAAAAATGTGTGCTCACAGTTAGTGCACCAACATTAAATGATAGTGCAGTCGTATGGACACTCGTGCATTGCAACTGGTCTTCCCGGCAAATTAAAGCCAATCTATATTGGAAATATAATTTCCTATAATTCTTATGCTGTTACTTATACATATAATTATGCTGCAGTAATCGTCATTTTTTGTCACCCTGTATTACTAGAAGACAGTTGCAATGCCAGATTATTCTAAAAATGTGTGCTCACAGTTAGTGCACCAACATTAAATGATAGTGCATTCGTATGGACACTCGTGCATTGCAACTGGTCTTCCCGCTAAATTAAAGCCAATCTATATTGGAAATATAATTTCCTATAATTCTTATGCTGTTACTTATACATATAATTATGCTGCAGTAATCGTCATTTTTTGTCACCCTGTATTACTAGAAGACAGTTGCAATGCCAGATTATTCTAAAAATGTGTGCTCACAGTTAGTGCACCAACATTAAATGATAGTGCAGTCGTATGGACACTCGTGCATTGCAACTGGTCTTCCCGCTAAATTAAAGCCAATCTATATTGGAAATATAATTTCCTATAATTCTTATGCTGTTACTTATACATATAATTATGCTGCAGTAATCGTCATTTTTTGTCACCCTGTATTACTAGAAGACAGTTGCAATGCCAGATTATTCTAAAAATGTGTGCTCACAGTTAGTGCACCAACATTAAATGATAGTGCAGTCGTATGGACACTCGTGCATTGCAACTGGTCTTCAAGGCAAATTAAAGCCAATCTATATTGGAAATATGATAATTTCCTATAATTCTTATGCTATTACTTTTACATATAATTATGCTGCAGTAATCATCTTTTTTGTCACCCTGCATTACTAGAAGTCAGTTGCAATGCCAGATTATTCTAATAATGTGTGCTCATAGTGCACCAACATTAAATGTTAAGGCAGTTGTAATTATATTATTTCATTGCAGTGATATATACGGCCAATTAAAGTGGATATATAGTTAAAATGTTATTTTAATATCAAATTTGTGTGCATTTTTACTATTTATTGCACTTTAGTAGTTTCCTTTTTTCTCCTTGTATTAAAGCAGTTGTAATGCCATAAAAAATTTGTGCTCATCTTTAGTGCACACACATTAAAAGTTTAGGCAATTCTATTGACAAGGCAACTGCACTGATTTTCCTATAATTCTGTTGGTCTTGCAGGAAATATAAGACAAATATAAATATTGAAAATGTTAGTTTTCTTTAACAATTTTTTTAAAGAATTTCATTTTGTACAAGCAGAAATCTTTTTTTTTTTCGTGTCATACTTTGTTATCTGAAGAGAGATTAAATGCAGACAATCTAAATATTGGTATATTCATGTTAAGTGCACATCATTTAATGTTAAGTCAGTTGTCTATATTGATGTAGTAGAACTAGCTTTCCCGAAATATTCAACTAAATTAATAGTTGAAAATATATTTTTTCTTATTACAATTATAGAATTTAACACTCTTTAACTAAGTTTTCCATTCCCTTTTCTTCCTTGTTAAAATCATATTCTGCCGTTATTTAATTATTGAATACAGTTGCGATGCCATATTGTAAAAGCTTGTGAACTCATGTTTATATTCCCCTGCTAGTACTGTCTACATGAACTATTTTACCACACATTCACCACCATGTATGCAGAGGTTTAATGAATTAGTTTAATAATATAGATTAAATTGGCATTTCACAATAAATGCGAAATACTTTTTTTTATGTAAAGTATGTGCTACTCAGATTTAAGTTTTATAAAAGAACATCAAATGTAAACGAAAAAAAAAATAGACTTGAAATCAAACCTGTCGACGCGGACGAATAACACAAACAAAAAACGAAGACTATAACATTTGTCTTTAAACTTATTTTAATCATAATGCCAGCAGCAACGCCATCACTCACAAAAAGTTCTCTTTCATAAACTAAACTAAAATAGTGTGTCCACAAAAATGCAACTAAATTATACTACAAAAATAAAACATAGCATACTGAGTATAAAACATAACAGTAAAAAATGTAACACATTGAGTTCGAGGATAAACAACAAAACAAAACGCAAAACATTAAATGATTCAAACAATACCGTTATGGTCCACTTGGATTTTAAGTATTTTACAGAGTAGGTACCACTATGGGTGTAAACATTTAATGAATTCGGGAGATAAATGTTAGCATGCTGTCTCGGATGCATTTTATTTTCAATGCTTTTTAATAGAAATTCCTATGTTTTAAATGTGTGTCGAATTACTGTAACGTAACTGGATCGTCTGGTAGCGTGTGGGTTCGAAGCTGTAGTGATACAGCTTAAAACAGTAACAACTTCAATTCTTGACTAAAATGTAGGGCTTCGAACCGGAACTGAACCGAAAACCGGAAAAAACCGTTATTTTGGTCGGAACGAAAACCGGAACTGAACCGAAAAAAATATCGGTTCGATATATCTTTCAGTCATTTTGTTACTGTTACCAACTTATCAATATTTTCTAATTTAACGTCAACTTTATAATTACATATCCGCACTTGTATAAGATTGCAATGGTGGTTTTGGCAGCTCCAGCTACACAAGTTAGTGTTGAAAGAGCGTTTTCAGGTTTGAAATTTATTCTCCGAGACAACGGAAGTAATCTCGGTGAAACCACGTTAGAAGATATATTAATAATTAGAGGCAATCTTCATATGTTAAATAAATAATATATTTTTTACATAATTATTGCAAGGAAAAGTGCACGATGTGAGAGTCAAACGACGAATGTGGGTAATCATGAACCTAGTTGTCAAATGCGATTTTGATAATGGATAACAATGCCAATGCTCGCCGCTCTTATCGTACCTGCTGTTTGTATCCATTCACATAGTGTACCAATTAAAAAAAGAATAAAATCTTCTAAATTTTGATAGAATTACATTTTTTGTTTATGATAGAATTATATTTTTAGTACAAATAAGAATATACATAAAATGAAATTATTCATTTGGAACTGAAACGAAAACAGTTATTTTTGGTGGAGCGAAAACCGGAACTGAACCGAAAACCATTATTTTTGGCGGAGCGAAAACCGGAACTGAACCGATATTAATTTTTTAGTTGAACCGGAACGAAAACCGGAACAAAAAAAATTACGGTTCGAAGCCCTGCTAAAATGTAAAGCTTTTTACAGTTTCCGAATTGAATTCACAGTTGCTCTGGACGAGCTAGAACGGGCCTAAAAGTCCCAGGTTCGAGGTCAGGTGCCAGACAGATGTAAGATTGTACAGGGGTACAACTTGTACTCCTTAACACTAGATTGCCCGAGATTTCTTGTATACCTTTATTGCCCCAAAACAGACAAAATAACTGCATTGTGAAAAAATAACATATGTAAAGAAATTTGTTTAAAATTAATTTTTAATATTATATAATAAAAGAGGGCGGAAGTAACTACAATTATTCATAACCTATTTATGTTATAGAAAAAGTCACCAAATTCTAAGAAATTGTCATTATATTTCATAATTGTTTTTCTAATTGAAATTAAAAAACAGTCTAAATGACTGCCTTGGGCAATCTAGTGTTAAGTCCCACAAAAAACTGGAGATTGGCACTCCAAAAAACACCAACGGAACCTCTCGTTTCCTCCTTTTGTTTCTGGTTAATCTTCTCCCGGCCGAAACTGCCGAACGATGGCCGATTATTTTGGGTGTTGGCCTTCGGTACCGGAGTTTGTGGCTTCGATTCTCACTGTGGCAGGGATGTTCGTAGCCGTTCGGAATCTGCTTAAGCTGTAGATCCGGGTTTCATTAGTGTCCTCTTGTCTCATTGTAAGATCGTGTCCTGGTGCATCTCCTTAGCCCTCGTGTTGCAAAAAGTAGACCGTAGCACTCCAAACCAAACAAAACCAAACCTGGTGCATCTCCTCGTGTTGCACAAAGTAGACCATAGCACTCCAAACCAAACCAAACCTGGCGAAAAAAAAAACCAAACCTCGCGCCGCCTGACGTCAAGTTTCGCCTCTTCATATTCCCTTTTTCTTCCAGTTTCGTCGTCCTGCTATCCTCTAATTGGTCATTTCGTTGGCATCTGACAGTCTGTCCTTTCAATGTCCCGTCCGACCTTCTAACCACCTTGGACATCTCAAGGCGTGTCGAAACGAAAATCCTTTGTAGTTTAATATCAAATTTCCAGACATAATGTCGCCTTAGCCTGGGTCTTAATAAAACCTCTTTGTGAAGCTAATGGGGTGTCGCGACGTCACAGCACTCTTGTATAAACTAATAGAATTCTGTAAAAAGTGTTAAAGCTTAGTTCAACATTTACAGTTGTTCCTAAAATGTATTCGCCGAACGATGGCCGATTGGTTAGGGTGCTGGCCTTCAGTACCGGAGTTCGTGGGTTCGAATCCCACAGTGGCATGGATGTTCGTAGCCGTTCGGATTCGGCTTTAAGCTGTAGGTCCCGGTCTCATTAGCCCTCGTGTTGCAAAATGTAGACCGTAGCACTCCAAACCAAACCAAACCCAAAATGTATTCTTCCATTCTATATAGAAGTATACATATTAATTTATATTAATTTATTAAAGTATAGATATTTTAAATAACTTGTATTCATTACTGTTTTTTTATTTTCATGTTGCATGGTATGTTGGAGATTTACAATGTTAAAGAGCTGGTACATTCATCCTTCTGGTTATTGTCGCTAAGAATTTTAAGAGTGAAGCTCCTGAATTTTGATTCCTCTTTAGGTAAGTAAATTAAGATTTATAATTGGGTATTTAATGCATTGGGCCGGGACACGTACTAGTACGTTTTCTGAGGATTGATACATGAGCACGGGTCACGTACTAGTACGGGTTAGTGTAACAACATGGCTTGTTTGTGGGTACAAAAATAATTGTGTATACAGAAACACGAAGCCGAATGTTCTTGTTTACTACATAGATTCTGCAAAGATTTAGACAAATAAAAATTAGTTTTTACATCAGTCGATGCGGAACTACAAAATGAGAAGGTTGATTAAAAAATCAATTTAGATTTAAAATTAAATTTTTATTTATCCTTGCGAAAATCATATATATATCTATATTTATATATTATATATGTTTGTCTATTCATATATTTGTTTATATATTTCCATATAAAACACGAAAAGTTGGTTAAAAAATTAAATTTTCGATCTATTGAGATTCAACTGAATAACTAAATTTACAGCAAAACGCCCGCTCCCGGTACAATTCCGCTGCGAAATGTACCCTCACACAATGTGTTAAGAAACCCATTTTAAAGAGAATATTTTTTTCGTATAAAAATGAGATCATGTAATTATTTCTTATATTTTTGCTTAGTTTCGGATTAGTTTTAAAAGATCCGTAGTAAAACTGTCTATTAATTTCGTACAATGTACATTTATGCTTAGATATGTCTCCAAATTAATCCCTTGACATCTAAGTGAACCCGGAATCTGATGTGACCAAAAATTAATTATTTCTTTTCTGAACAATTTTGTGCAAGATGAGAAAGATAAAGCTCTTTTTGTTCAAATTGGCATTGCTATGTAATATTTAAAGAGTTTATATAGGACTTGCTTATAGCACGTCAAATGACGCTATTAGTAAAATTCTTAATTTTCCTGAATTGTAAAGTACCGTATGAAGCAGGTAAAAAATATGGCATGTTTTTTTGGTTGAGAATTATCTAGTGCACACTGAATTTGTTTATCTTCATACTTTTCTAAAGTTTCCCGACAGTGTGAATGCAGTTTATAATCAAATTGAATTTATTTAGTGAAACCGTGTAGTTAAGGATAAAAACCAAACACATAATTGAACAATCTTCTTAATTTACAAAGATATATAACTTAAAGGCTAGATATTTATTAGTGCGTGAAATACTTCTAGACATTTATGAAAAGAATTTGTTGTTAATGACTGTGATAAAATTTTCATTGCAATAAAATATAATCGAGGATTAACTGTAAAATTATCACTTATGAACCAAATCTATTAAGCCAAATATAAAAGAAAATTATTTACTTAATATATAAGCTCAGTGATAAAGCATATGAAAATAATGCAGACGATATTTAAATAATTTAAAATAAGAAATGATTCAATGAGATGGTTAAAGGAATGACACTATAATGCTAGAAAAATGTTATTTTTACCTCTTTATTATGTGATAAATTTAATAGACTTGTCTTAACCGGGGAAAATAGGGCTTGATATAATAACATTAAACGCTCCAAAAGGGTGGAAGTGAAGGATTTCGAATGTTTCAAAGACTTGCTTAGAATTCTGCTAAACCTAACTCATCAAGAATCCAATATGGATGCACCTATCCATTCCAGTTCCAACCACTTTATAAATTCGAGGACAAACGGACAGATAATTTAGACTATTATTATATAGGGGATATTTGTTCAAATTATTTCACTATTAAAATACCTTAGCCTAATGAAAAAATACATAATTACAAGCCATCCATAGGTGGCAGAAAACCTTTTACCATAATCTATTTGCGATCTGAAAGAATCAATATATGGCAATTTCACAGCAATCTGGAGCTGACAAATAATCCCACTCTTATAAAAGCATATTATGGGAGATAATAATTATCATCAAAGAGGATTGAGAGGAAAAGAGGATTTAATGAAGAGCCATTAAAGACAGGTAATAATGACTTAAATAAAGCAGTCAATCGTATGAAAAGTTTTGAGATTTGGTGAAGTACTTTTTTTCTGAAGTGTAATCAGGAATTAAACAGAAGGATTTACTTATCTGTCTAACGGTATAACGCCGGAATGAGTTTAATGTAAAGAAATGGAACTCTTAACATTATTAGTATGAAAAACTAAGTAGAAATGTAACAGCAAATGAATAGGGTTATTAAATGTGAATATATTCTGCTTGAATACGATGATTGTTCGCCATTAAAAACTAGCATATACCCTGTAATATGACGGGATCAGTAAAATTTATTTTCCAGGCTTGTAAAGTACCCTATAAGGCACATAAAAAATGGTTTGTTTATGGCTGAGAATTATCTGATATAAGCTCAATAAGGCTATTTTATAGGGGATGATGATGTACAATAGTTAACAGTATAATATTACGATTTAATATAATGCTGCGCGACCTTTGTTGGAGTTGCCAGTCAACTTTGGCACATGAGAGGACTGGCATTTCACATACGTCATTGTATATGAAGGGGTTAAGATGTAAATTATTTTATAGATGCTCTAATTTTGAAGAACTAATGAAGTTTGGATTATCAAAATTATTATTTGATGTGAATTTGGCTTACACCGATACTTTTACCGCGTTTGTATAAAAACTTCCTGTTTTAAATAATTGGGTAGGCTAAATAATTGGGTTAAAATGATTGGATACTAGCTGGGCCCGTCTTATAGAAAGGGAGGCAAACCCATTCATTCGGGCCCCCCTCATTTTCCTGTACACAGGTGGTGGATACGGGGTGATTGTTATATGTAGTGATGCTTAAACTATTGCCCGCAGAACCTTTGAAATGGACTCACCAATGTAGTTAGTAAAATAAGATTAGTTTATAATAAAATGAAAAATTATTAAATTAATAAAACTATAAAAAGTTACAAAAAATATCCTGAAAGATAAAGCGTATATTAGAAATAGCGTATATTAGTATTAGTCCTTACCCGAAGAATTTTCCTGCCTGAAACAGAATATAGCTGCGAGTTCTACATTCTTTGCCAGCACTTACATTTGTGAACAAGCTCTCTAATGATACTGAATAAGTCAAAAGCTAAAGAAACTGTCGATAATTTAAAGTGAATTTTGGACATAAGCATTATATTTTTAATTTGAAATGACAATTCATTTGGAGCCCCCTTTTGACTTGTGGCCCGGACGCTTGCCCCGTTTGCCCTGTCAAAAATCAGGCCCTGGGTACTAGCCATATCAGATTTTTCTAGGTCTGTTAAACTGTAGTATAAATTGTTCTACTTGTTGCATTGAAAAGTGCCTTTGAACTAGTTTTTACTGTGATAGACGAAAAAACTTTCTACGACTATGCTTTTTCTGAAAATCTTCGATATTTTATTCAATACAAATATTTACTAGTACACGTTTTCATAAAGATCATTCGTTTTACCCTGCAGACTTTTAAACTCTATCGGGCTATAAAATTTGTTTAAAGAATTCTGCTCAGAAACAACGCAATTTCCTTTAAGGTTAAAATGCTGCAAGATGAATCCAATATGACTGGTACCTATAACCACGTTGACTAAGGTATTACTAATTTTCAACCTGGGGTGTTCTATATTCTTGAACACATTGTGTACATTTCGGATACATTTCTCAGCGGAATTGTACCGGGAACAGGCATTTTGAGCGTAAATTTAGTTATTCAGTTAAATCTCAATAGATCGAAACTTATTTAATTTTTTAATCAACTTTTCGTATTTTATATTGAAATATAAAAACAAATATAAATATATAAATACAAATATATATTGTAACTTAACGGGATCCTCGGGTAGCGTGTGCTTGTCGAAATGGTTACGACACGACGTACCGCTTAGAACAATAACGTTTATTCTTAAATAAATGAAGTTATGTAAAATACTCCGAATGGAAATTACAAGGCTCAGGTGACTTGATGCGGACCTTAAAGTTCCAGGTTCGAGGCGAACGAAAAAAATCTGTAGTTAGGTACCGAAAGATACCGTTGTACATGGGTACAACTGGGACTCCTTGAGTCCCACACAAAACTGGTGAAAATCTCTCCAAAAAAACCGAATGCCACACGTCGAAACCTCCGCTCGTTGTCGTTCTGGTGACTCTCCGGCGAAAAACTCACGTCACCTGACGTCACCTTTCGGCTCTTTCCATTGGCTTTTCTTTCCCTCGTCGCCGTCTTGCCATCTTCCGATTGATTTTTTCTTTGGAGCCTCAGACTGCCATTTCGAAGTCGCGTCCGACCTTTGTAGTATAGTGCCAAAAACCCAGACAGAAAGTCGCCTTGGCCTGGGGTTTAACAAAACCTCTTTGTCAAGGGGGTGTAGCGTCATCACAATACATAATATATAAATATACAAATATCATTTCCGCAAGGATAAAAAAATGAATTTTAAATTAAAATTGATTTTTAAACAACCTTCCGTTCAGTGTATTTGTCTAAATTTTTCCAGAATCTAAGTAGTAGACAAGAACATTAGGCTTCGTTTTCTTGTATATACCGTTATTTTTGTACCCATAAAAAACCATATTGTTACACTAACCCGTACTAGTACGTGACCCGCGCTCAAGTATCAATCGTCAGAAAACGTACTTGTACGAGCCCCGTATACAATATGTTAATATCTCGGACTGTGTTCACATATTTACACCACACGACTCGAAAACTAGAATATGTTTACTGAGAATTTTAATAAATTATTGGAAGGAAAATAAACGAGACATTAACTGAGTGATGTTTTTCTCCTTAATAGCATAATTTTAGAGAAATTGTCATAAAAGTTCCCATTTTTTTTATTCAAGAAGATTACGCAAAACTAAGTGTATTACATACCTTCATATTAACGTTTGAGTTTGAGTTTAAAATAGTGTTTTATTTTATGAAAATCTTACAATCTATTATTGTTCTTAATGTTAGTTTTCCATCAAATACAAAGAATTAAAAAATGTTTTTAACGTTAAATTTTATTACACTTGCGTACAATATAGTTATTTTTTCTTGTATGATAAATCTAGAGTGAGATGCTAAACCCAACAATTACAATCTGGTCAGCAGTATAGAGCTTTCTTCCTGCATCTCTTATTGTTTTCATCTCTTTTGAAACACATTATCTTGATGGTTGCTATTTCTTATCGGTCGGAGGTAACTGTATAACAAAATGCCTTTCAATCTAACGGTTGGGGTTGTTATTTAAGCTTAGCCGTCTTGTTTATGCAATGGTATCTGATATACTGTTTTTTGTAATTAAGATAAGAACTCAAAGTAGTTTGATCTAAGGCTGGTTGCACACATAGCGGATTTTTTTAGCATCGCCAATCAAAGAAATCAACGTTTACACACAGGGCAGGAAAATTCCGTTGCCGTAGACTTACGCAGTGTAAAACTTGTGATGCTACAGAGCAGGACCCGCTCTATATTGGCTGACAACCCCTACATTTGTCCGAGGCTTCAGAATTCCGTCATTTTGGCTGCGAGTGTGAGAAAATATTGATATGTCAAATACTCATCTAATCGAAATTTATTCATTTACAATTATACTATTATACAAATTTACAATTATACTATTTATGCTGTTTATGTTTAAATTCTAAAACTATTTACAATCCTTAATTCTATAGGAAACAGTTATGAAAAGCTGTATATTTAATTAATAAGCAGAAATAAGTAAGTTTTTATAGTCGTGCACTAATCTGCAGATTATTTTTACGAGACCCAACTTCCGTTGCAGACATTTAAAAAGTATTCTGCCATTGGTTGTAAAGGTATGTGAGAAAATATTACCTAATTCCTTTCTTTTTCTTCCAATTGATCGAAATCTCTTCGAAATCCAAGGCAAACTTCATGCCAAGCTTTACGAGTAGCTTTTTTGCCCTTTTAAAAAAATTGCAGTTTTATCCCATAAAACAGGTCTATCTTGTATTAATGAAATCAGAATTTCACTATCAATAACGCTCTTGTTCACGGAACTATTCATATTCACAACGAAAGTTCAATGCAAATGGTAGAAAAAACGCTGTGTGTGCAAACGTTCACTGAGTCGCATAGACCCCTAGTTCGAGACGGCGGATAAATTTCCGTTGAGCTCCAGTGGCACCAGAGCTACCGCCGACGGCAAATTAACCGATCGTTTTTTCCGTCTAATGTGCAAGATCTATTTTATTTCAATAGACTACTATTGGAATAGCCGCGACGGGCAATTTTCCGCTAGGAAAAATCAGTCGTGTGTGTAACCAGTCTAACTAATCATTTTCTTTAGTTTGATACAAAAGTTTAGTCTTATATAAACTATATAAATTGAACGGGACAGATTCAGTGTAGTGAGAAAATTTTCTGTAGTCATATTTCTTTTGAAAGGTTCTATCAAACGCAAAGCTACCTATCTGGAGAGAGAAAGGTTTTCCGGGTGTTATTTCTTTAATCTTTTTCCCAGGTATGGAAAACCATTTTTTTAAATCGTAAAAATTTAATGTGAACCCGATAAGTTTCAAAATTGGCAGTGATAACATTGTACCACGAACAGACTTTAGATTCCATTCGATAGCCTAAAACCGCAAACACCGGGAAGTGCACATCGAATATGCTAACAAAGGCATTTTCTCTCATACAAGGTCATTACCAGATGCTTCTTGTATATGAAAAGGTTATTTACCGTTAAAATGAACGTATATTATCAAAATGTTGCATTTGCAGCACTGTCTACTGCCACTACAATAAAATCTTTTGTTCTTCTGTTATCAGTAGCACCCATCTGATTTCCCCTTGATTTAGTAAGTTGACCATTTGACCTGGAGGTATTGTTCTGCTTACATGAAGGAAACTATAAAAGTGTTTACCATTCCAGGAAATGTTGAATTTCAAAATTCGTGCCTGTGTTTATAATGGGGTCTAAATTATCCATCAGCGGTTTTAGGTATAAGTATTAAAAACAACAAAAAAACTAATAAGTATTTAGCGTATATTTTCATATTGTTACTGATATAAGATGAGAAAAAAAATGAAGAAATTTTCTTTTCAATTCCATCTGTAAGTTTTCGAGAAAATCGGAAACAAAATTGAATTTGGACCTAAATAAGCCATCACGTGATTCTAGTGTTAAACTAGAATCTTAACAGAATTTTTTTAAATGCATACAACATCTTAATCTGTAACATTTTTTCTAAATAAAAAATTTTGAAGGTTTAAGTTTCTCGAGACTGCTTAACACATTGTATGTGAGACACGTACTAGTATGTTTTCTCACCATTGATACTTGAGGGCGGGACACGTACTGGGTTAATGTAACAACATGGTTTGTTTGTGGGTACAAAAATAACTGTATTTACAGGAAAACCAAGCCGAATGTTCTTGTCTACTACATAGATTCCGGAAAAACTTAGACAAATTAAAACTAGTTTTTAGATTAGTCGATGCTGAACCACAGAACGAGAAGGTTAATAAAAAAATAAATTTAGATTTAAAATCAACTTTTTATTTATCCTTGCGTAAATTTTGTATAGTTTATTTGTCTATTTATATATTTGTTTATGTATTTCAATATAGAGTACGAAAAGTTGGTAAAAAAATTAAATAATTATTAATCTAATGAGGTTTAACTGAATAATTAAATTTAAGCGCAAAACGTCCGCACCCGGCTCAATTCGCTGCGAAATGTACCCGCACACAATATGTTAAGTAAATTTTTCTCCGAATTGTCCGCCAAACTGACGTAGTTTACCGTATACTTTTTCTCTGAGAGGTAACTTCTGTCTATTTGTTATAATTAAAATATCTAGTGCAAAACAAGTATTAAAATGTTTAAAACCTGTTTTATATTCTATCGTCCGATAAATGAAAAAAGTTCAAAAATGTTTCACTCGAACCGTATTATGAGTGAAACAAAGCACCTATCTCAACGTTATACATGATGGTTTAAGGGTTTTTTTTTTTTTAAATATGGTCATTGTTTCGGCTTCGATTAATAGCGGAAAAAGGAATTTTCATATCCTGGTATCGGCTGTTAAAAACTACTGTATAAATTAGATTTATTACTGGTAAAAATGATGTGAGTGAATAGTTATTAAACAAATATTTGGGAGTTTTACAATTGAGTTAAAATGCTTAAGCATCTTCATACCATTGCCCATCAGCCCCCATTGAACCATGTTCACCTCCACGCACTAGACGATGACCGAATGACAGAATGCTCTTCTTCGGTACCTTGTTTGAATCTCGCTGCTGGCATGGATATTAGTAGCCGTCCGAAATCGGCCCAATCTCAGACCTCGTGGGCAAAACAGTAGATCGTTGCACTGCAAACCAAATTACCATCATAGTTCCACTGTCCTCTGGGAATTGAAACTTACACGTTAAGACCCAATGCTCTAGGTCAGGGGTGGCCAACAGCTGCTCGCGAGCGACATGCGGCTCTTTGAAGGATTATTTGTGGATCTCGATACATGTACCCGAGTTGCCTTTTCATTTTTGTGTTATATTTTAAAAAAATTATTATAACTAATGGAGCTCCGGCAATGCTGGGTTAAAAAACCAGTCTTATTGGGCTTTTAAGAGATGATTATCAAATTAAACAATTCATATCGATTCACTGCATAATTCACAGAGAACATCTCGTTGCAAAATATTTAAAATATCCTGATGTTAAGAAAACAGTGTTAAATATAAATTACATTCGCACCAACGCAAAAATCATCGGTAATTCAAAAATTTCAATGAAAAATTAAAGGATGAACTTCCAAATGGCATTTAATAAATATAATTTCTGTAAAAAAATTTTTAATACCTTTTTAAATACGTATTTAATTGCAGTTAGGGAAAAATTTCCAATTTTGAAAAATGGCTCAGACTATAAAAGAGCTTGGCCACTTCTGCTCTAGGTCATTGTTTTGCTTGAGTGGAGATGAAATACTCCCATTAAACGTTGTCCGATAGCTTTAGTATCCTCTATATTCCGATTTTTTTATATGTAGATATTTTATTGACGTCCAATGGCGTTGGGGTAGCGCTCCGTTCTAACTAGATACAGATTTCGATCGCTGTGTTGGGCAAGGTTGACTCAGCCTTCCATGCTTTCAATGTGTAGACACACTGAAGATCAAGCATGCCTGCAAACTAAACCCTGGGGGGGGTTCCAAGTAAAGATGAACACCTAACTGGGATATATGCTTAGCACCCCAAGGGCCGTTGGATTCAATAACGGAGATTACCACTGTAGGCTCTGGCTCCAAGTGGACTGTTGCACCGAGCAGTTTACGAGAGATATTTTATCAAAGAAAATGTTCACAGTTGCAATGATTCCTTTAATCCGTACTAGGAATTAGTAAAATAATGAAAATACTGCGTTATTTTTTAAGTAAAATTTCAAATAGTTTTATTTTCAATTTAATCTATTTTAAAAAAAAGGAATTTATTGGACGCATTATTATTTTAACTGCTTGAAAATACGCTGGTATATTTTTTACTTTTGTTGTAAACCGATAGGCCATTCATTTTATTAAAACACTGTGTGAGGGTACATTTCGCAGCGGAACTGTACCGGGAGTGGACGTTTTTAGTTATTCAGTTAAATCTCAATAGATCGAAAAGTATTTAATTTTTTAACCAACTTTTCGTATTTTATATTGAAATATATTAACAAATGTATAGATAGAAATAAATGAATAACAATCATAAGATTTTTGTAAACAAAAAATATATTTTTAGTGGATAAATTTATAATAGTATCGTAAATATGAAAAAATCAAATATAGTAGTATATAGTTTTAATTTTTTCGAATTATGTTATATATAAACATTTTTACATTATAAAAAAATGAAAAGAGCAATCATAAAACTAATGTAAAAACTAGTTTTTATTTGTCTAAATTTTTCCAGAATTTATGTAGTCGACAAGAACATTAGGCTTCATTTTCCTGTATATACCCGCCAAACGCTGGCCGATTGGTTAGGGCGCTGATCGTCGGTATCGGAGTTCATGGGTTCGAATCCCGATTCTGGCATGGATGTCCGTAGCTGTTCGGAATCGACTTTAAGTAGTAGGTCCTGGTCTCATTAGCCTTCGTGGGCAAAATAGTAGACCGTAGCGATTTAAACTAAACTAAACCTGTATATATACCGTTATTTTTGTACCCAGAAACAAACCCTGTTACACTAACCCGTACTAGTACGTGACCCGCGTTCAAGTATCAGTTGACAGAAAACGTACTAGTACGTGTCCCGCATACAATGTGTTAACTCGTCTCCGAATAGGACATACTCGTCTCACTCACCGTCACTTACTCGTAGGTAAACCTTCTCCCGCTTGCCTTCGCTGCAAGGTTGTCACCGTGAAACCCATTGTTGTAGTTTTTTTTTGTGTGTGTGTACACAAATGCAAATTAATACGGAATAAAATAACCTTTTATTATGCACATTTGTTTGCTTTTGTATTGGTCTGACATAGATTTATTAAAATAGTATGGAATAGAAATGGAATGATCATTTTGGTTTTAGTCATAATTGAAGTTGATTGCGAGCAGTACTGAATATATTTTCGTGAGAAAAATTTTTGGTTTGTTTTGGAGCGCTTCCATTTAGTCCTTTGCTGCTTTATTATTGGCTAATGAGACAAGTATCCTCTGTTTGAAACCGATCCCGAACGGCTACGAACATCCCTACCCATTCAGCCATGATATGGAAAAAAATTGTATAAAAATTTTGAATGAGGCGAAAACGACGCTTGATCCTTGATCATTTCGGAGAATTAGACAATGATTGATCAGCTTCCGGGTAGTCCGGAATGTTTAGTAAGCAGGAGAAGTTCTTCAAAACTATTGTCAAATTTTCACATTCTTATTTTGAACACGCTTTAACAACTCATTGATGTACAATTCAGGTTTACTAGAAACTGAAGTATAAAAACTGAATATTGCTATAATACTCTTATAATAGAAATACATAAATATTCCAATGACTCGAACTGCACTGTGAGAAATTTAGAGAATTATGCACGAAAAAAAAATCTTTGTTTAAAAGTAATATATTAACCCCTTCCGGTGCGATTTAATAATGAAAAACTTTGCGTGAAGTAACCATTTATTTTTTATTTAAAACACTTGTTTTATTTTACAATTCTTACATATTCTTAATTAAAATCCACTTTTTACATAGTATTAAATAATATCAGAAACAGTAAAATTAAAATAATAGTCTTCAAGCTAGTGGTACTTTTCAAAACAAAGTACAAAGGAATTCTGAATTGTTTACATCGCCAGGGAGTCTCACTTCTAATTTGATTCTTGTAACACACACGGCATTTCTTAGTAGGTTTTCTTTTATTCTGACTCATTAATTTGGCAATGACTTGTACTAAGAAATTCTAAGTAAACAATATGTAATAGTGACCTGGGATTTCCACAAGTAACAAAAGTGTTGCCAAATTCAGTACACTAGAAATTTTAAACTAAATTATCATATTTAACAGTAACTTTAATCGCATGACGAGTGTAGCTCGTCATTGTGCGGTATGGAATGAAAAACTAATGACGAGCTAGACTCGTCATTTTACCGGAAGGGGTTAAATTCCCCAAAGTGAAGCACGGGTACGTTTGATAGTTTATACTAATGATAGACTTTTCTACTTTCCTTCAAAAAATATTCTTTTACATACATTACTGAACGTTACTCCTCACCAAAACCTTTTTCTCTCTTTTAAGCATGTCGGTATTTGCCAACTTGTTTTAAATTTTTAATTTTTTTTCTAGTTTGAGTTTTTTATGAGCAACTTTTCTTTTTACATTTTGTCGTTTAATTCTTCTTTGTCTCTCTACGCTTTTTTTATAAGCTATTGTGTACAACTTTGTATTCTTATCTATTATAATAGGTTTTATTTTCTATACAGCGTTACACTGTATGAGGTATTTTAACCCTGTGCTTGTCACATTATGTCCCTTGTGAATTTAGTGCCATTAAGCATTAAGCAGGGATAAAACAATTACGGAAATCCTGGTTATTAAACAGTAACTGACGTACCAAGTATCTCCCGAGTAAAGATTAGATTAGATATAACTAGAGTTGACTATTCAGATTGTAAATAAACTTTTTGACAACAGATTGAAACTTTTACGGAGGTCTAATAAAACTATTTCTACATACATAAGAAATATTTTAACTGAAAGCTTGAGAGTAAACAATATTATACATTTGTCGGTACGGAAAGTACACAAACAAAACATCTAGCTTTCCGAATACAAAGCTCTGTGATTGTTTGGAGGGGTGCTAAGTTGTTTGTTTTCCTAGGACGTTATCAAATGAGATATTTTGGTAGTAATCAATGTTTAGAGGGAAGACGATAAATATTTGTAAACTCATTGTTAGGAAAATGTTTTGAAACGGAGTAAAACAGTAAATCCGCTTATTGCAAACGCATATTAAAAAAAATCATGGTATTAATACAAATAAGTCACGAATTTATTAAATTTTTAGTCGAATTTACAATTTGTTTTTTTTCTCAAGAAATTATATATGAAATGTTACGCATTCGAGAAATAAAACCCTGGACTTTATAGGATTCAAAATTGTACCGAAAAGAATTGAGAAAGTGTACAGGACAATTTAAAAATCTGCTACTTAAAAATGTTTTTAAAATCGGCTTTCGAAATAGTTTTGTAAGAACAGTAAGTCCACAAGCCATATATTTTGCTTACTCTCTGAACAGACAAAAGTAGAACATTGTGTACTCTCAAGATTTGCGTTAAATATATTTTTCTTGTCTGTAAAAAATTGTATGACGGGTAAATTATCGGTATACAATTTACAGTTCGTGATTTTATTCTAATTACTTCTTGAATGAATAGTTGGGAATTTTATAAAGGTCCAAACACAATTCAAACGAATTGGCGTCTGCCATTTCGGCTAGTGTTGTTAAAAAATTCCGTTTAAAGGTTGAAGAAATTGGAACTCTGAAGGTTGTAATATCTTCTTTAAGTCCCAGAGGAATGTAAAAATAGACATTGACTTCCCTGTTGACATCAAGAAGGATCAGTGTACAAAATTTGATCAAGATCTAAACGGAACTGTGGATACACTTGAGGGATGTACTGTATGTTATATAAATCATTGCCTCTAGGGTCATAAATCAATGCATCAATAATTGCTTTATCCCATAGTATAAAACTAAACTTTTATTTATTCCTATCTGCTGTTAGATGGTCCTATGTTGCAATTTTTGTGACGTTATTTTTTTCTCTTTTACAGGCGTACTTCTTGGAAGAGCAAGTTGAAAATATTTTTTCTCTACGCCAATCATCGGATGAAGACAAACATGAGAAAGAGGGAGATTTATATGGCCATGTAAGTAGCCATATAAGACCATTTAATGGATATTGTGCAGCTCAAAAATCTTACCATCTGAAGATATTATCCTACACAACTAGGAAAAAAGCAATATCTCATCGTTTCACAAGTTCTGTGGAGGACGATAGTTCAACAATGAGCTACTGACTTTCACCATTCAAAATAATTTTAAGATAGGTCTATACACATTTATACAAGAAAGTACATAAAATAATAAATGCCAACCTAAGAAAAGCCCAAACTGAAAGGCTAAAGTCAGATATCTGTTTTGCAGCTACAAGGGAGTTGCAATATCTCTGCGAAGATTTCGGTGGCTGAAAACTCAGAATAAGCTACGAGACAGAAAATCAGTCTTAATCATGCACTGAGGCAGTTTCACATACAAGTAAACACGCATATTACGGTCTTTGAACTTTAAACATGTGAAGAAATCTTAATTTCGATAAAAGCCGAGGATTTGAAGATATAAAAGAAATTAGGCATGAATCCAATTATCTGTATAATTATCCTGATTGTTTTTTATTTTCTTTGTTTTCTCATAGCAAAAATTTATATTCTTTTGTGTCTGTCTTTATTTACACACAACTATTTGTAAATTAATTGCCAATTCTCGCAATTAATTTACAATTATATCATAATTCTTAAATCTTTTACAAGTGTATATTTTAATTAGGCTTCAACGTAATTGGGAAATTATAAACTAAAAGTTTTTATCAGATCACAAGTAAAATGAAAAAACCTTAACGAGTTTGAAATAATGAAGTCAAAAAAGGGCATTTCGCTATAGGAAAATTCTAATATTAATTGTATCATATAGTACAACATGTTTAATCTAACTTACCTTCTGAACATATGGTCTAACTATATGCAAAACCTACATAATTTTGATTTGAATGAAAAGGAATTTTTGTTAAGTGTCATCCCTGTTTGTTTGAAGAGTGTCCTTTTTCAACAATTTTCCTGATTTTCGTAATCATTCGACGTTTCTAATTATAGTCCTTTACCTGTTTTCAATAGGAATCTTATTAACTTTTTTTGCGTTTCTGGAAATGAAAATCAGCTTTATCATATGAAATTTTATAATTTTGCTTTTGCTTTCAGACTTTCTCCATAAGTTAATTGTTCAGATTGAACGGTCTGTCAAATATGAGCTCTTTACTTGCTAATTAAACATTCTGTTAGAATATCATTTTAACATTGATTGTTAATTTTGAAAAGTAATCTCAAAAGTTCTTCTAAAATGCACTTCAATAACTTCCATTCTGACTCAAATTCAGCTATTGCCATTACTAGTAATGTCAATAAGGCTCAGATCGACATATCCATTTATCACGAGAAAAATCCCAAAAACTTATTGACATGACTCCTTGTTGGGATTAAATTCTTACTGACTTCAGCTTTAATGAACCTGGTTCAACTAAATACGCCATCAAACTTTTATTTATCTCACAATAAATGGTATTTGATTACTTTCGTATCTTACTGTTCGCCGAGCGGTCGCGCTGTGTCTATTTCGGTCGTCAGTCACACCCTAGTCATTTGGGTACGACTTCGCATGGGTTTCTTGGCATGCAGCGGAGCTTGATGTTAAATAATCAGAGCCATGGATATTTCAAACTGAACAAGGTTGATTTATTAAAACAAACAAAAAAAACATTTAAAGGAAAAATACACTAAATGCACAGGGAAGCTTTTATCCAGAGAGGAGATCAGTCTACTCAACGTACTCTGAGTTCAGCCTGGAGTTATTCCTGCTTCTCTCTTTTTCAAAATAAAAAAAACCTCGGTTTGAGGGGAGATCGACACCCCCTCTTTGACACTTGTCCTTGGGGTAGCTAAAATGCCCTTGGCGCCTGACCGAATCGGTCATAAAAAGCACAATTCCTTTTTCTCCTATCGGTACGTTGATAGACGACACGCTTGACACTGCCATTTTCCAGTTGTTCACCGCTTGCAATGATGTCTTACAATGAACAAAACTTTGCTTTGACAAACGCTCGTCTAGACGACCGACAGAGACGAACGTGACTCTTACACCCGGTTTATGCTTTTCCCAAGACATTTATCTTAGATCCATTGTTTACAATTGCGATACTACTTACAATCTCGTGTAGTACCTAATTTCTGCTTTCTCTCCTCTTTTTTTTTTTTATTTTATTTTTTTTTTTGTAACCATTCTTTTACTACTTTCGCTTAATTGATTTCGTTAAAATATTTCGTAAGTTTGAGCTGCACAGGTAGTTAGCCAAAAATTTTCTTTTGACATAAAGTCTTTATTCAGCAATGTGCCCGTTTAGAGTGGATTCAACTGGTTTACCAAGAGCCTATGGGACTATTTCGAATTTTGAAATTGAAGAGTTTGTCTAAACCAGATCGTTTGATTTTAATGGTCATTTCCATCCCATACTAAATATTTCTATAGGTAATCCTCTGGGTCCTTGAATGAGTGATATGTGTGTGTAATATATAAAAATTATTTAACTTTAATATTTCCTTAAAATTATCCTCTTTGCAATTCTAATTCCTTGAAATCTTTTTCCCAGCCTCTAACTGTCTTAATCAAAGGAACATTCTAGACTTAAAATTCCTTCGATCCGTTTTCCCAAAGCTTTCTATCTAATAGATGAAAATTTACAGTCTATTCAGCACGTCTCCCAGTTGTCGCCTGCAAATGGCTCAGCGTTTTTCCTGATCTTACACTTAAATTCGCTGAGTAAATTCTTTCTGTCTGTGTGTTTGTGTGCACCTCTGTTCGAGCTGAGTGATTTTTGTGTCTCTCCTTTATCTGTCGTTGACTAGTAAAGATGTATGTTTTAGCAGCTCTAAAATAAAGTTTTAATTAAACTTGTGCCGTTCTTTTCAATGTGGCCAGACTGCATCGTTCGTTATAACTGTTAGCTGTTAGGCCTTCTTCTTGTCCAGTATCCCGGACAAGTAAAAACATTATTAGCTACATAATTTGTGACTAGAGGAAATAAAATTATATGCGTTATTTTGAAATTGCTTGAAACTAGTTTCATTTATATAATAGTGGTATGGAGGACTTTTACCTTGTTGGTCCACAATGGCTTATGTCGATCATTTCTTCTATCTCGAATTATATAGGTTCTTTTATCAGTTTGCTTTTGAAAATGAGTACTACAATCGTATTGTTTTTCTGAGTGTTCTTACCCATATTTTTGAGATATTTCAGACAGTTACATTCTTTCCCAAAACTATTTGAAATTTCTATTCCACATAAGATTTCATCTCATCGTCCTACTTAAGAATTTTTTTTTATAATTCTTGTTCTCAAGATAGCAAATATGTTCTACTTTTGGTTTACTTAGATCAGCTTTAAAATCTGATCTTGAACCATGATAGTTCTTCATAGGATTGAGCCCAGAGCTGTTTAATGAGATACTCTAAATGTCAACAACAGTTTCTATTTACGAGAAACGAACTAGAAGAAAGAATATTCAAATGGTAAAGAAAATCAGATATTTTCTTGTTGGTAATTAAATTATCTTTGAAAAGAGCCTGAAAAACAATAAACTAAGATCTTTTCTAAAATTAGAAATTGAGGGAGAGAGATAAATGTTCTCCGTTCAAATTCATAAATTTTAAACAGAATATCCTGATACAGGGTTCTTCAAACAGGTTTCAGTCGCTTTATTCTGGTCAATTATATATTAATTTTAAAATCATTTTTTCGTTAAACTTTAAATAATTATTCTTCTTTCCGTTGACTTAGCACTGACCTCAATCATCTGAGAGCTGTTGCTTTGGATTATTGTTTCCCTTTCTATATTAATTGATCCAATGTTTTGGAAAGCTGTTTTTGAAAACTGAATTTTCTTTCCACCAGATGTAAAATTCAAATTTTAAACCTTTTGGTATCTTATATTCCTTTAATATAAATCAGTAGATTAATTTTTATAAAAAGAGTTTAAATTAGGGTCTTTTTTGTCTCCAACTTTCATATGTTGTTTCGAATCTCAAATATCATACATGGTATTAAACGCTAATAATCATGGTAATGTAATCATTAGTTTGATAGTTCCGCTGTTTTTAAACTTTGAAAGTGTCTTTTACACTCTCTTGGCTAGAACAATTTTTACATTAGTTAAGTGTCCTATTAGTAATTCTGTATTAGATCCGGATTAGCTTAGATTTAGAAATTATTTTGTACATTTTCCTTCGTTTTCGTATTTTTGTACTATTGTTGCTTATTTTGGTATGAATTTTTCCACCACTTAAGGTAGTAACTGTACCAACCCTTATTCATCCTTAAAACTACTTCGACTGACCTATTGCAGACGTTGAGTATCTATTAACTTTCTTCAATGCGAAGATCGAACTCTGCCAAAAGCTCCCTATACTTTAAAGTTCAGTTTCTTTGTAAAGTAAAAGCTATTGTTATATAAGGCGTTTATTGAACCAATGATCACATACAGCTCCTGTCTGTGGGATCGGCGGTATTCAACCAAAATCGGAAAATCAAGTTTATCAGAATATTAGGCTATTCCTTACAGAAATTAAAACTCCTGGAATATTCCTTCCAAAACTGATAGCCCTTTTTTTACATTCTTCGTATCTTTATAATCCTGGAATCGTCTTATCTGCTTAAAGGCTTTAACCCATTGACATACAATGTCGGCTCTAATTCGTCACGCATGTGCCTTTGTAGACTTTGACGACTCACTCTCGTTGAGCCTCATCTTCGGCTAACGCCGGGCGGTATATTTTTGAATTCTTTCAGTGTTTCGGTCCTGCATCGATGGTATCTTGTTCAGATTCTTACAGGTGCATCCCCCACCCCCTCCTCTACAACAGCACCAATAAATAAAATCGCATCAACAAGCAAATAAACTAAAAGTATCGCAATGAGTGCGGTAATCACTATATAGCAGTGGTCTTGCCCCTCAATCGTCACAGTACATATTTGAGTAAAGTAAAATTCAGAAGTAATCCTTCCAAATGTCTGGGTGGGATGCATTATATGAGTGACGATGAAAGTACATTAGGCTATTTTGGTGATGAGAATACAGCTGAAAATGGTCATCCAGGTGTTTTTAATGCGGAATATTTAAGTGATCACTGGTGCGCCAGGCAAGCCAATGGTCTCCGTCGGATGCGTAGATGCACATTTTATTTGTATGTCAAGAGGTTAAGTACCTCCCAGAATACTTGATGTCTTTTTGCCACCCTTTAAGAAAACAGACGGGTAGCTTTGTGATTTTTGCGGTTTTTTCCTAACTTTTTCTTTAATTTTTTTTCTGTCTTCTGTGTCTATTTCTAGACCCTTGTTCTAAACTCGAACTTCATTCGTTGTATGTCTATAAACTTCTTTTTGAGTAATAGGCAATTTTAGAATTAAATTTAAACCCATCTTGGGCGGCGTCGCATCTGATATGTTCGGTGAATTCGTACCCGTACCGACTACGTAGCAATTAAAAAAAAAAAAAAAAAAAAAAAATCATTGACATTGAATACGTCGCTACTTGCGTGTCTGCGATTACTTTAGTATTTTTGAACATGGCTAATAGATAATGCAACTAATTCTACTTTTTCACAATTTTCGCAGAGATTTTTCGAGCTCCCATTTATTACGTAATTTTAATAATTATTTTTTCGCCTATATTCATCTTACGCACCTTAAAGCTATAGACTTAATAAATGTAGTATCATATTGTATATATTTTTTTAAATTTAAAACTTTGGTGCATTGCAAGGAAAACTGGAAATTACCGGAAGGGATATCACATTATTGACCACGCCTAGGTCCAGTAAAGATCTTCTTGCAACAAAAATATTTTACATTTTCGTATTTAGGATAGAACATACATTAATTTTCACCAATAATACATGGCTTTTTTTTTTTTGGCAAAAAATTTAAAAAAAATCAGATAGAAAAGAGGTAAATTTTATGTACTACTTTCCATTCCTCTGGCGACCTAGAATTTGATGCTCTGAATTATATTTGTATTTATATCATTCCTAAAGTCAATCGGACGTTTTTTTTACTTATCACGGACTAGATTTATCCGTTCAACAGCTGGCGAACTATTATATATAATAGTTTAAAAGTAACAAGCTTTAAGCATTACGCCTAAATACTACCCTAAATCTAGACTTATTTTGTTGTAATTACTATGTAAGGCGGTAAATCGGTTGTTTCTTCCTTTCCCTAGAAAAATATTTATTTTGTGTCCTATGTTAGTCCTATTTCAGCCATCGACCTACTGTCATTGATAATACAGCTTGGATGTAGCTGCAAAACAGTTATCTGCGTCTGTTTTCTATTTTTAACGAAGATCAAAACACCTGTAACGGAGTGGACCGTTTCGTGGAACGAAAGCACTCTCTTTATTATGGACGTGACAATAACTACGAACATTTCAACTTTATCTAAAAAAGAAATGTAAGATCTATGTTCGACGAGCTGAGACTGATTGATTAAATCAAGTTTCAAAACTATCATTTTTTTAATACAAGGAAAACTCTGTTCAATAGCACATAAATTACCGACAGAAAACAGCTTTCAACTTAAAATGTGTGAAGGATTGTTAATTTCGATATACGCCGAATATTTGAAGACAATATGAAAGAAATTAGGCATGAATTCAATTTTCTGTATAATTAACCTGATTGCTTTTTATTTTCTTTGTTTTCTCATAGCAAAAATATATTCTTTTGTGTCTGTCTTTATTTACACACAACCATTTGTAAATTAATTGGCAATTATCGCAATTAATTTACAATCATATCATAATTCGCAAATCTTTTACACGTTTATATTTTAATTAGACTTTAATGTAATTGGGGAAACTATTAAACTAAATGTTTTTATCAGACCACAAGTAAAATGAATAAAAACCTTGACGAGGGTGAAAAATAATGTATTGAAGTCAAAAAATGGCATTTTGCTATAGGAAAATTCTAATATTAATTGTATCATATAGTACAACATGTTTAATCTAACTTACCTTCTGAACATATGGTCTAACTATATGCAAAATAACAAAGCAAACAAGACGGAAACTAGTTTGTCATACATAATTTAAAAAAAAAATTCAGTTACTTTTAGCAAGATACTTATTGGCTTGGTGTATGAATATATAAAACAAATTTGCATCTTAAAAAATCATAAAATTATGTTCGGACAAATAATAATTTATAATTGAACATTAGCAGAATCCTGGAAGAATTCTAATCTAGCTGTTGGGGGAATATTATACATTGGGAAACACTTCCAAGATAAGTTATCGAAAAAATTACTTTCAAATCGTATTCTCTAAAACTCTAATGCTACCTTTAATTTTTGTCGAACTACGACTGTAAAGCTGCTTTATGGGTAGATAAGTATCTCAGTTTTGTACATATCTATAAATCTATAGATAAAGTAAACAACTATGCTTGATACACACATTATTAAAAATTTTAAACAATGTCTGTGACAGATTGTGGATGAATAAGTTAGTTTCAACAAATAGATACATCTAGTAATAAATTCTTCGAATGTTGCTACACTACTGTTCAAATAGTTCGTGGATTCAAATTCACACTGATGTAGTACATGAACGCAGGGGTATAGAACTTCCTACCCATCATTCGATATGATTAACTCTGTAGTAAATAAAAGTAAACTTCCTCATACATAAGGTAAATGTATTAGGATTAGACATAAGTCCATTATACACTGAATTGCTACTGAATTAGGGATAGCTGCTTAGTAACAAATTGCGTCCTTTCTGGCCTTGTTAACAGTTATCACACGATGCCACATAGAATCAACAAGTTTTTTGGAAACGTGCCAAATATAGGCTAAAGCTGTTTGTAAATCTGTAAAGGTTGCTAATGCTGTGTGATGGCCTCGCACGCTTGCAAACCTGCTCAATAGGGTTTGGCTTCTAGAGGGCCAATTTATGACAGAAATGTCAGAGGAATACTCATTCAATCAGCCAGTAACCAACCGGGACATGTGAAAGGTAGAGGTGTTTTGCTGAAAAACGCTATTTCCGTGCGGATAACATAAACGGATGGAAGGGTTTACTAGGCAACGTTATGTACCGAATTGCATTAAGGGAGGCTGGTACAAGTACCAAAGTCTCCAAACAGTGCCATTGATTCATCATATGATTGAGTCATCATGCCTTTGAAAAGTTCCACCCTGGCTTGCAAGATCCATGGCATCATGTGTAGAGTTTTTAGCCTTCCGTACGGAAACAAGACTCATGACACCATGCCACTCGTATCCAGTCTCTGCGCTCCGTTTACCAGGCAAGCCGTGCAGCCCGAGGGCGAGAATAGAGCAATCGTAGGTTGAATGCTCCAACAACCCATAAGGTGAAGCGAGCGTTGCATGGTCCATTTACTGAGAGTAAGACTGTTATCGTCATTATTCTGGGTCATAATTTGAACTAATGTTAAGCTCTGGTGGTTACTTTAAAACGTCTGAACCCTTTCTCGCTACATGCTTTCAAGGCTTATTTGTAATTTGCTCGTAGCTAGTTATTTTTCCAAAATCCATGTATTTTTGGTATACTCTTGACACTGTCGACCTTAAAAACCCTATCTGACGAGTTAGGAAATGGAATTGCGCACCTACGGTGCATGTGTTGGGTTATATTTTAATTACAAGCCCATAAGTGGGTTGTGTAGGGTAGTCAAAGTCCATTAACTATTTAAAACAACGTATTGTTATAAATGGCAGAAAATCATTCGTTTTAAAGCAAACAAAAATATTTATTTAACTAGAACAAATACGTAGGAGATAAACGAATATAACAAATTAAGAAGAACTTCATAGACGAGGCTCTTTTCACGACATAATAAAACCTAAAAAAGTAATACACAGTACATTATATATACACATAGGCTCAAGCATTTCATAGTTAACCATCAACGATTTGAAGCAAACTTTTTCGTCGAAACTTCGTGCGAGCAAGAGGAGAGGCGAAACGAAAAAAATCCACAAAACCAGTCTCAGATTTTGTCTGCGCCTGTTTTTAATACTATACCCACCAGTTCAGCAGCCAGATTGTACCGTAGTTGCTCTCTTTATATCATAGTTTCCGAAGTACTGATACATTAGAATTCACATATCTAACATTATGTATCGAAGTCATCCTAATCAGGCAGTTTACCCTCATTAGCAACTGTCACAACTAATTCAGAACAACCACCCTAAGCGCTATATACGTAGGTACCACTGTGCCCTCACTTGCGCATAAATGATGCTGATCACTACACAATTTTCATGGTTCTTTCTATCCCTAATAAATGGCACTTCAGTGTAGGGGGAGATCCTGGTTTTGCTACTTGCCATGATATTATCTTAACTTGAAGTAATAGGTATGTCAAATTTGAGGAATATACCTTTTATCATGCAGCAACGACATATCAGTTTTCAGTATTTAACAATTAGCAAACGTCAGTAGATTTTTAATAATATATTAGCGTTAGTAATTAAAAGGTTCTTACTATAATCTCCCCTTAATTCAATAAGTTATTTTATTAGTTCCACATTTACATTTTTTCAAACCTTTTTATTCAAAATTGTGTTTAAATTTAATACAAAACGAAGCAGCAATATTTTTAAAGTAAATTAGTTTATAACTTATTACATTGTTTTTATTATTTATGTATTATATTATTTCAATGACTCTTAAAAGTGTTGCTAATAAGGCCATCAACCATTGTTCTCTAAACGAGCAAGAGGGGTTTTAACTCCGTTGGATTAGAAAAATCATTTAATCCACTTATTTAATTTCTATAAAATTTTAAGATAATGATTTCTTTAGAACATTTATTCCATTTTTTTCTGTCCGGTCTTAAGCTAATACTTTCTGGAAGGTAATAGTAACATACTTTAATTATAATGATTTGGTAGTTTTATAATAATCTCAATAAATGACAACAGTATTTTATAAATATAACCGGATAATACTTATATTTTGCTTAATTTGTACCTATTGCAAAAACTCCACACTATTTGAATCAATAAACAGTACAAAAACGCTTATAAATACATAAGAACTGAAATTTGAATCTGTATTTTCCTTAGCAACATTTCAGGGTATAAACGTTATTTGTTCAAAATACGCTTTGAAATTGGGAAAAACTTAATACAAGACAAAATTGTAAACATCACTGGGCGACAATTTGGTGATAACTGGAACACAAATATAGCCAAGACCCCCTGAACTGCGATTCCACCCCGAAATAAAGAAGAAAACTTGGCTGCTTTGGTAACCGTTATGGGAAGTGAAGGCACGCCTGTTAGCACAAAGAGTGCTGAGTTGGGGGTTGTTCTGTATGCGCTTGAAAATTCTAAGTATAAAGGAGCGTTGAATACTTTTTAAAACACAAGTTTTCAACAGCCGTCATTGACGCGCCCCAAATGTTCGCATCGTATAATATGCTCCTTTCGGTTACAGTTTATACCACAAGCTGGGGACATCCCACAGCCTTCCAGGCACCTGCATGAGATGTTTGTGTTGAGCTGCTTTATAGTGCTGTATAAGGTTCAATGTCATTTTATTGTTATGTTTTGTTAAACATTTATAATAGACAACGAAATTTTAAAAAGAAAAATAAAATTGTATCACTACATCACACAGTATTAATGAATATACTTTAGTGACACACAAATCTTTGAGGATATCATAAAGGTTGTTGACTTATTTCAAACATTTATAATAGACAAGAAAATTGTAGACAAGGATTGTTTTTCTTTTAGGGCCAACCAAGTATAGTTTTCTATTTTAGCTTTTTGGAAACAACGTACAGTTTCTACTTATTGCTTTTTTTCGATCGCAGAGAATTTCAGCTTCATTGCGTTTCTGCCAATCCCATATCTTCATACATGAAAGTGTTCTTGAAATGGTGGCTGTCAGGTTATTAATTGACTCATAATAAATGAAGAAATCTCTCTGTAGATGCTATCATCATCATGTGGTGATGTTCGTATGAATCCCAACTGAGGAAGTTATTTAAAAAAACATTGGTTATATCTTTTGCATTATATTGACGGAGAAAAGTTGGCTCTCTTTTTAGTAATTAGTAAGTTTTTACTATTAAGTAATCTAATTAGTAAGTTTTTACTATTTCCACGATTTTTTTAATGGAAAAATATATCCTGCACATATTGCTCTAAACCAGGTGTAATACCTTTTCAAGCACCATACTTTAAAGAATTCTTTCTTGTTTATAAATAAATTCTTACTGAAGCTGTAATGAAGGGGCTTTGCAATTTTGAAGCACCTTTTTTACTAGTAATACTTTGTTATAATCTTTTATATGAATATAACATACAATTACAAATGTATTATTAATATATATATATATATATATATATATATATATATATATATATATATATATATATATATATATGAAAAACCCACGAACCATGTCAGAATTTATTGAAAATTTGGGAATTCTGAATGTTACCAAATATTTATCCTAAATTATTAGCCGGGCTGCAATTATTTTAAACGTTAGTTTAATTGCTACAAAAACACTATATCCTGCTCCAAATCAACATTTTGTCTTCTACAAAAATGCTTTATTTTGCTACAAATTGTACTTGTAGCTACCCCAAAAGGCTTCAAGGAGTGCAACTTCCCTGATATCATACACACACACACACACATACACATATACAAGGCCGTAGGCAGGGGGGGGTTTGGAGGACTGGTCCCTCCCCTCGAAATTTTGAAAGGCCATTTTGTAGATAGATAACATTCCACGTTTGTGTGTGTGTATTATCTGACTACCTGTTCAGGAACATGGACAGTTATTCTCTTAGAACGGCTTTAGAAGTCAAATGGCTTTTTTTAGTCGTTGACACCATAAAAGTCTTGCTGAGCTGTTGGCTGGAAATACAGCACTGTATTCCGAAAATATAATGCTTTCCCTTTCATCAATTGAAGCATCATTCACAAATAAAGATGTCTTTCTCCCTGGTCCCCCTCCGAAAATAATTTCTGGTTACGGCCCTGTATATATATATATATATATATATATATATATATATATATATATATATATATATATATATATATATATATATATACTAGACGACCCGACAGACATTGTTCTGCTTTAACGCTGTAAATCCAAAAATTGTAAAATATTCTTAAATAAATTATCAACTAAACAAACTTGCGCGTACTGTAAAAAAAGAAAAATTATTGCACGTATGGATCTATAATTTTCAAGGTAAGTACATTATAGTACTACAAAGAAACTCCACCTACTTTTTTGAAAGTTTTTTTTATTTTATGTGGTATTTATTGTATTTGAATATTAATTTTTCAACGATATTTTAGAATTTTTTAAAAATGTTTTCTCCTGGTGTAAAATTTCTGATAACCTATAAATTTTAAATAGGTGAAGAATAATACTTAATGTTTCTTGTTTATAAAAATGCAAAAATTATTGCTTAAATTTAATTTTTGTTGCTGTAAAAGTGCGCGCAGTGCGACAGCAAAATTTTTAAATTTTCAAAACAAGCACTATTATTTTATTATATAAATAAGTTCTTATTTACCAGAAACAAAATAAATACAGGAAAATAATGAACTAGATTGAGAGAAAAATGCTAAAATTTTCATGTAATTTCCATCATAAGAAAAAAAGTTATGGCAAATCGAAAAACAACAAACATTTTGAAGTTGCTCAAAGGTGATGTGTCCCTTTAAATAATTTTCATGAGATTATTTAAGTTTATATCAAATATAATTATCTGAATCTAAAGTTTAATTACAGTTGTATCTGAAAATATATTTATAAGTTCAAAAGAGATTTTATAAAAAAAGTTCCTTGAATGTTATGAGATAGATACCTTAAAGAGATATAGGGAAGTTCCCTCCATTTTTTATCTATATCGTTTTTCTCTATGAAAATATACATCCGGCAAAGAAAGCGCAAAGTGAAATCTAAAAAGGGTCTAAAAGAACGTTTATATCCGGTGAAATTACATTTCGGTTGGAAAATTCGAAAAGGAGAAAAGAGTGCGCACGTCTCTTTTAAAATTTTCGGAAAACGAACGCGTGGCTCAGGGGAAAAGAGGTTTGGATTCAAATCTTTAGAGACTTTAGTTGTGGTTCCAAAATCCAAAAACCGTTCATGCGTGTTTAAAAAGATGACTTTTTTATTCTATTCTTCAAATGAAAAATTTTCTTACAAATACACAGACACACACACTTATATTTAATGTATTAAAAATTAACCCTAATCACGAAATACACACACACATATATGTATATATATGTATATATATATATATATATATATATATGTATATGTATATATATATATATATATATGTATAACGTATATATATATATATATATGTATATGTATATATTATATATATGTATATATATATGTATATATATATATATATATATATATATATATATATATATATATATATATATATATATATATATATATATATATACACTTTTTCCTAGAGATTTTCCCACAGATTTTAAATGAGATGTTGACCCAGGTGTTAAGGGCTTTTTACTTTTAAATTCACGTTAACTAATCCCGCAATTTGTCTTGTCCCTATAATGAAGTGGGAACCTGTCCTCCAGCATTCTGTTAATAAACGTCTTTAGCTAAAGGGGTGTCATTTTTATGGGCCATGACTGCAACCACCCATCGTGAAGTCCGTCTAATTAAATATACATATATATATACATGTATATATATATATATATATATATATATATATATATATATATATATATATATATATATATATATATATATATATATATATATATATATATACATACAGTGGACTCCACTTAATGTAATCTGTTTGGGGACACCGTGATTTTGACAACAATAAATGATATGCAAAATTAGATAAATTAACCGCCCCCCCCCCCAATTTTTAACTGGATGTGTAAGGCCGAGGCAAGGTTTTACCAATCTTACCACCCCTCCCCCATTAAATTCACAGGTACTAAATTTCAAAAGAAATTGAAAAAACACACCTTATATTTATGTACTGTATATTATCCTTTAAAACATAAGAAATGTATACGTATTTAAAAAAACTGATCAATGGTTGACTGTCTACAATTTTTTCTAAGAAGCTCATTGATAAATTGTTCGTATTTATAATCAACTTGTCATAACGATTTAAAATTTCGATCTTTTGTTTTAACGTTAAATCATTTCACTTTCTGGCTTCCATATCGACAAGCTGCATGTAAGCTGCATAAAATGTGCATACGCTCTTTCTCAGTTTCGATAAGAATGTGTTGCCGAATTGCTTCTCTGACAACCATTGACCATCAGCAGGGTGTGTGTATTTTTGAGAAATTCCAGGAACGTTTAATTTCCCACTTCTTTCTTCATTCCCCATTTTTCTATATGTAAGAGGAGAATTCTAGGAAATTCAAACAACAGCGAAGGCAAAGAAAAGATAGGGTTCTTTCTGAATATATTGTGAATATTCCTTTGCCAGTTAAAATGTGGTTCGAAAACTGATAACATTAACCGATGTAACGATCACATAAAGCGATAATTTTAACATAGAAATGAATAGAGAACATCAGGACCTAGTGATTTCGATAACAATAAGCGATTGATAACATTAACCGCGATAACATTAAGCGGAGTCCAATGTTTATTTATTAACCCCTTCCGGTATGATTTAATAATGAAAAACTGTGCATGAAATAACCATTTAATTTGTATTTAAAAAACTTGCTTCATTTTACAATTCTTACATATTCTTAATTAAAATTCACATTTTACATAGTGTTAAATAATATCAGAAACAGTAAAATTAGGAAAATATCAAAGCAAAACATTAATAAGGTATACAGATAATAGTCTTCAAGCTAGTGGTACTTTTCAAAACAAAGTGCAAAGGAATTCTTAATTGTTTACACCGCCAAGTAGTCTCACTTTTAATTTGATTCTTGTAACACACGCGGCATTTCTTAGTAGGTTTTCTTTTATTCTGACTCATTAATTTGGCAATGACTTGTACCAAGTAAACAATATGCAATAGTGACTTGTGATTTTCACAAGTGATAAAAGTGTTGCCAAATTCAGTACACTAGAAATTTTAAACTAAATTAATTATCATATTTAACAGTAACTTTAATCGCATGACGAGTGTAGCTCGTCATTGTGCGGTATGGAATGAAAAACTAATGACAAGCTAGACTCGTCAATTTACCGGAAGGGGTTAAGGATGAATGTAGTCACAGTTTTTGATAACTTAATTAACACAGATAACGTATACATAGATATGCATTAATACAACCTCTCCTGAGGATTATCTGAATTGAAGTCATTCTCAATTCAGCGTTTCAAACACCTCGGAATCAAAGGAGAGGGGAGGCGTCTTGTCACTTTATATATGTATTCGAGAACATTAACAACATTTATTGGGACGATTCAGGTTCTGTCCTCAAATGTACAAAATGAATATAAAAATGAATAAGTTTTTACTTAATGAGAAAAAAATTATAAAATACATTAAAAAAAAAAAATTTAAACAGCGCATGAAAGAGAAATTGGATGAAAATCTCCTACATGAAAATTGTAATTCACTAATATAGAAAAATTGATTTAGAAACTTCTATAGGATAAGGGTCATTTGTTTTAATAGATTATG